>CATOUR010000029.1:6875000-7500000 GCA_951848785.1 Callosobruchus maculatus
TTTGTGGAATTCTTCTGTGGCTTGTACTTTATCTACAATTCGTGGCTAGTTTACAAACTATCTGGATATAATAAAAATTAACCAACATTCATTGTTATTTTAATTGAAAGATAATTTTCACCAAAATAACACCTAGGCTTTATGGATTGCCAAATACTCACAAGCCCAACGTTCCACTTCGCCTAATCGTTAGCGCAATACGTTTGCCTGCTCCCGAATTAGCAAAACACACAAAACAAAACAAAATATTGTTACAATCACGTTGGAAAAATCGGCTCGTATTTCATTTCGAAAATGATGTTCGAAATTGTATCATTATTCACAAAGGTGCCATTGAACAATGCAACTGAACACATTAAGAACATATTCCCAGGGGACATAACAAACCTCTTCAGGCACGTGTTAACAACAGCCTACTTCGTCTAGGACATCAACATGTACGAGCAAACTGAAGGTGTAGCCATGCAAATCCCTCTAAGCCCATTAGTAGCAAACTTTGTAGTGAAGAATATCGAACAGGCAGCTTTGAAAAGCGCTCAATATAAGCCCAAGACATGGCTCAGAGACGTGGACGATACCTTCATCGTTTGGAACCACGGAAGAGAAAAACTGGAAGAATTTCTGGAACATCAGAACAGCGTGCATCAAAACATCCAGTTCACCATGGAAGTAGAAGAAGACAAAAAACTGGCCAACACAAGGTATATAAAAAACCTACTTATATTGACCGGTACTACATAAAGAATCAAACCACCACGCATCTCAGAAGTACGGAATTACCAGAACTTTTAGAACGGGCTAGAAAGATGTGGGAACCAGAGGAACTCGACACCGAACCGGAACACCTAAAGAACGCATTTAAGGCAAACGGTTATATAGAAAAGGAAATGATAAGAACAATGAGAAGAAATAGGGCAAAACAACAACCTGAACCGATAGCAAAAGCTTTTTTAAGGCATAAGAGGAAAAATGTTACGAAATGAAGACGTCAAGACCATCTGCAAACCCACAAGAAAGATACAGGAGGATCTGAGAACGATGAATGACAAAGAGGCCCACTCACAACATCGCATACGATGCCCATGTGGAAGTGTATACATAGGAACAAAGACGCGATCGATAATAAACTAACCCTAAACATTAAAATACACAAGTAAATGAATGTTCCTGGATGATGATGGATGATTAGTACTATAATGTTTCTAATCCTAATTATAACCAATCAAACTACCAGGACAGCTCTATAAACCTTATGTCATTTTTTTCGATGTCCATATCCTCAACTGTCCTACTTGTCACTATTTGCTTTTGTCACCATTTGTGTGAAGTCCAATTTGTTCAGCAGTAATAGAGAGTCGCTTGCGAAAAAATAATATTTCCCACATTCCCAACCTCTCGGTCGTCCCACATTCACCCACTTCCTGAAAAATTAAATTATCAAGAACTCCTAAAATACCTTAAAACCCTATTTTATTTATTTCTGAGTATTTTGAGTCTTTTGCTAGTTACACCGCCGCCATTGCAACTATTTTCAAAAATATAATAGCATTATCTGCTATGGTCTCATGTCATATCACTCAGACTTTATTAAAATCAGTACATCAATAACCTAGAATACGAGATTGCAAAAATATACTCGTATTTGGCATAGAAAGAACAATTTTAAGTCCAGAAAAATACGTGTATTGGAACGTAATGTTTGGGAAGGTCTGTAAAGTATAGAGTTTACAAAGTTCATTTGTTAGAGCAATAAATTGGAATTCCCCTCACCAATGCAATACTGCTTCCTGAAAAAAAAGACTGATAATGCTGGGATCCCCAAAAACAGAATTTGGAGCCCCCGCGTCAACTTGAAAAAATATAACATCACGTGCATAACATATTACATCCCAGGTTTCAAAATTGGTCCAGAGGTGATTAAGGTTGGCCGGTAGAAGAATGGCGACAGACAGACAAGCTACAAAATCCAAACTACAAAACAATTACTTAAAATCGAAAATTTTGGGATAACATGCCTTTTGATGTTTTGACAATGAAACTAATTGAGGAGCAGACTTTCAAAACGCATTTTGTCCAACTTTTCCAAATTTGAGGTGGAGGTGTATTCCTATGATCGAATACTTAATATTTATGAACAAGCACTGAAAAAATACATTAGTCTTTGTGTAAGAAATCATACCTTGACAGACAAACTGATTTGTCCCGTCACACAGTACGTTCAAAGTGCATTTTGACCCATACACATGGACAAAATTCATTTCATTTTATTTTCGTATATACTATTTTACGACACAGGCCGGGAGCTGGAATGTATAGCTGCAATTCGTAGAAAATTAAAGTCAAGCCTCAAGACTTAGTACTTCCCACACATTACGACGATACCAGTTTATTATTTTCCCATAGCATGAAGCTATGATCTGAGATCACCTTGCAACCAAATCATCAGACTATTTTGAATACAACCGATTTTCCACTTTTTCAAACCCTTACCCTGAATCTCTGAATTTAATTCATAACCCCTCAATTTCACCGTACCCAAAAAAGTAGGTAAAGATCAGGAACCTATAAAACGTTTAAAATGAGTTTTGGGCTGTTTTTATATTTTTTGTTTTTTGATTAACGCTATAACGCCACTGTCACAATTTCTAAAAAACATACGCGTCTTCCATCCTCGCAAAGGATCATTATACTGTGTCGAAACTAATTAGAATCAAATCGAGTGTTTTCACATTACACAATACAGAATGATCTAAAGCAATACTCGTATACAGAAAACTCCAAGTCCCTTGGCTTCTGTAATAGACAAGGCAATGTTCGGATTATTAGATTATGCCACTAGCTCTTTCTTTCAGTTCTACGATTCCTCACCTCTCAAACGCCCCACTTTCACCCCTACCCAAGAAAAAGCAGAAAATTATCAGGAACCTCTAAAATGCCTAAATACGAAGTTTGAGTATTTGATTTTTTCCAATCACTCCACCGAACATGCAGTAATTTTCAAAATTATATCAGCATTATCTATTCTGTCCCCACAACAAATTTCATCACAATCCACGCAGCAGTTACTGAGATTACAAGGCAGGAAGAACGCCAACAGATAGATAGACCGTCAGATAGACCAACTGAAATGGATTTTCGTTATGTAGACACGATTAAACGCTCAAAAACACCTCAAAACCGAAAATTTTCGCGATCACAATACTCCTCTCACCCATCGGTGTGGTGAATAACAAACTGTGGCAAGCTAGTGATGGAGACAAGTACAAAAGTAGCGTAGAAGTATCTGATGAGGGCGCTGAGAATAGTGAGAATGATTTAATTTCTTTTTTGTTACTTGACAGTGAAACTCAAATTAAATTTTGTCCAGAAGTGACAAACTAACTGAATCATGTCCACCAGAGACGGACAAACTGGATTACGTCTAAATTTTTTTTTAATTTTCCATGTTACTTTTCAACTTTTTTATACCAAATTTTGCAATTGAGTACCATACATCCCATATCATTATATTACCCTAAACCATTTTAATAATAATAATATTTATTGATGTTATTGTACCAATACAATAGCAAACATGGAATTAAAAACATTGCCAATAAATATGCAAAAGCCCAGAGAAGGCACAGCCTTGTGCGTGGGAAGAGAGGAAAACGAAGAAGCAGCGCCACGTTATAAACACGAAGCTTATTAAGACCAAATATTGCTGAGATATTCTATAATGTAGATCATCTCAATCAATTTGTTCTACATAAACATTCATAAGTGTCTAGTAGTATTCTTTATCTTGAGGAGGTTTTTTGGGACTATGGTTCAATACTGATACAAGGGAGAGTAAAACACAAAGAGTTTTATCTCAAAGATGGGTAGTAGTAGTAGTATTTTTTCGCTATGATTTCTCTGTACTAGTTTCTTGCGTCTCCTGAAAATTTGTAATAATGGACAAAATGAAATTTGAAATTCTGCTCCTCAATTATGACTATGATGTCCTACCTCCTCTAACCTCCTCTACGACTCATCAAATTCGTTTCAGAAATACGAAGTAGAGTTTCTGCTGCAACAGCAATGGTACGACCCGCGCCTGAGGTACTCTAACCAGAGCCAGTATCCGTACTTGAACGCCATCCACCACCACAGCGACATCTGGCTGCCAGACACCTACTTCATCATGCACGGGGACTTCAAGGACCCCCTGATTCCAGTCCATTTCTCCCTCAAGATATACAGGAACGGCAGCGTTACTTATCTGATGAGGTAAGCTTTTTACTTTTGGTGGAAATGTGTTTTTATACAGCCGGCAAAAGTATAAATGCAAATTTTCATCTCGAGGTATTCCAGTCACGGATGTGCTCTTATCGGAAATCTGTGCGATGAATTTTAAGTAAATGGATTTAAGTGGATTGACATGGTATTTTCTAAGCATGGGCGCAACTTCGAATTCTCTTAATTTGCAGTTAGTTATCGAACAAAAATATAAGGAAAGGCAAAAGTTGTTTTTTTCTAGTGGTATTTCGGTCAATTATAATAATAACGTTTATTGATAATGAACAAATGATAGGGAGAATAAAAAGCTCCTACAATAAACGTGTAGTACCCAAAAAAGTTAGGCATAACTTGTGCTTGGGCTTACAATGAAAAACAGTACTCTAAAACTAAAAAAAAAACATTACATTCTAAAATTTTTTCTTATCATTAGTTGTAGACAATATAGGGTAAGTCATTTCAGGTATGAAGTTGTGTACATCAGGGTATATTTCCATATCATGTAGGTTTATAGACAAAAACAGAATATAATTCCAAATCGGGTTTGTCTTGTCGGTGAGAAATAACATATACATAGTTCATAAATACTTCTTAAAAATAATACATGTTTCTTAGATCAATCATTTGGTGGATTTTAAGTCTAGGTTGACTCGAAATCCAAAATTTTAGTTGTTTTTTCACACTATAGATATTCGTCGTCTCTTTGATTTGAGAGGGAATTATGTTATAAAATTTCGGGCTTAAAAAGGTAAAACTCCTTTGACCTATACCTTTACTCAA
This sequence comes from Callosobruchus maculatus, assembly GCA_951848785.1. Lineage (NCBI taxonomy): Eukaryota > Metazoa > Arthropoda > Insecta > Coleoptera > Chrysomelidae > Callosobruchus > Callosobruchus maculatus. The sequence continues at coordinate 6,880,041 of CATOUR010000029.1, forward strand.
TTTTGGTATGCATACTGAGTTTTCCTTTGATCTGGTTTGATGATGGTGCGTGACAGGATTCAAGAGATGCTTATTTTGTGTAAAATACGTGAAAACTTTTTCAAAATATAGTTGTCTGCAATCATAAATGTCTGATTCATCACAAAGGATGGAAATTGTTCTACGGAGCATAAGTTTTAGAATCCATTTTTGAGCTATTTCCAGTTTCTTGTAGTATTTGTTAGTCACTGCCCCCCATGCTAGGATTCCATATGATAATAATGGCTGTACTAATGTTTTATATAATGTAAATAAATATTTTGTAGGAAGAATATCTCTGAAAAATTTGAACTTTGGTATTAGGCATCGCAATCTCTTTGTCAAGCTTTCTATTTGTTTATCCCACTTTAGATGACAGTCTAAGATAATCCCTAGGTATTTTACTCTTTCAGCCGAATTCAAAATCACTTTTTCATTACTAGTAGATAGATTCAGGTTGGTACTCGTGAATGCGGGAGAGTTCCTTCCGTCACAAGAAAAAGCCATATACAAAGTTTTTTCGAAATTCACAGTCTATATTTTATTATTGAAAAAGCCTATGATATGTAGTCAATATTTTATTATGGAAAAAGCCTATGATATGTTTGAAATCCTCTTCAATTAGAATTTTCAAACAGTTCCAAGTATTTGCAGTATAAAACACTGCTGTGTCATCTGCAAAATTAAATGAAACAATTTTCCTTTCCACGACGTTTCGGTTTATTATATCTAAACCATCGTCAGGTGTATTTTGCTTTAGTTTGTTACATATTTCTTAAGCATAATATATAGCGAAACTGTCCCCGAGGATTCAGGGAACAGAATTCTGTTCCCTGAAAACCGAAATGTCGAGGAAAGGAAAATTGTTTCATTTAATTGTCCGCAATACCACTAGAAAAAACCAAGTTTGAAATCTACGGTCACAAAAATACAGGGTGTCCCAAAAAATAGTGTCAAGCGGAAGTCCAGAGATAGAGCACACCTAGAAGTATCTGAATCACCCGCATATATGTCATGCAGTTTTTTGTAGTTTCCGAGTTATGAATTTTTTTCTGAATTTCAGAGAATTCTCTACCTCGGCAACTTAAAACCGTTCCAAAAGGAAAATTAAACGACTTTTCCAAATTATCTTTTTTGGTAATTAATCTCCAGGAGTTTACTGTTCATACATAAAACGATCGGCTTCGTAACTTTGATGAAAGTCATAAAAATTTTAGTGTAAAGTGAAAAATTTACGATCTGATAATTATGACTTAAATCTTCGACTCGCAATTAAAAATCTAAAGAGGCGATTTCATGATTTCTAAGCAGGTCTAAAAACTTCTTCAGACACTCAGCTATCATAATCAGTAAAAAAAGGAGTACTTAATGGGGCTACTTTTGCTCCAATTGACCTTCAAAGACAAGAGGCGAAGATTTCTTGAAATTAGCGATTTGTTTTTCAATTCATCAATAACTTATGTTAACGCGTTAATAGCAGATTGATTGTCAGTACCACAATAATAAACATTAAAAACGTTGCATAAATTAAACATTTATTAAAAAATTCTAAAAAACCACAAGGAGCGCATTCTTACCTGAGCGCCAACTACACTATATAATTTTCATGACTTTCATCAGATTTACTAAGCCGATTCCTTTACGTATGAACAGTAAGCTCTTAAAGATTAATTAGCAAAAAAGATAATTTGGAAAAGTCTTTTAATTTTTCTTTTGGAACAGTTTGAAGTTGTCGAGGTAAAGAATTATGTAAAATCTAGAAAAAAATGCATAACTCGGAAACTACAAAAAATTGCATAACATATATGGGGGTGATTCAGATACTTCTAAGTGAGCTCTATGTCTGGACTTCCGCTTGACACTATTTTTTGGGACACCCTGTATAAAATCATTGAAAGGCAAAAGGTTAAGAGGCAAGCTTCGTATACTATTACAACTTCAATTTCACTTTGATCGCACTTTACTGACTCATCATGAATCATATTCATATTGCGGCCACCTCTGGTAAGAAAAGGTTTGAAAAATTGGAGTCAAGCTGATTGACTCAGTACTTCCCACACGTCACATGATACCATTTTATTACGTTTCCGTTGCATGAAGCTATAGCCTGAGATCATTGGCGTAGTTAGGTGGGGACTTGGGAGGCTTAGCTCCCCAAAGAATGAAATTAGCCCCCCAAAAATCCAAAAATGATTCATTCTGTTGAAAATATTGCATCTAGGGCATTGATTTGAACCCCCCAGATCCAGAGACTTAAGCTCGTCCGGATTCAGGGACTTAACTACGTCTATGCCTGGAATCCCCTTGCAACCAAATCATCGCTAGTCCGCTCGAAAAAAATCATCAAGCACACAAATTCTTGTAAGTGTTTCTTCCATCTCTCTCTGTAGTAACTAGGGTGACACAATATTCAACTGATATTCCAATCACATGACATGCAGAATATCTCATATTCATTAACAGATTATATTTCACTATCAATCTTTAAAGGGCAATGCAAAGTGTTGCAAGATTTCACAACCACCCTGTCCGAGACCCAATTCTACCTAGGCTAATTTTAACCACTCCAAAAAAAAGAGGAAAATGTATATCTATCTCTACCACGGCCCACGATGCGGTTTAGAAAGTTCATTGCTATCAATTTAGTAATATGCTACACACATTACAGAATTATCTACAAAAATATAATTTCAAAATATAATTTCAAAAATTATGATTTGTCTAAGGTATGGCAACTGATAAAGCTGAAAATTATATTTTGTCGTTCCTTTATAAGGCAATGAAGATATTCCCTCCTTCTCTAAAAAAATGTGAACAACGATCATGTCACTTAAAAATGAAGTTTGAGCTGTTTTTATATTTTTTGTTTTTTGATTACCTACTGCTGCACCGCTGTTGACACGATTTCTAAAAAAAATACGCGTTTTCCCTGAACTGAACTGAACTTTTGCCGTTCACATAGCTTGAAATGTCATTATACATTTTTGGGGCATTATAAGAAAAACATCTTTTAAACAAGGACGACTTATACTGTTGAGTCTGTAACAAGACTGTGTTACGTGTATTACAGCTATGAATATTTGATTTATAAGATAATTTTCCATAGAGGTACAAGGGAGCTTTATTTTCTAGTATTTTATAGACTAGAGTAGCTAGATGAGATTTTCTTCTGCTGAACATATTGCAATTCTTTAAGTTTGTGAGAAACATGGTCCCGCCTACCAAGATAAAATATTAGTCTAATGCAAGAATTTTGCACTTTTTGAATCCTTCCTGATGTGTTCATATCTAGGCAAGGCCCGTAAAACACGTCTGCATAGTTTAGGTGACTCAATACCAGTAGCTCAGATAGTTGTTTCCTAAGACCAAAGCTTAAAAAACTCTTTGCAAGGTAAAGATTTCTTAGCGCCATGTAACATTTTTGTGAAGTTACATTAACCTGTTCATGAAATCTAAGCTTTCTGTCAATTATAAGACCCAAACTCTTAATAGATTCACTTGGCTCAATCCTAACCCCATTCACAAATATATTTAGACTACTGTCTGAAACATTGCCAAAATTAATCAGCTTTGTTTTACTTGGATTGATTTTCAATCCATGCTTACAGGAGTAATTCTAGATATTAGCAAGTGCGTTATTAATACTCAAACAAGCTCGATCTGCTTCATGGATGTGTTTGATGGCGATCCTACCTGGACGAAGAATGAAATTACCGATTTAGTGCATATCTATGGGAAAATTAAAACGCATGAAAATTCCAGGGCGCATGTAAATAATACGTTTAATACAAGTTGACAAAAACCGTTACATTTAAAATATTATAATTAACTGTATTCGATTGGGCGGTGCTTTAGAACTGGCATTACGTGGTCATGATGAAACAGAGGAATAGGTAAACAAAGGAGTATTCCGAGAACTAATAAATTTTAGTTCTCAGTTAGATGGAGGTTTAAAGGATAATTTTAGCAAAGCGATAGTATTTAAAGGAACCTCTAAAACTATTCAAAATGAGTTGTTGGACAGTATGCTTAAATTTTATCATGAAAAGGTGACTAAAGGATTAAATTGTTGCCATCATCAGTTTTAACAAACAAGTTATTGACACTTTTGCATAAGATAAGATAAGACGATTAGACTTTACATTTTTTGTTTTTGTACATAGGTTATATTCAGATAAAATTTTAGGTGTTTTCATTGTTGTTTTATTATATTTTGAGGTATCGATAAATTTCGGTTATTTTTTATATTTTGCCTCACCGGTCTCTTAAGTCTTTTAAGTCACGAGCCACCACTGCTGACCTACCGAACCTGTAAATGATAAAATTTGTACTTTGCTGAGTGACCCTTTTCATACGTAACGAGCTCGGCTGATCATACGTCACAGTGAAGCAAAAAAACCCTTAAGTGGTAACGTGCCGTCTGTGAGACTGCAAGCAATTTTAGGTTCGATCCTACAACAAAACCTTACCGCATTTCTAATCTAATCTACCTGGCATTGGTATCCCTTTTATATCCCGTTTATCAATAAGTTTGCGTAAACAACATTCCAGATGTGCTTAGTTGTTAGTTCGGTTGTCTGCTAGACGGAACGTTACGGTTTACGTTATAATTTTTCTCAACTTGTGGTCATGGCTGGTCCGTCATTTTTTACCAAAATATTTTTATAGGCGTATTGCTTTACTTATTATCAATCACAAAATATATAGATTTGAGTGTGGTCAAATTTTTTTTTATTATTTTGGTCCTACAAATTTGTGCTGCTAATTTGTGTTCTGGTTAATAATTATCATTTTTTTTTTCTTTACATCACATGTTCTGCTACTTTATACAAAATTATTATTAAAGGATATATACCCAACAAATCTTCATGCATTTTTTCCAGAAAATAATTAGGAGAGTTTGATTTTTTAAGCTTCAAGAGGTTACAGTCTCACAGACTGCACGTTACCAGCTATGCTCCGAACTTGCACGTTACCGGTTAAGGGTTTTAAGAGATGCCAACCTGGACCCCACACCCCCCAAACCAAATCCTGGATACGTGCCTGGTGTAACCGTGTAATTTCACTGTACCAGAGTTTTGATATTTTAAATTTGTGGAAAGTAATGGATCAATCTATATAACCTCATAACTTTGATGTTACCTATTTGACGAGACCCTTGATCTTGATGGTGCTTGGCTGGATGCGGCGCATTAATTCAGTTTTCGATGACGATGTATGCAAACAAGCGTGATGTGTCGAGTAATATTGCCGAAGGAGAATTACATATCGAGCCACGCAGAGCCGATGTTCAAGCAGATTGCAGGCGTCGTAGAAGTGTTAGGTAAATTGCATCCGAGGCTGAGGGAATCCCATTAAAGTCCTCCGGCCACTAAGCGATTTACGGTGTCACACCACATTCCCCATCGTCCTTCTCTGGCCGAGAAATATAACCTGATTCGTTGAGGAAATACAGATTACCGATGGCTGTCCCTGCAGCATCTTTAGAGTGCGAAAAATAAGAAAAATACAGGGTGTTTCATAAGTTGGGACTTTTTTTATTCAATGGATATATATAAACGAAATATCTAGAGAAAACAAGATACTGACCGTTAAAGAAATCCTTAATTCTAAGTCCGTCCCTGGGCTCACCATGTTATAATATCACAGCAAACAAGGCAGCGCCAGCGGAGTCGATGCCGGTGAGAAAACACTAAAACAGGCAGTTCGTCATACGTCGCGTTGCTGTTGCTACATCTGCCGGTCGGACTTTAAAAACAACAACAATAACAATCATGAACTGGTGAACATGATTTTAATGTATGGTGAGTGTGGTCAAAATGCCGTTGCGGCTTGGCGAGTGTATGCCGATCGTTTCCCTAGCCGTACTCACCCTGCACCTCGTCGACTTGTCTCGCTCGTGCATAGATCTAGAGTCACAGGATGTCTGAGTCCACATCGTGGTGGACACGCTGGAAGTCCTAGACAACCTCGTTTGGTCCAAATTGAAGAAGACATCATAAATCTCGTCGAAGAGTATCCTACGACAAGTACTAGGGTAGTGGCGACGCAGGTACCAGTTCCACACAATAAGGTATGGCGCACGCTGCGCGAAGAGTTATTGTACCCATTCCACGTACAGCGTGTACAAGCCTTGCACCCGGGCCAGAGTACGGTTTTGTGAATGGTTTTTGCAAAACACGAGAATGATGCATGATGCAGAGTTTTCAAAATCTGTTTTAGTTACAGACGAATCAATGTTCACGCATAATGGTACGATCAATTTTCGCAATACGCATATGTGGTCAGTGGAAAATCCTCATGCTATTCGCTGATCGCATTTTCAACAAACATTCTCGGTAAATGTCTGGGCTGACATGGTCAATGGTACGCTTATTGGACATTTTACTCTACCACCTCGAATGGATAGCTTACAGAATCTGGAATTTCTGCAAAACACTTTGCCAACATTACTGGAAGATGTTCCTTTAAATATCAGACAGTCAATGTGGTTCTTGCATGATGGTGTACCACCCCACTTCAGACGCAAAGTGCGTGATTACTTGAATGTGACATTTCCGAATAGGTGGATAGGACGTGATAGACCGATAGCGTGGCAACCACGATCGCCAGACTTAACCCCTTGTGATTTCTTTTTGTGGGGCGAAATGAAACGTTTGGTGTATCAAACAGCAGTGAATACGGTTGATGAAGTATTAGCGCGAATTACAGAAGCTGCTGCAGTTATTCGGAAAACACATTACACAGTCCACTATCAACGCGTGCACTGATTCATGGCTATGTCGAGCACGCCTTTGTGCTTTGCAGGCTCACGGCGCTAACTGTAAACGTGCTTGCCCACTTAGACGAAGAGTCGCGAACGGAAGCGGCGCGAGGCGAGGTGTGATTTAACCGAAGTCCGCACACTGGGGCGAAGCGGCGCGAAGCGTCGCGTCGCGTCTATTATGGCACGACGCGAATTTTATTTGTTTTTAAGCAGTTGAACGAGGTACGTTGTCTAGTGAGGTACGATGAGCAATTCATCAGAAGAGGAACTCTTTGTATTGAGTTTAATTGCCACTATGGAAGAAGATGAAAAGGAAAAAACAAAACAATGCTGGATTCTTAACATTAATAAATAAAATTTTAATCTAAATACTTATTTTCACAATGATACCAAAAACAATTAAATTGCCTTTGTAATTGGTGTCTTTGTATCACGGTCAGACACTGCAATTTAGCACCACTTCCTACAGAATATTGCTAAACACTGAAAATATGCGAGAGGCATCAATAAATATTTGGATCTTCTCGCCGCCTGGTACCGCGCATTCAGGCGAAGCGAAGCGTCAAGAGAAACGACGCCTAGTTGGTCCGAAGAGAATTCGCGCGTCAAGCGACGCGTCTCTTCTCTTCGCGCCGCCTAAGTGTGCGGGCTGCCATATAACCTAATGTAAATTTCTCTGGCGTCAAATCCACAATTTTCTTCGCGCCGCTTCCGTTCGCGACGCTTCGTCTAAGTGGGCGAGCACGTTAAGACGCCTGTTCAGGACCGCACTTACAACTTCGTAGCAACCAAATAGTGATTACTTGCTTGAATTTTTTTTACAGTTTCGCTGTACCGTGCATTAGCTTTGCCGTCTCAAGGGCCGTTGCTTCTAAAGAGGAAAGTCCCAACTTTTAGAACACCCTGTATATTTAGTTTTACTTCCCATGGCACGCTTAGTTTCACTCACCATTTCAATATGAGTTTATGAGTAACCGTTGAACTACCACAAATTTGGCAACAGAAATACAATTTCCGAAATAATTAACAATGCCAATTATACAGAGTGCGTCTTAAGTATGAAACGCCTAAGTGATCTTGAAAACGGTTAGCACGATTTTCATTTTTCATTTTCCAGTACTGGAATATTTATCATTTTTGTTTTTTGCTAATTACTCCGCCGCCCATGCATCGATTTTAAAAATTACCAAAGGCATGAGCGGTATCGTGATTTCTCAATATCTATGATATTTTATACCGCTACTTTTTAGTATCAGTGATTTAAAAGCGTGACATGATCAGACGTCAGAAACATAGTCCTACTGCTACTGTTAAGTTATATGTTAGCATTAGCGGTATCGCGAATAATAGGTTTCGCGAACTTGTTACTGAATGCGGAATTGTGGTTTATGGTTACATTTTTAAACTCAAATTCAGTTTCATTTCAAAACGTGCAAATTTTGAAAATGATTTAAATGTTTTAAGTAAATATTTTTCACACAAACGTAGGCGTAATTCTTGAATACAAAATAAAATACATATGTAAAAAACTAATAATACATCACAGCAAGATCATTCAAGTCTTATACAATAACATAAATGAAATATTCTTGACAAAAAAAAAGGTTACCCGCGACCGAGGAACAGAAGAACTCATATGATACCGTGATCACGTCACGCTTTTCTGTTGCGTTCGGTAGCAGTCGTGATTCGTGGTTTTGAGATATCTGTGATTGAATCACAGGTTCGTGGAATATCTACCACCATTAGCCGCATTTATCATTACCTAGGACCCCACAGCATATATAGCTACCCAAATTCCACCACAGTCCATGCAGCGGTTACTGAGATTACGAGGCTAGAAAAACGCAACAGACGGACAGGCAAATAGATAGATCGACATACAGACAGACAGACAAATGAACGGAAATGAGTGATGTGGATCTTCGTTAAGTAGATATCATAAAACACCTAAGGAGCCTCTAAATCGTTAATTTTAGCGATCAGAATACTCACCTATCGATGTGGAAAGTAAAATTCTACATATATAGAGGTATCTTTAAAGGCAATATTTGGATATGTCTGAAAAGTGCAGACAGTGCAACAAAGTCGACCTTTCTCAGAGGAAATGACATGTTTTCATAAATATAACAAGGAAAATGACGGGGAACTGCAAAACGCTGAAAAACAGGGTTTGGGAAGGTCTTGATAATTTTTAATCAACGTATACCGGTTACTAAGATTACCCAGCTAGAGGAATACGAAACAACCAAACAATAAATAAAAACTGTACCGAGCTACCACATAATTACAGGGTTACTGAATTATTCCTAACGCTACTAAATTTCAGTAGCACCAGCGATCCCATAATTATACGGCGTGACCTAGAAATGGCCGTAGTTGTTTGAAGAAGATCGCTGCATTAGAGATTGCACACTCTATAAAGCATATGTTTTAAATTGAACGATGCCACGTTATTTAGTATTTGCTTGGCAGCAATCAATAGTGAACATCGATTTGGGGAAATCTAGAAATTTTGTCATCGATATGTGATGGGATACTGACTTCATAAAAACTGGACTAGATTCTACTCTGCTCCTTCGCTCACAACAGAAACATATTGGGTAGCAGAGTTTGAATGAGGACGTACCAACTGCCCAGACGAGCTACGTGGTGGTCGACTAAATAAACTGACGATTCCAGAAGTGAAAAAAAATCCACAAAGTAGGACTAGATAAAAAAAGTGTTGCGAAAATGTTTCAATTTAGTGTTTATTGACGTTTCACAGCGACAAAGCAGACATAATTTTTGCGCCATTTCATAACCATGGAAGGAAAATGTGTTTATCTCTTCACAACCGAGGCAAAAGAATAATCCTTTCAGAACGACCAATATTTTCGCGCTGTACTGTGTAGGACGGCACGAGGAATTCAAGGGCGCAGAACGCCTGCCGTACTTGTACGGCGACAGTCATGAATCTCAGTCGTACATTTACGGCGTCCGTCCATGTGTGAACAAAAGGCTGTCCTACAGATACGACAGCAGGTCTGTAAAAAATAAAAAAAATTCGTACGGTAGCCGTCTGAAGCCGTTGCACACATAGTCGTACAAGTACGGTAACCGGCCGTGATGTACGCCTTGGGTGCAGTACAAGTACGTCGACCGTCCTGAAAGTGATAATAAAATATATTAAAAAGAAATACCGCCTCCAAAAATGGCGAAAACCAATCCATGTGCAGGCAAGGTCACAGCGTCGGTTTTTGTAGATGCACGTTATATAATTTTCATTGACTATCTTGGAAAAACTATTTTAATTTCAAAAATTTATTGCAACGTTTAAAAGAAGAAATTATGCAAAAACGGCCGCATTTGGTTAATAAGGAGGTGTTGTTTCATCAAACCAATGCACCAGCTCACAAATCTGTTATTGCAACGGACATTATTATTAATGGATTAAAGTTTGAATGGCTTCCTCATGCACCATATTCGCCAGATTTAGCCCCCTTGGATTATTTTCCATTCTCATACTTGAAAAAATACAACAACAGTCAAAGATTTCCCAATGGCTTATCCAATGGTGTCCGCAACTGATTGCTATTTTGGGGAACCCGACAGTACTTATTATAGAAAGGATAGCAAGCTTATTGAAGATCACCAAGAAATGTGTATGAAATCTAGAGGAGATTATGTTGAAAAATATATTTGTTTCAAAAGATTTTGTATTTTCTTTGTTAATTTGCGTACTTATAGAACCACCCATTTCCCAAGGGCTTAACCCATGATGTCCGCAACTGATTGCTATTTTGGGGAACCCGACAGTACTTATGATAGAAAGGATAGCAAGCTTACTGAAGATCACCAAGAACTGTCTATGGGGTCTAGAGGAGATTATGTTGAAAAATATATTTGTTTCAAAAAATGCTGTTTTTTGGTTGGTTTGCGTACTTCTAGAACCACCCTCGTCTGTATGGTTATGCTCCTCAGCAGTGCAGCACATCTCCAACTGCCTACCTCATTAGAGTAACAGTCACTACCTACCTTAGATAATAATACAGTAATTATATTCAGCCAACGCTGAGAAAGTAGCTAAATACACAGATCTTGTACAAATAGACTCTGGAAGCAAACTAAATTTACGTCCTCAGGTCTCACACCAGCCATATTCTCATCATACGTAGACAATTACGTTTAAACGAGGAATTACAAAAAGAAATCTGAAACAGTGGTGAGCCAAAAGGGCCCCCAGGACCCTCCTCCTCGAGCAAGATTTTCACATAATAATAACGATAATACTTATACAGGGTTGGGATAAAGTATGGAACCAAGCAAATAACTTTGGAACGGACAGAGTGATATTGCTGAAAATTTGCAGGCAAGTGTAGTGACGTCTAATGCATCCGAAAACATTATGCTGGCTATTAATGTACTTCCGGTTTAACCGGAAGTACCGTCAACTTTTTTAATTTAAATGGGACACCCTATATATTTTTGCAGATTTTAATTCGTCTTTTTTTCCGAATACGTCCACAGTGGGTTTAGCATTAGTTTCTGTAAAAACGGAAAGATATAGCTTCTTTATCATTTCAGGTGTTTAAAACGCCGGTCATGCAAAGTCGGTTTTGGCGATCGCGTGAGAACTCACAAAGAAGTGTGTCAACTTTTAATGATTTACGTCCCGACAGGGGTCCTATAACACGTTTGACGGTGACTAAAAACAAAAATACAAAAAAAATTAACTCAAACGGGAAGACCGCAGACCGCCACGGACGAATTTGTGAGACAAATTTTTTAAGAAACAAATACTAAACCCACTATGGACGTATTCGGAAAAAAATGATGAATTAAAATCTGCAAAAATATACAGAGTGTCCCATTTAAATTAAAAAAGTTGACGGTACTTCCGGTTAAACCGGAAGTACATTAATAGCCAGCATAATGTCTTCGGATGCATTGGACGTCACTACACTTGCCTGCAAATTTTCAGCAATATCACTCTTTCCGTTCCAAAGTTATTTGCTTGGTTCCATACTTTATCCCAACCCTGTACTTATTTTATAGTGGCGGAATATGTCTACCTCATAATTTTCCATAATAAAATCAAATATATGTTGCCTAATCAGTATCTATTTTATTGCGAAATTTGACAACACGACAACGTGATCTAACGTAGGCTCCAAAACAGCTAGGACAAGTGGCACGTTACACTGACGCGACGCGTGTCTGTGCCATTAATCGATGTATAATCATATAATTCGTAAAGTCTATGAATTTTTATTCTTCAAAAAAAAATCAAAGTATACAGTTCAGGTCACACCTCGGATCACACCAAATTTTTTCTATATATAAACCGATTTGAAGTATCACCGTGGACAGTAGCTTTGTTTTCATCTAGTATAGGCAGACTTTTTTTTTATGAAGAAGTGCGGGGGGCGCCCGAAGACAATGGCACGCTACTGATCCGGAATTCCGTAATCCTGAAGACCCATAGTATTTTCAGGCTTCTTCAACTCAGAACACAATACGAGTATTTACACTGCAATAATGCAAAAATAATTTAGAACAAATATAATAATATAATCAACAGCTAAGGAAGATTGGTTCCAAAACATCAGGTCAAAACTTTTAGCGGTCGAAATTTTAGCTCAGAGTATAGAGAAAAGGAATACTTGCGACTTCATAAAGAAAGTGTTTCTACTTTTACTGACAATAATAGAAAAAATAAAGATGCATTTTGTCAACGGCGTAATTTATTTATTTTCGTTTTTCAGGAGACACCTTATACTGTCCTGTCAGGGAAGCCTGAATATTTTTCCATTCGATGACCCCAAGTGCACTTTCTCGATGGAAAGCAGTAAGTTATATTTTCTTGTTCTATGCGTTATATGTAGACTCTCTAGCAATAATTGTATCACACCAAAGAAAATATAGGCCTTAGAGGCACCAGATGTCATCATCCATCGCAACCTAGTGTGAAAGGTAGCGATGTAGCTCATAGGATTCTCCTTAACCTGAAGATGGAAGGCTAGATTTCCACCAGACCGGATTCTTGCATTGATAAGACCAATTGCACAGCAGGTGTCCCCAGTCTCCCCTCTGTTGTATTCAGTTCTATTTGATGACTTTCTGTTGTGCTTGGATGTTATCTGCTGTATCTCGACGTGTTCTGTTGTTTCCTGCTAGTCTTCTGTTGTTTTGAGCTGTTTTCTGTTCTATTCTATTGTATTTGATCATTTATCGTTGTTTCCCTCTGGTATCTGCTTGTTTTCTGTTGTTTTGAGCTGCTTTGTGTTCTTTTCTGATGTACTCGGCTGTGTTTGGTCGTTTTCAGTTGTTTCCTGCTGTTATCTGCTTATCTTCTGTCGTTTTGAAATATTTTCTGCTCTTTTCTGTTGTATTCGTTTCTATTTGATGGTTTTCTGTTGTGTTTGGATGTTATCTGCTGTATTTAGTCGTTTTTTTTGCTTCCAGTTTGTTTTCTGTTTTTGTTTTTTGTTGTATTCCGTACCATTTGATGGTTTTCTGTTGCGTTTGGATGCTTTCTGCTGTATCTAGACGTTTACTGCTGTTTCCCATTGTTATCTGCCTGTTTTCTGTTGTATTCTGTTGTATTTCGTCGTTTTCTGTCATTTCCCGCTGTTATCTGCTAAGTTTCTGTTGTTTTGAGCTGTTTTCTGTTCGGTACTGTCGTATTCGGTTGTATTTTTTTTATAGTTCAGTGCTGTTATCTGCTTGCTTTCTGTTATTTTGACCTGTTATCTGTTCTTTTCTGTTATATTCGACTCTATTTGGTGGTTTCCTTCTGTGTTTGGATGTTATCTGCTGTATCTAGACGTTTTTGTTGTTTCCGCTTGTTTTCTGCTGTGTTAAGCTGTTTTCTGCTTTTTACTGTTGTATTCTGTTCTATTTGGTGGTTTTCTGTTGTGTTTGGATGCGTTGTGCTATATCTAGACGTTAACTGTTGTTTTCTGTTGTTATCTGCCTGTTTTCTGTTGTTTTGAGCTGTTTTCTATTATTTTCTGTTGTATTCGGTTGCATTTGGTCGTTTTCTATTTTTTTCTGCTGTTTTCAGCTGTTTTTTGTACTTTTCTGTTATATTCCACTCTATTTGATGGTTTTCTGTTGTGTTTGGGAGATATCTGCTATATTTAGACGTTTTCCTCTTTAAGAGTGGATCACTTAGCTTCATATTGTAGATGTGTTTCTTTAGCTGACTTTGTCCAGCTTTGTAATAGCACTAGTCAATTTACCTGGGCATAGTATTCAGCTACCTTCTCACTAGGGTAGCTGAAAACTTCCTTAGCAGTTGACTAGCCAGAAGTGTCATTCCACGCGGACTTAAAGGCTGTGTAGGTGCGCTTTCTCAATAGTTTTGTGGTAGCTCCGGAGGACAAGACACAAATAGGCTTCGGCTCCAAGATTTTGGTATCGGCAGCCTTTTTGCCAACTGGTTCGCTAAAATATTGCCTTTGGACTGTGATTTCCCTTTTATCCATCGTGAAAAGAAGAAGAAAAGAAGTACTACTCAAGTTGAATTCTACTGGAATGCATTCATTCCTGACAGATTATCTTGTAAACTTACCTTCTTTCTTATAAGCTCTTTTCAAAAAATTTGTAAGTTACGTCTCAACTAATCAAGGTATAGTGTAATATATCAAATTTTAGTTGTACCAGTTCTTATTTAAAAGCATAACATCAAAATAACAACTAGGGGTGTGCGATTATTTGCAAAAATGACAGAAATTTTACGGATTTCCAGAATATATTGCTACGTTTTCATAAGCACCACAAATAAATGCCAGAACTACGTTATTTGTCTTATTATCATTTTAAGCAAAATTTTAATATTATATATATATATATATATATTATATGGATTAAAAAGTGCTATATTTTACAGTTTACTATATACATACTATGTATCAGAAAAGGTATGGTTTGCTTTCCAGAAACTAGCTCAGGACAACTCTTACATATGACATGTATTTTAGGCATTTTCAAAAATTAGAATATATTAGTCGTGCTTGCTTCGACGCCTCTGTTACCATGCTCGATCACGAAATTAATTGAAATTTGAAAGTTAAGGCTCCAAAAAGAGTCACAATGCTATACAGCTCCATGCAGACACCTTAACCCATATCATCGCTCATACATTTTCTATTACTAATATTTGTAGTGCCTTATAAGACATATGTTATGAAAAAGAAATACGCCTTGCTTTCCATGAAAAACCTACATAAGCTGTATTCACTAACAATTGCGAAATTACTTATACAATCTTCATACAACTTTTGTAGATTTCATTTTTGCCACGAAATCTTCTAACACCATTTGCGCTCCTTGGGAGTTTGAAAAATAGATTATTAAGTTGAAAGTAAAATAGTCTTTTATGAAACTTAAACCACCTGTGTTCCCCTTCCATTCATAATATATCATTGCATGTATCTATCACGAAATCGTATTTCCCGTTTATTTTGGTTTTTTCACTTCCTTACTAAGATTTATCGTATTTCTCTATTACGAACTAACCTATTAATGCTTGGAATTTTATTACGCATGACTTAAATTGAAATATTTATTTTTATAATATTGCAGTATCGTACGAGATGACTTCGATGCGATATGTGTGGAAAAATGATGAAGACGTGCTCAGGAAATCTCCTAGTCTCACAACGCTCAATGCCTATCTGATAGCCAATGCCACGTTACAGTGTCCCACCAAGTCTATCTGGAGAGGTAAGTAGTCACACAGTATGGGGGATATCTTTCGACATTCTACAGAAGCTATATTTTTGTCACTGCAATACACAATAATAGTAAGTTAAGCTAAGTACATTTTTTCATAACTGAGCGGACCGCGTAGGCAGAGCCTAAATACCAGAGTACCACGGCTGTTGTGAAAGTGTTACGTTAGGGGAAGTTTGTCAACGCGGGATTTGAATGAGCCCAACAAATAAATACACCTCTTGGCAGTCCATTCCAAGCCTTGGACACCATGGGAATGAATGTGCGGTTGTACCGCTCGGTTCTTGATGTATGAAAAACGACCGTCTTAGGATGAGATGCAGCGGTCGCACGGGTACATCTGATAGGAGCAGTGAGCAGCGGAATGATAGAAGATAGCTCAGAGGAACAGATTCCGTTTTAATATCGGTAGAAGAGTCACCAACAACACGCCGGTGAGAAAGTGGTTGGAGGTGGCGCGTTAAGGCCGGGTCGCCAATTAATCGAATTGAACTATTGTAATTGAGAATATGCTTAGTTGTGTCAACACAGGGGTGATGACTCGCTCCTTAGAAGGTGCATTGAGGTGATGTTGGTATGACCCACTCTAAGCCGAGTTATTACTACTTGCTCACAGCTTTTCATATTGAGGTGAAAAGGCCACGGGTAGACGTTGTCCTTCACTTCGAGTATAGCTTTACCTGGGACCTACTATAGTGGTATTGCCATTTGGCCAATATTTTTCCCTTAAACCATTCCTTAGCGTCTTCTGTGCATACCGGGATATTATCTGCATGTAGTTGTTGTGCAGCATTCCTAGCAGCTAGGTCTGCTGCTTCATTACCTATAATTCCGACGTGGCTTGGTGTCCAAACGAAAGTAATTTTCTTTTCAATAAGGTCTAGGTAATTGAAAGCCATTAAGAAATGAGAAGATGAGCGGATCTCTACTGAAAACATTGCTGAGTGCTTGGATAGAGCTAAGTGAGTCAGTATATACCAAAATTCTCTGTGGTCATCTTCTGTCGCAAAATTTAGTGCTCGCAGGATTGCATATAATTCGGCATTGTAAAATGAGGCTTGAATTGGTAATGTGATGATGACATATCAGATATCAAAACAATTGTCGAGTGGGGATTAGCAAATAAAGTACAGTTCAACGTACAAAGAACTCAGGCAACAACACTTACAAAGAAGTCTCACGATGGCTTCATCATCATCATAGTCACAATGTCTTAACAGACATGTTGTGAACTCGTAAAATGCATTTACACATTTTACGAGTTTCTCTTGGGATATCTTTAAGATCTTTAATGTTGTAGTTTCCCATTTGCTTTCTGCATCCTCATGCCGTTGACCAGATAGTATCTACTGGTTCATGCGCCTTTAGGGGTAATTTCTCACACTAAGGACAAGAAGGTGTCCTGACTCTTCTCAACTCGTCCACCCGAAGCTGTTGGCTGAGGTTACTGCTTATACCGACAGTAGTTCAGTGTTCTTTTTAGTCGCCTTTTACGACACGCAGGATATACGATGGGAGATATTCTAACCCGCCCCCACACGGGTTACCAACCGCGGAAATGGAGGGTCACACCAAGGTCGAATCACCTTCCGTCAATCTTTTGGGGATCAACATCAACAACAACATGTCCTGGCACGACCACGTCGTCAGTATTGCTAAAACAGCATCCCAGAAGGTTGGAGTTTTGTTCCGCTGTAGGAAGTTGTATACACCAGAGCAACTGCTGCTGCTCTACAAGGCACAGATCCGACCATCGCTGGAGTATTGATCCCATGTGTGGGGATGCGCTCCGAAGCACTCTCTAAAGCTTCTGTACACTATCCAGAAAAGAGCAATTAGATTAATCGATACGCCTAACCTCTCAAAGAACCTCCACAGCCTGAAACATCGAAGGAGGGTGGCTGACCTGTCCCTGTTTTACAGATTCTATCACGGAAGATGTTCGAGTGAGGTCTCCCAGATAATAACACCAAAGGCCGTCCGAACCAGGAACACTAGAGAGGCTCTGCGAGCTCATCCTTACCAGGTCGGAGTCCTTACTCCCCGAACCAGTCTCCTCCAGTATTCCTTCTTTTGGAGAACTTCGACGCTGTGGAATCAGCTGCCGAGGAATTTGTTTCCCGGCTGCTACAACCTGCAGCGTTTTAAATCTAACGTGAACCGACACTTATCATCCCGCAGCGCTTCTACAGCGCCATAGGCTTTCAGCCTTTGCGGGAGGCTGACCATAAAAAAAATATAACACTTCCTAATCCAGAATCGGTTTTGGAACCGTCTGTGAAAATGCATAAGGGATTGAGTTCTATTCTATTTATCTTATATGTGCCAGTTTAACGTGCAGCATCTTGGAGCTCAATTGCTCGGTTGAAAAACCAAGATTCCTCGAGTATCACTGCAGTATCCACTTAGCGTCCCATCGCCTTTTCGATCCCCGTAATTATCAGCTCATCTGGAGAGTGTCAGGATGCGGCGTATCGTGACTCCGGCCCTCTTCTCAACTAATTATCTCTTAAACCCCAACGGAACGGCACTTAGCAGGAGCACAGCAGCGTTCTTTTGTTTTTGAGACGCGCCTTCGCGAATATTTTCGCTTTTCTGCTCGTTTGTCTCTCTTTGTCGGAACGCCGTGTTCTGTGTAATGGCCTGCCTGTACAATGATGTGTGCCTTTTACGTCGTCATTGTGGAGGGTTTTCTTCGTAGATTGGCGGGGCTAATGGACGGATAGACGCTTGAATAAATGTTTATACCACAGGTATGGGAGCACCAGTGACATCGCAAAGTAGTTTCCATAGGCGGAGATTACATTTTAGTTTAATGAGAAAAAAATAAAGTCAAGCTGATTCGCAACTCAGTACTTCCCACACATTACGGTGATACTAGTTTTTATTATTTTCCCATAGCATGAGGCTATATATAGACTGAGATCCCCTTGCAACCAAATCATCACCCGCCCGCCCGCAAGAGAGTGTGTTATGCTGCTAGGTATTTCTTTCACGTGTCAGTGGATCGCCTATATTATGAATAAAACAATTTTTTTAGGGCCGGTTGTACAATGCTAGCTTAAGCTTAGGCTTAACGTAAGCCGACGTTAAACCACGTCAGTTGCAAAACGTCCGTTGTACAATGCTGGCCTAGCTCCCCACTCCAAGCTTAACACGAGCTTACGTAAGCCGAAGCTTAACGCGAACTTAGCTGAGGTTTAAACCTAACCTGATACAGTGACATAATTTGTCAAGGATGAACTTTCAAATTGCTTGTCACTTTATTAGGTCATATTTCTTAAAAGAATTGTGTCTAATTTGACAAAGAGAGCAAATGAAAGAACAGAGACAGAAACGGTCATTGCCGAAATTTGACACAAACTGTCGTCAGTGTCTAACCAAAAAAGGTATTTTTTCAGATGATTATGTCAGTACGTATTGATTGAGTGATGCCAACCGTAGTGAATTTCATTATCAATCAGGTTTAACTAAGCCGACGATTGTACAACGGGTGTCGACTTTAAGCCTAAGCTTAGCTAAGCTTAGGCTTAATAAAGCTCGTGTTAAACCCGCATTTGTACAACCGGCCCTTAGTATTTTAATCCCCACCCGCCAACCACCCCAAATTCACCACACCAAAAAAAAAGAAGTAGAAAATGATTAGGAACCACTTAGGGCCGGTTGTACAAATGCGGGTTTAATACGAGCTTTGTTAAACCTAAGCTTAGCTAAGCTCAAGCTTAAAGTCGACACCCGTTGTACAATCGTCGGCTTAAAGGGCTGATACACGTACGAGCAAGTACGCGTACTTATGGCTCGACGACCTTTTTCGCCTGTGTGTCACCGTAAGTAAGCGTACTTTAAAACCGTCGCGCAAACCGCCGGCGAGCCAACTGGTTTGAAATGTTGCTCGTAGCTGGTCTCAGCTCGTACTGCGAGCCGCGAGCCACCACTTTGTTTTGGCAGGCCATCGATGCGCAACGCTTGTTATGTTTGGCGTTTGTTAAAAGTTTTGTTTATTTAGGAAATTATCAAAATGTGTGATTTCAGCTTCACGTGTGTCACCGCGTCGAGCCGAATAAGTCCGCGAACTTAAAAACCGCGTACTTAAAGTTCGTACGTGTATCACCCCTTTTAGTTAAACCTGGTTGATAATGAGATTCACTACAATTGGCATCAATGAAGCAATACGTACTGACATAAT
Source organism: Callosobruchus maculatus (assembly GCA_951848785.1). Lineage (NCBI taxonomy): Eukaryota > Metazoa > Arthropoda > Insecta > Coleoptera > Chrysomelidae > Callosobruchus > Callosobruchus maculatus. The sequence goes on from CATOUR010000029.1 coordinate 6,899,732, forward strand.
TATCTGAAAAATTACCTTTTTTGGTTAGGCACTTATGACAGTTTGTGTCAAATTTCGGCAACGACCGTTTCTGTCTCTCTTCTTTCATTTGCTCTCTTCGTTAAACAAATTTCAAAAAATATGACCTAATAAAGTGACAAGCAATTTGAAGATTCATCCTTGACATATCATGCCCCTTGTATCAGGTTAGGTTTAAACCTCAGCTAAGCTCGCTTTAAGCTTTGGCATACGTAAGCTCGTGTTAAGCTTGGAGTGGGGGGCTAAGCCAGCATTTTACAACAGACGTTTTGCAACTGACGTGGTTTAACGTCGACTTACCGTAAGCCGAAGCTTGAGCTTGCATTGTACAACCGGCCCTTAGTAGCCTAAAAATGAGGTTTGAGATGTTTTTATTCTCTTAATTTTTTTATAATTGCTGCTCTGCCACTGACGCGATTTCTAAAAAGCATCCGCGTTTCCATTCCCGCCACGGTAATAGCACTGTGTCAACATTTTATTCAATTAATTCAATACTTTCCACGGTACACAATACAGAAGCAATACTTGTATGTAAATATTAGAAAATTCAAAGTCCCTTGATTTCTGTAATAGGCGAAGCAATGTTTGGATGAACAAGTGTATTATGCTGCTAGATCTTTCTTTCACAGGTCAGTGGGCATCCTATTATGAGTACAACAATTTTTTCGGTTTTACATCTTGCCACCCACCAACCACACCAAATTTCACCGCCAACCAAAATAAAAGGTAGAAAATAATCTAGAAACCCATAAAACGCTTGAAAACAAAGTTTGGGGGATATTTGGAATTTTTTGTTTTTTGCTAATTACTCCGCCGCCCATGAAACCGATTTTAAAAATTATGGGAGCATTACCTACTACGACCCCACATGCCACAGCGTATGATCACAACTCAAGACAAACGCCTACAGACAGACAGACGGAAATGAGTGACGTTGATTTTCGTTATGTTGATATCAAAAAACGCCCAAAAAACCTATTATCTCAAAATCGAAAATTTTCCCGATTACAATATCTCCGATCAATATGGGAAGTAAAATCAAAGTGAGTTTTTTCCTGGGGTTGGGTCTAGCGACGTCTGGGGTAGGGATTCCCTTTTCCCAGCCACATTACGCCTAAGATTGGGGATTACTGAAACCGACTTTTTGAAAGGCCTGGAGGATAACTAAAATAGCGAAACAGTAAGCTCTCTACGTCTGAGATAGGTATTTTCAGATGGGGGAATCTCATACCCGTAATAGTTATTTTTTCCTTTTCAATAAATTATCATCTCTATACACTAGTATTTATCCGAATTAAGACATTTTTGAGATATCCTCTTCATTTGCGATTTTACCACGCTCACTTTGTGCTCCGAATCGGTACATTCCGAGGTATAGATGAACCAACAAATGACATGCAGCAAATGGTCAAAAGAATAGTTCAAAATCAGTTTTCGCAATTACTAAATTTGGCTTATGAAGTAAGACTAATACGTATTAATGACTTGATGCATTATCAAATGATATGCTATTCCTATAAAGTATCACACAAAAATTTCGAAAAAAAATAATAAACCATAAAATGAAATAAAACCAAGCAGTAGTCGTCGTTGGGAAACAAATTAATACTGATAATAAATTCAATGTCACTGCAAATTTTTCAATTTGAAATACCTAACTTTAAGAAATCTAACCCACAACACGTCAGGGTCAGACATGGGTTCTGACGCCAAGTAAATCCATACTTTGATGACATAATAATTATCTATGAATATTTATGAATATTCTCATAATACTTGTTATATTCGGAGAATACCTTATGAATAATCATGAATATTTGATAGAAAAAAGTTTCGACGAGGATGGGATTCGAACCCACGCGGGCAGAGCCCATTGGATTAGCAGTCCAACGCCTTAACCACTCGGCCACCTCGTCTATGGATACTCCAATTCCAAGATAACTACTCTACTGATAACGGTGACAATTAAAATGCTAGCGCTATCGGTGACTGGTGTGAAATATGGTGGCTGTACGGTTATAGCCTAGTAAAGGAAGACACTTGCAATCAGAAAAAGTCGATAAATGAAGAATTGGAGTTTGATAAATTAAAAGCATTTGCTTCATTTTAGCATTTTTTAAGTGATTCGAGAATTACGAAAAATTTTCCGTTTTCGGTCTTTTTTTGGTACTTTTTTAAGTATGATGAATGAGGTTTTTTACAAAATTTATGTACTTAATTAATTCGTACCTTCAGCTACAAAGATCATAGGAATTTCATCCAAATTTGTTAACAAGATACAATCAAAACTATTTAAGAGGTCTTTTGACTTCATATACAGGGTGTCCCACGACGATTAAGATAAGCAATATATCGGAACTGGACAGTAGTAGCGAATTATAATTTTGGGGGTGTAAATTAGAGCAAATATATAGTATCCTTTATTTTTATTGTATCACCCAATGAGGCATTTGTTTTTGTCGCGTGACGTCCGATTCAAAATTTTTAATGGCTGCAGGTACTTAAAGGACTGTACCACTACCATTACGAAACACTACCAAGGTAATTTAACTGTAGGGGTACATGTTATAATCAATGGTAGTGGTACCATCCTTTAAGTACCTGTAGCTCTTGAATTAATCACTTTAGACTCCAAGTGTGCAAGTTCGTTGGAATTGATTTATCGGGAGAAATACAAAAAGTCACAAATATACAGGGTGTCCTTTAAAAAATTATGAATCGGACGTCACGTGACCAAAAGAAAATACCTTATTGGGTGACGCAATAATAAGAAAAGATACCATATTTACTCTAATTTACACTCCCAAAATTATAATTCGCTACTACTGTCCAGTTCCGATATATTGCATGTCCTAATCGTCGTGGGACACCCTGTATATGAGGGTATTATTATTGCAGACTTTTTTAATTAATTAATGAATCAAATTTGTTTTACGTGGATGTCTATATATAAATGTTGAGCATTTAGAAAATTGTACTTTGTGAATGTAAGTAATTATAAAACTTTAGCAAATGAATTTTTTTTTAGTGAATATGCTATTTTATGGTTTTAGGATTGTAATTTCTTGTTCAAAAGGAATCATGTTCAGGATATTGAAAAACATTTGTTACAAAGGACTTCAGGTTTATTTTTTTTAAGCCATACCTGCAGCATTATTATTTTTTTCAGAATAACGTACATGATTTTAACTGCAAATGCAGGTTTAATACACCGTGAAATTTATCCGAGGTTTTTAAAAAAGGTCAGAAGAGCTAGATTTATGGCATATATGAAACCCTAGATTTGATGTTCCCGCAACATTTTCAAAATTTCTTGTTTCATTACAGGAAACTACAGCTGCTTGAGGGTGGAACTTATGTTCACCAGGGACCGAGCCTTTTACTTCACGACAGTATTCATCCCCGGTATAATATTAGTGACATCATCTTTCATTACGTTTTGGTTAGAGTGGAATGCAGTACCTGCAAGAGTTATGATAGGTAAGTGTTAATTAATATTTTTTTGCTTTCAGAGAGTGAGTTCGGAAAAGTGCATTTCTCACTATTCACAGATCGTAACATTTTTTCAATCAATACTTCTTTAGAACCGGTACCTTCATTTTCGTTCTTTGCTAAACCACTAGCTGTTTTTTACACAATGCCATGGAGCACAATAAAAACAAAAAATTACATCGTAAATTCAAAACAATGAAAATAAGGCTCTAACAGAATCTTAACCAATACAAAACGTTCGGTATCTGTAGAGTGGGCAGGGAAAAGAGGCGCACTGCACTTAGGCCACAACTGGTCCATTGTGCAACCTCCCAGGGAGTCGTTTCCTCAGGTCATCGGCCATCCTGCCAATTCTAGAAAGGTGGACAAGTCGCTAGGGGACATCTTCCTTATGTGGGCAGGTATAGGTCAAGACTCGTCGAACGCACACTCTCTTATAGAAAGATAACTCTGGGCACTCACAAACGACGTGTTCCACAGTTCCGTCTTCACTTTTACACATTCCACATATCAGTGTATCACTTAACCTCATAATGTGAAGGTGTTTCCTGTGTTGACAGTGACCAGTCAGGAATCCTGCTATGAGAAGTAGGATTGACCTGGTCATCGCCAAGTACTTCTTGGATATTGCCATCCTAAGACCTGCAAGGGTTTTTTGGCAGTTTGGCATCCTTTATTTCTCGCTATGTTAGCATTTTTATGGGAGGTTTTAATCTAAATCTTCAGTGTTTGTTAGTGCTATGCTATAAGAATAATTATTTATTTATGTGTATTTATTATTTTTAAAGATATGACTTTCAATATTTCACCTAACAATATTCTATGTTCAGTGTATTGTCCATTGTAACCCTAATTAGCGTACCTCATGAAACACCTATATTTCATTTGAAATCTATTTCTTTAGCTTCAACACGCGTTCGAGGAATTGGGGCCATATTTGGTAATTTATGAATGAATGTCGCTGTCTCGTGCCACACATGTGCCGAAAATATCAAATCAGTGATTTATGAATGGCAATGGCTTGTCAGGTCGATGTGGCCACCGTACATTAACAAAGACAAGTATTGTCACTCGCCGTGCGGACTTTGATGTGAGTCTCACAAATGCGAGCCGCCTCGATTTCAGAAGGGTGCCGTTCGTACCGTCTCGTTTACTTACTGGGAATCCGAGGCTGTGCGTTGAGGTGTGCGATATTGTCGACGTTCACTTAACTTCTTATACGGGGGTCAATAGGAATGAATTCTATAGTATAGATAGAATATAATTTATTATTATTCAATAAACCATTCAACTGAATTGACAATACATACCATTAGTTCCTTGAAACATAAATGGTAAGATAATGAAAGGGAATAGTACCCTAACAACATATTTTGTCTATATCGAATAAATTATATACAAAACTTAACAACCTCCTTAAAAAACAAAGAAAACGGCAATAAGGCAAAAAAGAATACGAATACTGGAAGATACATAACAGACACGTTTTTATACGTTTTATATTCGATTTTATTTTCTGTCTTGATTATTCTTTAATGTCAGCAATAGTAAATTTGGTCGCTAAATATACTCGCACTCTAATATAATATAAGAATACAAAATATTCATAGAGTCACCTAAGCTAAGCTAGGTATGCGCTCTGAATGGAAAATGAAAAATTTGGGTGTTCTTTAGTGATTTCGTCCATCATTTTCATCCTGGTCATTGAAGAGTACAGAAGACCTTGTTACTGGCCAACGACATTATTTATTTATGAATGATTTCAATACCGTGGAGTTGTAAACCCTAAAAATATGTGTGTCTGGTTTCTTAGAATACCGATAAGTTATATCGTGTAATTGCTGTAATTTTGCTATGAACACGTCCTATTTGTACAGCATGCTTCCATATTTTTTATATCGTCTTCAGAACGGAAAAGGTGTTTGACCTTATAATATACGTGTATGTATGTTAAGGCAAGGTTGTCATATTTATAGGTACCCACGAACCCTAATGCCCGTTTCCAATTTTCACATCTAGAAACAATATTTATTTTTTAAATTTTATTGAGACAAATCTGCCAGTATAAGTTACTAAACTATCTTACCCAGTTTCCTGTTTCGGACATCGAAAAAACGATTTTCCCATTCCTTGTTTGCTGTTGCAGCTATAAAGAGAACATATGTCGCCATCTTTTTTTTGCGAAATACGCCGATATGCGCAACACGCTCAATATACATACAAAAATTACTTATTTAGGCACCCCGGTATATCCAAACGACTGTGTCGCGTGTTAGGTGAAATGACCCTGTAAACTACAGCTGTTAGCATTCGGCTACTGCTCGAGATCACCGGGCGTCAGAATTCGCCAGCTTGTCTAGTGTCCGAGAGCAGAGCGGGAAAGACAACATTGGGGGCGGAGCTTAGAGTGACCCTACTTGTCTTTGTTAATGTACGGTGATGTGGCTAAAGACGTCAATGTGGAAAACGATACATACTGCAAGAATGAAAGTTTTGATACCAATGGCGCCGCCAGAAAATTGTACAGGGGGGCGCCTTACTTAAATTGAATGCTCAAATAAGGGCGGGGGGAACGAATTTGGTTTCGGCTTATACAGGTCTCTTATCTTCGCTGCTCCAAGGAGGGTGGCCACGGCCCCCCCTGCACCCCTCTGCTGGCGCCCATGATTCATACTCAGCTCAACACTGATCATGTTTCCAGGTGTGACAACAATGCTGAATTTCTTCACGACATCAAACGGCTTTCGATCAACATTGCCTGTGGTGTCCAATCTCACCGCGATGAACGTCTGGGACGGTGTCTGCATGTGCTTCATCTATGCCAGCTTGCTGGAGTTCGTCTGCGTCAATTATGTTGGAAGGAAGCGGCCCCTGCACAACGTCGTTTACAGGCCAGGGGAGAATCCTGTCACTCAGGTCAGTATCTCTTCGCTGGTGCAACGGGAAAGCATCTCAGAGTTACGGAATTTTGATGAATTGGGAAGCAAATTACTGGTTTTACGACAAAGAAGGTTTTTTTGTGTTTTTTTGCTATCATCCTATAGTATGGTTAATAAAACCTCCAAGAAGTATACAATTTTTTTCTTCTATTATTACCTATCGTAGATAGAGAGCTTGATAATCATCGAGAAATAAAGTCAATAAGCCGTTGTGAAGTAGTTCGAGTTTTGTGTACCTCGGTTCTTTGATCGACAATTCGGATAGCTGTTAAAATGGGATTCGACGATGCATTCAACAGGCACGTGTGGCCGTGACAAAGCTTACTAAGATATGGCGTGACCATAACATCACTGAAGCTACCAAAATGTCGCTGGTTTAGTCTTTTGTGTTCTCCATATTTTTGTATGCCTCGAAAACTTGGACTGTTAAAAGATCAGATTGAGCTCGCATAGATGCTTTTGAAATGTGGACGTGGAGAAGAATCTGAGAGTTCCTTATACCGCACATCGCACTAATGTTTCCACACTAGATGAGCTCGGTAATCCAAGGAAGTCTCCTTGGATAGTCATCCTCCGTTGTGTCGAGGAGAATGCTTACATTCCTCGGACATATTCACAGAAGCGATAATAATTATGGAGAAACTTGTAGTTCAGGGTCACGCTCCGAGTGGGTGGCGCCGTGGCCGTTCCCCTACACGCTGGGTGGATACGACGAAACAGCTGCTGAATATGAGTATCAAGAGCGTCACTGAACTGACAGTAAATCGCGAACGATGGCGAGCTACAGCTCTCAAAACTGTTGATAATATTCGTGTCGGCCATACTCTAGCTCCGACTTAATGCATTTTACGAGTTCGCAACATGTCTGTTAAGACATTGTGACGACGATGATGATATTAAATAAGATATGAGGGACAAACTTTGCTACTTTCTACTTTGGCCAAGCTACTCAGTTACTGTTTATTATAAAATCCATAGCTTCATTACCTACATACCCAATAAATTTTGACCTTTTGCTTACTTTACCAGCTAAATTCCTGGAAATGTCATAAAAGTTTCACTCCCTATCATCAAAATTCCGTAAACCTGTAATTTATACCTTTATAGTTGCGCCGATATAATGCAGGGTGTTCCATATTCAACGATAGCAAGCAATAAATTCAAAAGTATTGCCTCTTTAAATACCATTTGAATATCTGTGGCTAAATAGAATACGTAATCAATTAAAAATACTCTCGGGTCGTAATGTAGGCGAAATCGATTGAACTGAGATAACATTATGATATTAGACCATTGTTACTGAAATAAATGCTCACTTAAAGTTTATGGAGTATACGAAAATATATCCCATGCATCCTGTTTCATTAATTGACTTATAACACATCTATTTACTCTTTCAAAAAGAGTAAATAAAACTTCGAAGTAGTCTTATTGTCTACCAGTTAAACTATAAAGTATTCATGGCAGCTAGTTATTTCATTCTTTCACTCCATACAACGGTAGGTGAGGGATTGCGATCATAAAAATTTTCGATTTTGAGATAATACGCTATTTGATCGTTTTATGATACCTACCTAACGAAAATCCACATTACTCATTTTTGTGTGTCTGTTGGCGTTTTTCTAGCCTCGTAATCTCCGTAACTGCTGCATGGATTATGATGAAATTTGAGTAGCGATAATGCTGCTATATTTTTGGAAATCGGTGCATGGGCGACGGAGTAATTAGTAAAAATTAAAAAATTGGAATATTCCCCAAACTTTGTTCCATTGAACTGTGAAAGGAAGGCCTAGCATCATATTACACTTATTTAGGTCTATCCTACATTGCCTTGCCTATTGCAGAAAGCAAGGAACTTTGATGTATGCATACGAGTATTGCTTTAGATGTTTTGTATTGTGTACCCTGGAAATTATTACATTGATTTCCATGAAATTTTGACATATTATCACTACCGTGAGGAGGATGGCAAATGCGTACGGTTTCTAGAAATCGTGTCAGTCATAAAAACAGCTCTAAACTCATTTTTAGGCGATTTGAATGTTCCTGCTCGTTTTTCACATTTTATTTCCCACACTGATAGTGGCTGGGGTGTACTGTAATCGCGGAAAATTTTGTTTTTGAGATAATGTGCTTTTTGTGCGATTTATGATATCTACATAACGCAAATCATTTCTTTCGATCTGTCTGTCTGCCGGTCTGTGTGTCTAGTGGAATTTTTCTAGCCGCGTAATCTTAGTTATCATCTAATCATTGTTAAGATGAAATTTGGGCAGCGATATGCTTTGTGATCGTATGAGGTAATACGGCTATAATTTTGAAAATCCGTGCATTGACGGCGGAGAAATTGTTAAAAACTAAGAATTTTCGGAAACCCTTCATACTTTTTCATACTTTCTTTTGAGGTGTTCCTTTTATTTAAATTACGTTCCTTCTTTGTGGAAATTAGTTGAGCATGGGAGCCGTCTGATCTAGACTGAGGATACCTTTGCACTGTTCAGTGCCTTGAGTGAAAACCTCAATTCAGTAGAATATAAATGGTGCTGAAATATAATTTTACTTCTACTACTGTCTATATTTAGACTGTAGATTTATGATAAAGACATAGAGACACCCTAAATCATACGAGTTCGTCCATCAGACTCTTTTCTTTTGCGTGTGATGATATGATTTCCAGTGCATTATAACAGAAATATTGTTTAAATGGAACACTCTGTATATTGGTTTGTTGGTAGCAAATACTATACTATATATTTGAGAGTAATTGCTAACGGATGTGCAATCATCAATAATCTGTGTACATTTGTGGTGTAAATAACCGACGGCTGACAGCGCATGCAGTGTGCCCATATAAAAAAATTAGTGGTTAAGAACTCACCTCAAATACTTGGAGAAGCTGTACTAGAATTCTATAATTTGTAGAGATATTTGAATGTGAAGATTTATAAGATGACGTATTCATATTGTTAGAGGGATGTGTGTCGTAGCTCAGTCACTTTTAGTGACTAGGTTAGATAAATAGAAATAGATAAAGTTGAATGCAAAGAGCAGCGACAAATATCTTGCATGGTTTTGTACATTTGAAAATATTAAGCAGTTGAGAGGATAGCTGTGGTTTCTTCGATCAGGTGTTTGTAATTCGTAATAGGATGCGGATTATTATTTTCAAATGGAATTTAATGCAAGTTTTCAGTATCCAGCACTAAAATCTAATACTGTACCATTTGCATCAGTAGTTTCGAAAGGATCGAATTACATTTGTAAAGTGTCAAAGTGAAATTTACATCTTATAGTTTGAATTTACAATTGACGCTTTAGAAATGTAATTTGATCCTTTTGAGAGTTCTGCTAGAAATGGGTATAGTATGAAATTTTGGATTGCAGAGTAATCTTTGGAATACCGGATTGCTCTGATTAAATAACGACTAGAATATATTCTGAAGAAGTCGACTTGATCAACATTACTCACAATTTAGCATTGAAATCCTTCCGGCACTAATTTCTACCTGTTTCAAAAGTGATCAAAAACTTAAAAACGTGCACAAAACGCCACAGGTTTGAATTGTCGATATACTAAACATGCGCTTTAACATCCTGAAAAAGTTAAGGGCTCAAAAAATGTACAAAATTGAACCTTGTCATTGCTTTCTTTAATTGTCTGACTACGGTTGAGAATAATCAAGTATCATAGACATACAAAAAGCACGTTAATGTTTTTCGCTAGTGCATGGTCCACCATTATATTTATCCATTTATTTTTTGTACGCTGCTTTGTATTGTATGCCTCGGAAACTTGGACTGTTAAAAAATCCGTTAGAGCTCACATAGATGCTTTTGAACTGTGGACGTGGAGGAGAATGCTGAGAGTTCCTTATCCCGCCCATCGAACTAATGTTTCCATACTGGATGAGCTCGGCAATCCAAAGAGACTATCCTGCATTGTGTCGACGAGAATGCTTATATTCTTCGGACATATGCATATGCATATACCATAATATGGAGAAACTTTTAGTTCAGGGTCACGCCCCGAGTGGGCGACGGCGTGGCCGTTCCTCTACACGCTGGGTGGATACGACGAAACAGTTGCTGGATATGAGTATCAAGAGCGCCACTGAACTGTCAGTAAATCGCGAACGATAGCGAACTACAGTTCTCAAAACTATTAATAATATTTATGTTGGCAATAGTCTAGCTCCGACTTAATGCATTTTACGAGTTCACAACATGTCTATTAAGACATTGTGACTATAGTGATGATGATTTGTATTGTAGACCTTGAAGTCCTTTATGTTTCGTTCAAATTGTATCTGGTAATGGTAACATTTTGAGCGAATGGGTCAATTTTAGAAAATCTTCTCCACTATTTCAGATCACCATCTTGAATTTTCATAACTATGTCAGGACCCTTGATTGAAGCTTGATCCAACAGTAATACTTCACTCCTAGTATGTATGGGAGTTTCCTATCCAAATTATAAAGTAGACCTTCAGGTCACCTTGCAAATTAGGGTAATTTCCAAGTTCGAACACTACGACTTTGATTTGATCCTTTCTAGGTATTGTTAAAATCTCAACAAGGTATACGGTACGTAAGTCAAATTACTACTGTATATTCCTATATAATTTATGATGAATGATCACTGATTCTTTATCTATAACTGAGTCTAGTAATACTACCAGGCACGTATACAGGGGGTCCGGACCCCCCCGAAATGTTATATAATGCTACTAAAAATGCAATTCGCAGATCTAATGATCTTTGCAACCTCTAATCTGCACACCCCAACCCCCTATTGGCTATTTGCTATTGGCAATTGGTAAAGTATCAATGCTTGGCCCTTTGAGTATGTGATCATAAAGTATTTAATAAAGGATTAATTATTCTCACTGCTAAGTGGACATGCTTGAAAATGGTAGGTTTTTAATGATTCAGTTCATTTATAAGCGTTGCAGAATGATTATGCTTGACACATTGCATCCATTAAAATGTATAAAACTTGATTCATCCACAGATTTAGAATTCTAGTACAGTTATCCTCATTGACACCATCCATTAATGTATTTTTAAATTATTCTCTGTAAAAACGTATGTGGAATCAATATTCATTCTCTATACATTATCTAACAGGCTCATTAAATTACTATTACTAGATTTATGTCTTATCAGTGTGTGATTGCTATGTGAAATCAAACGGCAACATCAACATCTACAAGTAGTAAATGTACTGAATGAAAAACTTTTACTGAAATAGACCAGTTTTCTATAAAATAACTATAGCACAAAAGTCACATACGTGTTATATATTTTAGTTCCGTCCTTATTAAAATATAGGAATATAATTTTATTAAATATCATATTACACTGAGGCTAGGGATAGCTTCTAATCAACTGAACATTGAAGAATGTAAGCTATTTTACATTCAGTATGTTTAGCATCATGTCTCATAATTTGGCTTGGGGAGCTCACTTTTTGTGTCAGGATTATCAGAAACAGGGGTGTAACTGTAGGGGTCTAAGAGGGACCGTCCTCCTCAAAATCCAAATTATACAGGGTTACTGGTAACTCGACCACTTTCCTGCAAGAGGAGATAGAGGTACTCAAATGTAATAGATTTAACCCCCCATATGTAATTCCGAAAACCGATAGCTTTCGAGATAATTAACATTCAATGTTTTTCAACCAAATATCCAAATTTCCACACTAGATCCGAAACTAAGAAAAAAACCTGTTGTTGATTCTGATAATTTTTATTTTATTATTTAACTAACACATTCACAAAGCTAACTTAGTATTAAAATATTTCAAAATACTAAACAGTTCCAAACTAAAAACAAATATTTAAAGAATAATCAACAAAATTTTTACATTCACCGTGAAAGAAAATTATCTAGCTCAAAAAAATTACACAAACGGTTGAACAAATCGCTAAAAAATCTTTCCTACCTAATAACCTTTTAATTAAATCCACTGAAAGTTTCTAGAGATCTTGCTCAATGTATTGCCCTTGATTTCGGATACAAGTACGGATCCGCTTCCTCACTTTGGTTTTTGTAACTCGTGTGGAAAAAGTTCGTTTCATCTCCTCCGCGCATTGATAATTTTTTGCCTTAGTTCGTCAGCGGTATTGAGTCCAATAAACAAATGCCTTTATGTGACCCCAGACGTAAAAATCAAGAGGTGTCAGATCTGGGCTCCGTGCAGGCCATGGGATGGGTTCACCCCTCCCTATCCATTTGTTCGGGTATGTGTTGTCCAACAACTGCCGAATTGTGATACGGTAATCTGCTGGACAACCATCATGCTGGAATATCATGTTGTTGATGATTCTGTATTATGTTGATAAATTTTGTTAATTAGTTACTTGTGGTTGTACTGCCATTCTTGTCCTTGGAATAGGCCATCGGATAAGGAAGTTTTTAAAATAATTTGTTTGACTGGTTGTGTATCTTTTTTGAGCTAGACAATTTTCTTTCGCGGTGAATGTAAAAATTTTGTTCTTCATTTTTTAAATAATTGTATGTAGTTTGAAACTGTTTAGTATTTTTACACATTTAAATACTAAATTAAATTTGCGTATGTGTCAGTAGGAAACTAAATTGGAAATTACTAAAATCGACAGCAGGGTTTTTTCTAAATTTGGGATGCAGTGTGGAAATTTGGACATATCGTTGAAAAACATTAAATGTTAATTATCTCGAAAACTATCGGTTTTCGGAATTACATATGGGGGGTTAAATCTATTGCATTTGAATCCCTCTATCACTTCCTGCAGGAAAGTGGTCGAGTTACCAGTAACCCTGTATAATCTACAGCTTTATTTAGAAAACTATCATTCGTATCGTCTAGGTCACCTAGGCTCTCCTAGACTTCCCCAGGCTAAATGCCAAGTTACGCCTCTGATCAAAAAATTGTCACATAATGTATGCTTAATGTAGGTGTGTGCGTGAGTATTTTTTCGAGTTTGGAAGGTAGTGAGCGCTTTGTGTATTCTGTAACCAAAAATATTAGAAACTTACAAGTAAAAAGCAAAATGCATAATTTTACTTATTTATTAATTTTATCTGCACCATCCAACAGACATACATCCATTTACAGGATGGGACAAAACGTGAATCACAAAACACAAGGCACTAATTAACAAAATTCAGTACAAGAACATAACAGTAATACAAAGCACATGAAATAATTAATTACTTCATAAAGCCAAATTTTTACAAAAATGCTAATTGTTGTTTTTATTATTAGTAGACGACAAGCAAAGCCCTTAGATTTTGGTATCAATTTTATGAATCATCCTGTGAAGTCGAAGGATGAGTTTATATGTCAACACAATATCGTCTTAAGCGTTAAGTGTTATTACTTTATCAACAATAATAATACATTTGCTGAAATGAAATTTTATTCTTAGGACATGTCCCAAGTAACCGACATTTCCTTTATAGTTTAGAACTTCAAGTTGAAAAACTTAATATCATATTAAGATAATAAAAAGGCCATTAAAGTCAAACACCTTATATCAATTTGGAAGATTTTTAAAACTAGTCTATGCTGGGATTACAGAGCAAAAGCTGTTTTAGAACTCTGTTTTACCACTGAAAATTACAAAAGTTATGCACACTTTCGCTGGGAAATAGGAATGAAAATTAGTTTTTTCTTTTAGAAAAATTCGATTTATCTGATTTGATTCAACTACTGCTACTTTATCTTTTGAAATTCAAAATCCTGTTTTTCAACATCCATGTAAGAAATAGGTTACTAAATCAAAGTACATAGGATCTCGGTATGATTTGAATTCTGCTAATGTTTAGAAAAGTTTACTGTTATTATTAAATTTTTCATATCTCAACTTTGATATATTGATAGCTTTTGTGAGAACACTTTGATCAAATACATTACAGTTCCATAAAAAAAACAAAGCACGTTTCGTTTTCAAAAGACCTTGGTTCTCACTACATTCCTTCGTTTGATATTGTACTTCCTTATGTTTCCCTTCTTGAATCTGCTGTACTTTCTTCTCTTTCTCTATGCATGATGTAGGAGTGCATGCTATTGCGACTGTTTCCAAAATCTCACTGTAATAATATTCATTCATGAAGTGTCAATCAAATGAAAACTTGAAAATTAATATTATTCGAAGATATTATATCAATACTATGGGTCGATTCAGAAAGCCAGAATTGTTTGATAAAGTGTAAACTGTCATTTTGTTGCCTAAATCTTGTCTTAAATTATATATTTGATATTTTAACAGGCAGCAATTGAATGTCATTTTTTCGAAGTTGTTGTTTGCTTCACACTTCTTTCTCTAACTGTTCTATATGATTGAGTGTAAGTTTCATATGTGTTGAATGACTTGACCGGATGTGGATGAAAGAGACTATAGCATCTGGCAAAAGTATTTTGCTCTGCTAAACAGCATAAAACGTGAGTGTACTGGCTACCATGTTAATTCTATTCACTGCCAAGGTACCATCAGCATTGTTGGCAACATTGGCATCTCAAATCTCACTGCCCCCTGTTTCAATAACCAATTGTCTCATATCGAATGTTCAACGAGATGCGATGTTGTCAATAATATCAATAATTTTTTAGAACCAAATAGCTTTTAAGTTACTAATGAAGGTATACTAGTTAAATCATTTTTATTTATTCGTATAACAAATTTTTTGGATTTACCTACAAATCACCCATCTTTCTTGTTTGTTTATACCTGTACATTTCATGTGGATATCTGTTGCATGCTTTTTGTATCCAGCTGTTCTGGACAAGATATTAAGAGCATGAAATATTTGATCAGTAGCCTCGAAATCATCTGATCGTACACTAATCTGTACTGTGTGCTGAGTGATTTGAGGCCAGCTATAACTCGCCATCCCTATTGTGTTCCTAACACATTCTTTCAAAATCAATATTACGATAAAATGATCTCGTTAAATTATACAGGGTGGTGCATTTAAATTACCCATGCCAATGAGGAACCTTTCAAACCGTAGTTCTCGATATAACCATGAAATGAAATTGTACCATAAAGTCATTTCATAGAATGCGGCAGGACTAAAGACCATAATAATCAGACCCATTGGCCATAGTTAGTTTATAAAAAACAAAACAGGTCAATATTGGGTGCGCCCTCATTTTTGACGAATTCACTCCTCTAGTCTACGCAATACGCTCGTAAGGTACATCCTCCCAAGCTGCCCTCACAGCATGTTCGTCCAACGTGATTGGAGGGTTGGGTAAATCACGAATGTAATGACCCATCCAATCCCGTACTTATTCAGTTGGCGATAAAAGGGGTGATCGTGGAGGTTAAGGACCTCAGCTTCTCTCGTCCACAGCCTTGCAATACATGAACACGTGTTATCTTTTGGAAAAACTCTCCTCAAGTCCTCGGACATATGGAACGGCAATTGGTTCTAACACCTCATTTACGTAGCGTTGGGCCGTCATTGGGCCACGAATCAGAAGTAAAGGTGACTTGCTGTTACGTGCAATTGTATCCCAAACCTTCAAACCAATAGGACGGTGTATATAGCGCTGCTCAAAAACAATATGGAGATCACGTCGTTGACCCCGTCTTCGTGTAGTCCCAGACCAATCTGGACTCGTCGGAGAAGGCTGTCTGATGCTACTCAGCCTGCCAATGTCGGTGTTTTTGGTACCAATCTTGGTACTAATCTAAAGTACTAGATGCGGACGACATGACCATTTCACATAATCTATGGTACACAATGCAGATTCGAAGGGGTCTCTCTATAGCTGCATACCAAGCATCAGCAACAGCTCGAATGGATTGCATTCTATCTCGAAGCGCTGTTAGTTGTAGATGACGATCTTGACGTGCTCCAGAACCTCTAGCTCGCTGCACCACGTTTTCGTTGGCCTGCAATCCGACCACTTTCAAAGAAGGTTAACTACGTAAACCGGGGCTAACGTCTTTTAGGAGGCATCTTTACTCAAGGAACTAGTCTCTCTTCAGATTTGCAACAGATATCATGGTTTTTGGGTCAACAAAGAGTAAGTCATGATTTGTTTTACATGTATACATGTAAGTAAACAGTATCTAAATGAACAACAAGTTCCAGATGTGCACTAGACAGAGTGCTACCAAGCTGTGCACATATTTTCAATGTGAATATCCCATTTCTTCTAGGTGTTCAGATTTTACTTACAAGTAGTATATTTTTTAAATGAGAAGCTGTAATTGTTACCTCGTAGTTCAAAATCAATGTTTCAATTAAATTTTCTAAATTATCCTGGTTATAAAGCCCCTAAATGACCTTAAAACGCCACAGTCAAGATCACATCTAAACAGTTTCTGCAATTGTTTTCCAAAATCTCTCTCATCAAGGATAATGGCGTGCGTAATTTAGAATGGAGCACCCTGTAGTTGCCGACCATATTTTGTTATTTTAAAAAAATACACTAATACTATATTCCCACAAAATCCTAAACTATTACTTATACGTAATTTTTATATTAATCCCCTACGATTATTACAAAATAAGCCCATTATACAAAACACGCTTCACGTCTAAATTACCTTCTGTTCATTAATTTGAGACACTAAGCACATTTTCGGCGATTCTTAGCAAACGATAATGCAGAGTTGGAAAAGTAATCAAACGGCATCTCAAAATAAAACTGTTTTCATTAAACTTTTATTTAGTTTAGAATGACTTTCAGATATCCCCATGCATTTCTCTCTCATGGCTCATGAAACAATGCACATCAAAGATAGTAAAGAATCTTGAACTCTAGAAGTTTTAAGGGGGGCTTTCTTCAGACACTAAAATTAAGTATCTGTTTGACTTGTATTTTTAGGTTTCCAGTTTAGTGCAATCGCCTGCATATCTACATGTGTCCTAGGATATCTGATCAAACGTTCAAATTCTTCCAGAGTTTCACTGAACTTTTGAATCATTCATTATGATAATAGCTCCTATAGGTGTTAATCCAAAGATTCTTGTTATTATATAAGTCTTTGATTATACGAGTGGTCTAGTATTATTTACGGCACCATACTATATGAGTATGAGTATGAGACGAGTGGCTGGTACTGCTATACGCTCCAGGGGATATAAAATGCCTTGTGGAAAACGAGATATGCTTGTACAGGCAAACAAGCCTAACATAGGCCTCCTTGACCAGCAACAGAAGGCTATATTTGTTATAGAGTTTTGGGCACCTGCCAAGGTGAACATTGTCTCTAAAGATGACGAAAAGCGAACCAAATGTCAGGAGTTGCTCGTGTAACTTCGCAGCACGCGCGAAGGCCCAAATTTTAGCTGCCAGAATGCAGAAGGCATTCATTCTTGAGTTCGTTCGTCTTCTTTGGGCGTACAATTCGCGGACCCAATGATTGCCCACCTCTCAATGTGAGCAGCAGTCACTGGGTAATGGAAAAGCAGCTCGGTGTATCTGCACCATTTTGGAAAACAGTGATAAACGTGGTTCTACGATTGCTCTACCATTATTTAAGACACTCATATGCTCCAGAGGATATAGAGTCCATTGTGGAGAACGAGAGACCGGATTTACTGAAGCCACTCATTCCACACGCTCAAACTCGTACAGGCAAAGAAGCCCGGCATATTCCCCCTCGACCATCAACAGAAGGCAACGTTCATTATAGAGCTTTCGGCACCTGCCGTAGTGAATATCGTTTTGTTAGGAGGAGGAAAAGCAGACTAAATATTAGGAGATATATAAATAACTGGCCAGACCATACTGTAAGTCTGCTGGTCATGGTCATTGGATCCCTAGGTGGAATGAGGGAGAAGGCGGTCATCCTTGTGTCCCTTCGCATGATTCGCGGACCCAGTGATTGCTCACCTCACGGTGGGTAAGGAAACAACAGCTCGGTGTGTCGGAACCTGGGCTTCACCTTTTTGTTAGACAAAATAGCAATAAACGTCTTTATTTCATAATATACATTCAAAAAGGGAGTAAACAAAATATGGACGAAGTTCAGCTTAAAAGCTGCTCTTCCAATTCGTTATCTATTATGAACTGCAACCAAATCCGAGTAGCCGAATTATGCAGGGTGTCCCACGACGATTAAGACAAGCAATATATCGGAACTGGGCAGTAGTAGCGAATTATAATTTTGGGGATGTAAATTAGAGCAAAGATAGTATTTCTTCTTATTTTTGTGTCACGCAATGAGGTATTTGTTTTGATCACGTGCCGTCCGATTCAAAATGTTTAATGGGACACCCTGTATATCTGTGACTCTTTGTGTTCCTCCCGATGAAGCAATTCCAACAAACTAGCATACTTGGGGTCTGAAATGATTAATTCAAGAGCTGCAGGTACTTGAAAGGTGGTACCACTACTATTGATTGATCGATGAACATGTACCCCTGCAGTTAAATTATTTTGGTAGTGTTTTATAGTGGTAGTGGTACAGTCCTTTAAGTACCTGTAGCTCTTGAATTAATCACTTTAGACCCTAAGTGTGCTAGTTTGTTGGAATTGTTTTATCGGAAGGAACACAAAAACTCATAAATATATAGGGTGTCCCATTAAAAATATTGAATCGGACGTCACGTGACCAAAAACAAATAGTTCATTGATTGACATGATAATAAGAAAAGATACTATATTTGTTCTAATTTACACCCCCAAAATTATAATTAGCTACTCCTGCCCAATTCCGATATATTGCTTGTCTTAATCGTCGTGGGACACCCTGTATACGGTGAAAACTGGAATCAGTTGGGAAAATATCAGTATCGTGAAGTGTAATACGTAATATAAATTGAGTTCCTTCAAAACTTGTTAAAGAAATATATAAATTTAGACGATTTAGACTTGCGACCTTGCAAATCCAAAAATTAATTGAAAATAAATTATAGCTTGTCAAAGCTGCAATCGATCCCAGAAATATCTTAGGGTTAAACAGAGATTTGTAATGGAAACTAAACAAAGCTGAAAAAAGTTAATAGTTCCATATAAAAAGAACAAGTTGATCACTATCATGATCTTCAGCGACTCACTGTGTATTTTAAAATAATTTTCAGGATATGTGGCTTAAATAACCAAATAATTGTTTTGTTTAACATTTTCTTCTACCAGGTATATCCTGGGGGCATAGAAGCAATACACACTAAGTGGACACCACATATATGTACATACATATAAATAATTTAAATATTACCTGATCTTCTACGTTAAGTACCAACGTTTTGAAACTTTAAAAAAGTGCTTTTCACATTGTTTTTAGAAATAAGATTATTACGGGTATTGAAGTAAATCATTATTAGATATTTTCGCAGATAACGTCCCGAACTGGTTTGGGACAGATTAAGAACGAAAGCGCATTCGCAGTATGTAAATCTTGTACGTAAACGGATTCTGTTTACATCGCAAACAGTTTACAATAAGGATTTACATACAGAGGAAGCCCTTAATCGTACTCCGGTTGCGCTTTTCATCATCATCATCCGAATCATGTCTCGAAACCGGTCCGAGACATGATCCGCGAAAACATCCAGTATTGCAGCTAATAGATTGATGCTAAACCGTATGTCACCAATGGGGACTTTCTCCCTAAACTTAGGTTCATAAGGTCTTAAAAAAAGTTTAATTCACATTTTCAGTATCACCAGAAAGTCTTGTAATCTAACAATAAGTCATAATTTCGAGCTTATTGAAGCATACCAGGTTTAGGGAGAAAAGCTATTTGATTGGGACAAATGGAGCGTATAACAACCCTGTTTGTAAGGTTACTGCAGATTTATTTTCATACAGATTGAGCGCAAACCCTCTACCGTGGCCTCTGCCGCTCTATTCTTCTAAAAATTGCTAAATTTCCAGCAATGATTGCATGAAGAAGCATTTGTAAACGAAATAAACTTGGTTAGCTAATTTAGACGAGAAGTGTGTTTGTCTCTCAGAGTAACAACTGAACATAGAGGTAGTAAACAAACCACTTCAGCATGGCGTGCTCAAAGCCATCATCTTTTGACACTTCAGACGCAAACATTACCAACTAACCAGAAAAGTCTTCCAATGCAACCCATGTTACAAACACTGCTCTGCACTGTCCCATCTTTAAAAACTGTTAAACTACTCTCGAATATAGCACAGAAAGTCCGTAAAGCTTCAATACAGTTACCAACAAATAGCGAATTCGATTTTACTGACCAAGTATAAAAAACGCGCAAACAAAACAAACGTTTGAGAGTCGGAGTTTACCGTAAACAAATCGCAGGAAAATTATATAGGCGTTGCCAACTCCTCAAAATTTATGTAAGATAGAATTTGCGTTTATGGTGAAGAAACATGCAGTAACGCAGTAGAGGTCAACATATCTATTGATTTTGCTGTAATCATTTCTGAACCATCAAAATACCGTCTTCTTTAACGTAGAATGGAATATTCCTGGATACTATACAATTAAGACGATAGTAAACAATTATTGCCGCATCTGGTGGTCGATATGACAACGTAAGAAAAGATGTTGGCCTATTAGAATTATTTGTTTACTACCTCTAAGTTCAGTTGTTACTCTGAGGTTTGTCTCCTTCACTATTCACTCTATTTGTTGTTTTCTTTTTCTATCTGAACTATCTAGCTGTGTGTTGTCAGCGTACGAACGCATCTGAGACGTTGTTTTGTGTGTTTTGTTCTCGGTGTTGCAGCGATTGCCCGCTGTTCTGAGCAGGATAGGTATTATTCTCGCCAGTCCGTTGGTAAGCAGCCTCAACCACCCGCCTCCGTCATCAAAACGCCATCTATCGCTTGCAACCCCTATCGCTATACTCCCTATGCTTCTGCCACCACCACCGCTTCCTCTTGTGTGAAGACTGCAGACAATTCATGAAAATTCTTATTCTCGGCGGCACTTCAACCTTATAAAAAGGGTGATTTTCCCTTTCGTACCTTCTGCAAAATGAAAGTTGCCAATGCAATGACATGTCAAAGATATTATCTGCATTCTTCTTCATACCTTCTGTCAAAAATCACGTAGCACTACACATATCTTTACACGCTTCCAACTTTCAAATATAGTGCATTACAAAATTCAGTCTACCTTAAAATTAAATGAATATAATTTAAAAAACTAAAAAAACACGCTTATACAGTGGTTCCCACCAGGGGACGATTGAGTAATGGGAGTTACAGTTAACCCTGGGTCAAATCACGTTAGCTCCGCACCATCGGACTTAAACTCAGGAATGACGAACCCAGAGTTATATATAGAGATATTTTGGGAACAGCGTCACAAATTGATGCCTTATAATGGGCATGTTTTGTGATGTGATGTGATGTCAATCGTCACTTGATTGTTACAATCTGTATTTGTGAACTGTGCTCAGAACGGCCAAAAAATATTTAATCTCAACTTCAATTGAAAATTACATTTAATTCTGTGTGAGGCCTTAATCTTGAATTAAATATGGTGGTGCGAAGGCCAACCCACGAATAACTCTATTCCTCACTTTAATCCGGAGCGGTGCAAGCCACTTTTATAGCACTAAAAAAATAATGCTAAATATATGCTGAAAATAACAATTTACTGAAAAAAAAGTGGGGTGCTTTATGCCGTATTTTTCGTATGTCGAGAAACCCATGTTTTTTTCACAATAATACTAGTGTTCTTTGTGCACTATTACTTTTAACTTATTTAAGTTTTTAGTGCTATAAAAGCGTGTTTTTTGTAGTTTTTTTAATTATATTTATTTTTGACCTATTAGCTCAGCATCATGTGATAATCTTACTAAATTATTGTATTGTCAAGAGTTTTTGATGTGTATCTAAAGTTTAACTTAAATCTGTTTGTAAATTGTCCTCAAAGGAGTCGGTTACAAACACACAAACATACAGGTGAAGCTTATATAAAAGCATGTTAAAAGTCACGATATATGATATGCGTTATATCAAAGGTGAAGTAAAATTACAGATGCTGCAGCTTTTTAGAGTGCTTAATCCTAAGGCAATGGAAGATATTGGAGAAGGCAATATCATAACTCAATATTGTATAAAATAATGTTTTAATATTATGTAGACCAGAACACCAAAAGTTTAATTTGTCAAGCACTTTCACCATTTTTCAAAAAAAATTACATCGCATTCAGCACTTTTTGCCCTGCGAAAAGTTTCAGGACTTTAATTGTGGCGATCCTGATTAGGATAATGGAATAAACAAAACAAAGTTTAAATGAGATTATCAATAATACTACGATCAAGACGGTAAAAGCTTAATTGGCACCTTTCGTAAGATACGTGCAATGCTCAGTCGATTGGGTTTTCTATTTCAACTACTACGAGCAGAATAAATAAAAAATTCGAAAGTATTGCTTCAACTAGTCATTTGAAAGGTCAAACGCGAGCTCGTTCACAACCAAATAGCAGCCACTCTTTAGTGTCTAATCGTTAAAGGTTTGAATATAGTTCACTAGAGTTGTACAGATAAGTGAACAGGACGTTTAGAAAGTATGCACTATTAAATACTATCATCTAGCACACAACCAGGATAAGAAAATAAAATGCAAGATTGAATCAGCACGTATTACATTCCAGAAGATGAGATCACTGTTTTGTAACGATAACGTAAACTTGAATCTTAAAGAATGGCTAACTGTGAAACTAAACTAAAAAATGTTAAGCTTCGGCAAAAAACGAAAGTTGACAGTGGGGACTTTCAACTGTCAATCTCTTATAATATCCTTCTAATTTATGATAGTTGAGAAATTCCGAATGATTTGCTATGAATAGCAGGCTGCTAAACACTGTGCAGTATTTATCAAACACTAACTACTGAATTTTGTAATGCCTCGTTATACTTGTCACCATTTGCAACCCGATTCCAATTGCTTTATCTTTATCTACTTCTAATAAATGAATGTGCATGCCTATTTATAACCAAATGTTTTTAGTTTCTTGGATTATCTCTATTTAAATCAATACGTGAAGCTATTGTCACATACACACACACATACACTGACGCCAACACTATTTAGTATCATATTAAGTTATCTGTTTAAGTATAAGAGCTACCAAAATCTGAATGTGCATGATTTTTAACAAATTTGCCTTCTATTGAAAGTGCATATGAAAGGGAGTCATCAAAGACAAAGGCTGACCAGTGAGGTTGAATTACTGCCTGTATAATTATTTGTAATGGAGCCATTTAGAGGAATCTTGTTTTAGATCTAAGTTATGTTCTAAGTCTGTGTGCAGCCAATGATTTATTTAGTGCTTATCACATGAGGGCACAGTTAACCATGCCTTCAAAAAAATATGTTACGAGTGATTGAACGAGCCGCTAGACAAAAGTATGAAAAAACTCTGTTTTTATATACAGGGCGTTCTATAACGAGTGAAAGATACTTTAGGAGAAGAAGGCTACGTAGCTAGTTTCCACCAAAAAAAGAGTTATTTTTTCAACTGTTTCAGAGATATTTAATTTTCTTTCATTATTTCATTTCCAGCGACTTAGGTGCATGTTTGGTAAATTTACGATCGCCCGATGTTATCTAGCAAAATACTGAATACAGAGTGTACAAAAGTATAGAATTTCTCAGCAAACGGTACTTTTATAGCACTGTAGCTTCGTCTGAGAATCGTGTTATAAGAGTTTTAAGTGACAAACAGCTGCACCTGTAGTTTGTGCCTTCAGCAAAACACAGAAAAAATATCTCCAAGTGAAACATATTCAGTTCTAAAAAACGACACTCTTTTTATCTGCATTCACTCTTCTTCAATCCATCCGCGCTATGCTGCTATAACTGTAGTCACACTACGCGCCATGGTTGCAGCAATTACTCTGAAAGAAGCACATGATCCTCGTTGGCTTATAGCCGTTAGTCTCAATATTGCACTGAAGATTCTAATATACCAGAAGATTTGTTTTCTTTGGCTAATTTCAATGTATCCGCTTCCGTTTAAATCGTCTTAATGTTATTATCCTGTGTATATAAAATATTTATTTATCAAAATTTTGGTCGAAATAATTTCTTTGTTGTTCAAAATACTACTTATCAGATACTAAATATCTGGAGAAACACAGACTGGTACCTGCCCTAGAAAGTGAAGATGACGTATCATAGTTTTATTCTGTAAATGAAGCGTCAGATATTGTTAGCTCTTACTATGGGTGGATACTATGGATATGGGAATTGGGAACCGCAAAAAATAGGTGTAGTTGCTAAATGATCTATATATTAAAGATATCTACTTTTAGATGGTATATGTATATATATTGCCTACCTATGTAACTTTATTTTACATGCCTAGAAATTGAGTCAATGTCATTATCAACAGTCACTTATTGTATTGACGTTAGTTGAAGTTCAAATCTGATATTTGAATAAAAAAAAATAGAATCAAAAATCAGCTTAAACGTGTCTTAACTGTATTTGCTTCATTCCGACAATATGTTTTCAAATGTGTATGTTCTTTATTAACCCTACACCATTCGATGGATGATGTTCAATGACCAATAAAAACGCAAACACAGACATTAACAAACATTCTATGTTTATGCTATTTTGGAATTAGGTAAGGGTAAGTCAGTGCAGACCTGTAAAGCAAATTAAGTAAATAATATTATGTTGAAATGTTAATTGTGATCGTAAATGTATAGAAAACACTGGTTACCTGGTTAGTAGGAGTATTTTACTGTCTCGTGTCATGCCCAATCATATTGACCAGATTCTGGAAATAATACATGTACCAACAGTGACCACTTAGTACATTGGTACATCTGACTTTACCCTTATAGTTTGTCGTGTAGTTAATTTTTGTGCATGATCTTCGAAATCTGATCAACCAAATAGAATGTTATATATGAAATAAGTAAAAACGGATTATTTGGTTGGTCAGCTTTTGCGAAATGGATTGCATTTTAGATAAATTTATGTTGACTGCACAAAAAGTATACTTAAGCTTATTCAGGGACTATACGGTATATAAAGAGAAGACCCAGTTTTGTCTGCTCCTGATAAGCGTCAGATGGCTTATCTACATAATATTTTATCTTTGTCACTTGATATAAGTAAGGAAGTGAGAAAAACTTATGGTAAGGCTATCTGACAATTGTCAGGAAATGGTGTAACTGGCCTTTACCAAAACGTCTATGCCACCCTATCAGAGGCATGAAAATTAAGTCAGTGTCAACTTTATTGGTATTAGTAGTAGCGTATGTGTAAATACAGTGTTAATACAGTGTCTCGCAGCTAAAACTTGCCATCTACCATACCATAAAAATATGAAAAACGCTGTGACACGTTAATTTATATTTCGAGGAGCAATTCTTCCACCGATTACGTCCCTCACTCCTAGCAACCCCTACTTGAGAATATTAAATGAGACTACCATTCTTGTTATACATCATTTTGAAAGGAATTCATTGACAGATACAACAGTTTAATCGGATTTAAGATTGATTATCTATTATGGAAGTTAATAAAGGATACAGTGATTATCAAAATTAAGAATTATTTCCCTTACCTGAAGTGTTATCGTAAGAAAGGTTCTAAATGTTTGTCATTACGTTCCATGTGGAGGTACAGGCGATATCCCAAATATCTTCACACAGTTCTCAACGTCTCCGGAGTCACTGTGGAGATCACCTATAGGACGGGGCTGCGTAATATAAAGTTTGGATTTCAAATGTTCCCATAAAAAAAGTCTGCGACATTTTGAGTATCATCTGTTCGTCTATATGGAACAAAATGGCTCCGATTTGAAACCTTTCTTATAATTATATTTTACATAATGAAAATAACACTTCATGTTGATAATCACCATATTTTTTATTTACTTCCATAGTAGTGAATCAACCTTCAATCCGATTACAGTGTTGTATTTGTCAATAAATTTCCTTAAAACTGTTGTATCACAACTTTGGTGGTCTTATTTAAGATTTTGAAGTAGGGGTTGCTGGGGTTGAGGGGGTTATTGGTACAATGATGACGTATTCGATCTAAAAGTTTCCCCTCGAAATACAGATCGACGTGTCACGGCGTTTCCTTATTTTTTTATCACTTCAGGAATAAGGTGGGTGAGTGGGCAAATTTTAGCTGGAACACACTGTATATATAAGAACTTTGTAGAGTAATGTGAAAGTCATGCATTTCCAGATTGGTTATGTCCTTCGATTCAACAACATCATAGGGTCACAATTCTTATTCGACCAATTAGCAGCCACGGTAATTTGGTATTTAGGCTTTGCCTCCGTGGTCTGCTGAATTATGAAAAAAGTTAAATCGAAAATTTATGTCTAGATATCGTCCTTTATTGTACTCCATTGTTCAAAACGCAAAGACAGCTATTTAATATTATAATACTCTAGTTACTTGACTAGAAAATATTGAGCATTTCATAACTGGTGTGCTCATTGTAATCATCTTTTAACTCGCTACATTATTTAGCTCCACTCCTCAATCTAATCTAATTTCGAATATTTTGACATTTACACAGTATGAAGATGCAAAAATACATATATAAAAGACTATGAACCTGGAATTTATGACTTCTCGAATTGACCCATTTGAAGCCAGAAATCTATAATTTAGGACCTCATTGCAATGTTTCTACTCATACTGAAAGTTGATATTGGCAAAATGTTGTGTTTACATGCTAGTTATTTAGTCACTGGTTTATCAAGGGTTGATACCTAGATTTGTCATATCAGTATTGAAATTGTGGGACGTGAATACAAGGAGCGATGGACTATGTCGTCACTGCGGTAATGTGATTGATATGAAACCCACAAATTGTAGATAAATAATACCAAAATCATAATATCGTAGATAAAAATGTCTGTCTATGTCTGCTATGCCTCCCTTCTGCAGCAACATACGTAAAATCTGCAATATTACCTTTTACATTTTGTATCGGTTAATTATAAAATTTAGCACTGCGTTTTATGATCAGATATTTAGATATGCACCAATGTGTTTACATTTATAATATAAAAAAACTTTTTCACAAGGCAATGCATTATATTTGTGACATTTGACACATTGTAGGTCACTGACAATAGATTTGTTCGTTAGAATCTCAAATATGTTGATCAAATCATGATCCTTATTCGCGGTACCTACTATCTAAGGGATAACTTATCATTTAAGCAGCTATTTTTGAAAACAGTATCTAAATGTAAGATATTACAATCCTTCAGTTGCAGACATTAGAGATCACGTTTAGTTAATCAAGTATCTTTTTAAGCGCATTGTCATGACGAAGGATAAAGCCAACCTGAATTCTAGATATAATACTCTACTAAGTTTTACATTTCAGTTTAACTGTCCAAGTCTCAAAACTACATGCTATGGGAACAAACTCTATTAACGTTTTGACTGACGGAAAGCTTGGAGTACTGAAGGTTCAAAATATATTATATTTGAAATTGTATTGAAATAGAAGGATGACTTGACTACTAGCAAAATAATTACTTATTCTTTAAAATTTTGTATTGTTATAAAGGGGCAGCCGAAATGTTAATCCAGTTTGCTCCTCTTTCAAATAACGTTGAAATAATTGACCGTTTAAAGGACAGCGATACGAGTTTCTTGTATAACTGACTTACTTTTTGCATAGCCAGGGCCATGAATGAGACAAAACCTAATCATTTATACTTTATACCCGGAGGTATAAACGTAGGACGAGTGAGATAGCATATATAAATAGTGAAAAACTACACTATATCAATTCAACATGTTTTACTAGCAAAGAACCAGATACATCAAAATATCAGAATAGTTTCCTGATGGTTAGGTTACCTTCATAGAATTTCTCAAGGTATTAATTTTATTCTTTTACATTAATAGTCTGCCAACTTCATTCATTCCAAGTTATATTTAACCAATTACTTTTGTACTTTGAAAAAAGCTACAGGCGCAGCCAAAATGTGAATACACCGATTTAATCCTAATGTATGCAGCTTTGCTTATGAACTATTGAAGCAAATTTCAAAGAAATAACCACAGGACAAAATCCATAAGTTTTGTTAAACCTTTACAGGTCATTTCTCTTGCAATTGTATGCTGATACTCATGTCCAATTTTAAGTTTCTTATCTGTGAGACCAAAAAGGAAATTGCCTGCAAGTCTATACATTAAAGGGATTCTTTGTTTGACTCAAAATTCAGAAATACTTTTTTCCTATAATTTTATTTCGCTTTATTTTTGTTATTATTGTTAGGAGACCGCAGAACAAGAATATTATTCCACATTCTGTGAAAGCCCTCAGTTTAGAGTAAGTTTGTTTTTGCTGATGGTATCACATGTAAATATGTTTTTATTATTAGTTATTGTAGCATATTTATTTAGCTTGGGTATATTATGCAAATGCAATATAGAAAATATCACTAATTTACGGTGCTTTAGATGCTTCCTATTAAATATAATCTAAAAGCGTAATGTTATATATATTTAACAACTTGAACGTAATAATTATTACCAGCTAAATAATTTGATAAGTAGATCTAATTATAGGCCACTCGCACTGGCAAAAAAATGCGTTCAATATTTTGAGCAAAATATCGAGCCAAATAATGAGCACAATGTTCAATGATCGCACATAGGGGTATTTATATCAAAAGTTGAGACACAATTATATTTAATTCTCAATTTATTTGGAACAGTGCAATCAGTTGTAATATGGTCAACAATTGTACACCAAAGTAAACAATAAAAAGCGTATATTTTGAAAAACTAGAGAATATCCATAAAAATGCATGCATCGTCTTGATTGTAAGATCAACAAAACTGATACACAGTTTCTGTAGGCATAACCATCACAAAAGTTTCTTTGAGGAATGGTTTAGTAGTTTTTCTGGAAATGAGTCTCATGCCAGTAATCAGGGGATGAGCGCAATAATAATCTATTTATTATATCGAGATGGCTGCTGGATGTCCGATCATAGCGTTGACTGTATGACCCAAAGTGTTTATTACGCACATCAGCGTAATCATCTGACATCATAAAGCCAAGAAAACCTTTTTAATAACAGTAGACCCAAGAAGTGAAGTTTTGTGAAGAGTTGGTGTCACTGGTGGCCATGACTAAGTGTTTACGTCTAATGATTACACGTACACACTTTCCGTGTCCAAACAAAAACTTTCGAATGGTTGCGTGTTTACTTTATGGCTTATATAGCCTCTAAAGTTACCCATAGATAAAAAATGAGACCCAAATCTATATCAGTTATCTCTGATTATACCTCATGCTCAATAAGCAAACTTTGACGTGTATTTTCGTCATTGCTATTACCTACACCAACAAAATTATTCTTTTTTGATTTTACAATATCATGCTATCTAGGAATATTATCAAGTTGGACGGAGTTGTAAACATTCTTTAATGTGGCGGATAGCAGAGGCATAAGTTTGTAATTTAAGACAAACATTAAACCCAGAACTCAGAAGACTATCAAAACTATTTAAGTTTCACTAAAAGGACAGTGCTCCTAATGTTAGTATATACTATTAGAATAGTTGGAATATGTTATACATACCTGCTGTAGAAGTGTCCATATTCAATGGTTGGTAAAAAAATCTTAAAAAATCTAAGAGCCTGTGGCTAAATTTCACCCTAATAAAAACAGACGTTTATTATTATTGTTATTAAGATATTTCGTTCATCAGACCCCTCTCACCACGCTCCCTATCTGCAAAATTTGGCACAGTCAAATCCTCAATAAAAATGTTGACCACCCGAAAAAATATTGAAAGCCACTTTTTTGCACATATATGTCTCCTTGCACTCTCAACAAGTTTGCACACATATGACGTCTTCAAAATATTGTGCAACATTTTTGCCAGTGTGAGGACCGCTCTACTAAATTTTCGTTCTTTGAAACTACGATTAGCAACAACCTGACGTCTGGGAATCTTCTAATACAAGGTGTTGGATTACCTTATTCGGAAGTAAATTTTCTCAAAATTCACTAAGAAACTTGATTACTTGATGTTTATGAATAAACTAATATCAATTGCGTTGACTGTTAATGACAGCTAGCTTCACGAGACTGATTTTGTTCAATCACCAGAGAAGCTTAATGAATTTAAAAAGTCTTATATTTATAGCACTGTTTTCTAAAGGGCAGAAAAGCAGTTGCAATTCGTATATCTTTATATATTGCATTCGCAACTTATTTTTTTTACCTATGCGCAGGTGCTGATTCGTATAAAATTGTGTTGAATATCCTAATGTCTTCCTACAGTCTACTAAGAAACATTGAGCAATGTATTGCGCTAAGCTGCAGTTCGCATGCCTGGAATAGAAATGTTGTTTTGTTTTTTGAACAAAAGTTTTATAGTTTCTCAATGGACTAGCCTAAAAATACTAAACCAGCCATTTCCTAATTGTCGTTTAAAGAATATCTGTACTGATATCTAAATTCAACCGTGCTAGTCAACCACGGTAATATTGAAGTGCGAGAAACCTTGTCCTATGCTTAGACAACTTTATACCTTGATGGTATTGCAATGTCTACGTAATTCATACAGTTTTTGCAGCATCCAATTACCCTGATAAGGCTCAACAAACACTACATATCCTAACAAGTGAAGCCTTAATGATTTTTACTTCCTACACCGAGAGTGGTTGCACTTTAGAGATATTTTTGGACTCCTTATGAAGCCTAATGAAAACCTGTCACCTATTACCGTCGCCTTGCCTGTCTGTCTGACAATATGTCTGTCTATCTGTTGCTATTCTTCTAACATTCTAATATTGGTAAATAGTAATTGCTTCACTAATTTTGATGAAATTTGCTAGAAGGTAAAGCTGCTTAATTTTTAGAATCAGTGCGCCGGCTTGGCAAGCAAAAACCAAAATTCTCAAAATCTGCATTAACTTCAAACAATGACCTTTACAGACCTATCCGAACCTTGCCTTTCAAGTGGTATTACATGCCTTTCCATGCCATAGATGAGGGTTACTTCGAAGATATCAAAATTTTCACGATTTTGGCATTTTGACGGTTGTATAGCGGCTAAGATGCAAGAAAAAAATACAAATATTGTGTTGTAATAAATTTTGTGGCAAACATGTTTATCTTGTACTTGTGTCTTAGTTGACATGACTATAACTGAATTCCTACACACGAATAGCATGAAATTCTTCTGTAGTTGGGTCATGTGCAGTGCCAATTTGTAACTCAATTACATGTTATTAATCGTTTTTTCGAAAGCTTTAATATTATTTATCGTCGGCGAACTAGACATACATCCTCTATATGGAATGCTTAACAAAATATCACAAATAGTGGCCTAAGTAAATGCGTACATTGCTGATTCATAAACAGTTATCTCCAGTATCTTCTTCTTCAGGTGTGTAGCGTGTAGGTGTTCAAATGTTCATTACTTCTAATTAACTATCGGGAGAGAACCTTCCTCTGCACGTCAAAAAATGGTAGCCGCACTGTAAATGCCGCACCAATCTCTTATGTTCCTTAGCCAGGAGTGTTGTTTGCGCCCTGCGCCTCTCCGTCCTTCGATCTTTCCTGTCAGCACAAGTTTAAGTAATGAATGTCTCGATCCTCGCAGAATGTGCCCCAGATAAGATAATTTCCGGTGTTTAGTATTATTGATCAGTTCTCTTTCCATGCCTGCTCTTCTCAGTACTTCTTCATTTGTAACATGCTCCACCCACGAGATTCGCAGGAGCCTTCGCAACAGCCACATCTCCATCGCTTCAATTCTGTCCATGGATCTTACTATCAAGGACCACGTTTCTACACCATATAGAAGAATTGGCCATATATAGCATTTTACTACCCTCAATCTAAGGCTCAAAGGGACTTACTGAATTTTGTAAAAGCTGTTTTTGCCATAGCCACCCGGATTTTTACCTCCTCGTCACAATCCTACTTTTCGTTTAGTCTACATCCAAGGTATTTAAATTTATTGACTCTCTCTATGTTGCTTCCGTTGACTAGTAATTGAGCTTCGCCATGCTGTAATCTACTTATGACCATAAATTTGGTTTTATTCGTATTTATTGTAAGTCCATATTCTATACCAACATCGCTTATAAGATTGAGTAGTCCTTGTAGGTCTTCTGCGTTTTCTGCTACGATCGCAGTGTCGTCTGCGCATCTGATATTATTTATAAGAATTCCGTTGACCTTCATATCTTTTTGTATGTTTTTCAATGCCATCTGAAAGATTCTTTCTACATATATATTAAATAATATGGGGGAAAGGATGCAACCCTGACGGACACCCTTCTGTATCTGTATCTATTCTGTAGAAAGAAAGCTGTTAATGCGCAATTCCGCTGTTTGCTCTGAATACAACTTTTTAATGATCCTAATGTCTTCACTATCAATGTCAATATCTTTCAGGATATCAAATACAAAATCATGTCGGATGGTGTCGAACGCTTTTTGGTAGTCTATAAAGCAAATAAAAACATCTTTCCTCTGATCATAGCATTTCTGGACCAGCAATTGCATGCAGAATAATGCTTCCCTAGTATATTGAACGAGATTACATAAGCAATAATTACTTTCAGTTTTTGGATCCATGTATATTACAGCCTTTTAGTGTGGTAATAACTCGTTAATGTCTACCATACTAACAGTGATTCCACATTTTTCTCCCAACCTATTTGGATTCTGACTGTTGCCCATGTTTTTACGCGTATAAAATTTATGAGTTGAATTAGAGCAGAACCTATAAAATATGCATTTATTAAATTACTCGTGGAGGCTGTACAATTTCATGTGATATTTATTTTGAAGTATATCAAATCTGTAAATTATAACTCAAATAGGACATAGCTTATATTGCAATGCACAGTTATTCTTTGAACGACATAGGTAATTTCATTGTACACCGAATGAAGAGTGTTTTACTAATATTAACTTGAAATCTTTATGCGACATGGAATGCCTTTCTCTTTTTTTTCAGTCCTTTATACCCGGGTTCATGTATAGCTGATGTTGCCTGAAAATTACGAATTTTAAGAATTAGTCTTACCGCCGTTGCTTTTCGCAAACAAAGGGACACAAATAACGCGTTCTTCAGATAAGTAATTATACTATTAAGATTTTATGTCTATGCAAAATTGTTAATTCTAATGTAATGCAAATCCAATGAGTATTTGATTTAAAGACTACAGGACAGCTCATTAATATCTGACAGTAAGCATCTTCTAAAATTCATCTCTCGTAAAGCGAATCATTAATTTAGGCAAGGTGAAGAATCTGTTTTACTTCTATTTCAAGGAAGCCTTTTGGAAATGCTAAATTGGAAGTATTATAGCAATTTGCCCCGTCTTTTTCAAATAAAATGAGATGAGACATAATTGATTTATTAATAGGATAATTATCCAGTTTGTCCAGTTAGTGTGTAATTCTTCGATATCTCGCAAAGTATACCTTATAAAAGAAAATGTCAAATACAAAAGTTATTTGGTTACTTAAGACGCATATTCTAAAAATATTTTGAAATATACAGGGTGTTGCGGCAAAGTAGGATAGCGATCAACTTGATTTTTTTATGGAACTATAACTTTTTCTTAGATTCTAGTAGTTTCCACCATTGATCTCTATTCAACCCTAAAATATTTTTTGGATCAATTGTGACGTTGCCAAGTTATAATTTATTTTCTATTAATTTCCGGATTTGCAAGGACGCAAGTAATACGTCCAAATTGATATACTACTTTAACTTTTCGCAATAATATTATACAGCGAGTTACACGAATATTAATTGGATATTATTTTGGATGTTAACGGCAATTTGTATCTACAGGGTGTTTTTAGCAGAATTTTAAATTACGGCAACTTGAAGGTCTTTTTACTTTGTTTTTTAAATGTGACACCCTGTATTTTTTATTTTTAATCGAAACATCTGCTAATACCTATTTCGCCTTGTAATATATTTTTTCGCGTTTGCGACGTTGCCAAGTTATAAATTATTTTTCCAAATTTTTAAAAAAATGTCCACGATTTTAATTTCTGACAACACTGATGTTAGCGTTTTTGAATTCTGTATGTTCAAAAAACCCCAAGTATTGAATTTCAGCCCTCCAGCTGTGGCAATTTTTGAAATATTTAAGTGTTCCGGTACCGTTTACTGAAAAAGTGGTGTTGCCGTATCTCAGTAACTAATAGAAACAAAATTTTGAAATTGTGAGATCTTACTAAATTTGACCTGTGCAATTCATTGCAATAAAAATAAGTAGAGGATTTTATTTAAAATAAATTAAAATCGGGGATATTTGTTTAAAGATTTGGAAAAATAATTTATAACTTGGCAACTTCGCAAACGCGAAAAAAAATATTACAGGGAGAGATAGAATATTAGTAGATATTTCGATTTAAAATAAAAAAGCCAGGGTGTTACATTTAAAAAGTAAAAAGACCTTCAAATTGCTATAATTCAAAATTCTGCCAAAAACACCCTGTAGATACAAATTGCTGGTAACATCCAAAGTAACTCGCTGTATAATATTATTGAGAAAAGTTAGAGGCATATATCAATTTGGACGTATTTCTTGCGACCTTGCAAATCCGGAAGTTAATAGAAAATAAATTATAACTTGGCAACGTCGCAATCGATCCTGAAAATATTTTAGGGTTGAATAGAGATCAACGATGGACACTAGAAGAATTTAAGAAAAAGTTATAGTTCCATATAAAAAAATCAAGTTGATCACAATCCTACTTTCCCGCAACACCTTGTATATTTTAAAATATTTTTAGAATATGCGCCTTAAGTAACCAAATAATTTTTGTATTTGACATTTTCTTCTATCAGGTATACCTTGCGAGATATCGAAGAATTACACACTAACTGGACACCCTGTATATTATAGGATAATTATTGATCAAGGAATATAATAACGCTACATAATTTTCCAATCTTAATTTTTAATGAAAATATAAATTTAAGATTATCTGCATTATCACCATCTGTCATTTAAAAACACATCTTTAAATCGAAAAGTTTCATAACAATGCCCCCCTAGCCTGTGCGGGAAGTGAAAGTGTAAAGAGACTTAGACGATGTTTAATTCAAATTTAATGAATTCTCATAGTTTCGTTGAATAAATAATTAGATTTAAAATCCCTGATCCTAAGACAGTTTATTGCGCTTTACTGGCACATACTTTGAAAGGAGACAGTTTTTACTGACGCTT
Organism: Callosobruchus maculatus; assembly: GCA_951848785.1. Classification (NCBI taxonomy): domain Eukaryota; kingdom Metazoa; phylum Arthropoda; class Insecta; order Coleoptera; family Chrysomelidae; genus Callosobruchus; species Callosobruchus maculatus. Next base: position 6,935,294 of record CATOUR010000029.1, read on the forward strand.
CAAAATAGAGCTAGTGATATATCGGTGTCTCAGGACACGACGTTGTTTGTCTTGTGAGGGAATAATGTGACACATTCAAGGTCTCAGAAAAAACCATAAAAAAATCTTGAAAAACGTATAGCCTAATATTCAATTTGAGAAACACTGATCAGTTTTTTCCCTCAAATTTTAGAAATTGCATTAGTCTAATTTGATGTTCTTCTAAGTAGGCTATAACATATTCTTGTAAGATTTGGACTCGCAGTATACCGGTGCAGCGTACTTACAGAAGTATATAGATGGAATGGATTCCATGAAATGGGAAATGGCATTTCATATCTTTATGCTTTTATATTTATTCCACAATAATCTATTTATTACTGATTCTTCTATTTACAGGGGGACAAAAAGCGAGATTCTACAGTTCCGAATGAAATAGTCTCCTGTACAAACTGCGGACCGAATCCATGTACCCATACAACTAACAATGGATGTGCGTCTGAGGTAAATATTCACACGTAAACCATTTTGGTATCATTTCAACCTCGCATCTGTCATATAACAACCAATTTTCAATTGACCTATTTTTCCGTAACTTGTGAAGAAAATTTCAAATAGGTACTATAAGATATGATAACTCCAAGTTTAACAGCAGTCGAACGTGACCTGTAATTTGACCGCTTAGCACAGTCACAGCAACCCAAAACGTTGTCCATTTTCAACCATATTAGTTTATAGCACAGGTATTTCATTACGAATGCTATCTTTCAAGGACGTTTTAACGTCTTTGTTACCTTTGAATCGATAAATTATTTACCTACCACTGCTAATAGTTATAAGCTACTTAGCTTAGTACAGTTGGTATACAATCCAGTGTTTTCTTTTTTTGGGGGGGATACGGCAGACATTACTTTGAGGCTAATGTCATACACCAAGCACTAGCCACAACAAAGAAGCTAAGAAAACACAGATCCATATTACAATTACAAACCAACATCAGTACTCGAAAACAATCAAACTATACTGGGACGTTGAAGTGCGTACAGACAAAGCTATCCCAGCAAATAGGCCAGATATAGTTCTCCAATCAAATTCAGATAAGGTTACCTAGTTAATAGATATTGCTATTTCCAGTGGTATGAATATCCAAAACACCTACGCTGGAAAGATATCTAAATACACTCATTTTGCCATAGAAATAAAAAGACTCTGGAAACAGAACAAAGTCGCTATTGTCAGTCTCAGGCCTTACACCAAACACATTTACACCACACCTACAACAGTTGGGACTGGACGAAAGGTTACCAGAATGTTTCAAAAGTCTTTAATCCTGAAGACCTGTAATATTGTACGATCCTTTCTAAATTCAGATCAATAACAATAGCTCAGGTATTGACTTGGCACAGCCCATCAACATTTGTTGCTACCGCAGCCATGCGAGAGAAACTTTGAAAATCAGATTAATAATAATAACGCTGTATTTTCCAACAGTATATATAAATTCCAATAACAGTACAAGTACTATAAACTCAAATATACAAGCATAAGAGTGTATGATGGACAAGACAAACAGAATGAAAGATTAAATTACAAAGAAAGTAGTCACTAGGCACTGCACCACCCGTCATAATTGTTTTTAAAATTATTGGTAGAAGCTGAAACACTGACGAACTGAAGGGCGGAAAGCTACTTTCTGCAACTTGAAATTGTAGCCTCTGAGGTCGCCTTGCGACAGGCGGTATAGATGTATAGATAGGTCTATGTTATTTATGACTCTTATATGTATTAATGAGGTTGCTCCGTAGTCTTCTGGCAGCAAAAGTTGATAGGTCAAATAACACACGACGTTCATCATAGCTTGGCCTTTGGATACCAAAGGGAATCCGCGTCGCACGTCATTGTACAGCTTCTACTACAACTAGGATCGGCAAATTCCAAAATGGGTCGTATGTTTTATATAACAAAGAACAGGTACTAACGTCACATCCATGGAAAGACCTCTCCATCATGTAAAGCAGCCTCTTGGCTTTGGACCCAACGCTATAAATGTGTTCAGACCAAGATAACCTATCTGCGACTATTATTCCCAGATCGGTGTGACTAGAAACCGTTTCGATGGTCTGGTTGCCGATTTTATTTGGCAATCTTAGATTATTCTTACCCAGATGGAGAACGCAGCACTTGGCGAGATTAAGAGGGAGAAGCCAATGCTCTAACCAAAGACTAACTATATTCAGATCCTTTTGAAGTACAGTGGAGTTCGCAACTGTATTGTAAATTTTAGTGTCATCTGCATAAGCAGAACACAGAGATGAGGTTAGTTTAGGAGGATCGCTCGTGTACAGAAAAGTCTTTCTTTTTCTCTCAAATAAATTAATAGGTAGGTTTGCTATAGGCACTAAGTGGGAACAAGTTGTAAAGGTCGATTCCTATTAGTTTGGTTTTATCAATTCACACTAAAGGTTGCTTTAAGTTACTTTTATGTCTAGTGTTATGACTATGTATGTCAAAGGATGATCTGAACAGATTTTTGTGCCTTTTTATATATCGTAAATTTTCACAAATGATTACCACATATAAAGTCATTACATCCAATTTCTGAAATATTGGCTGGCAGTGTTCTCTACGGTTAGTTTTTACAATACTCCTCATAGCAGCTTTTTGGACTAGGAAGACCTTTTGTATTTGAGCATGCGATGCGTTGTCCCAACTTAGTATAGCATAGCACATATTCGAGAGGAACAGGCCATAATATGTGGTCAGAGCAGCATCAGTGTCTAGTGTGTAAGCAATTTTTTTTATTGCATACACTATTCTACATAGCCTAGTACATAGGTGTTCAATATGTTTATGCCGCGACAGACATGTATCAAAGTAGACTCCCAAGAACCTGACGTGATATGACTCAGTTCCTCATATTCAAGTTTAGAGCGGATCATGGAAAAATAGGGGGTTTTCGGTGTTACAGAAATATTTACAATTCTCAGAACTTTACGACAGGTGGATAAAGCGATTGAATAGGTGTATTGAACAGAATTGAGAGTACTTTGAAGAATACTTGTTGAAGATTTTTAAATATACGTTCATTGGTATAGGTCCTATACAACTCTCATCATTTACTGCTACATCCATGTATTTTGTTATTACATAAGAAAACTAATATATTTCAGGATATATAGATTTAACATTAATTCACTTTCCAGAACACACTGTGAGATCGAAAGTAAGAAAATATACAGGGTGTTAATTAAGTATGTTAACAAACTTTAACCACCAATAGTACTCCGAAAATAGAATAGAAAGAAAATGTCATATGAACATGGGTCCGGAAATGCTTCCCCTGAAGACGGTTTTCCCTCGATATTCTCGAAACCATTCATAACAAAATTACGAAATTAGGTAAGATATGTAAACTTTTGACGCTGAATCTGATTCTGGATTCAGAATTTCATAGTTTTAATCAGAGGCGTATCATACGGGAGGTGTTAAGAGTAAAAATAACCCCATTTTCTAAAAGGTAATTTTTTTGACATTTTGATTTTAGAATATGGTATTTCAGAGATTTATACGTGAAAACGGTCTCTTGGTACATCTCGATAGGGCTAACCGTTTTCGAGAAAAATGTAAATTATTGAATCGATGCAGGCTATTGTGTTCAAAATTTAAAAAAAATCACCGTTTAGAAAATGGGGTTATTTTTACCCTCAACTCCTTCCGTATGATACGCCTCTGATTAAAACTATGAAATTCTGAATCCAGAATCAGATTCAGCGTCAAAAGTTTACATATCTTACCTAATTTCGTAATTTTGTTATGAATGGTTTCGAGAATATCGAGGGAAAACCGTCTTCAGGGTGCCCCATGCAAAGGGGAAGCATTTCCGGACCCATGTTCATATGACATTTTCTTTCCATTCTATTTTTCGGAGTACTATTGGTGGTTAAAGTTTGTTAACATACTTAATTAACACCCTGTATTATATTATTGTATCATCATATCATACATACATTATCATATTGTACAATGATGAAAGGTCACTAGTACTACTAGTACCAGTACTAGTAAAATAACAGGATACTACAGCCTGTGCTTCCGAAACTCATGAAATGAAATGAGAAACTTTGGTATTAAGCTTTCCAACGAAAAAATAATTGCCAGAAGTTCCGCATTCACCAGACTATCTAAAAAATGTATTCGTCTTTTTATCTGCTTTTTTCATGCTCAAGGATGGCGACCCTCATATCTAATATATATCTAACCTGCATTAGGCATGCGTATTGCAGGTGCGGAAGAAAGAGCCGCCGCATCCGATCAGAGTGGCGAAGACGATAGATGTGATAGCCAGGATCACCTTTCCGACAGCGTACGCCGTGTTCCTGGTCTTCTTCTTTTACCACTACAAGAGCTTCACGAACGGCTCTCACGACGAGGACGAGGATGAAGGGAACGATTAAGGACACGCTTGCCTGGTTGGCTGGCTGGCAAGGGACCAGGGACCATTACTATTATTCTAGCAGGTGAAGGATCTATGTGAATCTGAGAAAGAGAACGGGAGGATTGGAATAAGGCTTTTTCAGAATTATTCTTATTAGCATATTATTATATTTCTCTAGATGAGAAAATTGTGGGGTTGTGGCCAAAATTTTGAAAAATGACTGGGTGACTGCATAAAGGAGACTCTGGTGTTAACTGCCAAGCTTTCGGCAATGCTTATTGCCATCTTCAGAGCTTTCTACAGTAAGTAGAAGATAATTAAAGAAATTGAGTTTCAAGATATTATAATGAATTTTCTAAGTATACTCAAAACGTTGAGGTTTGCCAATGTAAAACAGCAATTGGATTGAGTGCAACGACTTTAAAATGCCAGCACTACAGTAATCGTCACATCTTTTTAAAAAAATTTACTATGCTATTATGTTATTATTAGCTCAATTGTTTAGTGACCTACTGTATACTATCCAGGAAACAGATGATTGGGTTTAGGTCAAGAAAAAGAGGGAGTCTCTTTTACTGTTTACGTCGGCAAAACGGTAAAAGAGACTCCCTCTTTTTCTTGATTTAAACCCAACCATCTGTTTCCTGGATATGTTATTATTATTCTATTGCATGCTATTACATTTTTTTTAATTGTGACGATTACAGTAGAGCCGGCATTTTAAAGTCGTTGCACTCAATGCTGTTTTACATCGGCAAACCTCAACGTTGTAATTATACTTAGAAAATTCATTATAATATTTTGAAACTCAATTTTTTTCTTTTCTTCCAACTATCATAGAAAGCCCTGAAGATGGCAATAAGCATTGCCGAAAGCTTGGCAGTTAACACCAGAGTCTCCTTTATGCAGTGACCCAGTCATTTTTCAAAATTTTGGCCACAACTCCAAGATTTTCTCATTTAGTTTAGGTTTTTTGGCCATAAGCTTCATTGGTACTATATTTTATTGTATACCGGGTTCAAAAAGTACAGGACCAAGTGAATAACTAGGAAAGTAGGGGTCGTACAAAAAATAGTTAAGCCAAAAGTTGTAGGAATATTGCCTGACTATCTGATGGTAACCTTCGTGGTGGCCTTGACCTTGACATAAAGGTCAGATCAAGGTCAAATCATTTTTCCTAAAGAAAAACCCCTACTTTTAAAATGAAAAGAACGGAACATTCTACGACCAGATATGACCTTGGTATTTCTAAAAAGTTGAGCTTGAGTTATTAAATCAAGGTGAAATGGACCAGCAAAATGCCTTGAGAAGTAGGATCTTGAGGAGTGGGAGTTGCACAAAAAGATAGTTATGACGTAAAGGTCACATCAAGGTCAAATCGTTCTCCTTAAATGGAAACACCTACTTTTGAAATGAAAAGAACGGAAAATTCTACGTCTAGATGTGAGGTTGATATTTCTAAAAAGTTGAGCTTGATTGATGGCCTCCTTGCGAGACTTAGCTCGGCCGGCTTCTACACGCAGGCCTACGCAGACGACGGCCTGGTGTTAGTATCTGGTAGATTCCTGGGCGTCGCCTGCGATAGGATGCAGATGGCGTGCAACATTTTGGACAGATGGTGTGGCGAATCAGGACTCTCAGTCAACCCAGTGAAGACTGAGCTGGTCATATTCACTCACAGGAAGAAAAAAGATGATTTTAAAGCCCCCACTCTCCACGGTGTACCACTGACCCTAACACGGGAGGTCAAGTACCTGGGGGTGATAATTGATAATAAACTCACATGGGCACAGCATATCGTCTACGTGTATAAAAAGTCTATGGCTACCATGTGGCAGTTGCGTCGGGTAGTCGGCGGAACCGGGGGCCTCAAACTGGCTATATACGGCAGTAGTCAGATCTCGATCCAGAATAGAGCGATTCGCGGAGAGAAATATCCCGATATCGTTATTCAGAGTGGAAAAAGCCAAAGACATCTTGAATCTAGATAAGGGATTCTCACTAGTCATCCTGGAAAGAGACGACTGGATGAGAGGGAAAGTCAAGTTTTCGCCCAATAGTCTGGTATGCTTCTCTAACGGATCGCTCTTAAATAAGTCAGGATCCGGGGGAGCGGGCTTCTGTCTGGAGGGTAAAGAAGTGCGGCGGAGCTTCGCGCCGAAAACCTGCACGACTGTCTTCCAGGCGGAAGTGTATGCGATATTGATGGCGGCATACTCGACAGAAGTCGAACAATGCTCTGAACAGAGCATATATATATATATATATATATATATATATATATATATATATATATATATATATATATATATCTGTGTGTCTAACGATGAGTTCCAAGACACTTTATATAATCCTTAATATCGTATACATATGGTACATTCCTGGTTCATTGGGGCATATATAATCTCTAATCGTCATTGATCAGTCATTTTCTTCAATGTATACAATAGTTGCTGCGTATATCAATTAAACTGATTTCCGGGACATTTTACTAGTATCATTTAAAGTGACTTCTGGGACACTTTTACAATCAGAGACTGACAATTTTGGTTTATTTCTGTATTGTTAGATATCAGAGAACAAAGGTATACCATTTTTTACCATTTTGCATTGGAGTGTCTTGATAGTTTAGCAAAAAGCGTCCAATAAAAACAGCACTCTTCCCTGTTATGCTACTGTATTAGCGCTGCAACTTTGATATTCGTACGGCTGATATTAAATCACAGATTAGAAAAAACTGCAGATTTTTTCTGCGATAGTATACATTTTTCTGACTAATTTAATAAAACGGAAATAACTATTTAGTCGCACTTGAGGTGAATAAAATATATGCCAACAGAGAAAATCAAGTTTCACGCATAGCGAGGTATGCACTAATGCCTTTATACCATCAACTTAGTGTCATAGTAGTTATTCATGCAATAAGAATCACAACGGTTCGTGAATAACACGGCGGCGTGGGCCATAATGATTGTTTATGATCCGTGTTACATACAAAATTTTATCTGGTAACATTTATATTGATACAATTTTCAAAAATGTATTACTCCATTTTTGACATATTACAATAACTATTTTTAAAGCGACATGTATACATATAGCACAGCACAGTAAACAATCAGCACAATACCTCTGGATGTGTATCTGTCAAAAGAGGCAAATGCGTCGGTGAACACCATTGACGCATGACGCGAGGTCGACGCTCGTTTTTGCTCATTGCTGAGATAAAATGCATAGGCGTACGCTGTGGGATTTTGTATACGCGATGTGATCGTGTATGATTTTAAAATGGATAAACAATGTGCGGGTAATGTATGTTCTGCTAAACATTGCAAAAACAAATACTATAATTGCAGAAAAAAGTTTTGTAGACTTTCGAATGATTTGAGGTAAGTACATATAACCTACAAATAAAATTGTACTCAAAGATGTTCGGACACCATTTTTAGGGATCGATTGAGACGACTTAACTGATTTGATGTATAATAAATAGCTGATCAGCCAGCACGCTTATTAGCTAAACTTTATACAAACCTATTGATGATTTTTTATGGCTTTTTGAACTGCTTTTTAGATAGTTTTTCTGGAATTCAGTACATATTTTGGATCAATTTCGGTACATCTCAAAACACGATCGTGCTGTGCATGTACGAAACACGTACCTACTGATATTCTTCCCTATATATTTATTAATAAAGTTTCTTAACCACAATGTAAAGACGTTCTTCATTTTTTTTGCAAATAATCAGTAATTATATTATATTCCCTATTTTATATTATTTGAATAACAACATGAAAAATAACAAACAATATATCACTTAAAATTGTCCGTAAGAACCAAACGCGCATTCGTTGGCGTGCAAGCTCTATACTTGGCCATCATCATAGTCACAATGTCTTAACAGACATGTTGTGAACTCGTAAAATGCATTTACACATTTTACGAGTTTCTCTTGGGATATCTTTAAGATCTTTAATGCAGTAGTTTCCCATTTGCTTTCTGCATCCTCATGCCGTTGATCAGATGGTATCTACTGGTTCATCCGCCTTTAGGGGCAATTTCTCACCCCAAGGACAAGAAGGTGTCCTGACTCTTCTCAACTCGTCCACCCGAAGCTGTTGGTTGAGAAGAGGTTACTGCTTATACCGACAGTAGTTCGGTGTTCCTTTTAGTCGCCTTTTACGACACGCAGGATATACGATGGGAGATATTCTAACCCGCCCCCACACTTGGCCAAGAAATGTCGAATTGGTACCGGTATCGATACTTTTTTGTTTTCGCATCTGTGCCCAGACTTCACACCCATAAAGGCGCCGTTTTTTTTATATTTATATATAACAGTTTATATATAGTTTAAAATATTAGTAGTTTAGTGACATTTTTTTGACAACGTCAGGTTGTAGAATTGAATATAATTTAAATAATAATGAGATATTCTGCAATTGGCAGTTTACCTTCTTATTTTTAAAAGAAATATCATGGACTCCCTTTAGTCGGAAAAAAACTTGTTGATCTCATGATCACATGTTTTTCATATAGGGTAGCGACAATACTACTGTCAAAAGGCCACCAAAAATGCGAATTATATAATCTTGCGAAAACCGCGAAATCATATGACAGCAACAGTGTTGGCAGCACTGCATGCAGTCACAAAATGAATGGTTTTATTCACAGATTCACACAATCAGTTTGACCTTGAAGGCGACCATGGACGCACCTTGCACCCTTCATAAGCACACGACTCTAGAGTGCCTCATGCCCCCTCCCGCGTTACCCACTGGAATATGCTTATATTGCCGATATCCGTTTATGACACCATGCATGCTGTAACGGGGGTGACCACCTCGTGTGAATACCTGAATGTCTTTGAAGTATGCTTTTCTCAAATGTATATTCCTCTTTATTAGTCCAGGAAAATAAGGTTTTTTTTCGTGACACCCATTCATGGAGTAATTTGAGACAAGTTTTTTGGGTCAAACTTACCCACAAAAGTAAACCAGCAGGATTTATGAGCAAATAAGGGTTATCAATAAACGAGTAAAAATGACAAAGTTGATTTGTAAGAGTTTTTAAGACAAACAATCTTCAAGAAGATGCCTTAAATTATAAAACGATGATAAAAAATTGAATTTTAGTGATTTTTATTATAATGTAGGACTACAAACAAAAACCATTATGAAACAAAGCCTTATTGTCAAATTTATAAATTTGGTATGTTAGTCCTTAAAAAATATGCTATTTCGTCATTATGGACGAAAAGAAGGTGATCACGTACCAAAAGCTTCCCAAGATTAAATTACCAAACAATGAATTCATCTTAAACAGTTGCCAAATAATTAACCATGCACACATAGCAGTAGAAACATGCTTATATTTCTAGTTAAACATTACAATCACCCTGTATATTTTCCTGTAACAATTTCAAAAATATTTTCACGTTTCCAAATGTCCCTCTAAAGCTTTCAAAGTATAGTTCCAGTGGACTTGGCTTTAGGTTAGGTGCTGGGATGACCTTCAAACCCGTGGGCTCAGAAAATGAAATATCGCATTCAGATGTATCTGTGGGCTGCACTGATGTGTTTTGATTTTTTCTTTAGTTATTATAATTTAATATCTATTCAACCATGTAAATAAATAAAAAATAATTTATAACATCATTAGGTGTTCAAGAGTCTTTACTTCCTCTAATAATGCAAAAAAGTATGATAACACACAAATTAGAAAAATTAACAAGTCCGTCAATAATTTCTAGAGATATCATAGATCGATATAATTTGAATTTTATGTTTATAATTTTTGGAGAGCACAGGTTTAAGATTTCTCTAACCACCTATACTAAGCCTAAGCAAAGTACATTTGAGCGTCACACGGAATGCTTTACAGGGGCATTTGATAACGTGCAAGGATTTCTGAAACTTGCATATGAAAACTGAATATTCAACTTTTGAAAGCCGGAAATTATGTTCCTTAGTTATTAGAAACAAAGGAACTGTAAATTAAAAAAAATGGCTAACTCTGTTCCAAATTGTTCTAGAACAATTTTTTTCGATTATAGTCATAGGCATATGAAATAATAATTGTGTAAACTCAATAGCAAAAGCTATTTCATTAATTTATAAGGAAAAAATTAGGGCACTATTGTAAAATCTACTTGCGACGTTAATAACACAGCAAAGAAAGCTCTGTGAGATAAACAATTTCAATATTAATCAAACTGTTTGATGAAACGTTCTGAAATGCTAACGATGTATTCTGTACCAAAATAATCGTAGATTATTTTTGCAATTATTATTGTTAAATTACGTTTCCTTAATTTTTCGAAATCTTCGCCGTTTTATAGTTAAAAGCTTAAGGCATCTTTCTAAAGATAGTTTGTCTCAAAAATACAGGTTAACACTTTTTACTAGTAACCACTTTAAGAGAAAATTTGACATATTACTTCCTACAGCGATAGGTGAGGGGAGTTTAGCGATCGCGAAGATGTTCAATTATGAGATGATACGCTTACACAACATAATCTGTCAGTTTGCTGGTGTGTCTGTCGGTGGTCGGTCTGTCTGTTTGTCTGTCAGCGTTCTTCTAGCCTCGTAATCTCAGTAATCATGGATCGTGATGAAATTTGGCTAGCGATTTGCTGGAGAGTCGCTGCATTAATTTGGGAAATTAGCAAAAAACTCTAAATTTCAAATATATCTCATACCTCCTTTTTAGGCGTTTCAGAGGTTTCTGATCACTTTGGACTTTGGGGGGGGGGGGGAAGGTGAAATCGAGATGGTTGGGGGTGGTGGATTGTAAACTGAAAAAATTGTATTCATAATAGCCTCCATTGACCTGTGAAAGAAAGAACTACATGGTATGCTTTCTTAGATCCATCCGAACAGCGCGTTGCCTATTACAGAAACCAAGGAAATTTTATTTATGCATACCAAGGACCTTATCCTTGATACATACGAGTATTGCTTTAGATCATTCGGCATTGTGTAACCTGGAGATTATTGAATTGGTTTCACTAAAATTTTGACACAGTATTAATACCGTGGTTAGGATGGTAAACGCGTATGGTTTTTAGAACTCAAGTCAGTGGTGGCAAAGGCATAATTAGAAAACTAAAAATATGAAAACAGCTCAAACGTTTTTAGGTGCTTTGGAGCCACCTGATTGTTTTTTATATTTTTAGAGGGGACAAAGTTGAGGTAGCTGAGGGGTACAGGGTTTTGGAAGTAAAACATTTTGATATTTGTAGTTGAGTCTTCATTGCCCTGTAAAGGAAGAACATAATATACTTTTTACCTTAGACATTTGTTTAATATAATTGTTCTAGACAATTCTGTAATGTGTGTAGTTCTGCACTATACCGATAGCTATAAAATTTCTAAACCACACTGTGTATCATGGTGTATTTCGATAAATTTTGAAAATTGTGTTAGTGACGGTAAAACCAAATTAAAAACGAAACTATAAAGCCGTTCACACTCTGTTTTTGGGTAATCTAGCGATCTCTCCTCATTTTCAATTTTAGTTTTTTTAATATTCAGAACTGGTCAAGGTAGGATGGCTTCTCGGAAATGGGTGACTGGGAAACCCCGACAAATTTTGTATCTGTAGTCTGTACGACACTCTTCATTGCCCTTAGATTGGATACTGTTGGAGATTGCAGAATAAAAACTCACGTCGTGCTAGTTCCTAGGGAGAGAGCTGCAGGAATCTATTTGCCAGAATTTTTGAGTTGTATGTTTTTCAGCGGACGGGCCGATGATTTGGTTGCATAGTTATCTCCGAGATCTCAGACCATAGCTTCTTGCTATGGGAAAATAATAAAATAGTGACTTTATTTGCTCACTTCCCTGGCCTGTATATTCCGGATATCAGTATGTACGTTATGATAAAAAATCACATGGAAGCCGCTGCGCCCATTGATGCGGAGTGCAGGTATAAACGAAGGTCAAGCGGTGCTGCGTGCCAAGGGGAACACACGGAAGAATCACACTATCACACAGATAATTATTATTTTTGGCAGTGGATCAGGTCCCGGCAGCCAGGATATTGATTGTAGTTTTTAGGTCCCGGCAACCGGCATTTTTTACATTAGAAAAGTAATCCCGGCACCCGGCATTTCCACATAAGACGATTGAGGTTATCTTCATGCTCTGTTTACCTTCAGTCTCTGGTGAATGGTGTTTTTAGTTTTAACCTCGGTTTTTACTATTATTACTGGTGAAAATGAAACTTGGAGCTTAATCCATTTGGAGATTTCATAAAGTGCATAAAAAGCAAATATTAACCGAATACTGGATGAGAGATAATAGAACTTCTAGGTACTTCTGCCCAAAAACGTGTACCACATATTATAGATAAAGCTAATGTGAATTTAAAGTATTACTACATCAAATGCTGTTGTATACATGGGGGTCAAAAGCTAAAGATTAAGGGAAAAAGAGTATCAGAAAGACAAGGTAATAATTCTATAAAGAATTATATTTCATGGAATTAATGGGTGTACCCAAGAAAAGAAAAGCTATTAAAAAAATTCCTTTCATCCAATTTAATTACAATAAAAAAGAAAAACTATTATTGTCCTGGATTATCAAAGACACAAATGAAGTTGACAAGATTATTAAAGAGTCACTTAAGTTTCATCAGATGTAGTAGCTGCTTGAATCGGTACCATTTGATATGTGTTTCTCTGGCAAGAAGACCTAAACAGAAGTATTGGTTTTGTCGGATGTGTTAGTTTAATAAACAAAGAATAAATGTTATAAAACTGTATTCATATGTTAAATAATAACTGAAAGTTTGTAGCCTGTAAATGAAATAAAAACTTACTATTTTGTACAAACGTGTCTTATACAGTCATTTGTGTAAATAGTGTTATCTTTGTCTATCTAACGTAGATTTTCATTTGTTCATTCTCCAAAGGTAATGCATAATTTCACTATAAAACCAATGGTTGTTTGGTTGTTTTTTTTTTTCATTTAAGTTTAACTCACAATGATATTGAAAATTGCAAAATTTTTGATGAAATAAACGCGCTGCCGGGATTTATTTTCTGATATAGAAAATCTCTGCAGCCGGGACCTCAAAATTACAATCAAAATACCGGATGCCGGGATTTCAAACTAAAATGTAAAAAATCCTGGTTGCCGGGATTTAGATTGTAATTTTCAGGTCCCTGCTGCCGGGACCTGATCCACTGCCATTATTTTTTTGTTTGTAGACTCTGAGGTGTCGCCGTGTTGTCATTGAAATAAAAAATTATAATAAATCAAAAACATTATAATGATTCCATATCCTAAATATATAATTATTACAAGTATGCACTTATTTGGAATTGGATAACGCTTACTAACCCTAACCTTCCTGATTTATCATCTCGATATAAGAGGACAAGAAAAATGTGTTTGTTTTGTAAATGCTTTTTAAACTCCGAAAAACAAGAACGAAATTAACTATCGTATACGGGTACGTATCCAGGATTTAGTTTCGGGGGGGGGGGGGGTCGCGATATTAGGATTGGGACCTTTTAATTTTATTTTGCTTTATTGAGACTTGAGGAAAATAATTCTTTACCGTTGGACGGGGCGAGGGGAGGGATTGTTATATAACATTTCGGGGGGAGGGGGGTCTCGACCAACTGGACCATCCCCCTAAATATGTATAACTAATGTGAATTGAATCACCTAAAAATCCAATCAAAACGTGACCGACAATCGACGTTTTCTTTGAGAAGCATGGGCGAGATGGATATTAAGTTTTCATTAGGAAATTGGGAAATTAGGAAATTAATCATTAAACAACACATCATTTTATATATCACTACTGTTCCTGTATTTCCTAACAAAGCATGTTTTAATACGTGATTTCGCGAGTATCAAATCATCCAAGTATTCAGTCGCTCAAATAAATATAGCTATCCGAGATTGTAAATGATCACAACTTGTTAAGAAATCTTCTATAAGAAAGTATAAAATCATGCTACCTATATGATAAAATTCGACATAGTAACAAATATGAAAATATATCAGGCTAGCAATACTAATGATTATATATTCAAGACAGCGCGTTGGCAAAACAAAAAAATCAACGCAAGATACACCGTCCACCTTGCATCAGCACACGACCCTACAGTGCCTTGCGCCCCCCCCCCCCCAAGTGCCGCGGGGTTCGCCACTGGTGTAATGTATTTTCGTAATATTCATCTTCTCTCTCTAACACCACACAGAGGTTAAGCTGAGACAAAACTGGCACCTCGTGTGACTGAAAGTCTTGGAAGTATGCTTGTCTCAAATGTATATCTACATAATATCCCGAAACACATAACAGACTATTCCTCTTTGTTAGTCCAGGAAAATAAGGTGTTTCTCGTGACACCCTTTGATCCAGAAATTTGACACAATTTTTGGGTCATATTTACCCACAAAAGTAAACCAGCTGTTCACAGGGTTAACCTTTATGAGCAAATAAAAGTTATAAATAGATGGGTAAAAATGATAGACTTATTAAAGTGGTTACCAGTAAAAAGTGCTTAATTGTGTTTTTAAGATACTCTATCTTCAAGAAGAAATTATAGCAGGGTAATTAGTTATTCAATATATTTCTTTGAGGAGGTGAGTCGATCTGGTTAGCTAATAAATATAATCCCATGTCCAATTCCCAATAGTTTCCAAGATATATTAAATTTTAGTGATTTTTATTAAAACACAGAACTACAAATGCAAGCCCTATTATTGTCGAGTTTACGAGTTTTCGGAATTTTTGTATTAGTTGTTAGAAAATATGCTGCGTTTACAGACTGAGAGAAAGTGATCATATATCAAAAACTTCTCGAAATAGTCTAAAAACTATTATGTGTTGAAAAGTCAATCCATGAGCAGCTGCCAAAAAATAAATTAGTCTTAAAAGTTACCCTATAATTAACCTTGTTATCCATTGGTACCATGAAGTTGTTGGAAGTGTGTTAAACACAGGCAAGAAGTTTGCATTTAAGCCCCAGACCTAGAGGCATATGGATTTTCGAAAATACAAAACTTGTCATCAGACTTCTAATTTTTGTTATTCGTGAATGATGTGCTAATACAGCATGACGAGTTGTAAAAAGTAAAGAAAAGGAAATATGAATTAAGAAGATACATGCTACTCTAGTTGTCACTGTTGTCAGTGGGTCAGTGCTCTAATTGCACCAAATTATAACTTTTACTGTATATAACAGAGGATAACATATAAAACAGCATAATCCTTATTTGATATGTTCACTTCACTGTATTCTCAAGAGAATTTATAAAATATATTGAGCTATCGCTGCTTAGCTGAAAACTGTATGAAAAAGGATCAATGGTTTCAAAGGTGGCTGCTTAGTTAAGACGTCGTGCTTCCTGGGATTAATTCGCACGACACTGTCCAACAGTCCAACAAACGAGACTTACGCGTTAATAAAATACCTAACAAGTCATGTAACTAGTAGTGTTGTATCTGTTTGGATGCTTGGTGCTAGAAACACTGCACACATCCCATTCACCAAACCGTAAACATCGCTCCATACGTCTTTCCCAAATTATTCAGAGAAAGGTTGAAGTAGAGTCTAGACGTCCAGAGTCAAACGCTGTTTATAGTGTGTGGCGGCATTACAAAAGTACGGCCAAATTTTCGGAATAGTAAATCTTTTACACAATAGGAGATGATCCCAAGTAAGGTCGATTGTTACTGCAAGTCTTGGAAATATGCGTGTCACAAGCGTACAAACCAATACAGTGCAGTTTCTATAAATGCCCTCGCTTTTTTTTATCTGGCTTGTGATGGATTTTATAAACTAACCAGAGGTGGGTTAAGTCATAGGTTCAACCAGCGACAGAGTTGTAATTAGCCCCCCAAAAATATTTAGGGGAAGTGGTCACCAAAATTGTTCAACCTCACAAAAATCAAAAGTTTTATTATTGAAATCGAGTGTTTCATGTCAGATAACCACATATTAATGTTTTCGTGATAAATAATGATACGTAATGTTTGCCTGTAAATATAGCTTTAGTTTTTTTACAACAAACTGTTATTATTTCATTTAAAGGTATGCATTGTTGTTGTTTAGACATATTTCTATTAATTAGAACGTTGGAGATTGAATTCGCCTTCTTGACACAGAATCTGTAGCACCCAATATCATATTCCGGAGGTCCTGGAGCTTGAAATTTAACAGCTGTTTAGGTGAATCCATGTATCCTTGACCATTCGACCAATAGCACATACCCAATAGCATACCTATGATTGAATTCGTTTCACTAGTTTTTCGGCAAATTTAATATCTTTTTCTGTACATGTTGCGAAATAACAACAACAGCACAAATAACAGCTTTCCGTTTATCGTTTTGTTTAAACATATCCTATAAGTATTATAACTGAACTGTATCCGATGGATGTCAAGCCAGATGTTTCGGTTTGCTTGAAATACCCCAAGGTCCCCAAGCCAGATCAAATCCGTCTAAAATGTACGATTTCAGTGGAGGAACACGTGTTTTGAGATAACATTTTATAGCTCATCCATTTTTCAATCAATTGCTGGATCTGGCCAAGGTGTTTCTTTAAATTTCAATTGCTTTCCCTTTTCTAACATACGTAAATATGAAAAAGCAAAGCAATAATTTGTTTACAATAATTATTTCTGTATCTGAAATTATTTCCACAAATTAGCATATCCAACATTGTAGGTATTCACCTTACTGACTGGATGGAACAAAGTCGAGTAATGTTGACGGCTTACTTGGGCAAATAAGTTTTAGGCTGGCTACAGGGCAGCTTCAAGACGCAGTTTCATGAAACTAAAATTTGTTAACCCTGGGCCCTGGGTGCACTACTGATTTTATGCGTGTGAGTCTAGCTCCCAAAGCTGGCTCATATTTCAGTAGTTTCCACGTTTCCACTTCGTCACTGCCCCAGTGAGTGATTTATTTGTTTTGATACCCACTTCTGGACATACATATTCTACCTAGTTTTATTTCGTGTAGAATGTAGAATAGCCACAAAAAAATAAGATATAGTTCATCTTTCATTGTTACATCAGAAAGACCTACATACATATACAGGGTATCTATCCCACGTCGCGACGCGACGATTGAAACAAGCAATATATCGGAACTGGGCAGTAGTAGCGAATTCTAATTTTGGGGGTTTAAATTAGAGCAAATATGGTAATACTATCGTTTCTTGTTACTGTGTTACCCGACGAGGTATTTGTTTTTGATCACGTGCCGTCCGATTCAAAATTTTCAAAGGGACACCCTGTATATTAATGTCTTTCTCTGTTCCTCCAGATAAAACGATTCCAACGGACTAGCACACGTGAGAACGGCTTTACCAATTTCATCCATCTTTTTTTATAAGTTTTCTGTTACTTCGTAGAAGGTTCTTACGGGAAGAAGTCAAAGGAAGATCATACAGAATATTGGAAAACTGAGAAAACTTAACGACTACGAAAGGTGTAACATACTGTACAGTGTTAGTGAATTGTTTATTATTGTTGTCATATGTGACGCTGCTGTCAAAAACACAGGTTAGATGGATTTCAAGATACAGTCAAATGTCAAATATTGGAAATAAAATTGGTTTTTCATCAATGTCTGAAACAGTCTTCTTCGACTTCAACTCACTGGACTTTAGGAGGGAGAAGATCAACTGCTCATACAAACGGTGCTCTTCTAAATGTTTGTAGAAAATTCTGTGCATTGGCTTATCTTTGTGAAGTCTTAAAAGCAATTAGGCTTCAGTAGTTTTTACTTTAATTATGATTGTGTGGGGCAAGTTCCATAACGGACTGCTGATACCTCCGCGTGAAGTCGAGCCTGAGGCTAAGTTACTCGGCTGCCCGTGTTGCTGCCCTAAAAAGGAAAGTTTTTTTTACCAACCTAGGATGTAGACTTCTCTCCAAATTCATCCTTTTGCTGGTCGTTATGTCAATTTGTCCCAGCCCTTCCACTTTCCTGCTGTATAATAACAATAGCACCCTAAGCATAATTGTGGCAGCGACTTTGTTCTTGCCGAACAGTTCTGATAACCAGATCGGCCGGAGTCGGTGCAAATACTTACGGCAGAGATACTTTTTGACCAATTCTGCCTCTTGGACATGACGCTGCGCCACTCCACGGTAGGTATAAGTATTGATAACAGCATGCAGTTGTCGCCAAATGCTACCGTCAACGAGCTGTTCCTCATCTTCAGTATCTCCGCAACGTCCTCCTTTGGGATGAACCGTGGCACATTTGTCTGTCCAAAGTTCCATACCAATAGCTTGACTGTAATCCTACACTACCATCAGCGACTGCTGTAAATCTCGTTGTCCAGAGGCATAGAGCTTCAGGTCATCCATGTAAAACAAATGGGCGACCTTGTGCCTCCGGTAATTTGGCGTGCCACAACTTTATCTCTTGTTTTAGCGCTACGGACAAAGGCAGTAGCGAGATGCAAAAGGACAAGTCAGTCAGAAAACATTCTGTTTTCCTCCAGGCCTGTCGCCAGAGTAATCAGTGCAGCGATTAACATCCATATACTGTCAAGAAAATGTTGCTTGACAATAACCAGTACCGCTTGTCCCCGTCTCTCTTTAAATCTGCCAGCTTGAAGGGCCGCTCGTTGTTATGCAAGGCCCTTCGGTCACTTAAGTCCCCAGGTAAAACGACTCCGTCGATTTCCCTCCCAGAGGGCTTTCTCGGCGGTCTTTTAGCTTGATTAACAGACCTTTCAGTCGCCGAAGGGGCAGGCTAAGCTGGAGCACGAACATGAAGGATGGTTGAGAAGGATGTATAGACTGAAGGCTAAGTGGAGTAGGGGCGGAGAGCAGGAGGAGTGTGTTGTATCGGTATACGCGGATGATCAGTTGGTGATTGTTAGGCGAAAATCGGTGAAAGAGGTAGAGGGCAAATGGAGGGAGATCGAACAGGAATGTATTGAATGGGAGAGTGAGTGTGGGCTAGAGTACAATGCGAGAAAGACGGAGTGTATGTTTGTAGAGAATGGGAGAAGGATTAGGGAGCCGGTGGTCCGTATGAAAGGAGAGAGATTGAGGATGGGAGAGGTAATCAAGTACCTTGGCCTGACGATAGACAAGGAAAAGAGTTTCATCGAGCATGTCAAGGGTGTTCGGGCGAAGTTCGGGGAAATAGCCTGGGAAGCTCAGGGGAGCTATTGAGCGAAAATTGGGGTTAAAAAAGCAGGTCCCTAAAGTTATATACGAGAGGGTGTTAAACAATGGATTTTTGTATGGCTGTGAGATTTGGGGCAAAAGAGCTAGGGACAGTAGGGTGAGAAGCCAATTGAGTGCGATCCAAAGGTTGTGTGGCTTGATGATTGCGCGAGTATATAGGACGGTGGCGACAGAGACTTTGGAGGTATTGACTGGGACTAGACCTTTGGACCTTGAGGCGTATGAAAGGTGGAGTGTAAGGCAAGAATTAGGCGAGAAAATGAAGGCGAGCAAGGTTATGGGTGTGGACAAGCCTCATCCTGCATGGGAAGTAAGGATGGAGGGACAGCCTATAACGGAAGATGATTTTTGTGTGTGCGTGGATACAACTGTAAAAAACGAGAGAGTCGGAATCGGAATGATTGTTGCGAGAAACGTGTATGTTGCTGACCAGCAGGAGGAGAGGGTGGAGGGCATTACCTCTCCCTAATAGCAGAGTACGCGGCAATATACAGGGACCTGCAATACGTCCATGACAACCGGAAGCTGCCGGCCACGGTAATATCTGACTGACAGGTAGCGGTGCGAAGTTTGGATGAGAAAGGCACGAACGGAAAAATGAGGATGAAGATGAAAGAGATACTAGGTAAGATAAGAGCAAATGGGTGTAGAGTGAACGTGATCTGACTTGATGCGCATGGTTGACAGGACAGCGAAAGAAGCTAGAAAGAGGGAAGAGATAGACTGGAATACTGAATGGGGATTTGAAAGGAACGCCTTCTGGAAACAGATTAATGAACGGGTAATGAGAGAGTAGCAGAATATATGGGACCATAGTGAGAAAGGGAGATGGGTATACGAGGTATGAAGGGACGTTGGAGAGGATCGGCTGCCACTGACTTTCAAGGCAGGTCAGCTGATTACCGGACACGGGAACTTTCCGGCGTACCTACGTAGGTTTGGATTGATGTCAGGAGCGGTAGTGTGTGAGTGCGGAAGAGGAGAGGAGAGTGCGAAGCATGTACGGGACGAGTGTGAGTAGCCGGAGGGGGTGAATGCGAGAGAAATGATAGAAGACCTGGGGTTAGGACAGAGACCGAACCTTAGGGTAAACGGGAAGGTGAACGAAAGGGGTGTGCAAGCGTGGAATGAATGGGGAGCGGCTGTGGTGGAGGATGTGTGAGAGGTTCTCCAGGATTCTCCGGTTTTGAATCTTGTTGATACTGTAAGTTAAGAGACGATGTGGGGCACTATTGCCAGCCATATAAGGCTAAATATTTGTAATGGATCAATTTGAAAAAATATAAAAAAGAGGCCCAAAAAAAGAAGGTAAATAGAAAGAAAAATAGGAAAAAGGAGATTCATGAAATAAATATAACGGGAAGTGGAGGCACACATACAAAAAAAAATGTTAAAAAATAAAAAAGAGTTCAAAAAAGAGAAGAAAAGTGGCCAAAAAGAAAAAAAAGAAAAAAGAAAGGTACAAAAAGAATAAAAGAGAAAAAAGGGAAAAGATTGGAGGAAGGATGTTCCTTCCCCGCTCATTTTTGGAAGGCGGAGGCGGTTGGGTTCCCTTGGCAGTGGTTTCGTTGGAAGCAGTGGGGAGGGCGCATCGCACCGCGAACTAAAATCGTAAAGGTGGGAAGTTCCTTCGGTTAGCCGAAAACCGCACCTACCCCCGAAGGTAAGATACATAGTTCCGCAAACTCTGGTGCTATGGTCTGAATGCATTTGACACCACCTCCCATGCACGCGGGACATGTACCTCCTACGGCGCTGGCTGCTGCTCTCGTAGCAGCTCAGTAGGTCATACTTCAGTTCCGTCATCCACCTAAAATGGTCCTTGTTATTGCGGGGGTCGTCATAAAGGCGATCAGTAGCACCACCACCTTGCCCAAGAATATGAAAATATGTATTTTCAAATCATATACACCTTCATTTATGTCTCTGTGACGAAAAAGTATTACTGTTGTCATATCGTCAGTTCCACTGGCAGTGGCAAAGCAACTAAAAATTAACTAAAATATATAAAATGACACGTCTTCATTTTTTAGCATTTGAATCTACTAAAAAGGCAGTCTTGGAACTATGATGTTTTTATACTTCAGTTTGCTCAAGTCTCACCTGTAAGCATATGTATGTGGAATGAGTCTAGGAACATTAACTTTAAAACAATGGTATTTTCATTGCTTTAGTCTTAATAATTGTGCTTGATATGATCGTATGATGATCGCGTTATTTTACTACCTCTGGACGAAAGCTTCTGATCTCTAATTCCCTAACAGCAAAATTAAAGTCACTAATTTTCGCCGATGTGTTTGATACAAATTTCACCAATTTTTTTTTTAACATTTGGAAAACAAGAAAACTTGTGCATTTGACGGTGACGGTGGTTATAGTCTCAACCATATCATTTTTTCTACATCAAACCGAACTCTGTTTGGAAAAAGTTATCAAGAAAGCTTGTGCATTTGACGGTGACGGTGTTTATAGTCTCAACCATATCATTTTTTCTACATCAAACCGAACTCTGTCTTGGAACTAGCACATAAATTTCAATTTGTTCCAAGACATAAATGTCCCGGAAGTAGTCTTTACATACACGTAATAGGACCTGGAACTATGCGTTAGACACAAAAGACTTCCAAGACATTTTGAGATGTCTCGGAACTATACGATCTACACAAAAATCTTCCAAGACCGTCTTGGAAGTAACAAAATGTCTTGGCAATGTCTGGTACCCGTCTGGGTCCGGGTTTAGAATGTTCCCAGGGTTTAATCTGCCTGTCGTAAGAGGCGACTAAAAGATTGGTAGTCCTTGCCTTAAAAGGGCCTATGGTGGTCACCGGCTGTGGAAGCAGGCGTATGAACCACCATAGTGAGGAAGCGGCTGCACCTATGTTAAGGACGGCTTCCCGACAGCGTCTGACCCCAGGTTAGGGGCGGCTGATAGCAAACCTGGCAGTAGGTATAAAATGCGCCCCCAGGAAGCCGACCAACATCAAACGGCTATTCGGTGCGTGGCGACACTGCGGGGATAACCCAAGCCAGGGATGAAAGCCGGCCGGCAACCTGTACAGGTCATCCCTAGGAGGCAATGTGGTCGGCTGCCTCTGAAATGTCGGCTGGGGGCCCTAAGGCTAACCACCGGACGGGCCCTACCTTCTGGTTCGACCGCCCCAGAAGAAGAGCACCCACACCAGGCCGGTATCGGAAGCCGGCTCTGGGCAAGGTGGCGGTGCCTCGGATCGCCCTGACGACGACACGCGCAACGACATGGACTGTTTTAGGTGGACGACGGAACTGAAGGATGACCTGCTGAGCTGCTACGAGAGCAGTAGCCCGCGCCGTAGGGGATACATGGCCCGCATGCATGGGAGGTGGTGTGAAATGCATCCAGAGCATAGCACAATTACCTCCCAGAGCTTGCGGAACCAGGTATTTTACCTTCGGGGGCAGGGATACGTTCGTGCTCCAGCTCAGCCTGCCCCTCCGGTGACTGAAAGGCCTGTTAACCAGGCTGAAAGGTCGCCGATGAGGCCCGCTGAGAGGGAAATCGACGAAGCCGTCTCACCTGGAGATTTCAGTGACCGAAGGGCCTTGCATAACAACAAGAGGTCCTTCAAGCTGGCAGATTTAAAGAGAGAGGATGAGGCGCTGAGTGAACGTCTATCGGAGGTCTCTGACATTTGGAGCATCAATTGCGAAATTTACGCTGCGGCTCTGAGGCTGGCTGGACAGGGGAGAGTGAGAGACTCTCCTGTCGAGAGAGCACAGAGGCGGGTGCGCCAGATGGAAGCGAAAATCCAGTTGGCTCGCCAAGAAGCATCCCGTATCCAGTGTGTGATGGAATATAGAGCGGCCGGTAGGCCTTTTACGCGCCGCGTGCGCCAGATAGCCCGAGAGCTAAGGCGCGACCATCACACGCTCAGTCAAGCGGTACTGGTTGTTGTCAAGCAGCATTGTCTTGACAGGATACGGACGCTAATCGCTGCTAAACGATCACTGGTGACGCGGGCGAGAGGTTTGGAGGAAAACAGAATGTTTTCCGAAAAGCCTGCTCGTCTCTTCCAACAGCGACCACCAGTTATAGAGCAGCCGCCAACTGCTGATCGCGTGGAGACTTTCTGGAGGGGCATTTACGAACAGCCCAAACCTCTCCAAGCAGACACTCCGGCCTTGGCGCAGTTCGAGTCCGTTTGTAGGAGGACTCCAAACTTGAATGTACTGCGTCACCCGATAAACACGGAAGAAATTCTTGGTGCCTTACGAGGCGCAAAGAATTTCGCAGCTCCTGGCCCGGATGGCATAAACACCTACTGGTTGAAAAAGTTTCCCAGTTGCCACCGGCATTTAGCTAGAGTTTTTAACTCGTGGCTAAATCAGGAGCAGCCAATTCCGGCTTGGTTTGTCGAGGGTCGAACCGTGCTTCTCCCGAAGACCGGAGATTTGTCTGATCCTAAAAACTACAGGCCAATAACATGTCTGAACGCATGTTACAAGCTCTTCACCAGAATCTTGTACGTGCGTATCCTTCAAGCTGTAAATCCCGTATTTCTCAGCGTATATGAACAAAGAGGGTCTAAGAAAGGAGTAGCTGGCTGCAGGGATAACCTGTTGATTGACCGCTGTGTCACACAGGACTCCGTGCAGTACCTGCGAAACCTTTCTATGGCCTGGATCGACTATCGGAAGGCATTCGACACTACGTCTCATGAACTGATTGTGCGGCTGTTGGAATGTCTTTCGGTAGATGATCAAATAGTGGGATGCATCAAACAACTGATGCCGCTCTGGAAGACTCGGTTCACTATAACATCGGGTGAAACCAGGGTTCGGACAGAGTTGGTATCATTTAAAAGAGGCGTCTTCCAAGGAGACTCCTTGAGTCCCTTGCTCTTCTGCATCTCGCTACTGCCTTTGTCCATAGCGCTGAAAAATACTAAGGGATATAGCTGTGGCAAGCCCAATTACCGGAGGCACAAGGTCACCCACTTATTTTACATGGATGACCTGAAACTCTATGCCTCCGGACAACGCGATTTAGAGCAGTCGCTGAGGGTAGTGCAGGATTACAGTCAAGCTATTGGTATGGAGTTCGGGATAGACAAATGTGCCATGGTTCATCTCAAAAGAGGACGTTGCGGAGATAGTGAAGATGAGGAGCAGCTCGTTGATGGGAGCATCTTGCGACAACTGCATGCCGGAGATACTTATACCTACCTTGGAGTGGCGCAGCGTCACATCCAAGAGGCAGAATTGGTCAAAGAGTGTCTCCGCCGCAAGTATTTGCACCGACTCCGGCAGATCTGGTCGTCAGAACTGTCCGGCAAAAACAAAGTCGCTGCCACAAACATGCTTGCGGTCCCATTGTTGTTATACAGCTTTGGTGCTATCCACTGGAAAGTGGAAGAGCTGCGACAAATCGACATAAAGACCCGCAAAAGGATGAATATGGAGGGAAGTCTACATCCTAGATCCTCTGTCCCGCGAATATACCTCCCGCGACACCTGGGAGGGCGTGGACTATTGAGTTTGGAGCGTCTGCACAACAGAGTAGTACTGGCCACTGCCTGCTATGTTACGACGAGCACCGATCCCCTGATCCGCTTTGTGCGAGAGCACGAGATTGCGGGTAAAGGAGCCTTCCTTTTTAGAGCAGCAACACGGGCAGCCGAAGAACTTAGTCTCACGCTCGACTTCACGCGGAGGTGTCAGCAGTCCGTTACGGAACTTGCTCCCGCACAATTAAAAACCCGGATTAAAACTGCTGAAGTCCAATTGCTTTTAAGACTTCACAAAGATAAACCAATGCACGGAATCTTCTACAAACATCTAGAAGAGCATGGTTTATCTGAGCAGTTGACCTTCTCCTTCCTAAGGTCTAATGGGTTGAAGTCGGAGACTGAGAGCTCTATAATGGCTTGCCAAGACGGTGTCTTCAACACCTTAGTATACCGTAGCCGGATTATGGGTATGGATGTGCCCGATATCCGCTGTAGAGCCTGCCTGCAGGCGCCAGAGACCCTTACGCACCTCTTGTCGGCGTGTAAGGTGTACGCTGGCACAGCCTACGTCTATCGGCACAACGCGGCTCTACGAGTGCTATACTACCATTTAAGGCACTCATACGGTATAGATGAGACACCGGTGCTGCCGTATGCTCCAGGGGACATTGAGTCCGTTGTGGAGAACGAGAGGTGCAGAATTTACTGGAACTACTCATTCTCCACGCTCGAGCTTATACATGCAAATAAGCCAGACATAGTCCTCCTCGACTACCAACAAAAGACGATGTTCGTTATCGAGTTCTCGGCGCCTGCCGAGGGGAACATCGTCTCTAAGGAGGAGGAAAAGCGGACCAAGTATCAGGAGCTCCTCGGACAACTTCGCAGGCTCTGGCCGGACTACACTGTGAGTCTGCTAGTAATGGTCATTGGATCCCTAGGTGGTATGAGGGATACGCTGCTCTCTGCACTGCGCAAAATGCCGGTGTGCCGTGCGGCGGCGCACATCTTAGCCGCCAGAATGCAGAAGGCAGTCATCCATGGGTCCCTTCGTCTGCTTAGGACGCACGATTCGCGGACCCAGTGATTGCTCACCTCACGGTGTGAGGAGTAGTCGCTGGGAAATGGAACAGCAGCCCGGTGTGTCGGAGCCCGGGTTGCACCCTTTTTGTTTTTGTTTTGTCCTATATATATATATATATCCAGCCAATCAGCTCTGAAAGCGGTGGCAGCTCCGAGGGCCAGATCAGCTCTGGCTTAGGAATGCTCGACCGCCCTTCAGAAATTAACAAGCCATAAGAAGGTGACACTGCTGTGGATCCCCGGACATATTGGTATACCGGGTAATGAGAGAGCGGATCGATTAGCTAAGATAGGGGCCAGCAGCCCCTGCATCGGCCCAGAACCTATGCTGGGAATTAGCAGACGCCAGGTCAATGTGGCCCTGGACAAGTGGGCCTACAACGAACTGGCGAAAGCCTGGTCAGAGAGAGACGACTGCAGGCAAGCCAAAAGATTCATATCAGGCCCTGACAGGGGCCGAACGCTATGGCTTTTGAATAAAGGCAGATATACGCTCAACCTTCTGGTGGGGGCTTTTACTGGCCATTGCCGGCTGAATAGACATCTGTCACTTATGAGAGTGGTAGGGGACCCCATTTGCTCCAGATGCTGGGAGGAGGACGAAACAGCGTTCCAATTCCTGGGCAGATGTGCAGTTTATCGCAACCTTAGGGTTCAGATATTCGGCACGACGGAGTTTGGGGAGGAACCACTATATTCAGCGAAATGGTCGGACATACTGACTTTCGTCAGGAGGTCTGGTAGGTTCGACAAGGAGCTTTCTAGGGTGTAGAATTTTAGTGTTTTCAGTGATTGGTTCAATGGAGTTGGCAAAAAGGGCCAAAGGTGGCCTACTTGCCTGGCTTCGCCTCCCCATCACTACTACCACTACTACTACTACTGCTTGATTGATTAAATCAAGGACAAATGTAACCAGCAAAATGCCTTGAGATGTAGGATCTTAAGGAGTGGGAGTTGTACACAAAGATAATTTACCTGGCTTCCGATAATGACCTTTATGGTGACATTGACATTGACATTAAGGTCAAATCGATTTTGTCAAATGGAAACCCCTACCTTTGACGCCGAAAATGAAGACCGGAAGTGAACACATTGAGCACAATGAACATACATTTGACTTCGGTTTAATCACTTAAGGTCAACTTTTACGAAAGGTCAAGCTCATATCTGGACGCAGAATTTTCCGTACCCTTCATTTCCGGTGTCAAAAGTAGGAGCTCTCATTTAAGAAAATTATTGATTTGACCTTGATGTGATCTTTATGTCAAGATCAAGTTCACCATTAATGTTACCATGATGATGTGTATGACAACAATAATTCATTAAATCACTTGGAATGATAGTAATTCTCTTTGAACATTGTGATTTCTTAAACAGGACACTTTTGAATATTACTTTTTATACAGGGCGTCCCACGACGACTAAGACAAGCAATATATCGGAACTGGGCAGTAGTAGCGAATTATAATTTAAAGGTGTGAATTAGAGCAAATATAATATCTTTTCTTATTATTGTGTCACCCAATGAGTATATTTGTAACTTCTTGTGTTACTCTCGATAAAACAATTCCAACAAACTAGCACACTTGGGGTCTAAAGTGATTAACTCAACAGCTACTGGTACTTAAAGGACTGTACCACTACTATTATGAAACACTACCATAGTAATTTAACTGTAGGGGTACATGTTATAATCAACACGGTAGTGGTACCATCCTATAAGTACCTGTAGCTCTTGAATAAATAGCTTTAGACCCCAAGTGTGCTAGTCTGTTGGAATTGTTTTTCGGGAGGAACAACCATTAAAAATTTTGAGTCGGACGTCACGTGATCAAAAACAAATACCTCATTGGGTGACCCAATAATCAGAAAAGATACTATATTTGCTTTAATTTAAAATTCGGTACTACTGTCCAGTTCCGATATATTGCTTGT
This sequence comes from Callosobruchus maculatus, assembly GCA_951848785.1. Taxonomy (NCBI): domain Eukaryota; kingdom Metazoa; phylum Arthropoda; class Insecta; order Coleoptera; family Chrysomelidae; genus Callosobruchus; species Callosobruchus maculatus. The sequence goes on from CATOUR010000029.1 coordinate 6,963,394, forward strand.
CTTAATCGTTGTGGGACACCCTGTATATACCATTTCTGTGAAAACTAAATTAATTCTATACAAGCATCGCATATGAGACAAAGACAAGAAATATTTTTTTTATAGCTTAGTCAATTTCAAGAGAGCTGTAAAGGAGGAAACGGTATAGGAATACCCACCCACATTCTTTAGCAAGATTTGAACTTTCCGTGCCGTTATGAGGAAAGTACAGATTCGACGTACTTGAGGCGACATTAGATTGCAACTCTATGAAGGAGGAGTTTAAATGAAGACCGCTCAAGGAAATCGTGTATTAAGAGATAACCGTCAAAGAACCAAAGGACGTGTTACTCACAGAGGAGTGTATAGTGAAGTGTGCGGCGTATTATATCGTGGGCAACAAATTGACTCAAAATATGAAATATCTAGCACTGCAACAACTCACCATAACACAAAATTACATATCACACAACTTCTAGTTAGCTCGGTAGTTTGTCAGTAAACCTATACATATAGGCTTAGCTGGTTGGCAGAGAAATGAATTTTATAAAGTAAATGCCGCTGAACTTTAGATGAAACGAGTTACAGGCAGTTTTTTGGGACAATTAATTAATTTTTCTGTTGCATCATACGGTAAATATTTATTATTTTTATATAAAAAACATTGATGGTTCCACGTTGAAGTATGGCAATTAAATCATGGTACATACGCAGATCTACCGATTTTTGGAATAAATTTGTATTGTCTTACATACAATATGTCAGTCTATCTGCCTGTCGGAGCAAATAAGTGGTATAGTTTTTACACTGTTCTATTGTTTCAAAAATGTGTCTACTAGCGCACCAGCGATTATAGAAAACTACCTAAGGGTCACGTAGGTTTAATATTTTCACTAGGCTCCTGCATTACTTGCTTATCATGGAGGGTTATAAGGACTTCAAAATACAGTCATCAATTATTTGTACAAAAAAATAATGTTCAATTTAATGCATGAAAAATCTATATAAATAATGCTGAAACAAGCAGGTGTAACTTGTCCATTTCTGAATATGGTAATGTAAGTTTAAGTCATTATATGTTAAACAAAAAATTGCACTACATTTGCAAAGTGTTTGAATTTCATAAGTTATCTATTGTTTCAATTTTAACATCACTCAGTATCTATAAATATTTTTAACTTTGTGACTTCTTTCTACTATTATGGCTTTTCTTATGTTTTTGAGGTTGCGACTCCTATAGAGCATTCCTTACGTTCAAGTTCTGAAGAACGAACTAAGCATTTCCCAAATCTCGGCATCGGCATACTTAGTTTATTTTTATTCATTGGCCTAACTACTTGCTGCTACGGCTGTAGCCCCAAGATTGAAGATATATACAATGAAACTCTGTGAAACTAGAACACAATTTATTACCATTTTTTTAAATCTCAGAAAATTTGTTTGTCCTACATTTAATATTTTTTGTCATTTTTTTTTTGAAATGATCATAAATGATCATAGCCTTCATAACTTATATTTTTCAGATCCTCTAGATATATATGCCTTATAAAAATAAGGGCACCTCTGATACACAGGAACACTGCAAATGTTTTGTAAGGGAAAATGAATGGTTTGATTCCAACTGACTTTTGAATTTCATCTCTCTACTAATCAGCGCTCTATATAAAAGTGCTGGAAAAACTTAGTGACTACAAGATCAAAGCGTATAATAGATTTTCTGCTAGATTTTATTGTTAATATTGAGATATACATTTCTAGGTAATTATTTCTATTTTGGCACTCGTTGCTATTTTATCATAGATAATTAATAGTTAAAAAGCGGTTCGCCAAACGTGGTAGCTATGATAGCAGTGTACATATTTTTAATATTAACTAATTATTATAAATGCAACTAGTTATATAAGATGTATAAGTCAAGAAGTGTGTCTGTGTTACGATCCCAGGTATATTTTATTTATTCTTATATTGTCTAGCTGATAACGCGGTTTATTTATCCACTTGCAAATATGTGATGTATAAAATAACATTTCATTTAGTGTATGCAAGGCACCTTACAATCTTCTACCCTAAAATAAGAGCTATGAAAGAAACGAGGCGACTGCTGGACGCAAAGATTGGTTGATGATATATCTACCATTTTACCTGCAATTTAGAAAAATTCATATGGTTTCACTATATTTTTCTATTCTCAACGTTATGATGGTAAATTGCTTACGAGTGGTCGGAGTGTAAGGTACCTTGTATATCGTATTGATTAAAGAGTTATCCTTTTAAGATATTTCTTCTTCCCATGATCATTTATATATTAATCTTTAAACTCTATGGGTGTATCTATCAAAACGGTGATAAGAACCGTTAATTCCAATATGGTCTCGTTTATTCACAAAAGCAGATAATACAGATATGTCCATCCTAGTGGTATATCACGACAATTTAGGTATTTATTATTACCGAAATGTCAAAAATGCTATCAAGCATCCAAATTATATCCCAACTATAGTTTCTTCAAATTAATATCTTTCATTTTCCACTTATCGAAGCAAATATCTGCAATACTTTGTGAATCAAAAAATTACTGTAACCCTTTGCCGTGTGTGTATATATTTCTTAGTCATTCCCATTTTGGCCAGTTAGTTCAGTTAGTCGCACAAATATAGAGAAGAAATATTTTACGATGGCAACTCTGTATGTCAAATTAGATTGAAAGCTCAATAATAACAGCTGAAACTACCTGTAAATCAAAAGGAATTGCTTCTCGAATATTCACAGATTCTAAAAGTTATTTGTAATGCCACATATTATATCGTTTTTATTTGCATACATCTCTATACTGACTGCTTCAAATCTATCAAGAGCAGCTTTTCAAAATGAACAAAGTGATTTCTGGAAGGTTATACCAGCAGTTTGTTAGTTATACTATTTTTGAAAGATCTCCTACAGGTGATTAAAGGTCCTAGTAATTTTAAATCCTTCGCAAAATTCAATAACCGAAATCTTTTGTTCCGTGTTGTGATAATCAGTCACAAAATAGTCAAAAACATAAAAAATGGGTAACTTAACTCTCAAATTTTAGATTAATGTGTTTTGCTTCAAAAGTTCAACACAGCAGCGATAACAAAAAACTCGGAAACCCTTTTGAATTTAGGACGGCAGCAATTCGACTGGTGTTAAAATTATTCATTATCAAATGCAATCCTAAACAATTTCCTTTGATCAAGATTTGTGTGCGTCACAGAGTCATAATAATATGTAAGGTGGTATATTTTTGGCATCTGTTTTTCTGTTTTAAATTCTTAATAATGATTCGTCCTACAAATCAATCCGAACAACAGCAATAGAAAGTGAAGGATGGTTTAGTCAAACAACACTTATCTAACTACAACGCAATTTAAGATTAAAGGCCCGGACAAACAGAGGGCGTTCTAGAATGCGGCGTTACGGCGTTATCTAATGCCGCGTTACAGCATTCCGTTGTTTGTGCCAAACAGGTCTGTTTGTCGGGTTGAGCAAAAGCATTACGCAAATTTTTGTCAAAATGTATAGTGATTCAAACATAGATGAACTCAAGGCCCGGTCAAACAAATGGCGTTCTAGAACGCGGTGTTCCGGCGTTCTAGAATGCTGCGATACAGCGTTCTGTTGTACTGTTGGAGAACGCCGTAACGCCGCGTTCTAGAACCCCCTCTGTTTGACCGGGCCTTTAACGGACGATTCCTAAGCCTCCCTCGCAGCGAACATCTCTGTTATTTTAAAAAATGGTGAATGTGCCTGTTTCTATTCCCAATCACTTACGTTGCACCTCCACCATTTCTTAAGAATCTAACGTCCTGCGTCGGTACTCTCTAACTTAAGAGATAGAAACATGTTTCTATCACCATGACGACCATGACGATCGGGCAGTTTCGGGTGCCTATCACGTGTCTACTATGCTGTCACGGCACGCTGTCATATTTACGAGGCCAGCCGATCCCATAGTACATAGTGCATAGAAACACGTTTCTAAGTTACAGAGTACCGGCGCTGCATTCTCAAAACAAATTAATGGACAGAAGTAGTCCGTAGTTTACAGGTTAATCTAGTGGCGGTGTACTCAAATTATCGTAGCATCGCTCTTTGGGATTAGATTCAGTCAGTGTAAAAGTTGTATATTAACGTATGTTACAAAAGTTTTGAGAAGTTTTTCAAAAAATTGAAAAAATATCTCACAATAATATATTTGAACTGTAACAAGAAATACAAAAAATAGCAGTATTTCTTAATATAAAAATGATATTAAAGTACTGCGAATGGGCCATGATCTTCCATGGCTCGCAATTTCCTCTTAATGCTCCTCATTAGGTTTTGGACAGGTTCTTAATCAATTTCTCTAATTTTTAACATTATTCTTCTTCGTAACTGCTGCTCGTTTTGAGCTTTCCAGCCATTGTTATACACTTTGGCACTCAGTTGAGCTCATAAATTTTCGATAGGTCTTGCTTGAGGACGATTGGGAGGGTTGTCGTTTCGTGGTACAAAATGTATTCTGTGTTGTTCTAGCCGGTTTCTCGTACGCAAAGCTAGAAACCAGATCTGGCCAAAACATTATATTGTCCTTAGCATGGTGGGTATTAATAAAACTGAGTAGTTTAGGCAAACATCTAACTCGTCCAACGTATGGCTGTGAAATACCGTTGTCTGATATAGCGCACCACACTAGCACTTTGTTTTCAAACTTCTCTTTTCGTTTAAATTTTACATTATTTGGACAGGCTTCAGAGTCTCTTGAATAAAAACGATCATTCGGTACCTTTGATTTCTGAGTTCGAAAATGTGAAATACTTTTCATCGTCAAGAATAATTTTTATGTTGCCAGCAAAATGATTACGACGTAAATTGCAACAGCATCGAGGAATTCTTTCTAACTGATTTGGAAAGTACTTTTGAGATTTTCTTCTTTTTCGGAATTTTAAATTATTTCTCTTCATTTCTCTACAGATTGTGCTAGAATTGACGTGAAAAATGTGTCCAAGTTTTTGTATTGAAGTTCCAACCCGATGTTCACTTCTGTTGGCCATTCTTTGAACTGTAGCAGCATTCAATGCTCTTGGACGTCCATTTTTTGGTAAATTTATGCAAGGAATACCTTCTTTACATTCAAGGCTCGCTCGTTAAATTGTGACAACAGAAACATTTTGATCTTGATATAGGCGAACTATTTCTTTTTTTTCAAGTCGTCAAACTAAACTGTAAATACTCTTCCGAATATCTCATTTGTACGACATTTTGACAACTTATATCATAACCAAAAGGGTTTTACTTTTACGTTTAAATGTTGACTGGTTACCATGGTAACAATTTTTGAATTTTTTCCAACGGTGAAACTACCTCCCGAGTTTTGAAAAAAATTCTTAAAACTTTTGCAGCAGACGTTATAAAAGTGGTAGATCAGGTAATTTGCTAGTAATAGAAATGACTCATAAACCAGAATAACGTATTGTAAGACAATTATGTTTTGTATAAGCCATATTGGTTATGTTAGCTTTTTACTCATTATCATTTGTCACTTTTTATTTAAGCCACAAATAATTTGATATGCCAACGTGTTCCCACAAAGTTTCACAGCTTTAAGAACGATATTTTCATATATATTTAAAAATTGGATAATCAGTAGCTTATTATATAAGTATAAGCTTTAATCATGCTAAGAATTAGATATCGTAGATATGTAAACTCCGAAGAATGAGTCGGTAATACTAACTTGCTTTGGATTTTTGTAATGCAGCTCACCTGTGCATACAGTATAGTTGTATGAGACTTTAGAAAGCTATAATCATAAAAAACAAACCACGAAGCGGAGAGGTGTCGGCATTAAAAACCTGTGAGGTGTGGTAGTAAAATGAAAAGTTCAATTTGGGGATGCAAAGGATGCAATTGCCCTCTTCGTTCATATTACAAGTAATACGTGGGCGTTTTACATTTTATGGGAAAATCGTACTAATAATAGAGTAGGCGACAGAAAAGATCTGCCTGTACGCCATCTGGTACCCGAAGGTAACGGCAAACCAAAGAAAAGTCGCTGCTTAGCAGCAGCAAACTTCTTGGCGCAACGCAAGGGCGCGTTCGCTTGGCCTGACCAGAAGAACGCGCTTCTATGCCAACTGCATATGATAGTCGATATGCGAGGGTTGCTCTATATCTCCGTCAATCCACCAGTACGCAGACAGCTGTTTCAAGCTTATTAGCGATCATCAGTGCGCCATAGGTCGTTTGACGGAAATAGAGAGCATCAGAATCTCATGTCTACCAGACATGTGAAGCATGTGAGAGTAAGCGACAGAAAAGATCTGCCTGTACGCCATCTGGTACTTGAAGGTAACGGCAAACCAAAGAGAAGTCGCTGCTTAGCAGCAGCAAACTTCTTGGCAGAACGCAAAGGCGCGTTCGCTTGGCCTGACCAGAAGATCGCGCTTCTATGCCACTGCCACTGATGATTGCTAATAAGCGTGAAACAGTTGTCTGCGTATTGGTGGATTGACGGAGATATAGATCAACCCTCACATACTAATAGTATTTGTCAACGGTTTTGGACAGAGACGTCCAATCTACTGGATTAAGATTATGGCTTAAACAATTTTCTCACGAAGCATGAAAATATAATTCTTTGATATGCTCCAGGTAAGACATCAAAATATTAAGTATCAACGTAACTTGTTGACGCGTATGTTCGATTTCTATAAATAATTTTCACTACAATAAAATATGTTTGCTTTAGTAATTCCATGGTATTGGAGGCTTTAACATAAAATAATATTCCAAGAAACGTCTTTCTAAGAAGTAAGAAGGTCTTGAACGTCTCAAAACATGCTTCAGTAATTAGCAGGTTTATCGCTATCTAACGTATGTACTTGTATCGATTAGGTAGTATGGTATGATTTGCACAATTTTCAATGTGAGTGGTTTCGAAAGTGGCTCGATAATATATACCGACTCATTCTCAACGTTGTAAAAAATCATATTTCATTATTCTTAGTATGCCTCAGCACTCGCCGACCAAAAATTTAAAGAATGTGCCATTAAAATGTATACTTGCACGTATACGCCTTCACTTGCTGCTTTATATCTAACCCAGAATTTGGAAGATCAGTCAAGATTTCTGCCTGGATGTTTTTTAAATTGTAGATTTTAAGCAAGAGTACGAAGTTCTAGAAAAAAATATCAGTGAATTTGAAAAAGGGGTCTATAAATTGTAACAAAAGCTTAAATAGTATCATTCACGTAGGTGTCTATACGTTACTTTGTAATCTACTTCTACCAGAAAGGGCGTTAGTTTTTATATGCTGAACGGAACTTGTGAAATTTTTAGTGAAATCCGTATAGTTTTTACGTTTTTTTCATAATTATTGTACTGAAGTGCTTATTGCTATTTTGACTTAATGTGACCGGCAATTCGAGACTTGTGTAGCAGGCTATGGGTAACCACATGCTACGAGTCCGATTAAACCAAAAAATGTAGCTAGGAGTTCTATAGTCAACAGTTGGGAGGAGGAGATGAGGGGTTTATTATATGCGTTAGTATCTTATATCAATGGATTAGTGTGTTTTGGAACTTATTCATTTCAACAGGCTACAACCTATAAAACACCCTGTTTCCGTATAATTGAATTCTAGCTTCCATTTTCACCAAATCTAGAACCACCTCATGTAGAACTCTCAAATATGCAGTATATATAATGTGAGAGTAGGCGACAGAAAAGATCTGCCTGTGCCTCATCTGGTACCCGAAGGTACCAAAGAAAATCGCTACTAAACAGCAGCTCCTTTTCTTGGTGGAACGCCACGGCGCATTCGCTTGGCCAACCAGACGAGCGCGGGTTCTATATGCTGCTGTATATGAGAGTCGATAATATACATATATAATCTATTGTTCTAAAACTATAATTTAAAAAATATATTCTGGAAAGATTCTTTTCTCGATTTCTGCTAAATACTGGGTAAATATATTATCTGTCCTAAATGCTAATATGGTAGTCTATGAGCTCATACAGTGGAAACTGCAAGTTAATAAGCGAAAAATTAAAATTTTAAGTCCTATATCACTACGTTGAAAGTGTATTCGATCTAAAAATAGTGGGCATCCCAGTGAAAAAAATGTGAAGGCTGTATAATAATTTGTCTGAGCATTTGTAATTTTACTTGGACTTATAAACGTTGAGTATGATAATGATTATGATGACGCTCGTAGGCTATGGTTATTAGTTATGAATATTACCGTACTCCTATTCTGTGATTGTTGTTTTGTAATGCCGTACCTGAATTTATTATTTAGAATCATTATTATTGTAATATTCATAGTTATATTGTTATACTAACACCTTGAATGTCATAAAGTTTATTTATATTTGTTAAAAGAATTAGTATATGATACCCGAGCGCCTTTCAGCTTTTCCTAAATCATCAAAATTTATATTTTTATCTATAGATACAGGGTGATTCAGAATTATCTTGCAAACTTATTTCAGAATGGCTTAGCGCTCATCATAATATTGGGTACTTATACATATACGAGTAGATACCTATTTTATTGGTGTGATTTGGTAGTTGGATCTCAAGGCTACGAGTTCTTCAGTGAGTAGAGGGTTCTGTTAAATTTTCCTATTTCAGATAATAGGGCTTTGTACTAATAACACTAATTTCTGGAATGACGGTTTTCAAGTCAAGCAGGTTAAAACGTCCTATGAGCGATGACATCTGAGCATCATTTAAAAGTCCAGTTACAAATTTTGTACCTTGAGAATTACGTGATCAGCTCTTGAGCACTTTGTATTCTGGGTTTTGTATTGGAGAAAATTAATCTGCCAAGATTAAAACAGGCTCTATCGGGTACGCTATCTCTGAGTTACGCAAAACTGTAAAATCGACCACCCAACTTTGGTAAAGAGGGTTCTGATACCAGTTAGTGAAGCTTCCCTTACGCTGATCATAAGACAGATAATCACAAAACAGGTGTTTAACTATGTCATCTTAAGTACCCCTAATCAGAAGGGTAAACTTGTCATGTGTCCGCTGAAAAATAAAGTTATGTCTGCTTTCCTGAAAATGCGACTCTGTGGAACGTGGATGGTGATAATAAACTCCAGCCCCACAATTTTTGTGTGTTTTACTGACGCTAGGGATTAGTAAGGGCCAAGTCAATGTTGCCCTATGAGCTTACAATGAACTGGAGAAACTTGGTCGCAACTTGCCTACAGCAAGCAAAAGTGTTAATAGCAATCCTTAACCAGGGTCGTACGCTGTAGCTTCTGAAGAAATGCAACTTTCTGGTGGATGATCTAGCAGAAATAGTTGCATATTAACCTTCACCAGAAGGTCTGATAGCTGTATAGCTTTGACTAAAATAAGTTTTCCAGGAGGCCATGAAGACATCTGTGGTTTGTTCTTGGGGGTCGACAAAAAGCAACAAAGGTCACCCACTTGACTAACTTCGCCTCCCTGTCCCCCTATTACCACTTATACTTGAGGTGCTTTATTGGCTAGTAGTGTTCAATCCTGATGCCATTGCTTTCATGGTATGAAAAGCCCCGCAGAATACAGGATGGTCAATTTCGCTAGATTGCTTAACATAATTACCTGGCACCAATTAGCAAGATATAGTGGCGTTTGGTATCAAAAATGGCGTTCTTTTTGTTGTTCAATAAGGTACAATATTGCCTTTAGACCGCAGATGAGTCTCTAGATAAGTTACTTGGTCTTAGAGTAAAAAAATGATTTTTTTGCAAATTGTGTTTCAAGTCGTAAAGTTGTATTTACTCATGAAATCTCTGAATATAAAACTTTTTGAAAAAAAATTATTCAAAAAATAAATTTTCATTGATTTCCGGGATATTTATTCTTTTTCGAGTATCGGTATCGGTAAATTGATGACGTCATAAAAAACAAAATCCATGGACCCTAACCTAACCCTAACCCTAACAGTGGTTCCTTAAGTACTTAAGTACATTTAATGGATATTATGCATTCAAAATCTGTATCACCCTGCTCTGTCTTAGTCAGTTACCATTACGCTCTTGCACTGCTGTAGGGTTTGTTAGAATTCAATCCATAGATTGAAATATTTTGTAATATATTATATGGTATATTAATTGTTATGAAAACGATAATGTGAATGATGAAAGCACATAGCTGTACATTAAATAAATTATGTATAAAACAAATTTTCATACTACTTAGGATAATTACATTCCGCACATCATGATACTATGATTACTATGTTGAAATTAAGGGTGTTTCACAATGAACGCAGATTCTTATTTATAAATGAAGTAAATTACGATTATACACGATATACTACTAATATCACAGCCATATGTGGTCAAATACTGTTTTGCATAAGGTTACATAAGCTGATGTTATTCTCCACCGTAAATGTAATCCTCGGAAACCACTTTGTTCTGTATAATTGATAAAGATCTTTCTCGCCCCTTTGGGTACTTTATAACTGAAATATTTTAAGCTTTCAAATGCTTGCGGCCTTGTTTCTTCAGATGCGTTTACTGAAAGCGTTGGTAGGAAGGTATAGTGCTCCAATCCATACGAGTTAGAACATCAATGGCATAAACACTGTTTTTTTTTTACTTCTGTGTCATCGGCATCGACTACTTTGGTCATTAGCCTCGTGTTCTGTGTAGGCTTTGTTACTGTTTCCCGGCGCCATTTAGGAACAGCACTGTTAATTAGAAGCCAACAGTGAATGCTCAGGTGGGGAATCTCGCTGAGCTTTTTTATGGATATTTATTTTTGGTTGAAAAAACCAGAAATAAATTTCCGCCTCTAACGAGAATCGAACCTAACCACTGGACCAACCCCCCCCCCCCCCCATAAACACTGTTTTACGTAAACTTGTTATTTCTTCGGATATCCCTTTCTTGCCAAATATTTTCCCTTCACAATAGTATTATCCACTAATAATCTTCAGAGAAATCTTTATTTGCTGAGAAACCCCTGACATCGGTGACATTAGCAGGGAAGTCATCAGGTCACTCACCACTGGGAACTGGAGTTTTGAATAATTTTTTTTGTGATAAATGGAAAGATGATATTGTATAATTTTTTTTAACAAAACCATTTTTGTTTCCTTTTTTTGCGCAATAATTCAAAAATTATATCAAAATAAAAATGGGTTTTTGAATCCAGTACCGAAGACACGCCGACAGCTCCCGAACCCGTGTGACATCACTACGGTGGTCAGGATGTTGCTTTGACCAACGACCTGCTACTTCGATGTAGATTCTAGATTCCCAGCTAATAGTGAAAATAGTTACCTAACTGTAACCGGTGTATATTCCTTGCAACATAGACGATGAATGAAGTTTGCAGCTCGAGACGAAGTTTACGATCAAAATAAAAATATGTTTTTTGCATGTTTGGAATTAAATGACAAATTCCAAATATGTTTTGTTTAAGCAACAACGCTTTGGTGGTGTAGTGTCTTAGAGTGTTGGATTGTAGATTTGTGGGGTGTCTGTTCGAAGCCCAGGCCTGGCAACTCTTTTTTAATTTTTTTTTTTTTGTAGCAAAATATTTATTGATATGCTTTTTGCACATGTTACACACATTCTTTCTACCATCAACCTCAACATGTTTTTGAACCAAATTTTTATTAGACATTTTACTTGGACTACATAGTGCCGGAGGCGGTGGGCAATTCAAAAAATCAATGGAAATGAAGTTTGTCCGTCAATATCAATCGCCAAATACTCTAACGTGGCGGCTTCTGAATTTTTGAGAGGGGGGCGCACAAAAATTAAAATTAAAAAAAGTTACACGAAAATCCTACCTGACTTTGTTGAGGCTGTAGCTGCACCCTGCACGTAATGAGAATTTTGGGTTTCCACAAACAGTTAAAAGTTTTACCAGCTGATACTACAAGATGCAGGATGCTATTTCTTTATCTATTTTTTAACTCTCATCACATCAGCTTGTTTCTTAAAAGTAAAGTCCGCTTGACGATACAAATAAACTTCTCCCTCACTTAACCTCAAAATTCTCGATTTCTTGCACTAAACTTCTATATACTATACATATACTCATCATGGCTCTCTAATTGCCATATCAAAATTGAACTTGACCCAAAAAAGATCAAATTAATAGTAATTTTTGTTGTACTTGTGAAATCTCTGGTAAAATTTGATTCAAAAACATATTTATTTTGATGGTAGACAAAAGTGTGTGTAATATATTGTGCAACAATACAAAAAAAAGGTTGCAAGGTCTGGGCTATGAACCAATACCCCACAGATCTACAATCTAACACTACCGAGACTAAACCACCAAAGTGTTGTGGAAACGGTTGCTTAAACAAAACATATTTGACCAGGTACTTCATTACTGGAATTTGTCATTTGATTTGAAACATTCAAAAACATATTTATTTCGATCGCAGACTTCGTCTCGAGTTGCAGACTTCATTCATCGTCAACGAATATACACTGGTTAGAGTTAACTATTTTCACAATTGGCTGGGAATATAGAATCTACTATCGGAGTAGCACGTCGTTGGCCAAAGGAATATCCTGACCACCGTAGTGACGTCGCACGGGTTCGGGAGCTGTCGGCGTGTCTTCGGTATTGGATTCAAAACTCATTGTTATTTAGATATAACTTTTGAATTATTGCAAAAAAAGACAAAAACAGTTTTGCTATAGAACATATACCTATATGATCTTTCCATTTATCACAAAAATTTTGTTTAATTCAAAACCCCAATTGCCAGAATTTGTAATCAGTAATGATACGTGCACAGACTGCACACTACACGTCTCCTCGATACAACTGAACGAATGAACGAGTCATCCGGAACCAACGAATTCGAATAGTTAGAAAAAGCGACACCCATGCTCTAACAGGCACGTGAGTGTGCCCAAGATGCCGTTGTTATTACTTACTGTGTTCACAAACACGATGTTATTTTTTACAGAAACTTGCAGGATTTAAATTTTATGGAATTTTTTAAAATAGTCTTTTATCACTTATGCACTGTTAAAACCTAAAATTCACTCCAAGCTATAACAATTAACCCGAAACGATCAACCAAAACAAAATAGCTAGTTACATTATGCCTCTATATGAGTGCTGTTGTTTTAAGGATTCTTTACCTGCTCTCTGTACAAAGGATAGCTGCCGCGTAAGGATTGTGGACACAAACAAAAATCTTGTTTACTTCTTCTAACCTATTCGAACAACTTGTCCGGAACAACTGAGTCGTTTGATCAACGCTCACTCAAAAGAGCCATTAAATGAGGCGTTAAGAGCTAAAGTGGCCTATCCCCAAAATTCAGAAGCTGAGAAAGGTGCTGGTAAAGTTTTGCAAATATCAGGAACTATATCAATACACGGTGAGTTTTTAGTACCGGCTCGGTCGATAACTCCACTACTGCAGAAGATAGCGAAAAAATCTGTATATAAAAGTTGTAGCCACGGACATGCTCCTTGCTCAAAGAATATTTAGATTTATATAGGTTGATCCATAACTATGAGGTGTTGCAAACATGCATATTTTAAATGAGACACCCTATATATGAGTCCACATTCAAATTCTACTAATGATTTCCGTTCTTCCAATATAAGGTATTGTTACATTATACAGGGTATTTCAAAAGTTATGACCATTTTTATATCCAAATCGTGGTGAAATGAACATACTGTATATCAGAAAGTGATGAATCAAAAATTATTTTTTTTACATAAAAAGATTAAAAATATCCTATAGTTTTAAAATCGGCTATAAAAAAAGCCCGTGACGCATATTCGTATACAGGGTGATGTAGAATGCAAAATCTAGATTTCCTTTCTTTTTTTAAAAGTAGCCCCCACTATTTTATTATACCAAAGTATTGCTTTTAATGTGCTCTTTCATCTTTGTATAGCACTTGTTATGGCTGCATTCATTAGTTTCTGAGATATTTTGATTTTTCTACTAATTTTAAATATACCTTCTATTTGTTTACTAAAATTTATTTATTTTGAGAAAATACTATCAATTTTTTTTTGCTTAACAAACAACTAAGATATAAGGCCAAAATAGTACTTGATCCAGTCAAAACATTGAATTAATGAGATAATATAGGTCAAGAGTGCTGAGAAAACAATTTTGTAGACGTCATGCATAATTATCAAGCAGATGTATCAGGTAGGCTATGAAATATTAAACGACACAGTCCAAATAAAACGATTCTTCAATCTTTCAAACGCATTAGTTTTAGAGCGCCTCCGTTCTGGATATTGCTGTTCATAGTTGATATAGTAGACAATTTCTCAAAGTACACATGTAGAAGCTATATTTTAAATTTATCGAAAAATCGAAATATTTCGGAAACTGATGGACCTAAGGTACAACAAGTGCTATACAAAGATAAAAGCAATTCTTTGGGATAATAAAATATTGGGGGTTACATTTAAAAAAAAAAGAGAAAATCTGGATTTTGCATTCTACATCACCCTGTAGACGAATATGCGTCACGCCCTTTTTTATAGCCGATCTTAAAACTAGAGGATATTTTTAATCTTTCCATGTGAAAAAAATAATTTTTGATTCATTACTTTTTGATATACAGTACGTTCATTTGACCGCGATTTGGATATAAAAATGGCCATAACTTTTGAAATACCCTGTATAATGTAGCAAATACCCTATATTTAAGAACGGTAATCATTAGTAGAATTTGAATATGGAATAATATATAGGGTGTATAAATCTTAATATTTTCTGAGCAAGGAGCATATCCGTGGCTACAACTTTTATATACAACATTTTTTGATATCTTCTACAGTAGTGGAGTTATCGACCGAGCTGGTACTAAAAACTCACCCTGTATGTAGCGACTTCTATGACTCTATGTAATAATAGTCATAGGCCATTATAGTATTGAAGATACATGAGCTGAGTGTTCAGGATTTAAAGTTTTCCACATTTCTCGTTTTTCATCGTTACGCCGAACATAGAAGTGTTATTCGGTGCTGATTTTTTGAAGCGAGTCGCATATAGGAGCGAACCGCTTCGCCACCCGATTGGCATAAAAAATCATAATTGATATGCGTTCATTTTGATACACCCTTTATTGTCAAGCAATAATGTTCAATTTCATATGTATACAAGCTGAGCATAGGTATTTTATGAATGATCTGTACATAAAATTAGTAACTTATTATGTATTACGAATACGTGCTTTAAGAATGAAAATTGTGTGTGATGACAAATATGCTTTACTGGCGTGATTTAGATCATTTTCTTCAAATGTAGAATTTATATTTAAACATTTTTCTTAATTAGAGTTATAAGTTTCACTCAGATAACATAGTATGTATAACACATGTTATGATTGGTAGTTAATTTGTCAACTTTTTTTATCAGAAACAAATCGGAAGATGCAAGCATGTTTTAATATTCGCTATACTTCTTATTACAAGATACCTATGTATTTCCTCAGTGTCGAATTATTTAGTACGTAGCAGAACTTAGCAAATGCTATGAGCCCTGCGCATTTGGAGCCTTACGCCTGGACGTGATAGTACATTACATAATAAATAGGGAAAGTAGTAAGTATATTTCGCAAACGTAACAGGTGTTAAAAGTACACAATCCAACTAGTTGTGCCTACGATTTCTCCACAACCTCCAAAACTATACTTATTTTATTTATTAATAATTGATACTAATTAGACACAGCATCACAGCATCATCCTGGGATGTTATTATATGATACTAGTTTTTGTGATAGGTACTATATGAGAGCAAACGTTTAGTATGATATACCTAATATCACCTGTCCGATAGAAAACTGTATCATTGTGATATTGTATCATGTTTTGGGTGGGTGCGGCAAAAAACGGTATTAGAAAACGGTCCGTCAGCTCAGATATGTCTGCGAACAATCCTATCTTCTAAGGTAAAATAAATAAAATAAACTGTTAGGACAAAATGAAAGCAGATGCGCGCCTTCAGTGCTGTTTCTATACAATTGCTCACCTAGCACTGTATTTCTGAACAATTACGAAATTGATTAGTCAAGCTTTGAAGTTCAGAAAGAACACAAAGCTTTTAGAATTATACTAAATGGGAAGGGCGGAGATCAAGTATTACATAACGTGTGTCACGTCACGAAAGTTCTATCAGATGGACCTATAGATTATAGCACACCTTGTAGACCGGGGAAAAATTATCAAGTAGATACTGCAAATGCATGAAGCATCCTGTCATACACGCTAAAGATAATACAGCATATTTATACATACTGCTCTTTCTCCGTACTGCTTTGGTATCTAGCAAAAATGACTGAGAGACAAGGAGTCGGCAGCTCATCAAGTGGAGTTGACGGACTCTGGTTTCAGGGTCTGTGCGGTAATCCATACAGCAATTTACGCAATTTCAGCTTGTGTATATCGTATTCAGGAAAGTCATAATAATCATCGAGAAATAAAGTCAGTAGATCATTGTAAAGTAGTTCAAAAGTTTTGTGTACCTCGGTTCTTTCATCGACAATTCGGGTAGCTGTGAAAATGAGATTCGACGGCGCATTCAACAGCCACATCTGGTCATGACAAAACTTACTAAAATATGGCGTGACCGTAGCCATAACATCATTAAAGCTACCAAAATGTCGCTGGTTCAGTCTCTTGTGTTCTCCTTATTTTTGTATGCCTCGAAAACTTGGACTGTTAAAAAGGCAGATCGAGCTCGTATTGATGCTTTTAAAATGTGGACGTGGAGGAGAATGCTGAGAGTCCCTTATACCGCCCATCGAACTAACGTTTCCATACTGGATGAGCTTGGTAATCCAAAGAGGCTATTCTCCATTGTGTCGACGAGAAATGCTTACATTCTTCTGACATATTCATAGAAGCGATAATATAGAGAAACTTGTAGTTCAGGGCCAAGCCCCAAGTGATGGGAGTACCAAGAGCGTCATTGAACTGACAGTAAATCGCGAACGATGGCAAGCTACAGTTTTCAAAACTGTTGACAGTATTCGTGTCGGCAATACTCTAGCTCCGACTGAGTGCATTTTACGAGTTCACAACATGTCTGTTAAGATATTGTGACTACGATGATGACATTAATTGGGAATCATCCGCACAGATGATTAGGAACACAAGAAAAAAGTGGAGGCAAAAACAGTACCTTTTCAGATGGAGTAGTGTAGGCGATAGCTCATCCACCATTGGGACTGTGAGTCACTTTCCTCTTTTTAGAACTGTCAAAGCTTGGCAGTATTGGATACCACCCACACACATTCAATGATGCTGATCCTTGAGGTAATACAAACAAATCATACTCTGGTGTCTATAATCCTCTGGAACCAGAAATTGTGTGTAAGACTGGTTGGTTGGATTGAAAGCAATACTGACCTTTCCAAAAAGGGCAAGAAATGGAAGCTAAATCGGATAAAACGCAAAGGTGACCTGCGGCCTCCTTCTTCTTTATCTTTATTCATTTTTTCTTCTTGTCTGTTGCCTGGAGGGTTTGGAAGCAATTAAATCAGAGACGAATATCAGGAAAACGTACCATAGCTCGGTTTGATCCATATTTATGGTGTGCCCATATCTCAAATCGCCAGAAAACTGTTTAAAGGTGAAACTTAACATTTGGTGGAGAAGCATCATTTTAGAATTCCCTTATTAATCAAACGTGTTTGCAACACAAAAGCTTATCATTTGCCTTTGATGGAAACCTATCTTACATGCCGTGTTGAAAATATTTTTAAGATAGTAAATTGTAAATGATCCCATTTCTGACGTCTAGTGTAAATAAAAATTTAAATAAGGCAGCACATGCTTAAATCTCCCCTAGCAAGGTTAAACAGGCTCCAAAATTATTAACAGTTTTGTAGACACGCCTATACAAGGTATTTGTTTAAACGACACTGCTTTGTATTTTATCAGATGGTGGTATTATTACCAATATTGTTGAGTAGGAGTAATAGTTGACCTTTTGTGGAACATGTACATAATAATTATACCTTTACATCGAATTTGTGATCCCAACACCATTTTACATTACATAATATATACTATAAAGTATTGTTTTTTAAACTACATATTAAAGCATAATATATATAATACAGTAAAATTGTTGTTTTATTCTACCAAACTATCCTCTTCTGTTTTCTGAATCACTAATTTGGGTGGCCTTATATTTACATAAAAGCATACCCATTATATTATGGCTAAAGCTTAATTCAGATGCACACGACATCCGACGATACGACGGTACGAAACTGTTCTTATTGGTTGAAATATTCAAAATGATGTCAAATCAAAACATTTCAACCACTAGGAACAGTTTCGTAACGTCGTAGCATCGGATGTCGTGTGCATCTGAATTAAGCTTAATACTGGGTACATGGAATTAACAACCTTTAAGTAGTCTATATTGAATGTTTTCCTTTATTTACGGTTAGTTAAAAATTAAACCTGTCTTCCCTGGGCCTGAAAATTCGTAGAAAGTACTGAGTCAATCTACTTTGTCATTTTTCTTTTGATGCATGAAAATGATCACGGCACCTATACTCATCTATACAAACTCCACTTTTTTGAATACCCTGCATCTTTATTAACTTGCCTTATTTTTATTTTCTATACCTTTTCCAGCTGTAGTTTCAAAAGGATCAAATTAAAATTCTAAAGTGTCAATTGTAACTTCAAACTGATAGACTTTGTTAAAATTTGCTAATGAACTATAACGCACTTCCCCCACGTTTAGTTGAAACAAATTCTCTCTTTCCTGGTCTTAAACAAAAACCTAGCTTGTTGTTTACGACAGACAACAGAAAAACAATTGTGTCAAATAGTTTGTGTGATAAATTCGAAAGTGGGTGGACTTGATACTTATTAATGTGTCATTAAGTTGCTTTTAATGTAGCCTCCAATGTGATTCTGCAATGATCAGTTGCGCTGTCGCCCTCATGAAATAGGTATGGTGTCTCCCTCTTGTGGCCGGGTTGTGCCACAAAATAGGTACGGTTTAGGTTACCGAGGTTATCCCATCTCTATTATCGGTCTTTTTGATTTAAATGTCACTGTCAATGGACTTTTTAGGTTAGAAACAAGGTTTACATTTAACAAAAATGTTATTAAAATTGTAGTTTTTGCAATCTGAACTGAATGGAATTGGCTTAGATTTCCTAATGCAAAGGTATGATTTATATTCCGTTCACTTCATTGATATTTGCTGTAGATACATGGATTCAAATATCATCTTAAGTAGTTTTCATTTTCATAAGTAGGTACCTAATCAGCAAGATAATCAATCTTCGATTTTTTATGTAGCAATGAAGAGATAATGGAAAGGAGGAATGTAGCACTAGTACTGGTGTTGTCTATCAAATTACAGGTAGGAATTGATCTTAGTGAGAGCCCAGTGTAGAGATATAAGACATTTGGACACCATGTGCTTTACTCCATTTAAAAGAATTTGCCACTGGGGCCCTCTAACTGCCATAGGTATGTCATAGTGCATGATTATATATTATAATACTTTGTAGTAAAATTATCTTCTTCCAGGAATCATAAAACTGATCACTGCTATGACCATTCATTGTATGAACATGCTGTTGCCGAAGGACACACTAGGTGGTAAACTAAATTATGGAATTTTCATTGCCTTAGCAGGGTTGACTCTCTACAATTTTCTATCATCAATGTACCATGGACCTGGATATTTGCCACTAAATTGGAAACCTGTAAGTCAACATAATGTATCAGAATTACTTTGGAAATAAATGTTTCTAGTGATATTCATATTCATGATAAATATCACAATAAAATGTAGAACACTTTCATAGTAGGCAGATGTCTTCCCATTTGAAATGATGATGTGGTAGTATAGGAGCATTTATGATACAGTCAAATAATATCTCGATAGATTCATACTAGTTTTAGCAATTATTTTGTCAAATTATATTAGCTTAATTTCAGCACCATAAGTAATTAAATAGTGTAAATAGTGATACTATCTTATCTGTGATATTATTGTTGTTCAATTTTCTATGTCTAGAAACTACACATAACAAAAAAAACTCATAATTTCATTTTGATTGCAGTATATGATTATCAGGAAAACTGAGGTAGTATGTGTAATATCAAATGACTGGGGCTTTAAAACTGGTGATTCATTTTTTTTAAGATTATACATATTTGGCTAGAGCCTTCTAGCATTGCTTATGTCTTTTACCTCCCAATATTACCTCTAGAACCAGTTTGTAAGCAGTAGTAACTTTTGTGTTAAAAGAAGTATAGCATAATGAATATAATTCATTATCCAAATCTTTTAATGCACATGTATTTTAAATATTTTCCATCATTTGCTTTTGTAGTGTAAAGAAAAAGACTGTCAGTTTTTACAAACATGTGGAGTATGCCATGGATATAAAGCACCAAGATCACATCATTGTAGAAAGTGTAAGTTGAATTATATTCTTACTTTACTATGCAACTGCTATCCTTTCCATGTTTTCCATGTATGTTTAGAGTAGTAATATTGTTCAGCATCAATATGCTATGAATTTCCTTGACACATGATAGTCCCATAACAAAAAAAAAGTCCAAATGAGAATTGAATGGTATTGTAGAAGGTATCAAAGGGTCAATCATATTCAACCTATCAAAACATTTTTTTTACTTCAACCCTTAAAACTCACCCCCAACTTTCTTTTTTCAAATATCACCAATAGCTGTTCCTACATAAATGAAGCCCTTTAGTACTTTTGATTTTATACACAAACCTTTTTTTTCATTCATGATCATTAGATCTCTAGGTGCACTGTGTGCAATACTGGAGTGTCATCCTTGACTCCCTACCTTGATTCAAAATGCAGGATTCGCGGAGCCAGTAATTGCTTTACCTTAGGGCGTGAGGAGTATAATCACCACTCAATGGAACAGCAGACAGTATATTGAAGTCTCATTCTAAGATTGAGTTATCCTTTATAGAGAATTTTCTAACTTAAATTATTCCATTTGACTCTTGTTTCAACAGTTAACATTGTTCACCATATTTAAAGCAAAATCTAATTATTCAAGTCTACTTTTTGCTACTAGCTTTATTTCTTTAATTTTTATGAAACGTAAAAGTACTTATGTACCGATTTTTTCATGGTTACCGTATATAGGCAGCCGATGCGTACTGAAGATGGACCACCATTGCCCGTGGATCAATAACTGCGTGGGTTGGGGCAATCACGCTCACTTCACCTGCTTTTTGTTATTTGCCACCCTGGGTTGTGCTCAGGCGGCCGTCATACTGTGCTGTTCCCTATATTGGTCCATCTACTCCAGAACAGCCCCATTGGCGATTGACCAACCGCATGTCCACCTGGGACTTTATGGCACAATACTTTGCGTCCTCGCATTAGGCTTTTCAATTGGAGTCGTCATCGCTGTTGGTATGCTACTATGGCTTCAGGTAGGTAGCAGTGTCATTAAAAACTAATTGCCTCATATAGGAATATGATCACGCTAAGCTATATGTTTTTATCGAACCTATAATTTGGAATTTGAAAATTTTTACTGATCTTGAGAGAACTGCTAATTACATAATGATGTAAAACAGTGCTGTAAGATATGTTCAGTCTTCTTCTTCTTCTTAGAGTGCCATGCAGATTCCTGCGTAGGCGTCCATCCTCTTCCTATCAAATTTCTCTAGTCTACAAACATGGATTTATATTCAATAAAAAATGGAAAACTAAATATAAAATAAAGCTTATATCCATTATAGGAAAACTAGCCAAAATGTTAACACAGTGACAACCTTGAACTGAATGTTTGATGTACATTCACATAGTCACATTCTATCTACATCCAGAATAAAAGTTACTTTTGATTAGTTGATTTCTTAGGAGGGAAGTTCAAGTGACTTAATTGCATTCTCTTCAAAGAGATGGCTTTCAAATTCTGCATGGATGTATCAAATTATCAACGATTATACACAAATTTCTCAATCATAAACGTCACTTTATAGCTCAAAAGCCTTTTTATAGCTATTAAACTGTAGTGAAATTTCAGACGCCAAAAATTTTTTGATACCATACCAATTTACCTAAAGACATGGGTACCTTTTTTTATAACTGAGTAGACTGCGTAGGCTCTCCAGAGTACCGTGGCTGCTGTGAAAGGGTTATGTTAGGGGAAGTTTGTTAACGCGAGATTTGAATGGGCCAATACTCGCAGGTCTAATAAATACATCTCCTGGTGTCCTGGTAGTCCATTCCAAACCTTGGATACCCTGGGGATAAATGTGCGGTTGTACCGCTCGGTTCTTGATGTATGCAGAACTACCACCTTAGGATGAGATCCCGCGGTCGCGCGGGTGCATCTGATAGGAGCGGTGAGCGGCGGAACGATAGAGTATAGCTCAGAGGAGCAGATTCGGTCTGAATATCGGTAGAAGAGTGAGAGGTCACAAACAACACGCCGGTGAGAAAGTGGATGGAGGTGGCGCGTTAAGGTCGGGTCGCCAATTAGTCGAATTGACCTTCTCTAGACGGCATCTAGTATAAATAGGGTAGTAGGGGCAGCAGCTCCCCAGACATGAGAGCAATACTCGAGGCCAGGTCTTATCTGGGCTTTATATAGCGTGAGGAGGTTACATGGTGAAAAGTACTTTCTGGCTCTAAATAGGTACCCAAGCTTAACTTTGATACATGCGACGCTAACAACAATGATAAATAATGTATTTACTTATAAAAAGTGAAAAAAAACTGCATCCGTGCATAAAATAGTGGGCGTCATTTGATTTCATGGCCGTATAGCCTTTCCTAGCCTAGCCCTCTCGGCTAACGCCGCTGGCTTGAAATAAACCTTCGGGCCATAAAAGCCTCTGCTTTACGCCCTTAATACATAGATAACTATTATAACGAACATAAACTCTTTGTAAGTGGGCTCTTCTAACTGAAGTATGTTGATTTTTAGGCGCGAGCGATAATCCGCAACCGCACTGGCATAGAAGATTGGATCTTAGCGAAGGCAAACTTTCGTAGGAACGCGGCAGCAAATAGTACGCAAAAAGAAAATTCTTTTGTGTACCCTTACGATCTAGGGGTTCGCAGAAATGTCCTGCAAGTGATGAACTGGACCTGCCAGCCTGTTGGAGATGGCATTCATTGGCCAGTTCGCCCTGGATGTGATCAGTACACATTGACTGTAAGTCGCTAATAGGATTGCAAAAAATTTAACAATGTAGTTTGACATAATACTTTGACACATTTTCTATTTGCGTAAAAAATTCTGAAAACCATAATGTCTATGCTTAAGAATAATCGTGAGCTATAAGAAACACAAAATTTTGAGACAGAAGGTTTATTGACTAGGCGTAACGAAATCTCAAGTGCTCAAAACATTCTAAGCTGAGTCAAAAAAGTGTTTGTGACTACATCCAAAGGAATAACGAATTCGACAGACACAAACAAATTTGTGGATAGCTTTCTAACACCACCTCTCTTAAGAAATTATCGGAAACCTCATAAATAATTTACTTTACATTTTTGTTATTAGTCCGTAGCCATTCGGGCAATCCATTTTGTCCATCCTTGCAAGGGTCGTAATAAATTATCGTTGCAATCAAATTGCTAATATACATATAGATGATTACCGAATTGTATAATATGTATAAATTATTAAAGCCACATCTTCTGAAAATTAGTTTATAAGTTTCTTCATTTGACCTCTGCTACTGCTACTTTTCGAAAGTACTGGATACCTCCAGAGCAACAGTGTTTTTTTTATTATTGAACATGTTTTTGAGTAATACAGCCCCCCATCTCCCACTTCACTCAACTTTCTTTTTTTTTCTTTTTTTTTGTCTCTTAAAAAATGACGTTTTTATTAAAAATCCTCTCCAAGTTATAGAAAAGCCAACGAATCTACCTGTCACTGAACTGAATTAATAAAAATGAGAATTTAGTTTGTTAAAATCAGTGTTTGAGTTGTTTGACTGGCTTCCTGTGTATACTATATTATCTAAAATAAACGAAATTTCTTGTTTTACTCTTCAGTATTTTTTATATGGAATTGCAGAGAGAACAGCTCAAGCAGAAGGAAGAAAAAAGGTTGAAAACACGTCTTTATAGCATCGTTAGGCCGACTTCTGGTTATTGGTTCCCAGTATTTAGCCATGGAATTCGGGTTTGCTTGAATTTCCCATGCACTGATGAACCGAGGATTCAACTGGCCATAGGGGATAAAGTTCAGGTCACCAGATGGAGAAAGTAAGTTAAAATAGAAATATTCATAATGCCTGGCACATATCCTGTATTTGATCTCTAAGTTCGTCGCGTTATACTCCCCCGGCATTAAAACTAAATAATTGTACCAACTTGCCTTAAGAACCAGCAGCAAAGTAAAATATTTTTTCATTTCCCTAAAATTATGTGAACTGGATAAGAAGATGTTTTTCAACCACATAGTCATACACGTCTTCAAAGTTCCAAAATATACTACTTGATGACCTTAAATGCAAGATATCAGAAACAGAAATTCTTATGCGTTATGCTTATTTGAGAAACATTATTATAAGCAGTAAAGAACTATACAGGGTGTTCTAAAAGATGGGACCTTCCTCTTTAGAAGCAACGGCCCTTGAAACAGCAAAGCTAATGCACGGTGAACCAGCAGCCAAACAGTAAAAAAATTTCAAGCAAGTACTCACTATTTGGCTGCTACGAAGTTGTAAGTGCAGTCCTGTCGCAGGCGTCTTACAGGTAAAAGTACGATTCACGATGTCTTCTTCAATTTGGACCATACGAGGTTGTCTATGTCTTCCAGCGTGTCCAATACGATGTGGATTCAGACATCCCGTGTCTCTAGCTCTTTGCATGAGCGAGACAAATCGATGTGGTGCAGGGTGAGTACGGTTAGGGAAACGATCGGCATACCCTCTCGAAGCCGCAGCGGAATTTTGACCACACTCACCGTGCGTACATTAAAATCATGTCCACCAGTTCATTATTGTTATAAGCGTGCACTACTGTTGTTGTTTTTAAAGTCCGATTGTCAGATGTAACAAGTCAAGCACTCTCGTACACTATGCCACAGCAACGCGACGTATGACGACTTTTTTTTATGGTCGGCCTCACGCAAAGGCTGAAAGCCTATGGCGCTGTAGAAGCGCTGCGAGAGGATAAGTATCGGTTCACGTTAGATTTAAAACGCTGCAGGTTGTAGCCGTCGGGAAACAAATTTCCCGGCAGCTGATTCCACAGCGTCGAAGTTCTCCAAAAGAAGGAATGCTGGAGGAGACTGGTTAGGGGCGTAAGGACATCGACCTGGTAAAGATGAGCTCGCAGAGCTTCTCTAGTGTTCCTGGTTCGGACGGCCTGTGGTGTTATTATCTGAGAGAGCTCACTCGAACATCTTCCGTGATGGAATCTAAAACAGGATAGGTCAGCCACCCTCCTTCGATGTTCCAGGCTGTGGAGGTCCTTTGTGAGGTTAGGCGTTTCGATTAGTCTAATCGCTCTTTTCTGGATAGTGTCCAGAAGCTTTAGAGAGTGCTTCGGAGGGCATCCCCACACATGGGAGCAATACTCCAGCGATGGTCAGATCTGTGCCTTGTAGAGCAACAGCAGTTGCTCTGGTGTATACAACTTCCTACAGCGGAACAAAACTCCAAGCTTCTGGGATGCCGTTTTAGCAATACTGACGACGTGGTCGTGCCAGGACATGTTATTGTTGATGTTGATTCCCAAAAGCTTGGCAGAAGGTGATTCGACTATGGGGTGACCCTCCATTTCCACGGTTGGTAAGCCATCGTGAGACTTCTTTGTAAGTGTTGTTGCCTGAGTTTTTTGAACGTTGAACTGTACTTTATTTGCTAATCCCCACTCGACAATTGTTTTGATATCTGCGTTGACCTGTGAGGCATGCTGCTGTCGCCGACGTACCGTCTCCTGGGATGATAAGAGGTTTGCCTGGTTCCATGCACGACACTAATGTACTGTCATCTGCGAAGCTGTAGATTGGATTGGATGTTATTTCCAGCAGCTCGTTGATGTACAGCAGAAACAGTGTAGGGGATAGGACAGATCCCTGGGGAACACCGGCGTTTATTGAGAATACGTCTGATGAACAGCCCTCGACTACAACAAACAGATCGGTCGTTCAAAAAGCTATTCAGCCACTGGCTGTTTTAGTGTTTTCTCACGGGCACCGGCACCTCTAGCGCTGCCTTGTTTGTTGTGATATTATGGCATGGTGAGCCATTGCCCAGGGGCGGACTTCGAATTGAGGATTTCTCTAATGATCAGTATCTTGTTTGCTCTAAATATTTCGTTTATATGTTACTGGGAAAAAACACTCGTTTTGGCGAGTACTATCCGCTGTATGAAAAAAAGCCCAACTTATGAAACACCCTGTATATTCTATGCCGCATCTTTGGGTTACTTCTATATTATCTTCCTATATTATGAAATAAGTCGATTTGTGAGCCAACGGTGAAGCCGCTCAAATTTGATGTAGTTCTATCTTTATCTTCTCACTGCCTCCAGTTACAGTTTGGTGGCGGACTGTCATCCCTTTCGTTCAGAAGTTACATTAATAGGTATTTTGTTTTTATAGGCATTGGTTATTTGGAGAGCTTGTGCAACAAGATGGTGAAACGAGCCTGGTTGAATGTGATACATCCGATAGAGTGAGAGGATGGTTCCCGAGGAGGTGCGCTGTTGAAACCGCTCACCAAAACCATAAAAATGGCATGAACTCGCAAAGCAAAAAGGTCGATTAACGTCCAGAAAATCGGAATCATAACGCTGCATCTTTTTTGTGTAGAATGGTTTTCCGATGGGTTTCCAGAAGACGGAATTCTTACCAGGATCCGAAAAAACATGTCAACGGTCCCGTTAAGAGGAAGAACCTCAGAGTAATAATTCTTCTCTCTAGAGGGAGCATAAACATACAATTATATAGGTTTGTTTTGGACTAAGAGTAACTGAAAATAGGTATAAGTAAACATAAACAATCTAGAGGTTGCTACGCGATAGTGGGCGACGCTAAACAAATACCAGTGGCGTGGCGTATTTTCTGCATGATGAATCTAACGTCGGCTAACTGATCAGTGTGGACTGTATATTCTTGAACATTGCGTAATCCTTGTCATTGTCATGTTGTTATTATTACTGGAAAAATATCTTGTTGTCATAGTTAATGTAGCACTATTTTGTTTGCTGTTTAATTGTTTTAAATGTTTCAGGCGTGACTGAATGCTACTAAGGCTCCACGGGTGAGTCAACGATTGGGCAAAGTAAGATTTCTCTCTTATTTTAAGAGATATAAAAAATCTTGTATATGAAATGAAAGTTTTGGTATCGCTAAGGTATACAATTGTAAGATATTTTTGAGTGTACAGGGTGGCTCAAAAAAGTGTGACGAGAATAACATATGTTTTTTAGATGGAATACCCCATTTTTTAATAGAAAAATTGATAAAAAATAGGGTGTTCCATCTAAAAAAAAATATGTTATACCCGTCACACTTTTTTGAGCCACCCTGTATACTGGAAAATATTTCAAAATTGTACACCTTAACGAAACCTATAACTGACATATTCAAGACTTTTTTGTACCGCTTGAAATGAGAGAAATCTTACTTTGCCCAATCGTTGACTCACCCGGTACACAATATAAATTAAGGAAAATATTGTCTTCTTTGGATTTCCATTTTCATGACAACAATGACGCCGTTTTTTGTATGAATGGCACCCACCCGACTTGTGGTACCCAGGATGGACCGCGGCTGTTCATTTCTATAATGCAAAGAGGGAATAAGAGATACCTGTAGAACATGTTTGAGCAATAAAACGCTAGTAGTTTGATAAAAACTTTATTAAAATTAATCTGTATAAATAAAATCATCAATATATACAAGCTTAAGATACCTAATATCCATAATCTTTAATTACGAAGAAGTACTTCAATGGACAGTCTATTATGGAAGCAACAAATTTTTCTATTTTACAACCCCCCCCCCCGCCCCCCCCGCCCCCACCCCAATTTCACCCCCACCCAAAAAAGTAGAAAATGATCAGGAATCCATAAAACGCCTAAAAACGAAGTTTATTATTATAATTATTTCATTTTTTTTATTTTTTGTTAATTACTCCGCCGATTTTCAAAATTATAGGAAGATTACCTATTACGACCCCACAGCATATCGCTGCCCAAATTTCATCACAATCCATGCAGCGGTTGCTGAGATTACGAGGCTAGAAAAAAGTGACAGACAGACAGACAGACCAACGGAAATGAGTGACGTGGATTTTCGTTATGTAGACATCGTAAAACGCCCCAAAAGCGTATTATCTCAAAATCGAAAATTTTCGCGATCACAATACTCCCCTAACCTATCGGTGTGGGTGGCAAAAACAGACATTTTGTCCATTTTCAACTGTAAAGACAGAAAATTGCAATCTAGGTAAATTTCTACACAGCAGATAATCACTATCTTCAATTCTGATATCTAAGCATCAATATCCTCATCAGCTCTTATCAATATGAAAAAAAAGATTCGTTTACTTCATTCATTTGACAAAAATATTCATTGAAGTACCAGATTTATCGTTTTATATTTCGTGTTATCTAGCCAGTTACGGTTATTTCTTTTATACATATTTTGGCATTACCCCGTTTTCAACACCACTGCTCAACAAAACAAATGCGTACTAACCTGTGATAGGTTATGTTTCCTGGGTCAGAATTACCGCACACTACACATTTCTTTCTACACCTCATTGTCACCAGAAAGTCAGTTTTATCAATTTATAGATTATAGAAACACCAACACGCTTTTTAATTGCAGTAAAACGCAACACTCTACTACTACAATAAAAACAAATTAGAGGGCTGCCACCACGTGCTATAGAAACAGTATGCTGCCGCGTTGCCATGTTTCCGTCGAAAGTCTAAATATCTGTGGAGTTGTACCTGCGATTGAACCTTACGGATTCCAAAATTCTAGCATGGTAATAAAATAGTAAATCTAAATACACGGTAACTATAAGCACGTCAAGCGGTATACACTAAAATGCTAATAGAAGTACTCCAACAGTTCAACCTCACGGAATTATAGTTTACTTATATAACCAAATGAGTATAAACAGAAAATTGTCAACGCGGTAATATATCCATGTACCATGATATTTGAATAATACTCCCTCTAGAGAGAAGAATTATTACTCTGAGGGAAGAACGAAGAAAACACTACGTCGACATTGTTGCTTTGGGTAATCAAGTGATTTCCTGTGAAGGAAGGGTACACAAAATAATATTTGTATCATATATAAATAAATGTTGGTACTACCGTATTTTACGTTCAGAGAGAAGACTTGTAGACTACCAAGTTACAAGTAGAAGAAAGACGTGTATTTACGGCCGTCTGGACGACAACTTTTGCACTTAGATCTATTATGTGATTGGACAGACTAGAATCCACGAAGATAGAAGAATATTTCAAGGAAAACTGAAAAATTCTTCAAAACCAATACCTAGGTGGTTTTATTTATTGTTTATCCCTTTATATAGCAAAAATAAATGTATTTTTACAAATCTTCGCAAGTATCATTTTGGTAAATAGTTTGCGGTGTTCACTTTGCTATTCGCATGGAATCTTCCTAAGATTACTCTTCCGAGCGGAGGTATGGAAAAGAAACTCAGTGTGTGAGCCATTTGAGGTTTACCCATTGCAGGGAATCTTCCTAAGGGTACAAACATAGTGGAGCGACGAGGCTAGAGACTAGCGGCGAGGCTAGCGACGAGATGACAAACGCGATGAAACACATATTCTATAGTAGAGTGATACGTTTTGCGATTTTACCGAGACAAAGTTGCGACTATCTATACTCGTGCCCTATACCGCTGTTTGTCAAAACTAAATTGTCAACGTGACAGTTAATGCCAAATTTTATCTCGGCGCAAGTCGCGTCGCTTGTCTCGTCGCTTAACGCTGCGGTAACATCTCTACTATGTTTGACTCAATTCCAATGCACGGTTAAATTCAAGTCGCGTCGCTCACCTCGTCGCTCCACTATGTTTGTACCCGATTACTCTTCCGAGCGGAGGTATGGAAAAGAAACTCAGTGTGTGAGCCATTTGAGGTTTACCAATTGCATAAAATGGCGCATTGGCATTATGTTATGCAAATCAGGGATATTTATCTTTTGGGAAGTTACACCTCGCTAACGATGAACTGTTTTGGAGAACTAACGGAGAAAATGCAACGAACATGTTGTGAACTCGTAAAATGCATTAAGTCGGAGCTAGAGTATTGCCGACACGAATATTATCAATAGTTTTGAGAACTGTAGCTCGCCATCGTTCGCGATTTGCTGTCAGTTCAGTGGCGCTCTTGATACTAATATCTAGCAACTGTTTCGTCGTATCCACCCAGAGAAAATGCATAGTCTCATCCTAAATGAGTGAAAATGTATTACAAGCCACTTGACCAAACCCCCGAACCATACACATTACAGCCATGACGTCCCATAGTAAATCCTATACTTAGTTATTCATAAAGATCCTCGAAGAGTGAGCATATTTGTGAAAAAATCCCTTTTCCCTTGCCAAGATATTTCTATATTGGCAGACATTTATCTATCACTAGTCCCAGAACGAATATAATTATGCTTTGTAGAATTAACAGATGGCAGGATATTATGGGAAAAAAATACAGTCCATCAGATTCTACTTCACTCATTTGTTTGCACACGTATTAGAGAAAACCTGTATCTGTTTTACTATACTGCTTTGATTATGAATGGATTTCCAAATTCGTATGCGGTCTTTTATGACCCTGTAGGAACTACCATCAATAATATTACGGAAATAATTTTATTTTAATCGGAATTGGGGTTGTAAGATAAAATACTTTGTATCACACACATTTTATTTGAAATTAATAGGTACACTCTATCAGATATCAGAAACTGGGAGTAATTGTGTTGGAAATAAGGTAGTACAGGTATAAGTATCCACCTTAGTAGAACGTATCTCCTGAAAACGTTTTGCTTTCTATAATAAAGAAAATATCTTGTTTGAGGCACATAAAACAACTATCTACCAATATAAATAAATAAAACAAAAAAGAATAATTTGGTACGAAGAGGTCCCTCCAAGAGGAATAAATAAATAAAAAAGATCATAGAAATATTGACCCATTATCTTACCATGTCTATTATCAGAGTAAACCAACGTAACTGGAAAATTTTATATAACCACAAAGTTTGGTTCAAGGTTTCAAGCTGAAACAAGCTATTTTTTATACAGATTTTCCAGCTGGAATAAAGTCTATCTAAGTTTGTTTAAAGGCAATAAATTGTGAAATCATAAGACCAAAATATGAGAGGAAGCAGTAAAAGAAAACCTTATGAAAATAGTTTGCCATAAATATTTTCACATCGATTTTATAAGATCAGAAAAAGGACACCTGAAAGTGATTGGAACATTGTACATGACCTGGACCTTTTTTTCAGAAAGCTGAAAAATAAGGAAGATAGAGAATAAAAAATGTAAATCTTGGCTTATGTATGTATCAAGTCGTACCTAGTCTGTTGATGTTTAGGTTTTTGCTCAGATTATCTAATGGATCAGGCATTGTACCTGTCAGTTAAGGCAATAGTCACTTTCTGTTTATTGTTGTTGATTTCAAATTGGTAAATCTGAACAATGGCACATTTATATGAAAACAACTTTTAGGAAAATTAACTACGATACACTTGAAAGTAGCTACTACACTGACATGTATAATGTCAGATCGATAAGACAAAAATCCGAGCAAAAAACTAAACATAAAAAGACAAGGTTTTATTATGTATTTCGCTTATTTTTCAGTTTTCTGAAAAAAGTTATTTATTTTAACGACTTTCTATATACAGTAAAAAATAGTGTCCACTTAGGAATCGCATTGTATATTGAAATTTAGACCGGAAGTCACTATGCAATGTTATATACGATAGGAAGCTAAAGTACAAGGTAGGTCAAGATTTTTTTTTAACGACTTTCTATATACAGTAAAAAATAGTGTCCACTTAGGAATCGCATTGTATATTGAAATTTAGACCGGAAGTCACTATGCAATTTTATATACGATAGGATAGGATATCTGTACAAAGGGTATACGGGTTTATCAACGATTCAGCAGTCAGTGTGCCAAGTGCCGTGTTAGGATTGTGGGCTCAAACAAAAACCTTGTTTACTTCTAACCTATTTCAAATTCGTTGGTGAAACCGGCACTAAGGGAATTTATGAGTCATTATTAAATAAAAATATAGTAAAAACTGCTTACTCCTCCAACTTGTAACTTTCACTAGGTTTTAAAAAATTGTTCTGGGGAAACCTAACTTCACTTCACGGGAATTTTCTCCAGAATTTGATTCTCGTCAAATTGTACGAAAATATTAAATCCAAAGTAATAATAATTTCGATTGTATACATGGTTGATTCTAAAAAAATATAAGGCACCATTAGAGAAATCGTATACTAGTTGTTAAATTTCAATGAGATGGTTATCCATTTTTAAATTCTTTACTTACAATAACTCTTAAACTAGCAAAATATATGAAAACGTTTCACAGGGTATGGGTGAATTCAAGATGTCCGTTATTTGTAAACAAATGTCCCAAATAAATTCAGTGGTGACATCGAACGAGTCTTAAAACCTTTAACATATACAGGGTGAGTTTTTAGTACCGGCTCGGTCGATAAGTCCACTACTGTAGAAGATAGCGAAAAAAGTTGTATATAAAAGTTGTAGCTACGGATACGCTCCTTGCTCAGAAAATATACAGATTTATACAGGGTGATCCGTAACTACGTGGTGATGCAAACATGCATTTTTTTAAATGAGATACCCTATATATTATTCCATATTTAAATTCTACTAATGATTTCCGTTCTTCCAATATAGGGTATTGTTACATTATACAGGGTATTTCAAAAGTTATGACCATTTTTGTATCCAAATCGCTGTCAAATGAACGTACTGTATATCAAAAAGTGATGAATCAAAAATAATTTTTTTTACACGGATGGATAAAAAATATCATCCAGTCTTGAAATCGGCTATAAAAAAAGCCCGCGACGCATATTCGTATACAGGGTGGTGCAGAATGGAAAATCTAGATTTTCTCTATTTTTTTAAATGTAACCCCCAATATTTTATTATACCAAAGGATTGTTTTTATTATGCTCTTTCATCTTTTTATAGCATTTGTTATGGCTGCATTCACTAGTTTCTGAGATATTTCGATTTTTCTACAAATTTTAAAGATACCTTCTATTTGGTTACTAAAATTTATTTATTTTGAGAAAATACTATTAAATTTTATTTTTGCTCAACAAACAACTAAAATATAAGGCCATAATAGTACTTGATCAAGTCAAAACACGGAATTAACGAGATATTATAGGTCAAGTGTGCTGAGGAAACAATTTTATAGGCGTCACGTGTAATTATCAAGCAGATCTATCAGGTAGGCTATGAAATATTAAACGACACAGTCCAAATAAAACGATTCTCCAATCTTTCAAACGCATTAGTTTTAGAGTGCCTCCGTTCTGTATATTGCTGTTCATAGTTGATATATTCTAGAGGCAAGTAGACAATTTCTCAAAGTACACATGTAGAAGCTATATTTTAAATTTATCGAAAAATCGAAATATCTTGGAAACTGATGGACCTAAGGTACAACAAGTGCTATACAAAGATAAAAGCAATTCTTTGGGATAATAAAATATTGGGGGTTACATTTTAAAAAAAAGAGAAAATCTGGATTTTGCATTCTACATGACCCTGTATACGAATACGCGTCACGCCCTTTTTTTATAGCCGATCTTAAAACTAGAGGATATTTTTAATCTTTCCATGTGAAAAAAATAATTTTTGATTCATTACTTTTTGATATACAGTACGTTCATTTGACCGCGATTTGGATATAAAAATGGCCATAACTTTTGAAATACCCTGTATAATGTAGCAAATACCCTATATTTAAGAACGGTAATCATTAGTAGAATTTGAATATGGAATAATATATAGGGTGTATAAATCTTAATATTTTCTGAGCAAGGAGCATATCCGTGGCTACAACTTTTATATACAACATTTTTTGATATCTTCTACAGTAGTGGAGTTATCGACCGAGCTGGTACTAAAAACTCACCCTGTATGTAGCGACTTCTATGACTCTATGTAATAATAGTCATAGGCCATTATAGTATTGAAGATACATGAGCTGAGTGTTCAGGATTTAAAGTTTTCCACATTTCTCGTTTTTCATCGTTACGCCGAACATAGAAGTGTTATTCGGTGCTGATTTTTTGAAGCGAGTCGCATATAGGAGCGAACCGCTTCGCCACCCGATTGGCATAAAAAATCATAATTGATATGCGTTCATTTTGATACACCCTTTATTGTCAAGCAATAATGTTCAATTTCATATGTATACAAGCTGAGCATAGGTATTTTATGAATGATCTGTACATAAAATTAGTAACTTATTATGTATTACGAATACTTGCTTTAAGAATGAAAATTGTGTGTGATGACAAATATGCTTTACTGGCGTGATTTAGATCATTTTCTTCAAATGTAGAATTTATATTTAAACATTTTTCTTGATTAGAGTTATAAGTTTCACTCAGATAACATAGTATGTATAACACATGTTATGATTGGTAGTTAATTTGTCAACTTTTTTTATCAGAAACAAATCGGAAGATGCAAGCATGTTTTAATATTCGCTATACTTCTTATTACAAGATACCTATGTATTTCCTCAGTGTCGAATTATTTAGTACGTAGCAGAACTTAGCAAATGCTATGAGCCCTGCGCATTTGGAGCCTTACGCCTGGACGTGATAGTACATTACATAATAAATAGGGAAAGTAGTAAGTATATTTCGCAAACGTAACAGGTGTTAAAAGTACACAATCCAACTAGTTGTGCCTACGATTTCTCCACAACCTCCAAAACTATACTTATTTTATTTATTAATAATTGATACTAATTAGACACAGCATCACAGCATCATCCTGGGATGTTATTATATGATACTAGTTTTTGTGATAGGTACTATATGAGAGCAAACGTTTAGTATGATATACCTAATATCACCTGTCCGATAGAAAACTGTATCATTGTGATATTGTATCATGTTTTGGGTGGGTGCGGCAAAAAACGGTATTAGAAAACGGTCCGTCAGCTCAGATATGTCTGCGAACAATCCTATCTTCTAAGGTAAAATAAATAAAATAAACTGTTAGGACAAAATGAAAGCAGATGCGCGCCTTCAGTGCTGTTTCTATACAATTGCTCACCTAGCACTGTATTTCTGAACAATTACGAAATTGATTAGTCAAGCTTTGAAGTTCAGAAAGAACACAAAGCTTTTAGAATTATACTAAATGGGAAGGGCGGAGATCAAGTATTACATAACGTGTGTCACGTCACGAAAGTTCTATCAGAGATGGACCTATAGGTTGTAGCACACCTTGTAGACCGGGAAAAAATTATCAAGTAGATACAGCAAATGAAGCATCCTGCCATACACGCTAAAGATAATACAGCGTATTTATACATACTGCTCTTTCTCCGTACTGCTTTGGTATCTAGCAAAACTGACTGAGAGACAAGGAGTCGGCAGCTCATCAAGTGGAGTTGACGGACTCTGGTTTCAGGGTCTGTGCGGTAATCCATACAGCAATTTACGCAATTTCAGCTTGTGTATATCGTATTCAGGAAAGTCATAATAATCATCGAGAAATAAAGTCAGTAGATCATTGTAAAGTAGTTCAAAAGTTTTGTGTACCTCGGTTCTTTCATCGACAATTCGGGTAGCTGTGAAAATGAGATTCGACGGCGCATTCAACAGCCACGTCTGGTCATGACAAAACTTACTAAAATATGGCGTGACCGTAGCCATAACATCATTAAAGCTACCAAAATGTCGCTGGTTCAGTCTCTTGTGTTCTCCTTATTTTTGTATGCCTCGAAAACTTGGACTGTTAAAAAGGCAGATCGAGCTCGTATTGATGCTTTTAAAATGTGGACGTGGAGGAGAATGCTGAGAGTCCCTTATACCGCCCATCGAACTAACGTTTCCATACTGGATGAGCTTGGTAATCCAAAGAGGCTATTCTCCATTGTGTCGACGAGAAATGCTTACATTCTTCTGACATATTCATAGAAGCGATAATATAGAGAAACTTGTAGTTCAGGGCCAAGCCCCAAGTGATGGGAGTACCAAGAGCGTCATTGAACTGACAGTAAATCGCGAACGATGGCAAGCTACAGTTTTCAAAACTGTTGATAGTATTCGTGTCGGCAATACTCTAGCTCCGACTGAGTGCATTTTACGAGTTCACAACATGTCTGTTAAGATATTGTGACTATGATGATGACATTAATTGGGAATCATCCGCACAGATGATTAGGAACACAAGAAAAAAGTGGAGGCACAAACAGTACCTTTTCAGATGGAGTAGTGTAGGCGATAGCTCACCCACCATTGGGACTGTGAGTCACTTTCCTCTTTTTAGAACTGTCAAAGCTTGGCAGTATTGGATACCACCCACACACATTCAATGATGCTGATCCTTGAGGTAATACAAACAAATCATACTCTGGTGTCCATAATCCTCTGGAACCAGAAATTGTGTGTAAGACTGGTTGGTTGGATTGAAAGCAATACTGACCTTTCCAAAAAGGGCAAGAAATGGAAGCTAAATCGGATAAAACGCAAAAGTGACCTGCGGCCTCCTTCTTCTTTATCTTTATTCATTTTTTCTTCTTGTCTGTTGCCTGGAGGGTTTGGAAGCAACTAAATCAAAGACGAATATCAGGAAAACGTACTATAGCTCGGTTTGATCCATATTTGTGGTGTACCCATATCTCAAATCGCCAGAAAGCTGTTTAAAGGTTTACTTAACATTTGGTGGAGAAGCATCATTTTAGAATCCCCTTATTAATCAAACGTGTTTGCAACACAAAAGCTTATAATTTTCCTTTGATGGAAACCTATCTTACATGCCGTGTTGAAATTATCTTTAAGATAGTAAATTGTATATGATCCCGTTTCTGACGTGTAGTGTAAATAAAAATTTAAATAAGGCAGCACATGCTTAAATCTCCCCTAGCAAGGTTAAACAGGCTCCAAATTATTAACAGTTTTGTAGACACGCCTATACAAGGTATTTGTTTAAACGACACTGCTTTGTATTTTATCAGATGGTGGTAATATTACCAATATTATTGAGTAGGAGTAATAGTTGACCTTTTGTGGAACATGTACATAATAATTATACCTTTACATCGAATTTGTGATCCCAACACCATTTTACATTACATAATATATACTATAAAGTATTGTTTTTTAAACTATTAAAGCATAATATATATAATACAGTAAAATTGTTGTTTTATTCTACCAAACTATCCTCTTCTGTTTTCTGAATCACTAATTTGGGAGGCCTTATATTTACATAAAAGCATACCCATTATATTATGGCTAAAGCTTAATTCAGATGCACACGACATCCGACGATACGACGGTACGAAACTGTTCTTATTGGTTGAAATATTCAAAATGATGTCAAATCAAAACATTTCAACCACTAGGAACAGTTTCGTAACGTCGTAGCATCGGATGTCGTGTGCATCTGAATTAAGCTTAATACTGGGTACATGGAATTAACAACCTTTAAGTAGTCTGTCTTATATTGAATGTTTTCCTTTATTTACAGTTAGTTAAAAATTAAACCTGTCTTCCCTGGGCCTGAAAATTCGTAGAAAGTACTGAGTCAATCTACTTCGTCATTTTTTTTCATGCACGAAAATGTTCACGGCACCTATACTCATCTATACAAACTCCACTTTTTTTAATACACTGCATCTTTATATTAATTTGCCTTATTTTTATTTTCTATACCTTTTCCAGCTGTAGTTTCAAAAGGATCAAATTAAAATTCTAAAGTGTCAATTGTAAATTCAAACTGATAGACTTTGTTAAAATTTGCTAATGAACTATAACGCACTTCCCCTACGTTTAGTCGAAACAAATTCTCTCTTTCCTGGTCTTAAACAAAAACCTAGCTTGTTGTTTACGACAGGCAACAGAAAAACAATTGTTTCAAATAGTTTGTGTAAGAAATTCGAAAGTAAGTGGACTTAATACTTATTAAGGTGTCATTAAGTTACTTTTAATGTAGAATGTGTGATTCTGCAAAGATCAGTTGCGCTGTCCCCCTCATGAAATAGGTATGGTGTCTCCCTCTTGTGGCCGGGTTGTGCCACAAAATAGGTACGGTTTAGGTTACCGAGGTTATCCCATCTCTATTATCGGTCTTTTTGATTTAAATGTCACTGTCACTGGACTTTTTAGGTTAGAAACAAGGTTTACATTTAACAAAAATGTTATTAAAATTGTAGTTTTTGCAATCTGAACTGAATGGAATTGGCTTAGATTTCCTAATGCAAAGGTATGATTTATATTCCGTTCACTTCATTGATATTTGCTGTAGATAAATAGATTCAAATATCATTTTAAGTAGTTTTCATTTTCATAAGTAGGTACGACCTAATCAGCAAGATAATCAGTCTTCGACTTTTTATGTAGCAATGAAGAGATAATGGAAAGGAGGAATGTAGCACTAGTACTGGTGTTGTCTATCAAATTACGGGTAGGAATTGATCTTAGTGAGAGCCCAGTGTAGAGATATAAGACATTTGGACACTATGTGCTTTACTCCATTTAAAAGAATTTGCCACTGGGGCCCTCTAACTGCCATAGGTATGTCATAGTGCATGATTATATATTATAGAACTTTGTAGTAAAATTATCTTCTTCCAGGAATCATAAAACTGATCACTGCTATGACCATTCATTGTATGAACATGCTGTTGCCAAAGGACACACTAGGTGGTAAACTAAATTATGGAATTTTCATTGCCTTAGCAGGGTTGACTCTCTACAATTTTCTATCCTCAATGTACCATGGACCTGGATATTTGCCACTAAATTGGAAACCTGTAAGTCAACATAATGTATCGGAACTACTTCGGAACTAATTGTTTCTAGTGATATTCATATTCATGATACCTAAATATCACAATAAAATGTAGAACATTTTCATGGTAGGCAGACGTCTTCCCATTTGCAATGATGATGTGGTAGTATAGGAGCATTTATGATACAGTCAAATAATATCTCAATAGATTCATACTAGTTTTAGCAATTATTTTGTCAAATTATATTAGCTTGATTTCAGCATGATAAGTAATTAAATAGTGTAAATAGTGATACTATCTTATCTGTGAGATTATTGTTGTTCAATTTTCTATGTCTAGAAACCGTACATAACAAAAAAAAAACTCATAATTTCATTTTGATTATCAGGAAAACTGAGGTAGTATGTGTAATATCAAATGACTGGGGCTTTAAAACGTGTGATGATTCATTTTTTTTTTTTAAGATTATACCCCATTTGGCTAGAGCCTTCCAGCATTGCTTATGTCTTTTACCTCCCAATATTACCTGTAGAACTAGTTTGTAAGCAGTAGTAACTTTTGTGTTAAAAGAAGTATAGCATAATGAATATAATTCATTATCCATATCTTTTAATGCACATGTATTTTAAATATTTTCCATCATTTCCTTTTGTAGTGTAAAGAAAACGACTGTCAGTTTTTACAAACATGTGGAGTATGCCATGGATATAAAGCACCAAGGTCACATCATTGTAGAAAGTGTAAGTTGAATTATATTCTTACTTTACTATGCAACTGCTATCCTTTCCATGTTTTCCATGCATGTTTAGAGTAGTAATATTGTTCAGCATCAATATGCTATGAATTTCCTTGACACATGATAGACCCATAACAAAAAAAAGTCCAAATGAGAATCTAATGGTATTGTAGAAGGTATCAAAGGGTCAATCATATTCAACCTATCAAAACATTTTTTTTACTTCAACCCTTAAAACTCACCCCCAACTTTCTTTTTCCAAATAGCACCAATAGCTGTTCCTACATAAATGAAGTCCTTTAGTACCTTTGATTTTATATACAAACCTTTTTTTTCATTCATGTCATGATCATTAGATCTCTAGGTGCACTGTGTGCAATACTGGAGTGTCATCCTTGGCTCCCTACCTTGATTCAAAATGCACGATTCGCGGAGCCAGTAATTGCTTTACCTTAGGGCGTGAGGAGTATAATCACCACACAATGGAACAGTAGACAGTATATTGAAGTCTCATTCTAAGATTGAGTTATCCTTTATAGAGAATTTTCTAACTTAAATTATTCCATTTTACTCTTGTTTCTACAGTTAACATTGTTCACCATATTTAAAGCAAAATCTAATTATACAAGTCTACTTTTTGCTACTAGCTTTATTTCTTTAATTTTTATGAAACGTACTTATGTACCAGTTTTTTCATGGTTACCCTATATAGGCAGTCGATGCGTACTGAAGATGGACCACCATTGCCCATGGATCAATAACTGCGTGGGTTGGGGCAATCACACTCACTTCACCTGCTTTCTGTTATTTGCCACGCTGGGTTGTGCGCAGGCGGCCGTCATACTATGCTGTTCCCTATATTGGTCTATCTACTCCAGAACAGCCCCATTGGCGATTGACCAACCGCATGTCCACCTGGGACTTTATGGCACAATACTTTGCGTCCTCGCATTAGGCTTTTCAATTGGAGTCGTCATCGCTGTTGGTATGCTACTATGGCTTCAGGTAGGTAGCAGTGTCATTAAAAACTAATTGCCTCATATAGGAATATGATTACGCTAAGCTATATGTTTTTATCGAACCTATAATTTGGAATTTGAAAATTTTTCTGATCTTGAGAGAACTGCTAATTACATAATGATGTAAAACAGTGCTGTAAGATATGTTCAGTCTACAAACATGGATTTATATTCAATAAAAAAATGAAGTCAAGTTGATTGACTCAGTACTTCCCACACATTTCGCTGATACCAGTTTATTATTTTCCCATAGCATGAAGCTTTAGTCTAAGATCCCTCGCAACCAAATAATCCAATTTCACCCCCACCCAGAAAGATGCAGAAAATGATCAGGAATCTCTAAAACGCTTAAAAACGAAGTTTGAGCTGTTTTTATATTTTTGGTTTTTTTATTATTTCTGCGCTACCACTGGCACGATTTATCAAAACCATACGCGTTTCAAATCAATTTAACAGTTTCCTCGTTACAACGATCTAACGCAATACTCTCGTATGTTTACATCAGAAAAAATTCTAAGTCCTTTGCTTTCTGTAATAGGCAAGGCAATGTTCAGGTGGACCTAAAAAGGTGATTTATGTCGCTAGGTCTTCCTTCACAGGTCAGCGGACAACCTATTATTAATACAGCAAACTTTTCAGTTTTTCAACCCCCCACCCCCCAACCACCCAGATTTCACCCCCACTCAAAAAAAACTCAGTAAATGATCAGGAACCTCTAAAACACTTAAAAACGAAGTTTGAGCTGTTTTTATATTTTTAGTTTTTTTATTGTTTCTGCGCCGCCACTGGCACGATTTATAAAAACCATACGCATTTTCCATCCTCGCCACGGTAGTAATACTGTGTCAAAATTTCATTACAATCAATTGAACAGTTTCGTCGTTACATAATATAGAACGATCTAAAGCGATACTCGTATGTATCAAGGGCGTACCCAGGTAGGGGCAGGGAGGGGCAGCTGCCCCCCCCTAGAAGATTAAATAAATGTAATTTTTTTTTGGCAAATAAAAATTAAAAACGTGTTACCTACTCTGCGCAAAATGAAGTGTTGGAAACAAAATATCTTTTCAGCCAGATTTGTTCTTTATTTTCTATAGTTAAATATTCTACAACATTCGATATAGAGTCTGTATAGTGAGTCGTGTCGGTCGTGTCACAACGTATTTATTAGAATATTTTATATGGCGACCTTCAGCCGCCGTCAAACGAAACGCAAAATGTTTTGATCAAGTTTTGATACACTTTATTTATTTCTTTATTTCGTTTTTATTATTTGTTAGTTATCACTAACAAATGAAAGTGTCAGTAATGATTTATAGTCGATAATTTAATTTCTAGAATCTGATTTTGATTACGAGACAGAATAAATAAAAATTAAGTACGGTTTTGATGCAAGTTTGGTTTTATTATATAATTTTTGTTTTCAATGCTATGCTAAAATAAAATAATATTCAATATGTTGCATATTATTTTAAGTAGTATATATCTGTACAGATTTAGTTTAAGATTCTTAGTGTTCATAAAATAAAATAGTGAAAGTATCAAACTCAAATTTCATAGCATATTCTATTCAGTGCTTACAACTAAATTATTTTTAAATTTGCCGCGGTTATTTCTGTGCCGCGACTCACTAGACAGACTCTAGTATACTGTTAGCGATGCAATATAATTTAAATCTCCCACAAAACCGTGGTATCTCGTAGTTTCCGCTTCCGACGAGACAATCAGAGCCATATAGGATTAAAGCTGAATATAATTGGAAGAAAATAACATCTAACGCCATCTAGTTTCGGACGGCAGTACTTTTTCCAGTAAAAAGAAATAGGCTCAATGTATACTGTATACGGTCAATAGAGACATCTAGTATTGAATAGCAATACCACGAAGAATATTCTAGCATGGACTATTCCGGAAAGAAAAGACAGTGATAGCATGTATTATAAGACAAGGATGGAAATAGAGTCGAGCTCGAGTATTTTCTACATATTTCGGGAGCGAGAATATTTTCAATATATAAGCGGAACGTAAGGCAGAGCACGTGAATTTAGTTCGAATACAATTCAGTTCGGAGTGGAATACGAGCGAATATTTCATACGCCATAGATAGTGTCTTATAGTTTCGTTGCGGAGACACGAGATTTACGTTTACTGCGCAACAACTGGAAATATTACTCCGTCAAATGGATATCAGGAAATTCTTTGAAAGAGGTGAGTCAAAACAAAACACTTAAGTACATACTTAATATGATTATTTGATTTGTTTAAGGGGGGCTATGACTCTCTTGTAAGTGTATATCTTAGGCATTACTTACAATATTTAAATTTATTAATTACAACACGTGGTTTTGTTATAATAGCTAAAATAACATTTGTGAATATTTTGTGATAAAAAAGTTAAAAAAAAAACATAAAAGAAAGATCCTTGCAATATTT
This sequence comes from Callosobruchus maculatus, assembly GCA_951848785.1. NCBI lineage: Eukaryota > Metazoa > Arthropoda > Insecta > Coleoptera > Chrysomelidae > Callosobruchus > Callosobruchus maculatus. Next base: position 7,006,576 of record CATOUR010000029.1, read on the forward strand.
TGGATTTATTAATAAGATCATACCGACAACAAAATCCCTTTTCTCTAACGTCACAACAAGTGTATTATTTCAAATTACTTACCTAGTTTTGATTATTTGGCGTTCAAACCATATGCAAGAGAATGTGAAACTTGATCTTTGATTTTCGTCCTATGCAACCCGCCTAAACACTGTAAGGGTAATTCTGTGTATCCATTTTTTAGGGAGGCCACGCGAAAAAAGAAAAAAAGGTCGGGAAAGTAGCAGTGGAAGCGATGAAAATGACAACCATGATAAAACCACTCATGTAATGCCAATATCATTGCATGCTAACATTGGACAAGCGTCAAATTCTTCAGTAGAACCTCTTAATATATCTGTTGCCGACTATTCTTCTCCATCGACATCCCAACAAACTTATGACGTCAACGTCGATCCTGAAATTATAGTGGACGATGGCTGTCATGAAAATGATCTGGGTCGTTATGTTGGATTGGCTACCCAGCTATCGACGGAAAAGAAGAGGGAGTTGTTACAAAATCCTTGGATCCCGCCCAGAAATTACGATTTTGAAAGTGATGCAAGCCATTTAAAAAGAAAATTTAATCATGCTTGGTTGGATCAATATTCACCATGGCTAGTATATTCCAAGCGACTAAAAGGTGCTCTTTGTAAGTATTGTGTTTTGTTTCCTCCGCCCATTAGCACTGTGAGAGGAATTTTGGGATCGTTTATGGTCAGGCCATATTTAAAGTTCAAAAATATGCATGAAGACTGCCGAAAGCATGCAACGACCAACCTTCACCAAACGGCGACAAATGCTGCAAAAAATTTTCTTGAAAATGTTCCTGTAGACATCCAACTGCAAAATGGACACCAAAAAGCAATCGATGAAAACAGACAAATATTGTCATCAATTATTTCTTGTATAGTATTTTGCGGTACACATGATATGCCTCTTAGGGGCAAACAAGCAGATGAGGGTGTTTTATTAGATTTATTGAAGTTGAGAATCGATTCAGGGGACAACAAATTAAAGAGTCACTTTGAAAAGTGCCGTCGAAATGCAATTTATACTTCGCCAAGAATACAAAACGAACTAATAAATTTATGTGGCGAAGTTATTCAGGAGAATGTAATTAGTGAGGTTCGGAAGACCATGGCTTACTCAATCTTAGCTGATGAAACAGCAGACGTATCTGGGAAAGAACAGCTGTCAATAGGCGTGCGGTTCTACGACGAAAGCAAAAGTAAAATCAGAGAAGAATTTGTAGGGTTCGTTGAACTAAAAGCACAAAATGCTTCCGCAATCGCCGAAGCAATTGACAATTTCTTAATTAGTTCTAACCTCTCCAAAGAAGATTGCGTAGGGTTTGGATTCGATGGTTGTTCTACAATGGCAGGAAAAGAGGGTGGCGTACAAGCCATTTTGAGAAAAAAATATCCTCGTGCTTTATATTTTCATTGCTCAAGTCACAAACTCAACCTTGTTGTGAATGATGCGAACGCAGTGCCAGAAATTAGAAATACTGTCGCCACTGTAAAGGATGTTATAACGTTTTTCAGAGAATCGACTACACGTCGAAACTACGCTCCAAACCTATCACGATTATGTGAGACGAGATGGTCCGAAAAATATAAATCAATCAGAAAGTTTTCTCAACATTTTTCAGAGCTCGTGAAATCTCTAGAAACGTTATCTGTAGAGGGAAATTATGCCACCAGAAAATCTGCATATCAGTTGCATTCAGCCGTTACAAAACCAGTGTTTATTGTTTGTCTACAAACAATAGCCAAATATTCAGCAGTTATAGAACCAGTAGTTAACGCACTGCAAGCTAAATCGATCGACATGATCTCGGTAGGAAAACACATTAAAAATATCAAGGACATTCTCAGAAATGACCGCGAGTTTCCTGATAGAATAAGTAATGAAATACTTCAAAAAGCACGAGCTGTTGCAATGGATTTGAACATAGAAATTTCGGTTCCACGTCTTGCTCATAAGCAAACACATAGAAGTAATCCGCCATCAGACAATGATAACGAATATTGGCGGCGTTCCCTGATAATACCATACATTGATTCACTCATTTCATCATTGAATATTCGATTCTCCCAAGAAAATACTCCGGCGTTTGCTTTAAGCAGGCTACATCCCTTGTATATGACAAAAACCAGCATTGCAGACCTACACAAAAACGCAGAATCATTCCAAGAATTTTATAACCTGGATATCACCGGGGAACTGAACCTTTGGCATAATTTATGGGTGACGAAGGCTTTATCAGATGATCAATTAAAGGACATAGAAGTAGTTGATCTGTTCAAAGAAGCGAACATTTTTTACCCTGCTGTCAGAAAGGCATTAATTATTTTAAGCACTATCCCATGCACCACGGCGACCGTAGAACGGTCCTTCAGTACGCTGCGAAGAGTTAAAACGTGGCTAAGAAGCACCATGGGTGAAGAAAGGCTTACGGGTTTATGTCTGATGAGCGTACATCGCAATTATTTAAAAGACAACAGTGAGTTTATTGAAAAGATTGTCATAGACAAATTTTCGGCAAATCCGAGAAGATTACTGTTAAATTAAAATAAACATATATAATATTATATATTATACATAATGTATAGTATAATTATTATGTACTTATAATATTTGTTTTGTGTCATCATAAAAGTTAATGAATAAAAGTCAATTTTCGAAACAGGTATAAGCACTAAGCAGCCCCCTGCCCCCCCTAACTGAAATCCTGGGTACGCCCTTGGTATGTATACATCGGAAAAAATTCTAAGTCCTTTAGTTTCTGTAATAGGCATAAGGCGATGTTCGGATAGACCTAAAAAAGTTATTTATGTCGCTAGGTCTTCCTTCACAGGTCAGTAGGTAGTCTATTACGAATACAACAAATTTTTTAATTTTACAACCCCCCACCCCCCAACCACCCCAATTTCACCCCCACCCAAAAAAAAAGTAGAAAATGATCAGGGACCCCTAAAACGCCTAAAAACGAAGTTTCAGCAATATTTAATTTTTTTCGTTTTTTGCTAATTACTCCGCCGCCTATGCACCGATTTTCAAAATTATAGAAACATTACCTACTACGACCCCACAGCGTACCGCTGCCCAAATTTCATCACAATCCATGCAGCGGTTACTGAGATTACGAGGGTAGAAATACGCGACAGACAGACCGACAGACAGACAGACAGACAGACCGACGGAAATGAGTGACGTGGATTTTCGTTATGTACACATCATGAAACACCCAAAAAGCGTATTATCTCAAAATCGAAAATTTTCGCGATCACAATACTCCCCTCACCTATCGGTGTGGGAAGTAAAATGGAAAACTAAATATAAAATAAAGCTTATATCCATTATAGCAAAACTAGCCAAAATGTTAACACAGTGACAACCTTGAACTGAATGTTTGATGTACATTCACATAGTCACATTCTATCTACATCCAGAATAAAAGTTACTTTTGATTAGTTGATTTCTTAGGAGGGAAGTTCAAGTGACTTAATTGCATTCTCTTCAAAGAGATGGCTTTCAAATTCTGCATGGATGTATCAAATTATCAACGATTATACACAAATTTCTCAATCATAAACGTCACTTTATAGCTCAAAAGCCTTTTTATAGCTATTAAACTGTAGTGAAATTTCAGACGCCAAAAATTTTTTGATACCATACCAATTTACCTAAAGACATGGGTACCTTTTTTTATAACTGAGTAGACTGCGTAGGCTCTCCAGAGTACCGTGGCTGCTGTGAAAGGGTTATGTTAGGGGAAGTTTGTTAACGCGAGATTTGAATGGGCCAATACTCGCAGGTCTAATAAATACATCTCCTGGTGTCCTGGTAGTCCATTCCAAACCTTGGATACCCTGGGATAAATGTGCGGTTGTACCGCTCGGTTCTTGATGTATGCAGAACTACCACCTTAGGATGAGATCCCGCGGTCGCGCGGGTGCATCTGATAGGAGCGGTGAGCGGCGGAACGATAGAGTGTAGCTCAGAGGAGCAGATTCGGTCTGAATATCGGTAGAAGAGTGAGAGGTCACAAACAACACGCCGGTGAGAAAGTGGCTGGAGGTGGCGCGTTAAGGCCGGGCCGCCAATTAGTCGAATTGACCTTCTCTAGACGGCATCTAGTATGAGAATAATAAGTTCTGTGATCAGACATTTTCGTTCGGTCTGGTGGAGCCTAGCACTATTATAACTGTTGTTGGCAGTCTGAAGTCGAATGCAAAAGGGATAGATGGTATTTCTCTATTCATGGTAAAACTTTGCTTACCTGTCATACTTCCTTACTTGACCCACGTTATAAATTTATGTTTAGAGAAAGGATATTTCCCAAAATCGTGGAAACTGGCAGTTGTGAAGCCAATACCAAAAGTTAAGAATCCTATTGAATTTTCGGATCTTCGACCTATAAGCTTGCTTAGTGTATTATCAAAAATCTTGGAGAAAATCATTTACTTGCAAATGTCAGTATTCTGTGACTCAAACCAGATACTACCAATTCATCAGTCAGGTTTTAGAAAGTCATATAGCACTACAACTGCTCTTCTTAATCTCCTGGATAACATCATACGAGCTCTAGATAAAAAAATGTGTGCAGCTCTGGTATCCATTGATTTCTCCAAGGCTTTTGATAAAATCAATCACAGACTCATGTGCGCCAAGCTTAAGTTCTACGGTTTTGATAATACAGTGATAAGATTTTTTAAATGTTACTTATCGGGTAGATCTCAGTGCGTGTCAGTTTCTGGAGTACTCTCAAATGAGCGTCTGATTGCCTCGGGTGTTCCTCAAGGCTCAATACTCGGGCCATTGTTATTTTTAATATACGTAGCGGATATAGCTAAACCTATCCAGCATTCCTTATTACAGTCATATGCAGACGACACTCAGTTGCTGTACTTTTTTTATCCTGAGGATCTTCCTAAAGCCACCATAGAAATCAATGAAGATCTTAATTCAATTTGTAAATATTCCGCTCAAAATAATTTAATTATAAATGCTAATAAATCTACGGCCGTCCTGTTTTGTCAAAACTGTAGAAAAGATGTCCTGAAAGCTGGCTTAAGACTAAGCATCAACAATAAAACTCTACCTTTTTCTGACAGTGTTAAGTGTTTAGGAGTGATTGTGGAAGAAAATTTGCGGTTTCGGGAACACTTAAGTAATCTTTTACAAAAAACCTACATCCGTCTAAGAACCTTGTATGCAAATAAAAGTTTGTTGAATTTTAAAGTGCGGAAAAAATTATGTGAGTCTTTTGTATTGTCCATTTTCAACTACTGCAATATAGTTTACTATCCTTGTTTAGACGTAGTCAGTCGTAATAGAATAGCTGTTGTACAAAATAACTGCATTCGTTTTATTTTCAAATTGAGGAAGTTTGACCATGTATCAGATCGTTATACTATAATCAGCTGGTTAAAAATGCACGACTTGGTCAAATATAATTTTTTAACTTTTATTCATCAATTAGTTATTACTGGGACTCCTATTTACCTACGTGAGAAGTTGATTTTTAGATACAACATCCATCAAAGACAGATACGCAATACCTCACTTATAACAATGCCTCTCCATAGCTCTTCCATATTTACAAGGTCCTTCACATACAATGCTTGCGTTTTGTACAACAGCGTGGATCAAACCGCCAAAACCATGTCTTTTTATAGTTTTAGAAAATATATCAAAACCACCCTTCTCCTCCAAAAATAAACAGATTTTAATCGGAATGTTTGTGGCAAACAAACAAAAAAATGCATAACTTGTGTGTATGTTTTATATTTCTTGGGTAGACTACATAATTAACGGTTTTTTGTTGTGTTTTTTTTTCTAATTTAGCTGTTACTCCTGTTAAGAACAAATTTGTATGCACTCATTGGTTAAGTGTAAGAGTAGCTGTAGCTAAACTTCGCCATTCAACTGCTCACTTGTTTCCATATTGATATAGATATCTGTATCTTTAGGAATAATAAAGACGGTTTTATTATTATTATTATTAAATAGGGTAGTAGGGGCAGCAGCTCCCCAGACATGAGAGCAATACTCGAGGCCAGGTCTTATCTGGGCTTTATATAGCGTGAGGAGGTTACATGGTGAAAAGTACTTTCTGGCTCTAAATAGGTACCCAAGCTTAACTTTGATACATGCGACGCTAACAACAATGATAAATAATGTATTTACTTATAAAAAGTGAAAAAAAACTGCATCCGTGCATAAAATAGTGGGCGTCATTTGATTTCATGGCCGTATAGCCTTTCCTAGCCTAGCCCTCTCGGCTAACGCCGCTGGCTTGAAATAAACCTTCGGGCCATAAAAGCCTCTGCTTTACGCCCTTAATACATAGATAACTATTATAACGAACATAAACTCTTTGTAAGTGGGCTCTTCTAACTGAAGTATGTTGATTTTTAGGCGCGAGCGATAATCCGCAACCGCACTGGCATAGAAGATTGGATCTTAGCGAAGGCAAACTTTCGTAGGAACGCGGCAGCAAATAGTACGCAAAAAGAAAATTCTTTTGTGTACCCTTACGATCTAGGGGTTCGCAGAAATGTCCTGCAAGTGATGAACTGGACCTGCCGGCCTGTTGGAGATGGCATTCATTGGCCAGTTCGCCCTGGATGTGATCAGTACACATTGACTGTAAGTCGCTAATAGGATTGCAAAAAATTTAACAATGTAGTTTGACATAATACTTTGACACATTTTCTATTTGCGTAAAAAATTCTGAAAACCATAATGTCTATGCTTAAGAATAATCGTGAACTATAAGAAACACAAAATTTTGAGGCAGAAGGTTTATTGACTAGGCGTAACGAAATCTCAAGTGCTCAAAACATTCAAAGCTGAGTCAAAAAAGTGTTTGTGATTACATCTAAAGGAATAACGAATTCGACAGATACAAACAAATTTATGGATAGCTTTCTAACACCACCTCTCTTAAGAAATTATCGGAAACCTCATAAATAATTTACTTTACATTTTTGTTATTAGTCCGTAGCCATTTGGGCAATCCATTTTGTCCATCCTTGCAACGGTCGTAACAAATTATCAACATTTCGTTGCAATCAAATTGCTAATATATATAGATGATTACCGAATTGTATAATATGTATAAATTATTAAAGCCACATCTTCTGAAAATTAGTTTATAAGTTTCTTCATTTGACCTCTGCTACTGCTACTTTTCGAAAGTACTGGATACCTCCAGAGCAGCAGAGTGTTTTTATCATTGAACATGTTTTTGAGTAATACAGCCACCCATCTCCCACTCACTCAACTTTCTTTTTTCTTTTTATTTATTTTTTTTTTATTTAAACAAGAAACCGCATCAACCACGCAGGGTTATTAGCGGTGAAGACGGTACAATTCATACATAGGTATTTATACTGATTAAATTTTAAAAAATAAATTAATGTCCTTGATAAATTTCACCACATTTTTGGGTTGTAGCAGAAGTACTTCTTTGATGTCGCTGGACAGGTGGTTGGATATTCTCTCGTTCAAATAAAACGTGCAGTCCATAAGGATGTGGGTCACTGTTACCCGTTCGTTACATGCTGGACAGACTGGACCTTCAGTTTGTTCGAATATATGCTCATGTGTAGCTAGAGTGTGTCCTACTCGTAGTCGTGACATAACAATTTGTTCTCTTCTATTTACAGTGAGAGTTAACTTTGTGGTAACATTCGGGAGAATTTCGTGTAATTTGCTAGGACTACTGCTCCATTCTTCTTGCCACAGATTGGTTAAATGATCTTTTATCAATTGCTTTAAGTCTGCATAGGGTGTACAAGCTACTGTTCTTTGGTTTGATGCTACTGCTGATGTTGCTGCTCTGCCTGCCTTTTCGTTGCCAGGTATGCCGGCATGTGATGGTACCCACAGAAACTTTATATTTTTACCCCTCTTGTTCAATTGGTGTAGACTTTCTTTGATATCTTTGAGTATGCAGTTGCGGGGATACAACTGCCTTATGCCTTCCAGTGCACTCATCGAGTCTGTTACTAGTAAATAGTTGGTATTTGGTGTTGATTGAGCGAGACGTAATGCTTCCTTGATGGCTGTCAGTTCTCCTGTGTAGATGCTGCAATGTTGTGATAGAGTGAAAGATACTTGTTGGTTTACGGATATTACGGCGCAACCGACCCCACTTGCTGACTTTGAAGCATCTGTGAAAATCAATTGGCAGTTTGGATGCGATTCTATTATGGTTTGGTACTTATTATATATAACTTTATGGTCTGTTTCACTTTTAGGGTAGCCTGTTAAGGTTACATCAAAATCTGGTAGTTTTGTTGTCCAGGGTGGAGAGTGTACTAAACATGTGATGACATTGCGGAAGTGATCTGTGTTGAAATTTGTACGTTTAATCCTTTCTGCTATTGGGAGGTGTTTGCTGTTTTGAAGTGACTCCGTGTTTCTATCGAATAAAACATCTCTTCAAAAATGACGTTTTTGTTAAAAATCCTCTCAAGTTATAGAAAAGCCAACGAATCTACCTGTCACTGAACTGAATTAATAAAAATGATAATTTAGTTTGTTAAAATCAAAGTTTGAGTTGTTTGAGTGACTTCCTGTGTATACTATATTATCTAAAATAAACGAAATTTCGTTTTGTACCGTTCAGTGTTTTATATGGAATTGCAGAGAGAACAGCTCAAGCAGAAGGAAGAAAAAAGGTTGAAAACACGTCTTTATAGCATCGTTAGGCCGAGTTCTGGTTATTGGTTCCCAGTATTTAGCCATGGAATTCGGGTTTGCTTGAATTTCCCATGCACTGATGAACCGAGGATTCAACTGGCCATAGGGGATAAAGTTCAGGTCACCAGATGGAGAAAGTAAGTTAAAATAGAAATATTCAATGCCTGCCACTTATCAATCATGTATTTGTTACTCTAGTTCGTCGCGTTATAGTCGCCGGTATTAAAACTAAATAATTGTACCAACTTGCCTTAAGAACCAGCAGCAAAGTAAAATATTTTTTCATTTCCCTAAAATTATGTGAACTGGATAAGAAGATGTTTTGGGGAGCTCTAGTATCTTCCATACTTCAGTTTTTTGTGTTTTTCAACTACTTAGTCATACACGTCTTCAAAGTTTCAAAATATACTACTTGATGACCTTAAATGCAAGATATCAGAAACAGAAATTCTTATGCGTTATGCTTATTTGAGAAACATTATTATAAGCAGTAAAGAACTATACAGGGTGTTCTAAAAGATGGGACCTTCCTCTTTAGAAGCAACGGCCCTTGAAACGGCAAAGCTAATGCACGGTGAACCAGCAGCCAATTAGTAAAAAAATTTCAAGCAAGTACTCACTATTTGGCTGCTACGAGGTTGTAAGTGCAGTCCTGTCTAGCTCTTTGCATGAGCGAGACAAATCGATGTGGTGCAGGGTGAGTACGGTTAGGGAAACGATCGGCATACCCTCTCGAAGCCGCAGCGGTATTTTGACCACACTCACCGTGCGTACATTAAAATCATGTCCACCAGTTCATTATTGTTATAAGCGTGCACTATTGTTGTTTTTAAAGTCCGATTGTCAGATGTAACAAGTCAAGCACTCTCGTACACTATGCCACAGCAACGCGACGTATGACGAACTTTTTTTTATGGTCGGCCTCACGCAAAGGCTGAAAGCCTATGGCGCTGTAGAAGCGCTGCAAGAGGATAAGTATCGGTTCACGTTAGATTTAAAACGCTGCAGGTTGTAGCCGTCGGGAAACAAATTTCCCGGCAGCTGATTCCACAGCGTCGAAGTTCTCCAAAAGAAGGAATGCTGGAGGAGACTGGTTCGGGGCGTAAGGACATCGACCTGGTAAGGATGAGCTCGCAGAGCTTCTCTAGTGTTCCTGGTTCGGACGGCCTGTGGTGTTATTATCTGAGAGAGCTCACTCGAACATCTTCCGTGATAGAATCTAAAACAGGGATAGGTCAGCCACCCTCCTTCGATGTTCCAGGCTGTGGAGTTCCTTTGTGAGGTTAGGCGTATCGATTAGTCTAATCGCTCTTTTCTGTATAGTGTCCAGAAGCTTTAGAGAGTGCTTCGGAGGGCATCCCCACACATGGGAGCAATACTCCAGCGATGGTCAGATCTGTGCCTTGTAGAGCAGCAGCAGTTGCTCTGGTGTATACAACTTCCTACAGCGGAACAAAACTCCAAGCTTCTGGGATGCCGTTTTAGCAATACTGACGACGTAGTCCTGCCAGGACATGTTATTGTTGATGTTGATTCCCAAAAGCTTGACGGAAGGTGATTCGACGATGGGGTGACTCTCCATTTCCACGGTTGGTAAGCCATCGTGAGACTTCTTTGTAAGTGTTGTTGCCTGAGTTTTTTGTACGTTGAACTGTACTTTATTTGCTAATCCCCACTCGACAATTGTTTTGATATCTGCGCTGATCTGTGAGGCATGCTGCTGTCGCCGACGTACCGTCTCCTGGGATGATAAGTGGTTTGCCTGGTTCCATGCACGACACTAATGTACTGTCATCTGCGAAGCTGTAGATTGGATTGGATGTTATTTCCAGCAGCTCGTTGATGTACAGCAGAAACAATGTAGGGGATAGGACAGATCCCTGAGGAACACCGGCGTTTATTGAAAATACGTCTGATGAACAGCCCTCGACTACAACAAACAGAGATCGGTCGTTCAAAAAGCTATTCAGCCACTGGCTGTTTTAGTGTTTTCTCACGGGCATCGGCACCGCTAGCGCTGCCTTGTTTGTTGTGATATTATGACATGGTGAGCCATTGCCCAGGGGCGGACTTCGAATTGAGGATTTCTTTAATGGTCAGTATCTTGTTTGCTCTAAATATTTCGTTTATATGTTACTGGGAAAAAACACTCATTTTGGCGAGTACTATCCGCTGTATGAAAAAAAGCCCAACTTATGAAACACCCTGTATATTCTATGCCGCATCTTTGGGTTACTTCTATATTATCTTCCTATATTATGAAATAAGTCGATTTGTGAGCCAACTGTGAAGCCACTCAAATTTGATGTAGTTCTATCTTTATCTTCTCACTGCCTCCAGTTACAGTTTGGTGGCGGACTGTCATCCCTTTCGTTCAGAAGTTACATTAATAGGTATTTTCTTTTTATAGGCATTGGTTATTTGGCGAGCTTGTGCAACAAGATGGTGAAACGAGCCTGGTTGAATGTGATACATCCGATAGAGTGAGAGGATGGTTCCCGAGGAGGTGCGCTGTTGAAACTGCTCACCAAAACCATAAAAATGGCATGAACTCGCAAAGCAAAAAGGTCGATTAACGTCCAGAAAATCGGAATCATAACGCTGCATCTTTTTTGTGTAGAATGGTTTTCCGATGGGTTTCCAGAAGACGGAATTCTTACCAGGATCCAAAAAAACATGTCAACGGGCTTTTGCCCGTTAAGAGGAAGAACGAAGAGAACACTACGTCGACATTGTCGCTTTGGAAAATCAAGTGATGTCCTGTGAAGGAAGGGAACACAAAATAACAATATTTGTATCATATATAAATAAATGTTGGTAATACCGTATTTTACGTTCAGAGAGAAGACTTGTAGACTACCAAGTTACAAGTAGCAGAAAGACGTGTATTTACGGCCGTCTGGACGACAACTTTTGCACTTAGATCTATTATGTGATTGGACAGACTAGAATCCACGAAGATAGAAGAATATTTCAAGGAAAACTGAAAAATTCTTCAAAACCAATACCTAGGTGGTTTTATTTATTGTTTATCCCTTTATATAGCAAAAATAAATGTATTTTTACAAATCTTCGCAAGTATCATTTTGGTAAATAGTTTGCGGTGTTCACTTTGCTATTCGCATGGAATCTTCCTAAGATTACTCTTCCGAGCGGAGGTATGGAAAAGAAACTCAGTGTGTGAGCCATTTGAGGTTTACCCATTGCAGGGAATCTTCCTAAGGGTACAAACATAGTGGAGCGACGAGGCTAGAGACTAGCGGCGAGGCTAGCAACGAGATGACAAACGCGATGAAACACATATTCTATAGTAGAGTGATACGTTTTGCGATTTTACCGAGACAAAGTTGCGACTATCTATACTCGTGCCCTATACCGCTGTTTGTCAAAACTAAATTGTCAACCTGACAGTTAATGCCAAATTTTATCTCGGCGCAAGTCGCGTCGCTTGTCTCGTCGCTTAACGCTGCGGTAACATCTCTACTATGTTTGACTCAATTCCAATGCACGGTTAAATTCAAGTCGCGTCGCTCACCTCGTCGCTCCACTATGTTTGTACCCGATTACTCTTCCGAGCGGAGGTATGGAAAAGAAACTCAGTGTGTGAGCCATTTGAGGTTTACCAATTGCATAAAATGGCGCATTGGCATTATGTTATGCAAATCAGGGATATTTATCTTTTGGGAAGTTACACCTCGCTAACGATGAACTGTTTTGGAGAACTAACGGAGAAAATGCAACGAACATGTTGTGAACTCGTAAAATGCATTAAGTCGGAGCTAGAGTATTGCCGACACGAATATTATCAATAGTTTTGAGAACTGTAGCTCGCCATCGTTCGCGATTTGCTGTCAGTTCAGTGGCGCTCTTGATACTAATATCTAGCAACTGTTTCGTCGTATCCACCCAGAGAAAATGCATAGTCTCATCCTAAATGAGTGAAAATGTATTACAAGCCACTTGACCAAACCCCCGAACCATACACATTACAGCCATGACGTCCCATAGTAAATCCTATACTTAGTTATTCATAAAGATCCTCGAAGAGTGAGCATATTTGTGAAAAAATCCCTTTTCCCTTGCCAAGATATTTCTATATTGGCAGACATTTATCTATCACTAGTCCCAGAACGAATATAATTATGCTTTGTAGAATTAACAGATGGCAGGATATTATGGGAAAAAAATACAGTCCATCAGATTCTACTTCACTTATTTGTTTGCACACGTATTAGAGAAAACCTGTATCTGTTTTACTATACTGCTTTGATTATGAATGGATTTCCAAATTCGTATGCGGTCTTTTATGACCCTGTAGGAACTACCATCGATAATATTACGGAAATAATTTTATTTTAATCGGAATTGGGGTTGTAAGATAAAATACTTTGTATCACACACATTTTATTTGAAATTAATAGGTACACTCTATCAGATATCAGAAACTGGGAGTAATTGTGTTGGAAATAAGGTAGTACAGGTATAAGTATCCACCTTAGTAGAACGTATCTCCTGAAAACGTTTTGCTTTCTATAATAAAGAAAATATCTTGTTTGAGGCACATAAAACAACTATCTACCAATATAAATAAATAAAACAAAAAAGAATAATTTGGTACGAAGAGGTCCCTCCAAGAGGAATAAATAAATAAAAAAGATCATAGAAATATTGACCCATTATCTTACCATGTCTATTATCAGAGTAAACCAACGTAACTGGAAAATTTTATATAACCACAAAGTTTGGTTCAAGGTTTCAAGCTGAAACAAGCTATTTTTTATACAGATTTTCCAGCTGGAATAAAGTCTATCTAAGTTTGTTTAAAGGCAATAAATTGTGAAATCATAAGACCAAAATATGAGAGGAAGCAGTAAAAGAAAACTTTATGAAAATAGTTTGCCATAAATATTTTCACATGGATTTTATAAGATCAGAAAAAGGACACCTGAAAGTGATTGGAACATTGTACATGACCTGGACCTTTTTTTCAGAAAGCTGAAAAATAAGGAAGATAGAGAATAAAAAATGTAAATCTTGGCTTATGTATGTATCAAGTCGTACCTAGTCTGTTGATGTTTAGGTTTTTGCTCAGATTATCTAATGGATCAGGCATTGTACCTGTCAGTTAAGGCAATGGTCACTTTCTGTTTATTGTTGTTGATTTCAAATTGGTAAATCTGAACAATGGCACATTTATATGAAAACAACTTTTAGGAAAATTAACTACGATACACTTGAAAGTAGCTACTACACTGACATGTATAATGTCAGATCGATAAGACAAAAATCCGAGCAAAAAACTAAACATAAAAAGACAAGGTTTTATTATGTATTTCGCTTATTTTTCAGTTTTCTGAAAAAAGTTATTTATTTTAACGACTTTCTATATACAGTAAAAAATAGTGTCCACTTAGGAATCGCATTGTATATTGAAATTTAGACCGGAAGTCACTATGCAATGTTATATACGATAGGAAGCTAAAGTACAAGGTAGGTCAAGATTTTTTTTTAACGACTTTCTATATACAGTAAAAAATAGTGTCCACTTAGGAATCGCATTGTATATTGAAATTTAGACCGGAAGTCACTATGCAATTTTATATACGATAGGATAGGATATCTGTACAAAGGGTATACGGGTTTATCAACGATTCAGCAGTCAGTGTGCCAAGTGCCGTGTTAGGATTGTGGGCTCAAACAAAAACCTTGTTTACTTCTAACCTATTTCAAATTCGTTGGTGAAACCGGCACTAAGGGAATTTATGAGTCATTATTAAATAAAAATATAGTAAAAACTGCTTACTCCTCCAACTTGTAACTTTCACTAGGTTTTAAAAAATTGTTCTGGGGAAACCTAACTTCACTTCACGGGAATTTTCTCCAGAATTTGATTCTCGTCAAATTGTACGAAAATATTAAATCCAAAGTAATAATAATTTCGATTGTATACAGGGTTGATTCTAAAAAAATATAAGGCACCATTAGAGAAATCGTATACTAGTTGTTAAATTTCAATGAGATGGTTATCCATTTTTAAATTCTTTACTTACAATAACTCTTAAACTAGCAAAATATATGAAAACGTTTCACAGGGTATGGGTGAATTCAAGATGTCCGTTATTTGTAAACAAATGTCCCAAATAAATTCAGTGGTGACATCGAACGAGTCTTAAAACCTTTAACATATACAGGGTGAGTTTTTAGTACCGGCTCGGTCGATAAGTCCACTACTGTAGAAGATAGCGAAAAAAGTTGTATATAAAAGTTGTAGCTACGGATACGCTCCTTGCTCAGAAAATATACAGATTTATACAGGGTGATCCGTAACTACGTGGTGATGCAAACATGCATTTTTTTAAATGAGATACCCTATATATTATTCCATATTTAAATTCTACTAATGATTTCCGTTCTTCCAATATAGGGTATTGTTACATTATACAGGGTATTTCAAAAGTTATGACCATTTTTGTATCCAAATCGCTGTCAAATGAACGTACTGTATATCAAAAAGTGATGAATCAAAAATAATTTTTTTTACACGGATGGATAAAAAATATCATCCAGTCTTGAAATCGGCTATAAAAAAAGCCCGCGACGCATATTCGTATACAGGGTGGTGCAGAATGGAAAATCTAGATTTTCTCTATTTTTTTAAATGTAACCCCCAATATTTTATTATACCAAAGGATTGTTTTTATTATGCTCTTTCATCTTTTTATAGCATTTGTTATGGCTGCATTCACTAGTTTCTGAGATATTTCGATTTTTCTACAAATTTTAAAGATACCTTCTATTTGGTTACTAAAATTTATTTATTTTGAGAAAATACTATTAAATTTTATTTTTGCTCAACAAACAACTAAAATATAAGGCCATAATAGTACTTGATCAAGTCAAAACACGGAATTAACGAGATATTATAGGTCAAGTGTGCTGAGGAAACAATTTTATAGGCGTCACGTGTAATTATCAAGCAGATCTATCAGGTAGGCTATGAAATATTAAACGACACAGTCCAAATAAAACGATTATCCAATCTTTCAAACGCATTAGTTTTAGAGTGCCTCCGTTCTGTATATTGCTGTTCATAGTTGATATATTCTAGAGGCAAGTAGGCAATTTCTCAAAGATTCTCCTAAATACCCCCAATGGAAAACTTAATTTTTAAAGCTGGTTTTTCACACAGTACAGAATTATTGAGCAGGTTATGAGAACTCTCAATTTTTCAAAGCCTACCTGATAAATCTGCTTGATAATTATGCATCACGCCTACAAAATTGTTTCTTCAGCATACTTGACTTTATTATCTCGTTAATTTAGGGTTTTGACTTCAACAAATAGTATCATGACCTTATAATTTAGTCGTTCGTAAAATAAAAAACAAATTCGGTAGTACTTTGTCAAAATAAATAAATTTCAGTACACAAATAGAAGCTATATTTTAAATTTACCGAAAAATCGAAATATCTCAGAAAATGACGGATGTAGATACAACAAGTGCTATACAAAGATGAAAGAGCATATTAAGAGCAATTCTTTGGGATAATAAAATATTGGGGGTTACATTTAAAAAAAAAAGAGAAAATCTGGATTTTGCATTCTACATCACCCTGTATACGAGTATGCGTCGCGGGCTTTTTTTATAGCCGATTCTAAGACTAGATGATATTTGTTATCCATCCGTGTAAAAAAAATGATTTTTGATTCACCAATTTTTGATATACAGTACGTTCATTTGACAGCGATTTGGATACAAAAATGGTCATAACTTTTGAAATACCCTGTATAATGTAACAATACCCTATATCGGAGGAACTGAAATCATTAGTAGAATTTAAATATGAAATAATATATAGGGCGTCTCATTTAAAAAAATGCATGTTTGCATCACCACGTAGTTACGGATCACCCTGTATAAATCAGAATATTTTTTGAGCAAGGAGCATATCCGTGGCTACAAGTTTTATATACAACTTTTTTCGCTATCTTCTACAGTAGTGGAGTTATCGACCGAGCCGGTACTAAAAACTCACCCTGTATGTAAATGATTCGTAAAAATAATGAACATATTCCGGCAAAAACATTATAGCAGTTTGGTCATTTCTACATTTTTGTGCATCTATTAAGCCCTGTCGATTCAAATATATCATAGATAAAAGATAGTAAGATATTGGGTCTGAAAATTAATAAGAAATGAATATCCATACGTTTCTTGTAATACTCTTTAGATACACATACACTACTTCAACTTAGTGATGAACTGAGAAAGATCGTACTCATTTTCGTACTGTTTGGGATCCCAAAGCTCCGGAAGGGACTCCAAGAAGGCTTTCATCCCCATATTCGACTTGGATCCAGAAGTACCGTCTCTGAGATTATTGGGTGTATGAGAAAATAAGTCCAATACTTGGTCAGTGCCCATCGTCTCCAATGAACTGTTTTCTCCGCTTATGACGGTATTCGCCGTTTGAACTTTGAATTTCTGCAAACTAATAAATAGCAAAAGGTAATGATACAGTAAGAGGCAATCACTGAAAATATGGTGGAAATTATTTCCCAAAAAATTAAAACAAAAAAAAATTTAAAAAGCTTTTATTTAAATGTTCTAAAAAAATAAAATAAAATGTTCCTTTAAAGTGTTAACTATCAACTTATAGCCTCATTATACACAATTTATATGATCATAAAAGCTTGTCGCGCGATTTACTTGTGTAAATTAACTAGTACCTATTCAATTGACTAACTTGGTCTGCTAAGTTTAATTGTGCTAAAATTTCACTTTAAATTAATTCTTATAGGTACTTACCTAAACCTCGCGACAAGCTTTTATGATCATATAAATTGTGTATAATGAGGCTATAAGTTGATAGTTAACACTTTAAAGAAACATTTTATTTTCTTTTTTAGAACATTTAAATAAAAGCTTTTTAAATTTTTTTTGTTTTATTTTTTTTTACTTTTTAGTTATTAACTTGCATATCAATTTTTTTTATTTTTTCTCGGCAAGCCCTTTTAGTTGATACCCATATTGCACAAGTGCATTAAAAATAACTATTTCGCCATCTTGCATGGTCCGCCATAGTTGACTTAGATTGACGCCACTCTCAACAAGCCCTTCCATTGGATACCCATATTGTAGAAGTGCATTAAAAATAGCTATTCCGCCATCTTGGATGGTCCGCCATATTTTATTTAGAATGACGTCACATTATTTTTCGAGTCACTCTCAACAAGCCCTTTCAATGTGCACAGACACTCTTCTCTCAGGTCGTAAAAAGGGTCCATGCAGTGATAAAACAACTCACCGACTTCGAATAGTATATTGTCTCCAAACTCTTACAACAAAACACATCGTATTATATCTAAAAATACTTATTATTCGCCATTTCTAATTTAGAATTTGCACTATCCTGATATCCACTCATTTTCGTAGATTTTCTTTTATTAGACATCATGAAAACCTTAAACTAAACTAAAAACATGGACCTACTCTAAACATAACCTTAAAACTGTGTTGGTGATAAGAGCCCACTAACAACACGAGTTTATCCCTATTACTTTCCCGAAGTTAGTCCAGCACCCCAAATGCTCCTTTACAACTTATTATTGGAAAATCCTTACCGCGGATCTTCTTTACCACTTACGTCGCGTCACAGTCATACACACCGGCTGTCCGGTCCACCTTTCGTGGTTGCTCGGTGCGCCAGCGGTTCATTAGCTACCCCCTAACCTCATGTCGATGTCGTCACCGTCGTCGAAACAACCTGGTGACGCCCACTGCGTAGGTTGTATAAACGAATTCGTACAATTCGATCCAGAATCTCGTGTGACTGCTGCCAGATTCTTGCTCACACCGCAAGCCTCTAGTTGAGCGCCAAATGCAAAAACTCCCTTCTCTCAGGTCGTTAGGTCCATGCAGTGATAAAACAATTTGCCGGCTTTGAGTAGTATATTTTCCCCAAACTCTCACAACAAAATTCGTCGACTAAAAATGACATCAGGGGATCTTTTGTTAGAGATGACATTCCTCTCATTAGATTGTCATTCCCCTTACCATCTACTGGGCATCCTCACATCAATATGGTCCCATATTGTAGAAATGCATTAAATAACTATTATACTATTGGATTTAGAACGACATCATACAGCTTATCGTGCATTGTCATCCAAACTAAACGTGTATACAAAATTTCAGCTCAATCGGTTGAAGATATCTGCATCAAAATTGAGTTGCAAGATTCCACCCGAACAAGCACACATACATTGCAAGTTAAATAACAGCTTTTAAAAATACAATATACAACAGTATCCACTTTTACGCTAAAGAACTTTCTGGGAATTTAACCCAGTCACTAACTCCAAAACTATTGATTTTTCAAACCCCTGTCTGGGGACTTGTTCGGATTGTCAAGGGGTATAGTTTACTATTATTTCAATTTAACTGGAAACTCTTCCCTCATATTTAGTGTGTGATCACAGAAAAATTAAATTCTATGCAAGTTATTCCTCGTTTTTATATTTTTTTATAACATATCAATAGAAATGTTGGTATACACATACATATGTTACATGCTGTACGAGTATGTGATTGTAACACAAAATAACTACTTCACAATCCAGAAAATATATAATGACAGCTCAAATTTGTGGCTCGGTGTTACACTTACCCCATGATTTTCTCCTCTAAAGTTGCCCTAGTAATGAGCCTGTATACATTCACCACTTTCTTCTGGCCTATCCTATGCGCCCTATCCATCGCCTGCAAGTCTTTCATAGGGTTCCAGTCGTGTTCGACGAATATTACGGTATCGGCTCCTGTCAAATTGAGGCCTAAGCCGCCTACTTGCGTTGTGAGCAAAAGTACGTCTATGGAAGGATCGTCGTTGAATCTGCGAAAGATAAAATGTTCATAACTAATCTGATCTACAGACATCATTCTGTATGACGAAAAATGTTCCGACACAAATTTAATATAATTTCATTATTAAGGGCCGGCTGTACAACTGCCAGTTTAACTCAAGCCTTTATTAAACCTAAGCTTAGCTAATCTTAGGCTTAACCTTGACATCCATTGTACAATCGTCGGTTTGGTTAAAACTGGTTGATAATAAAATTCACTACGATTGGCACTAATGATGTAATGCCTATTGTCATAATTATCTAAAAAATAGCCTTTTCTGATTTGTCACTGTTGACAGTTTGTGTCAAAGTAAGGCATCGGCCGTTTCTGTTTCTGTTCCTTTAATTGCTGTGTTAAATTAGACACAAAGCGTTCCAAAAATATAACCTAATAAAGTGACAAGCAACTTGAAGGTTACTGTTCCACACATCATGTCATTTGTGTTTAAATCCCCGCTAAGCTCGGGTTAAGCTTCGAGTGAGGGCTAAGCCAGCATTGTACAATGGACGTTCTGCAACTTCCGTGATTCAACGTCGGCCTTATCTTAAACCAAAAGCTTAAGCTCGCATTGTACAACCGGTCCTAAACAAGATGTAATGGCACACACACCCACAGGGGTTAATTTTTAAATAACTGTATGTCAACATAGCAAAATATCTCCACAAAATTCATACTATCTCCACAAGATTCATACAATGTGCTTGTATAACTAGTTTTTTAAGAGCTTGACATACTTGTGCGCAGGTTTCCGATATTTGGTGTTTCGGAATTTGATAGTAATGAAATTTATATATTAGGAACAAAAGTTTTAGTAAGAAAACATGGGATTTGAGTTAGGTAGACGGAAATAGGCATACTTGTATAGTATCCAGAAATATTCCATTCTACGTTAAAAAGACGGTATTTTGATGGTTCAGGAATGATTACAGCAAATCAATAGATATGTTGACCTCTATTGCATTAAGCTAGTTGCACACACACAGATTTTGGATGGTCGGTAAAAAATCGGCCGATATTCTATCGGTAGCAGATCCTTGCAGACAGGCCGGATTTTCACCGGCCAAACAATCAGTTGTTTTGTGTTTCTGACGGCTGGAATAGAAGATGCGTAGCGACTATCGGTCGGTAAACAATCGATACGTGTACAAGGTTGTATTTAGCCACGTATGTCACTGTGTCGCCGGGACGTCCCGGTACCGGCGGTCTGCAGTGGCAGTGGCCGGCTGCTCGCCGATACTTTACCGGTATTATTTTACAGTCGGCGTGTGTGCAAAGTCCCATTCCATCCAGTGGTTCCACTATTAGAATTTGAACGGCCGGACTAAAACCGACCGTCCAAAATCGGTGTGTGTGCAACTAGCGTTACTGCATATTTCTTCATCATAGATGCAAATTCTGAAATTTTGAGGAGCTGGCAACGCCGATATAATTTTCATGCGACATATTTACGTTAGAACCCTATCAAACGTTTGTTTTGTTTGTGCGTCTTTTAAGCTTAGTCAGTAAAATCGGATTCACTATTTGTTGGTAACTGTAGTGAAGCTTTACGAACTTGCTGTGCTATATTCGAATGTACTTTAACGGTTTTTCGAGATGGGACTCAAAAAGTGCAGTGTTTGTTACATGGGTTGCATTGGAAGAATTTTCAGGTTAGTTGGAAAGGTTTGGAGACTGAAGTGTCAAAAATCTGTTTATTCACTTAAGATGACGGCTTTGAGCACGCCATGCTGAAGTGGTTTGTTTACTACCTCTATATTCAGGATGTGCCAAAAAGTTATCTTTCAAATAAATGTGTCTATCTAAACAACTTTTTGGCATCAATAAATGGTTATTGGAAATCATACATTTTTATTATATCAACGCAAGAACGTGGAGAGAGCCTTATTAAAGTGACCGAAATTTTCAAACAATCCGCGACTTAATCCACTATTGTCATTTTCTGATGAGCAAAATCTTTGATAAACCTATTCTATTGTAACTTTTCGTCTACAACAATTTAGGACATAGTGAGAATAACTCTAAATAGTTATGAATTCTGAATAGCACTGCCACGAGGCATTTCAAACTATAGTGAATTACAAAGAAGTGAAGAAAAATGTATTCAAAAACTATTATATGAAATTAAGCTCGTAGCATTAGGTGCGTGAAGTTAAAAAATAAAGTAATGCTTACCTCGTAACAACAGAGTGTCTTTGTCCAGGCGGCACAGATCCATCTAATCTCAAATAGGTAACGCTAGGCATATGCTTTTTAAGGAGATCATTTTCTATTATATCTAGCATGGCTTTTAATTGGCAGAAAATCAGCGCCCGATGCTGATTAACCACAAGTTCAGTAGATTCTTTATCACCACTTTCTGATACACCTATACCGCAGTCTTGAAGTAGTTGTCTGAAAGAAATGTATATCTATGCTAGAAATTTTAGCAGTGCTGTGAACCACTGTTTTAGATTCAAGTTTAGAATAATTAAGTCTATACTGTATTCACAGCCAAGCTAGACCAAATGAAAACAAGCCCGCGTGCGTGATCGGCTCGTGTCGGTGGGGTCCCTAATAGTCCAGTATGTGTAAACTGTGTGTTATAATCTGGAAAGTCAAAATCTCCAAGGCTGACTGGAAAGTAGATCCAAATATGCAATGTCAAGTGTTCATTGCCTAATGTTCATTTCAAACTGGCAACTGGCTACTTTTGAGTTGCAATGGGCTCACAAGGCAACTCTTTTAAATAGTCATATAAAATTTCATAATTGCACTGGACTATAGCTGGCGCGTTCGCAGACGTTAGCAGACAGTAACCACGCGAATGTTGCATGCGACTGTTTATTTGGAGTCTATCTTGGGATTGAATATACTGTAGGTCTGCCATTTGTAGGTCCGCATTCAATATTCATGGTCGTTTCTCAAGTATTCCTTAAGTATTTCTCAAGGGATACTTGAGGGTTACTCAAGGAACCCTCAAGTGTGGCTTTCCTTGTGTATCTGTTTCCTAGACAACATCTATTCATTCATTCAACGACGTTCTCATATTTCAAACATAAGTCAATTTGTTATGTCAATGCCTACGCATTTTGATGTTTTCTGTTATCATTTTTTGTTTTGTGCCAGTATTTCGTGTTTTGTGCCGGACATTTTTCTGGATGTAGCAGAATCTGACAACACCGTACTCCAAAATTAACCTACAAAATCGCCTTGACTGTAACGAAATGTCATGTTGACATGTCATGTTGACACTTCGTTACTTGAGTATTACTCAAGGGAGCCTTACGTAAGGGACCCTCAAGTAAGGTTCGAAACACAAAACCTCACTTAAGAGACCCTCAAGTGTTAAGAGACTATGAATACAACCCTGTGATACAAGTAAATGTTTCAATATTAATAAATGAACAACCGTACTTACTTTAATGCTGGCAGCTTTGCAGAATGCGATATGTCATCTAGCCTTGAATTTTGCTTCTGTAACTGAGCAATGATATGCATATACTGTGGATGTGACGGATTCAAAACTAATTTTGGATGGTTGCATACATTCTGCAAATACCGCAGAGCCTGGAATATATGGGTATTTCCTTGGAGGGAAGTAGACACTGAACCTGTTGATATTGACTCCTGCAAACAAAATAGAAGACATCAGAAATATTAATGAAATACATGTCATACCAAACGTACTATCTTTTTCGGCGTTGTAGCGTTTAAATATGTTAATCAATGGTTGTAGTATTGTGGTTGTTTTCTTCCGCTATAAACATAGCGTTATTCCTTTTAATACGAAAATTGTATTTTATATTGTCTAATGTGATTGTATAGTTAAGGTTGAATTACCACAAATCCAAACATGTTGCGGAAGTCAGAATGAAACGTTAACAAATTATATATATTTTTGATTCGCTTGCGCAGAATTTTGAACAATTGATATATTTTATGATTTTATTCCTGAAATTACTACAAGTTAGAAAAAAAATGAGAAAATATAGTTGCTAATTTTTACTTGATATGAGCAAAAATAAATTCAAGTATCTCTCGAGAAACACGAAACTTAAAGCTTTTAGGATATGGACTTTTTAAATATTTAGCGGTAACATAAGTCAGCAACCTCTTAGACATTAAATATGCAGCATTTAAAGATATTTGATATAAAAAGAAAACGAAGCTCAAAACATTAAGGAAAAATAAAAACAAATAAGTTCTCAACGTTTAATATTACAGTTATGGGGTGCATTCAGATTAAGCATACCTGTAAAGTTTGGTGAGCTCGCGACTTTGAAAAATCCTCGTACAATTGCTCCTGCAAAGAACTGAGCTCGCAATAATAATCCTGGGTAATCTTGGGAGGCAAATCAGCTAACACGTCTTCTTTCATCCTTCTCAGTAGAAACGGTAAAACTTGTCTGTGTAGAGCTTCCATCGCCAAAACACCTGCTTCTTGGTCCTTGGGAGAGCATTTGGGATCTCTACTGGCTAGAATTGGTCTTGAGTATCTGTAAGTAATCGTTTTGAAATAATATGCGGACTATTTTAATAATTTCATAATAATAATAATGTGAAACTCGTATGTACCTACATCAATCGAATGGTGATTGTGATTGCTCGTATATTAAAAAATGATGGTAGCTCATAATTTACGAGTACAATAAACACTTATTGATTCATTAGCTTGCTCAGGATAACATAATTTGTACTGAGAACTAGCTTTTTAGTTGAGAAAATGTTCATCTGCGGTTCAGCGTTGTTGATAAATCGAAAATAAGAACAAGTTCTAGATTGGTGTCTTAGAATCACGACATTGTTTGCCTTATGAACCTACAGCGCAATCCTAAGTCAAGACAAAAAAATCATCTCATTCGGGTTCTAAAAACACATTGATTCGGTTCTTCGCTGAAGCATCGCCAACCACATGGTCACAATAATCTACTAAAACTACGGATCAACGTTACGCGGGGTGGTCCGCTATCTAACGACATAACTTCAGGGCATCATAGATACTTATAATCGAGACAATTTTAACCTACTTTCGTTAATCTCTCATGCAAGCAAGGTTCTACTATATATTTTACAATCTCGTTTGGAGGGTTTTATTGGCTGGCAAATTTCTCAGGCGCAGGCAGGTTTCGTAAAAGGACGCGGTACGCGTAAACAGATCTTAAACTTAAGACAGATTATTGAAAAAGCCAGGGAGCATTATTTTCCTATTTTTATCTACTTTGTGAACTATTCTAAGGCGATTGATAACGTAGAGTGGCCTAAAATGTGGGAAATCCTTATCTCTACGGGAATCCATTGCCACTTAGCATTTCTCATACAGCAACTCTATGAGTTTAGCTCGGCTCGTGTAAGAATTGACAGTAACCTGTCTGGTAAAACAGCAACCAGAAAAGGAGTTCGTCAGGGATGTGTATTATCTCTGATGTTATTTAACATTTACTCTAAATTTGTGGAGACAGGTATTGGACAACGGGAATGGCGGTATAACTATTGGCGGAAGCAAAATATCCAACTCAAGATTAGTAGCACTAGTAGCTATATTAAACATCTTAGAACAACACAGTGCAGCATATTATTATGGTCTTGGTATTAACTACAACAAAGCCAAGGTTATGATCGTAGATAGAGAGCATGATAATCATCGAGAAATAAAGTCAATAGGCCGCTGTGAAGTAGTTCAAAGTCTTATGTACCTCAGTTCTTTGATCGACAATTCGGGTAGCTGTGAAAATGAGATTCGACGGCGCATTCAACAGGCACGTGTGGCCATGATAAAGCTTACTAAAATATGGCGTGGCCATAACATCACTAAAGCTACCAAAATGTCGCTGGTTCAGTGTTCTCCATATTTTTGTATGCTTCGGAAACTTGGACTATTGAAAAGGCAGATCAATCTCGCATCGCCCATCGTACTAATGTTTCCATAATGGATGAGCTCGGTAACTCAAAGAGACTATCCTCGATTATGTCGACGAGAATGCTTACATTCTTCGGACATATTCACAGAAGCGATAATACGGAGAAACTTGTAGTTCAGGGTCACGCTCCGAGTGGGCGGCGCCGTGGCCGTTCCCCTACACGCTGGGTGGATACGACGAAACAGTTGCTGGATATGAGTATCAAGAGCGCCACTGAACTGACAGTAAATCGCGAGCAATGGCGAGCTACAGTTCTCAAAACTATTGATAATATTCGTGTCGGCAATACTCTAGCTCCGACTTAATGTATTTTACGAGTTCACAACATGTCTGTTAAGACATTGTGACTATAATGATGATACTTATATCCGGTAAAGCTTCGGTCTCGATATTATGGGTATACAATTACCTTTTTTTTAAAACTCCTACATCGCTGGCTTTGTTACAAATAACAATAATATTGTTTTCTAAACAAAAAATGGCAAGACAGACAGAAAATGGCATCAAATTTTCTCTCGACAAAAAACCGTATAAACAACTAACCGAATTTCTGAGCAAGAAAATGATAAACTTACCGAGCTGTAAACTGCTTTTCCGTCCCCAGAAATCCAGGCATGAGAAAATCGAAAAGACTCCACAGTTCCAGAACGTTGTTCTGGATTGGCGTTCCGCTCAAGATCAACCTGTGATTGGCCTTTAGAGCCTTTATAGCGATGCTTGTTCTCGTCTTCCCGTTTTTGATGACGTGGCCTTCGTCGAGGATCACATAGTTCCATTTTATAGTTGAGAAAAACTCGATATCTTTACGCACTATGTCGTACGAGGCCACAATAAGATTATACCTTTTGAATTTAGGCCTCAGTTTTTCGCGTTCCGTGGGAGAGCCGTTGTATTGAAGTGGACGCAGGTACTTGTGCTTGACGAACTTTTCCACCTCGTACACCCAGTGGCCTAAAATATTACCTTTTTGTTTAGTCTGTTTTTATTGCAGATAGAATAATGGGGTATTTTCCGAACAAAATTTTATGACGGAATATTGATGTTACGTCCCCAAAAACCATGTAACGAACCATGTAACGAACATTTTTACGTTTCATTGTGAACGCGCAGTGAGTTAAAATCCCCTCCAAAGTTCAAACATAAAATTTCGCGCCAAAGCTGTGACGTATAAATCTTAGCGTGGCATAAGAAGTCCTTCGTGGTGCTATCCTTAGAATGTGACTCTACTTTGTCGTCTGACCTCCTTTTCTCCATCTACAAACATAACCTCTGCTTCGTATTGACATTGACAGATGTTTGTTTACATCATTTCATCATGGTTAATTACCGTGACAGTCGTGAGACCAGGGGAGGTTATGTACGGCATGACACTAGTGACAGGCTGTTAAAGAATGACGCGTAAATTTGTGAAAAGTAACTGGGAAACATTCTCAGAGTGAACTGCTAATTACATAATAATGCAAAAAATGGAATTGCAGTGTAATATAACATTTATAGTCTACAAACATGAACTTTTATTCAATTAAAAAGAGGGAAACTAAATAAACATTATACATAAAATTAAGTTTACATCCTCTGTATGTAGAAAAACTAGGCAAAATGTCAACAACGTGGCAACCTTGAATCTACACATAATTCAAATTAAAATAGCCACATCCTATCTACATCCGGCATAAAAATCACTTTTGATTGGTTGATTTCTTAGGCGGGAGGTTTAAGAGATTTAAATGAGCTCTTTTCAAAGGGATGATTTTCAAAGTCTATCTTTACTCCACGTAGGCAGAAAAAAATTGAGCAAACACTGCCATCATTACAAATTAGATACAAGCAATCCACTTCGGCCATTAAACAGGCAATATTAGCAAGTTGGAAAATACCCCATTACCCCTCCTGTATGGCGTGAAACATAAAATAGATATTTTTCAGTAAAACATACGATACCTGTTAACGTGGGTGGGCATATAACTAAGGATGGCAGCGGTGCGCAGTCTGGAGATTTAGCTTCCTTAAATCTAACGTCCCTATAGAAATGATCACCGGCTAATATACAAATGCTCTGTAAAGTCTTTCCAAGACCCATATCGTCGCAGAGAATTCCATGTAGCTTGTATTTATTGAGGAAAGCCAACCAGTTCACTCCTGTCTGTTGGTAACTTCTTAGTTTCGCTCCGATCGGGATAGGTACCACGTAATTTGGAATCATGGACGGCGACAACAGGTGTTTAAGAAATTCCCGCTCTTTTTCACACTGTCTGCTGAGACTACTACCTGTAACAAAAAAGAAGTGATCATCAAATACCAATTAGCCCTAGCACAGACATTTCTTGACAAAAGTTTCTTAATAACGAACGACTATCAATTATAAAAATAATAAGGAGTACTATCATCAAAAAGTCAGTGTCAAGGTCGTTCCCCTTCAAGGAGTCATATTTGGTTATTTGGTTTCCTGCAACGAATTCGAATAGGTTAGAAAAAGCAACGCCCATGCCTTAACAGGCATGAGTCTGTTCTCAAGACCCTGCTGTTGTTATTAACTGTGTTCACAAACACGGTGTTATTTTTTACAGAAATCCGCAGGATTTAAATCGTGTGGAACTGTTTAAAATAGTCTTTCAACATTTATGTACTGTTGAAACCCAAAATTTACTCGAAACTATAAAATTTAACCCGAAGCGATCAACCAAAACAAAGCTGCTGTTTTTTTATTAATACACTATTCATGCTATTATTTTGAGGGCTCTTTACCTGCTATCTCGTCGCGGGTATACAAAGAGTATACGGGATTATCAGCGATTCAGAATTGTGGGGACAAACAAAAACGTTGTTTACTTCTTCTAACATATTCGAATTCGTTGGTTTCCTGGGTTAGCTAGTCCAAAGTCAGTCAAAGGATACCTATAAGGTGAACCTTGTTGGCTTTGGTAAGCTTATAAACGGACTCACCTTTGAAATTTGGTGGATCAGGTACACTGCCATCAAGAGGCATCAGTTGTACTAAAGTAGCAAAACTATGAGTACCCATCAGTCGAACGCAGGAATTCTGATCGGACATCCTACCCAGTAACGGTACGATCAAGAGAACTACATAAGGAATAATATCGAACTGCAGAGCGTCTACGATGCAAGCTATTGCTTCTACAGCTCCTTGTCTGAAATATATTTAAGAAACTATTATTTTGGGCTTTATATAACTATCACCGCATGCTCAGTAAAACTCCTTAACGTATCGCTGTATGTTCCAATATCGCAATATAGACAGAATCTGCAGAAATTATATCCAATTTGACTGATGCCATTGGACGCGCAAAGCATTGCAGTACTGACTAGATAGGGACAGAACTGCCTACGGATAAGGAGTAAGTTAGCGTATTTTGGTCAACATTACGTAATAAGTAAAAATATACCAAATAACAGTATCTAGAGGGGGGGGGTAGGTTGGCTCAGTGGTTCGAGTCGAGGGCTCGTGACCGGCAGGTCTAGGTACGGTTCTCGTTAGAGGCGGAAATTTATTCCAGGTTTTTTCAATCAAAAATAAAAATCCATAAAAAAAAGCTCAGCAAGAATCCTCACCTGAGCCTTAACTGTTGGCTTCTAATTAACAGTACTGTTCCTATAGTGGTGCCAGGAAACAGTAATAAAGACTGCACAGAACACGAGGCTAATGACCAGAGCAGTCGATGCCGATGACACAGAAGTAACAGTATTTAGATTTTAAAAACTGTACCATGCATTTCAATTCTAATGCTCTACAACACAAGCCAATTTTTTGTGGAATGGAACGATCATATAGATACATATAGCTTTTATAACAAAACCACTTTTCCCAACAATTCAAAAGTTATATCAAAATAAAAATTAATTTTTGAGTCCAGAACCGAAGACAGTCTTTCAGGGCTTGACAACATTTTTTATTTTTTTTACCAAGAAATGTATTGACATGCTTTTGCACATGTTACGCACTTTTTTCTACTATCGAAATAAATAATTGTTTTTGGATCAAATTTTATCATATATTTTACTTACACTAGTACAAATGTAAGTACCGTAGACGCAAGTACTAGAATACAAAAACCTATGGAAATTAATAAATATCAATCGCCAATTGCTCTGACAAATTTGTCGAAAAAAGAACAAAAGCTTCCAACAAACTTTTTTTTAGGTTCAAACACTGTTTTTTATAAGACTTCTTTTGCTTGTTAAGCATAACCTATTATTAGGTATTATTGTTATTATTGAAACGCAATGTATGCAGTGGTTCAAAACTTGCTTGAACATTATCCCTAATAAAAAGCGACAAAATTTAAGCTGTCTATATAAAACAAACATACTTTTTTAAAATATCTTTTGAATAGTTTTTTGTCGATAAAATGCGATCTAGTTTAACCCAGTTCTTTGGCGCAGATCATCTAGGGATACCCTCTACAAATAACCGCAATTCAAGGTTGCATCTGGTTATTGTTTTATTCTTTTATTTGACGCAGAACCACTCACGGCACTCACCTATCAATATCACAGTCAGTTGCTCCGAGTTTAGGTAAAACCATGCTAACTATATATTCCATAACGCTAACAGAATTCAGTTTCGCAAAAGCGGCTAGACAGCGCGAGGCCAGATGGCGTACAGCTTTGTACGGATGAGATAATAAGACGCACAGTCTGACGAGTGACTGTTCCATCACATATGGCAGCAGGGTACTGTGCAAACTTGGGCAGGTCACTTCCAATACCTAAAAACATGAATTGCGGAATAAAATACAATTCTGTACTAGTTCCATTCGTAGACAATCTACACAAGCAGATTAGGAAGGTTTAAATACAATGTTTTCTTCATATTACTTTCAAAAAAATCATCCATGTTACAAGTGTAGCATTACTGTATGTTACATTCATTTATTCAATTAACCAGCTAGTGCTAGTAATTAAAGTTACAAATATAACGTTATAGTAAACAAATACTAAAATGTTATGAGAACAGTGTAGAAAGTAAGATTAAAAAATGAAAGTTACAAATACCTAAGCTAATTTAAAAATTACATCTGAACAATGGGGTATTTTCCAACTTGCTAATATTGCCTGTTTAATGGCTAAAATGGATTGCTTGTTTCTAATTTGTAATGATGGAACTGTTTGCTCATTTTTTTCTGCCCACGTGGAGTAAAGATAAGAGTTTGAAAATCATTTCTTTGAAAAGAGCTCCTTTAAATCTCTTAAACCTCCCGCCTAAGAAATCAACCAATCAAAAGTAATTTTTATGCCGGATGTAGATAGGATGTGAATATATTAATTTGAATTATGCCTAGATTCAAGGCTGTCACGTTGTTAATATTTTGCCTAGTTTTTCTACATATAGAGGATGTAAACTTAATTTTATGTACTATGTTTATTTAGTTTCCCTCTTTTTAATTGAATAAAAGTTCATGTATGTAGACTATAAATGTTATATTACACTGCAATTCCATTTTTTGCATTATTATGTCATTAGCAGTTTACTCTTAGAATGTTTCCTATACTATACTTTTCACAATTTTACTCAGTCATTCTTTAACAGCCTGTCACTAGTGTCATGCCATACATAACCTCCCCTGGTCTCACGACTGTCACGGTATCTAAATTAACCATGATGAAATGATGTAAACAAACATCTGTCAATGTCAATACGAAGCGGAGGTTATGTTTGTAGATGGAGAAAATGAGGTCAGACGACAAAGTAGAGTCGCATTCTAAGCATAGCACCACGAAGGACTTATTACGTCACACCATTGATTCACACTAAGATTTATTACGTCACAGCTTTGGCGCGAAATTTTATGTTTGAACTTTGGAGGGGACTTTAACCCACCCGTTACATGGTTTTTGGGGACGTAACATCAATATTCAGTCATAAAATTTTGTTCGGAAAATACCCCATTGTAGGAGTAATATTTTAAACAGGTACTCTAGTA
This sequence comes from Callosobruchus maculatus, assembly GCA_951848785.1. Taxonomy (NCBI): domain Eukaryota; kingdom Metazoa; phylum Arthropoda; class Insecta; order Coleoptera; family Chrysomelidae; genus Callosobruchus; species Callosobruchus maculatus. The sequence continues at coordinate 7,038,037 of CATOUR010000029.1, forward strand.
AAGATATACTTTAACTCTTCAATAATAGATGCCATCAAAGTATTAAACTCGACTCGACTATTTATAGGAGACTGCTGATCATACAGTCTCCGGTGAAAATTGAGTGAATGTTGAAAGAGGGAGTAGGAAAATTTAAACTCTGTAAAAGTTCAAGTGAATCAACGACTCTATTCGCATATAAAAATCACATCAAAATTGTATTTGCGTTTTTGGAGTGTCTCTAAATGCACATGCTTTAGGTATATGAAGCTTGAGCGGGGCTGTGTTGTAGGAATTTTTTTGGACACGTTTCTATGCGTCTATATATGTTATATGATAAGGAGGCCATACGGTTGTACAGTTCTCAAGCTGTGATCTAACTAGAGTATTGTATAATTCAGATGTTGCTGAAGGCCTTAGTGTTTTAAGAATCCTAACATTATTAGTGACGTAATACTTTACCTGCAAAATCCAAACCAGCTGTTCCGCTTCCTCACTCCTTCCATACAAAGCCTTCGGGTTGAACGTCTGTGGATTCACCGTTTGAATCAATTGACCGACGATCATCTCCCACAGCTTGGGAACCCTGGTAGGTACATTTTCACCTAGTGTTTCAAAATTGTAAATAAAAAAAAAGTAGGAAAGATTTTGCTTGAGTAAATTCAAACGGCACTCTGACTGTGGAATTTGTTGGTATAAAAATTTAATTTTTTTATTATATTGACACAACTGGATTTTTCCCGGACTAGTAATCAACAAATTCTACATTTAACCTTGAAAAAAAAAGAAAAAAAGTTGATGACCGCGGTGAGATTCGAACCAACGCCCTTTCGGACTGGTGCCTAGAGTCTTAACCGCTCGGCCACGCTGCCTGTGCTTCAGGAATATCAATACACCGTACATAATACGTCGTCAATTATCTGTCGTGGTTTTATTCAATTTTTTTAACCGGAACGATATTGACAAAACCCGATTTTTCTCAGACCAGTTTTTTCATGCTGATCCCGAATCTGTATTTAGTTTTTCTCCAGCACCTGTAGTTTTGGCTATCTTTTTTATACGGACAGGCGGACGGACAGACAGATGCTCTGCATAAGCCCTCTTCAGTGACTTCAGTGAGTCAGTGAGAGCTAAAAAAGTATCTCTTACGCAACACTTCAATTTAATGGCCAAAAAATAACAAAAACGAATATGTTTAGTCAAGAGAACTAACTTTTATGACTTCATGAATTATAATATGTAATGCGCAATTTCACATGATCCGCAACGAAAATGACCTCTCACTCTTCTACCGACATTCAAACGGAACCTGCTCCTCTGAGCTATCCTCTATCGTTCCGCCGCTCACCGCTCCTATCAGATGCACCTGCGCGACCGCTGCATCTCATCCTAAGGCGGTAGTTCTTCATACATCAAGAACCGAGCGGTACAACCGCACATTTATTCCCAGGATGCCTGCGGGTAATGGCCCATTCAAATCCCGCGGTAACAATTTTCCCCAACATAACCCTTTAACAGCAGCCGCGGTACTCCAGTATTTAGGCTCTGCCTAAGTGCCTATGCGGTCCGCTTAGTTATAAAAAAAATATTTGCTAGGGTCTGCCCTCTGGATCTCTTGTATTTACGCCTATACTACTGACTAAAAAGATGTATTGTGGTGATCCGGAACGCGCTCCTGGCTGCCATACGTTAGAACGCACCTTTAGCTGTCAGGCTGCCAAAGTTTGACATTGACGGCAGTGACAGTTGATAGAAGGAAAATCGATTGAAATTTGTTAATTGTAATAAGTGTATGAGGGTAGTCATTTGATGAAGTTCGGATAAGTAATTTATTTGATTATTACTACATCCTATATTGTTCAGATATTTTGATATTTGTCAGATCATGAGTGATTTTTCATAGAGTTCATGTTCATTTTCAATCAGAGAAAAAGATACAGTTCTGTGATGCTATTTGTTTGTTTTTTTTTCACTTGAATAAAGTAGGGAGTCCTTGGAGACTGGTTGCCATAGTTTGTTTATTGATTACGGGCGGGGATTGTTTTTGAAAAAGGGAGGAGTTCAGACACCAAAATTTAAACAAACCATTTTTGAGTCTTTTTCACGAATATTTGCAGGTATGTTGTCTTTTGAGTTTGTATTATTAACTAATGTGGTCTGGCTACAATATTTAAAGTGTTTGACAACGTATACTATACATCCGGCTTTTACGACGACTTTATATGGCGTTGGGTCTCTTAGGGATTGCAGGCTGGTGTAAAATATATGAAATGCAAAGCACTCATGATTTGATAAATACAAGAATCAAGTAATAAAACCATACCATAAACACTCAGCACTCATGATTAATAAATACAAAACAAATGTTAAGAAACAAATAATAAAAAAACAATATCATAACATTTCTGTGTTTTGATTTCATTCTCCCTGAGTTGGAACACATGCATGCTAAAAGACTCAGGTTACCACGGGCACACATACAACATTGCGTTCTAAATTCCACCACTAGACATCTTTGGTCACCTTGGCTATTTCAAAATTTGGTATCGGTTTTGACAGTGACCATTTGCTCACTACAGTATCTACACAATGTATGCTCACCGAACAATCTTGTGGTGGCGATCAATGCGAACGTCGCTCCCCGTCTCTGGATGCAATTGCTTCTTTGCGTCTCGTCCTCCTCTTTGAACAGCTCCTCGAGGGGCATGTCGGTAGCTGGAGGTCTACCAGGACCCCTGGTGGTACTGTTGGAGCGCTTCAACACCGCTCTCTCCGCGTTTTTCTGCTGGTTCTGTAGGGTCACTATACCTTGGTAGTTCAGTAACGTGTCGGGAATGTCACCGTTACGACAGCTAGGTTCACCTTAAATAATAATAACATACAATTTTAATTATTGGTGAAAGAATAAAAGAATAACGATAAACATAGTGTGTAAGGCTTTCGCGGCCATCATTCAATGAATGTGTGGTTCTTGGGTTTTTAGGCCGGCGCGTTTAGCGTTAAGGCTTGACGTTTCGCCACCACGAGTGGATGGCATCTTCAGAAGCTATTTCACCTCGGCGACTTCCAAAATACTGACGGCTGGTGGATCTGCATCTGTATTTATACTTGCTAATGGTGACGTGGCCCAACCAGGTAGCGTTGGTAGCCCCGCCCCTTCGCGATATGAGTGTCTTCAGGTCCTTTAGGATGGGTACCCATGTCCGGTTGACTTTCTGTGTTTCTTCTTTCCTATTGAAACTATTATGATGTTTTTGTATTTCGATGGCTTCTCTGTGAAGTCTGGCATGGTATGAAGACGTTGCGGCAAGAACCTGAGTTTCTTCAAACTTGATCCTGTGACTTCCCTCCTTAATCGCATGTTCGGCTACCGCTGATTTGTCCGTATGGCCTAGTCGACAGCTAGCCTTATGAATAAATTGAAGGTATAGCCATGGGAAGCCCTCTAAGCCCGGTAGTAGCGAACTTTGTAATGGAGAAGGTCGAACAGGCAGCCTTGAAGAGCGCTCAATACAAGCCCAAGATATGGCTCAGATACGTGGACGATACGTTCGTCATTTGGAATCACGGAAGAGAAAAGCTAGAAGAATTTCTAGAACACCTGAACAGCGTGCATGAAAACATCAAGATCACCATGGAGGTAGAAGAAAACAAAAAACTCGCCTTCCTTGGTGTTCTTCTAACAAGAAAAGGAGTTACATTAGGACATAAGGTATATAGAAAGCCAACTCATACTGACCGGTACTTACATAAAGAGTCAAACCACCACCCATCTCAGAAGTACGGAATTATTAGAACTTTGACAGAACGGGCTAGAAAAGTGTGCGAACCAGAAGAACTCGACACCGAACTGGAACATCTAAAGAATGCTCTTAAGGCAAATGGTTACACAGAAAAGAAAATAACAAGAACAATGAGAAGAAACCAGAACCTAAACCGATAGCAAAAGCTTTTCTACCATATGTGCCTGGAATAACAGACAGAATAGGCAAAATGTTACGAAAGGAAAACGCCAAGACCATCTACAAGCCCGCAAGAAAGATCCAGGAATATTTGAGAACGGTGAAGGATAAAAGAGACCCACTCACAACACCGGGGGTTTATCGCATACCATGCACATGTGGGAGTGTATACATTGGAACAACGAAGCGATCTATAAACACAAGAATGAACATAAGGCTAGCTGTCGACTAGGCCATACGGACAAATCAGCGGTAGCCGAACATGCGATTAAGGAGGGAAGTCACAGGATCAAGTTTGAAGAAACTCAGGTTCTTGCCGCAACGTCTTCATACCATGGCAGACTTCACAGAGAAGCCATCGAAATACAAATACATCATAATAATTTCAATAGGAAAGAAGAAACACAGAAATACACTATCATATCGCGAAGGGGCGGGGCTATCAACGCTACCTGGTTGGATCACGTCACCATTAGCAGGTATAAATACAGATGCAGATCCACCAGCCGTCAGTATTTTGGAAGTCGCCGAAGTGAAATAGCTTCTGAAGATGCCATCCACTCGTGGTGGCGAAACGTCAAGCTTTAACGCTAAACGACGCCGGCCTAAAAACCCAAGAACCACAAATTTATAAATAAACAGTTATGAGTTTAACCTATAACGATTATTCGGCTTTAGCTAGCATTTTTCTAGGGTGAGAGCCATCGTACATCAAACTGAGACGACAGACAGGTGCGCCAAGGAGGGCGCAGAACTCCCTCTCATCGGGCCAGAAGCAGCATCTGGTACATGATGAAACTTGGTACGGACAGCTGTCACCAGATGGGTGTCAAATATGCACTAGAAGCGCTGGAGCAGATTGAACAGGAAGGAACTACGAAAGGTGGTTCAAACTATCCACTGAACGTTGAGTGCATCCCTGCAAAATCTGCAGAGTGAAGTGGCAAACCCATTATGCATGAAGAGTGGTGGGGCAGAGGAAACAGCTAAGCATGTCTTCGACTGTGCTGACCTGAGTGAAAGCAGAAACTCCTATCTGAATGTAGGCCAGAAGGAAAGACAGGAGAGCATATACAGGCCAATATCAAAGTTCGCAAAAAACTGATCCCTTTGACTCATCATCATAGTCACAATGTCTTAACAGACATGTTGTGAACTCGTAAAATGCATTTACAAATTTTACGAGTTTCTCTTGGGATATCTTTAAGATCTTTAATGCAGTAGTTTCCCATTTGCTTTCTGCATCCTCATGCCGTTGACCAGATGGTATCTACTGGTTCATCCGCCTTTAGGGGCAATTTCTCACCCCAAGGACAAGAAGATGTCCTGACTCTTCTCAACTCGTCCACCCAAAGCTGATGGTTGAGAAGAGGTTACTGTTTATACCGACAGTAGTTCGGTTCCTTTTAGTCGCCTTTTACGACACGCAGGATATACGATGGGAGATATTCTAACTCGCCCCCACACGGGGCGATCCCTTTGACTGGGGGTGTACAATAAGCCATAAGGCGGAGTGGTAACTATACTCTGTTACCTGATACTTTAAAACTGGCTTGACGTCTATTTGATAGGTATCAGCTGACAAAGAAGTGTATCTCAAATTTAATTTTTTACTAGTGGTGTTGATTGGCAATCCTGCGATCAGGACCGTATTAGTAATATTCTTATTGAATATTTGCCAAAAAGTAATGACTATTGTTGTAAACAAGAAATTGCTTCAATATCCAGAAATTTGCAGCAAAAATGGTTAGTTACAAGAAATAGATTATTATATTGATTTGTATATTGTTAAAGACTATCACAATACTCCTATATTTAGCAATAAGGACGATTCAATGGATAGCTTGCATCACTAGTGGGATATTTATTGGTTGAAACGTACAAGGTACAATTGGAGAAAAGTATAAAGTAAGTACATGGAGTAAGATTAATATAATAAGGTAGTTTAACTGAAGCTTAAGCTAAAAATGATTTTATCTTCATTCTTACCTCATTTAAAGTGTACCTAATCATCATCATTTGGACTAGCGATACTGATATACTGAAAGACTCGCCGGATTTTCCGAGAACTAGCCGAACAGCTGTTCGCTGTTGACACGGCTGACAGTTTAAAGTAAAGTTAGATAACAGGGTATATTAAGCCTCGTGTCCACTTGCAAGCAACTTGTGATAGTTTTTGCAGTAAGTACTTGCTTGCTTGTCTACACCATCTTTTAATTGTTCGCAAATTTAATCTAGGAAATTGCTTTCGCAATTTCACTTGGGCTTGATTGTTCTGATTCCGTGTACACTATAGATAAGATGCCGTATGCAAAATCTGTAGCTACTGCGGTAGTTGTAATATATTTAATTATAAAAAAAGAAAATAAGAGAAAGATAGTAAAAGGCGGAGAAAATGTTGGGTGAGAAAGTGGATTCAGCGTAGAACTACTCCAGGGATACATGAACTTTAATGACTCAAATAACTCCTAAGTACTCTTATACATTTCATTAGTCCCTTGTCCATTTTTCTTTTTTTGAATTATTCTCCATTCTTGGTTAACTTGCGGTCTCAAATTATGTAGCTTCCCTTGAATTTCCACTGTAGAAGTATTAAATAAGTCGGCCAATTTTTGTAATGCCTTCTGCTATTTGATTCTGTCCTTAAATTCTGTCTGTCTTCTCTCGTCCAGTTGAACTTCTCTATATTTGATTTACAACACTCCTTGCTGCAAGACTTTCGAAACAGTCTCGAAATGTTTGTGGCAAACTAATTTCCTGAAAGTAACCGTGTACACTACAAGCTCTCAGCAAGTCGTAAGTCCTTTATGTGCTGCAATATTTCTCTAATGACGTCGTGCACACGCTACACAAGTGACTTGTGAGAGTAACTCTGGAAATGTTATTTGCTAGTGGACACGAGGCTTAAAGGCAACTGAATCCTAACCCCCTCACTACAAAAAAAAAATAGTAAATCAAACCTAATGTATCTTTAGGTTGTAGGAAGGGTGTAGGAATGAGGAACACTGAAAGCAGCCAATAGCCAATTGCACACTTAGTTTGTAAAAAAGACATAAAAAATGGGCGTTTTTATGGAATTTCATTCATATTATATCCAGATTCTTTACAAATATTAAATTTATTTTGATTGAAAACTAATAAATCAAATCTCTGCTTGAACGAATGCATAATATGATACTTTTCTTTCTTTACCTTTCTCTATAACAGGAGTAAACTCTGGATCACTTCTGAGGAATATGCACACATTATATATTATTTTGTCATTCGGTGAAGGGTTTTTCTCTCGGCATAATTCTAGCAGCATGGCCAAATGTTCGGCAGCTAAAAGCTGCAAATTTTCATCACTCTCGCGGCGGATGGATTGCATCAACGGTTTCGCCACCGGGGTGAGTTTTTCCGGAAAAGCATTAAACATAACTATCGCTCCCGCTAAGGCAGCTGAAAAAGATGTTATAATCAGCGAATCAATTATGGAGTACTTTTTGACCAAATTTATGGCAAGTGTACTTTCTGAATATACAGGGTGACCGACGGGAACCGGACGTTTTTCAAATGATTAGTATAACGTCACTAGCGGTGGTAGGGAGGAAATTCAGGTATCAGTCGCCTTTCTGTATAATTCCATTTTAGTAGCTATGGAGCAGTGGACCGTAGAGCACCGTATGTTCGCTTATGACGCGTATGTTAAAAATGCCGAGTCGGTCACGGCCGCGCAGCGACTGTTCCGCGTTCATTTTAATCTTGGACACCACGATATTATTCCAAGCCGCAATACCATTCTCAGGTGGGTTAACAGTCTGAGAACAACAGGAATGATTGTGAAGAAAAAGCCACCTGGAGACCAGTATCGGAAATTTTGTTTGTTTACTCTCCTCTTGAATGAAAATGAGCTTCACCACTCATGACGATTACTGCACTTTCATGTCTCCAAGCAGCATTTGAATTCGAATGGCGAAGTCTTCTCGTTGCTCATAATCTGTTGGCTTAAGCTTAATTCAGATGCACACGACATCCAACGATACGACGGTACAAAACTGTCTCTATTGGTTGAAATATTTTGATTTGACATCATTTTGAATATTTCAACCAATAGGAATAGTTTCGTACTGTCGTATCGTCGGATGTCGTGTGCATCTGAATTAAGCTTTAAGCTGCTGAACAATACACATCCTGTAAGGATGAAACGCTAAATCTTTTTCAATATTATGTGCACTGATTCACGCGCGTCTTCTTGCAGACCGTTGAGGGCTCCGAGTAAGCGCTTGTCTCACCCGCTCGACGTTTTCTGGCGTCCTCGCAGTCTTCGTGGGACCAGGTGGCTTTTTTCTTCACAATAATTCCTGTTGTTCTCAAACTGTTAACCCATCTGAGAATGGTATTGCGGCTTAGAATAATATGGAAGGTGGAAGATTAAAATGAACGCGGAACAGTCGCTCCGCGGCCGTGACCGACTCAGCATTTTAATAACATATGCGTTATAAGCGAACATACGGTGCCCTATGGTCCACTGACCCATAGCTACTAAAATGGCATAATACAGCAAGGCGACTGATACCTGAATCCCCTCCTTACCACCGCTAGCGGCGTTATACTAACCATTTGAAAAACGTCCGGTTCCCGTCGGTCACCCTGTACATGATTGGCAAAGTTTTATTTATTTAAAATTTACGGGATAACCCCATTAACAGTAAAAGCGTACATAATAAATTAAATTACAACTGTCATGCTGAGATGGTAAGATATAATAAATGTATAACATGTATAAATAAAGTAATAAAAAAAATCTTAATGCTACAATCACAGAGTTATAAACATTGACAATTACAAAAACAGAGATCTTTCCAACTGAGGTAGTGTAGTATAGAAAATATTGACATCAGAAACTTTAATAATTCTACAATATCTTTCTAATGGATTGTGTGGTCGTTCTATGGAGGAATTTATTTATTTATTCAAAATTTACCAGCTAACCCCTTAACAGTAAAACATTACATAATAGGTCTGTTTTTGCAGCAACCACAAACTAGTCAGCGTCAATTTGATTGGCCAGTACTAGTCAGAAATAGTTTGACAACTGCAATGGGGAATACTGATTGGCTCTGACTGGTTTGTGATTCTCTGTAAAAACAGACCTAATAAATCACAACTGTCGCACTGAGATGGCAAGATATACAGAGTATATAAAGTGTATAAATAAGGGATAAAAATTTAACTCTACAATCACCAGATTTTAAACATTAACGATTTACATACAGAGATCTTTTCAACTGAGGTAGTGTTATATAGAAAATATCAACTTCAGAATCATTAATAATTCTACAATATCTGTCCAATGGATTGTACAAACCATAGGTCGTTCTATGAAAGGGAATGATAAATGTAGCATTTTGTCGCAAACCTTGATTGGGAACATTATCAGCAGTATCGAAAATATTGATCAGACTTCTGATAGCTGCTGGTAATATTTTATAGTACAATATAGTAGGTAGAGTTACAGGTTTACGTATCCTGCGAGACCATCATGCGGGGTTATTGAAAAATAATAGTTACACCAGATGTAGTTTGCAAACGTCAACCACAATGTGCAGATTTTGATTAATATATGTACAAAAAGTAAGAATCTACATTTTTTCCCAAAATATTTCTAGAATTTGAAATACGAAATCATGATTCGATGATCCTCATCAGTTATATTTTTTAGATACTCAAGCAATTTTTCCACAGCTATAGCTCATTTAAGTAACACCTCAGAGTAACAGGTGAACATAGAGGTAGTAAACAAACCACTTCAGCATAGCGCGCTCAAAGCCATCTTCTTTGACACTTCAGCCTCCAAATATTGATCAGCTGTGACCTCGCAGTGACAGTTCAAATTGTAAACAATGCCGTGTAACGCCAACTAACCTCAAAATTCTTCCAATGCAATACATGTTACAAACACTGCACTTTTTGAGTTGCACCTCGAAAAACTGTTAACTATACTCGAATATAGCACAGCAAGTCCGTAAAGCTTCAGTACAGTTACCAACAAATAGCAAATTCGATTTTACTGTTACTGACCAAGCTTGAAAGACGCACACACAAAACAAACGTTTGACAGTCGAGCTTCTACCGTAAATAAGTCGCATGAAAATTATGTCGGCGTTGCCAGCTCCTCAAAATTTATGTAAGATTTCAGAATTTGCGTTTATGAAGAAATATGCAGTAACGTAGTAGAGGTCAACATATATATTGATTTTGCTGTAGTCATTCCTGAACCATCAAAATACCATCATTTTTAACGTAGAATGAAATATTTCTGAATACTATACAATTAAGACGATTGTAAACAATTATGATTGCCGTATCTGGTGGTTAATATGACAACGTGAGAAAAGATGGAGGCCTATTAGAATAGGGAACTTGCCCAAAAAATAAAATCATTTAAAAACAATTACAATCGTAAGATATTATCATAAGGAAGCTTGTACAAAAAGAAAAATTCCAATAACAATTAAATTACCTGAGATATAAAGGTTTAAAGTTTGAATAATTTTTCCCGGACTTAAAACACGCCGCCATTGGTTGTGACGTAAGACTGTCGTATTTCAATCAGAGTGCGAGTGGCCATGTGCCGTTCGACCGTTCCACGATACATGAGTGTACCGCTCTACTTTGCTGCGGTGTGACGTCACACAGGCTGGCGCGCATTTTGCCGTGTTTGAATATGCGCGACGGCGATTCCAACTCTAATTCTCAATTTATTGTGAAATAAGTATTGCGATTTAAGGGTTGATATTTGGCATAATCTGTTTTCATATATAAACACACATATTAGTGAAATAAAAAAAATTGGCAAGTTCCCTATTAGTTGTTTACGACCTCTATGCTCAGTTGTTACTCTGAGAGTAAGACAAACTCTGAATATAATGTAATACATATTTACTTACCTAAAGAACTAACATTAAGGGTAAGCTGATCATTAATGGTTTGAGTAACTGAAGACTGTATACTACGTCTTCTTTCCTCCAGACTATCGAGTACTTTGGCTTTAAGCTTAAGTCTGACTAGAGTTTCTTGGGTTTCGGTCCCAGTTAGTTGTTGAATCTGCTGCAGAGTTAGCACATTCTCATTTTCAACGGTAATTGGCACCTTGTAGTGTTTCAAGGTGGCCAAAAAGTCTCTCGTCTCCTGTAAGCAAAATAATTGGAACGTAATAATGAAGGTTTTAAATTTTAATTATCAGTGTCTGTGCTATAAGAGCGACATTTTGATTCATGTGATATATTCAATCAGCATTGGATAAAATGTACATTTGAACCTATTAAACGAACGAAAACAATGTAAAAGTAGAGTGTATGATTCATGCGTGTTATTAGGCTGCCTATAAGCAAACCAGTAAAGCCATTGAATGCATTATTGGTCTTGATAAACGGATATACTAACGCCGTAATCTCAGAGTAACAACTGAACATAGAGGTAGTAAACAACTAATTCTAATAGGCCAACATCTTTTCTTACGTTGTCATATTGACCACCAGATACAACAATCATAATGTTTACTATCGCCTTAATTATACCGGGTGTCCCAGAATGTCCTTGACACGTGATATTTTCGTAACGAAAAACGGTTCAAGCAAGAACTGAGTGGTACTTTTGAAGGTACTATAAGGTCTATCAAACCATGCATTCAAAACATTTTTTTTGTACGTCAACCCCTAAAACTCACCCCCAACTTTTTATTTCAAATAGCACCCCATAGGTTTTCCATAACATAAATGATATCCCCATTTTATTTAAAATCTTGTGGTGCCTTTAATTTTATATGCAAACTTATTTTTTCCGTAAAATCATAAGCATAAGACAAATGAAATGATAATTTGTTTGTCCCCTGATATTTTTGTAACAAAAACGGATAAAAAAGAAAAGTAAGTGGGTTTCTCAAGGGTAGTGAATGACCTATCATTCCTTGCTTATGAATCATTTTTTTCTTACTTAAACCCCTTGAATCCACCCCTAGCTTGTTCTTTCAAATTTCAATCCACAATTTTGTCTGGAAAAATGAATTCTTTATTTGAATTTAATTATCGTAGTGCCTTACCTTTTATGCCCCTACTGCAATTTATCGTTAATTTTTTTCGTTTAATCCATGAAATCGTAAGCATAAATAAAAAAATGTGACAACAAAACTAAGTGCAAAAACGTGAAAAAATTTTATGGTTACATCGGGCCGCGCCAACCCCGTGTGCAGGGTGTGCCCCGCACACGGGCGCCAAAATTAACGATAAATTGCAGTAGGGGCATAAAAGGTAAGGCACTACAATCATTAAATTCAAGTAAAGAATTTATTTTTCCAGGCAAAATTATGGATTGCAATTTGAAAGAACTAGCTAGGGGTGGATTCCAGGGGTTTAAGTGAGAAAAATATGATTCATAAGCAAGGAATGATGGGTCATTCACTACCCTTGAAAAACCTACTTTTTTATCCGTTTTTGTTACAAAAATATCAGGCGTCAAACAAATTATCATTTCATTTGTCTTATGCTTATGATTTTACGGAAAAAAAAAGTTTGCATATAAAATTAAAGGTACCACAGGATTTTAAATAAAATGGGGATATCATTTATGTAGGAAAACCTATGGGGTGGTATTTGAAAAAAAAAGTTGGGGGTGAGTTTTAGGGGACGAACAAAAAAAAATGTTTTGATTGCATGGTATGATAGACCCTATAGTACCTTCAAAAGTACCACTCAGTTCTTGCTTGAACCGTTTTTCGTTACGAAAATATCACGTGTCAAGGAAATTCTGGGACACCCGGTATAGTATTCAGAAATATTTCATTCTACGTTAAAAAAGACGGTATTTTGATGGTTCAGCAAAATAAATATATATGACCTCTACTGCGTTACTGCATATTTCTTCATCATAAACGCAAATTCTGATGTCTTACATAATTTTTGAGGAGCTGGCAATGCCGACATAATTTTCCTGCGACTTATTTACGCTAGAAGTTCGACTGTTAAACGTTTGTTTTGTTTGTGCGCCTTTTATGCTTGGTCAGTAAAATCGAATTTGCTATTTGTTTAACAGTTTTTCGAGGCGGAACTCAAAAAGTGCAGTGTTTGTAACATGTGGCATTGGAAGAATTTTGAGGTTAGTCGGCGTTACACAGCATTGTTTACAATTTGAACTGTCAGTGCGAGATCACAGCTGATCAATGTTTGGAGGCTGAAGTGTCAAAGATGATGGCTTTGGGCACGCCATGCTGAAGTGGTTTGTTTACTACCTCTATGTTCAGTTGTTACTCTGCGGCCGTAGTTCACTTAAAATAAATATTATTGAAGTAATAGTACTACCTGCGCCAGTCTAGTAAAGCTATGTGCAATTTCATCGTAATACACGCATTCGTTGATACAAGAATGCAGCCTTTGCTTAATTACTTCGGGACAAGTCTTGACCTCCTCATCTCTTTTCGCCCATTCTGCTATCACTAGTCCAGCTACCAAACGTTGCTGTGCAGATTTTGAATTTAAATGAGCGAGTAACACTTTCTGATAGCAGTCTATGGGCTTCTCTACACCTGCAAGCACAAAAGTTGTATTAGTAATGACCTAACGACTTGTTAAACCAACAGTGTTCAATAAAACAAAAATATTTTTTATGTATGCGTCTAAACACCTCAAGTAAAACTTGAGAAATGGCTGACAGATTTTGGCGTCCATTACATCATAGGTTCTTTCCAACAGCGTATTTATGTACCGTTCGTTGATCTGTTCTGATCGTTTTTTGTGCATGTGTTGAATTTTGGATGGTTTCATAATTTCTTTTTTTTTAACTCAAGAGTCAAATTGAAATATGTATATGGTTATGGGTATCCTGGTCAAGAATGATACAAGCTGGTGTCGTTTTCCACAAAAACACTGCCTGATGGAAGTAATAATATGTTGTCGGTTTGTTGTCGTTTGTTGTGTGTTGGAAATTTATTTTTCTTGCTGCATTTTTTTTTGTGGTCAGCCTTCTGCAAAGACTAAAAGCCTATGGCGCTATAGAAGCGCTGCGAGAGGATAAGTGCCCCTTCTCGCTAGATTTGAAACGATGCAGGTTGTAGACTACTCAAATGCTATGTCTGGTCTGTGCTCTTGTATGGTGTTGAGTCCTGGACGTTGACGGAAGCGTCCACAAGGAAAATTGAGGCTTTTGAGATGTGGCCATACTGGCGACTTCTCAGAATTTCCTGGGTTGGCCACGTGTCCAACAACAGAATTTTAGGCTTCAAAAAGAGACCGAACTCGTGGACATTATTAAATAACGCAAATTGGAATACCTGGATCACATAATGAGGAACCAAAAGAGATACGGTCTGCTCCAGCTCATACTTCAGGGAAAGGTCTTCGGAAGAAGAGGACCCGGTAGGCGTAGAATCTCCTGGCTGAAAAACCTTGGAACTTGGTTCTCCCTGTCCACACGAGGATTGTTCAGAGCTGCAGCAAGTAAAGCTCAAATTGCTTTGCTTATTACCAACGTCCGGAACGGATAGGCATACTAAGAAGAAGCCAGTTGTAGCCGCCGGGAAACAAATTCCCTGGCAGCTCATTCTACAGCGTTGAAGTTCTCCTAAAGAAGGAATGTTGGGGGAGATTTTTCGAGGAGTAGGGACTTAGACATAATTATTTCAGCTAGTCTGGTAAAACTAAAAGCGATCTCCTTTTCTATTTTTAACTTATGATAGTTGTGATTCATTGAGTACTTTTTTATGTCCTTCAATTTTTCAAATTCCTCACTTCCACTGGAATCTGACATAACAAACTTTAGTTTTCCACCTTTCAGATGTACTGTCGTTGTTGTGTAGCCTCAACCTATATGGTATGCTTCGTGGCAATATTCGCTTAAAAACTTTATCCACATCGAGAATTGAGGTTTTGAATCAATTTTTTTTTTGTGATAAATCGAAAGATCATATATAAGTTTTATAACAAAACCGTTTTTGTTTTCTTTTTTTTCGCAATAATTCAAAAGTTATATCAAAATAAAAATGGGTTTTTGAATCGAGTACCGAAAACACGCCGACGGCTCCCGAACCCGTGTGACGTAATGATGGCGGTTAAGATGCTCCTTTGACCAACGACATCCTACATCGATACTAGATTCTAGATTCCCAACCAAACGTGAAAATACTTGCCAGTAACTAGTGTATATTTGTTGCAATATAGCCGATGAATGAAGTTTGCAGCTCAGGACGACCTCTACGATCGAAATAAATATCTTTTTGAATATTTGAAATCAGACTACAGATTCCAGTAAGTAAGTACCTAATCAAATATGTCTTATTGAAACTATCTGGTGCATGTTCGGCTGGCCTAGTGGTTAGAGTGTTGGCTAATGGATCCGTTGGTCCGGGTTCAAAGCTCAGCTGTCCAATTTTTTTTTTTATTTTTTTTTTTATCAAATAATTCATTCATGTGCTTTTTGCATTTGTTATGTACATTTTTTTCTACGATCAACATAAATATGTTTTTGAAACAAATTCTATCAGACATTACTTGCACTGCATAGTGCAAAAACTAAGTACAGGACGCGGTGGACAATTCAAAAAATCAGTTCAAATGGTGTTTGTCCGTCAATATCAACCGCCAATATATTTTTTTAAATGTAATAGTTGGTTAACAAAACAAAATCCATTCTGTTTTTAAGTTTTTAATATAAACATAAAGTAAGTCAAACTCGTAATCACAACAGTCTTCTGTTTATCACTTGGTATCTTTATTCATTTATTTAACTTTGAGCAATGAAGCTTAATACTTAAATTTTCATAAAAATTTAACAAATAAAAATATAAAAATGCAATGCAAACAAACAAAACTTATTTTTCTATGAGTTTCAATGTTATAATTATCTTCTTGACCAAAACTTAAAATAATTATTTTATTATTTAATATTATTATTGATAATAAATACTTATACGATAAATAAACTATAAGTATAATTATTTTACATAAGAGCTAGCACTTCAAGTAAACAAAAATAAAACTATATTTTTTAGTCCCGAACATAGAAAAAAGTATAAAGTATCTAGGAATATATATAGACTCACACTTACGTTGGAATGTACATATTAATAATTTATTAAAAAAAATTGGATTCATTTCATATAAGATGAAATTACTAACAAATATTTTAACAGAAAAGCATCTACGTACAGTAAAGATAATTATAACATTGAAACTCATAGAAGAATAAGTTTTGTTTGTTTGCATTGCATTTTTATATTTTTATATGTTAAATTTTTATGAAAATTTAATTATTAAGCTTCATTGCTCAAAGTTAAATAAATAAATAAAGATACCAAGTGATAAACAGAAGACTGTTGTGATTACGAGTTTGACTTACTTTATGTTTATATTAAAAACTTAAAAAATGAATAGATTTTGTTTTATTAACCAACTATTACATTTAAAAAAAATATTGGCGGTTGATATTGACGGACAAACACCATTTGAACTGATTTTTTGAATTGTCCACCGCGTCCTGTACTTAGTTTTTGCACTATGCAGTGCAAGTAATATGTCTGATAGAATTTGTTTCAAAAACATATTTATGTTGATCGTAGAAAAAAATGTACATAACAAATGCAAAAAGCACATGAATGAATTATTTGATAAAAAAAAATAAAAAAAAAAAATTGGACAGGCTGAGCTTTGAACCCGGACCAACGGATCCATGAGCCAACACTCTAACCACTAGGCCAGCCGAACATGCACCAGATAGTTTCAATAAGACATATTTGATTAGGTACTTACTTACTTACTGGAATCGGTAATCTGACCTCAAACATTCAAAAAGATATTTATTTCGATCGTAGAGGTCGTCCTAAGCTGCAAACTTCATTCATCGGCTATATTGCAACAAATATACACTAGTTACTAGCAAGTATTTTCACGTTTGGCTGGGAATCTAAAATCTAGTATCGATGTAGGATGTCGTTGGTCAAAGGAGCATCTTAACCGCCATCATTACGTCACACGGGTTCGGGAGCCGTCGGCGTGTTTTCGGTACTCGATTCAAAAACCCATTTTTATTTTGATATAACTTTTGAATTATTGCGAAAAAAAAGAAAACAAAAACGGTTTTGGTATAAAACTTATATATGATCTTTCGATTTATCACAAAAAAATATATTTTTTTCTTTATTCAAAACCTCAATTAGCAATAGCTTTTACTGGTAGCACTTACTCGTCAAGAAATTGGTTCTTCTAAAAAGCAACTGCTCAAAGTAATCGCTTGATTTTTATTCATTAGGCCCATTGGAAAGAACCTCGTAAAGCGTCAAAAATAATAAACCGATCTAAGAATCGGAGTAAAAGCTGTTGTACAGTCTTGAATCTGTTGTAGTATATTGATAAAGTTACACCAAGTACGGGTATGAGAATGAATGGACCAGAAGCCACGGGGAACTGTTTTATCTAAATTTAAGTAACATATTATATGGGCTATATTTGGCCAATACTATACACAAGGCATGACCTTCATAGTGGTTATATTTGTATGGGAAACATGTATAAATAAATAGAAATAGAAAAAAATACCTGTCGAGTAGTCGACCCCTGGAGCCGGCTTGACGATGTAACAGGAGAGCAGACCCAGCATCCTGGCCGCCATGCACCTCACCTGGACAGCGTTCACCTCCCTGACGGCCAGCGGGGTGGTCTCGCTGCCACCGATGTAAAACTTGGGCGGCACCACGGTATGGTCGAAATTGTTCAAACCCTCGATGCTACTCTTCTTCTTCTGCACCTTCACGTGGAAGATCATGAAATTGTTGTCGAACGGAAGTCGGACGGATTGCATGCTCAGGTACAGCCAGACCGTGATGAACGGACAAGCGGCGTGCAGAAGTTCGGTCAAGGTTGAGTTCCTAAAAATTATACGATTAGGATTTTTACTAAAGTTTATAATCTCTCTCTGTCTTGGGGATACACCACGGTATTCGAAGCAGCTGATGATCTATGAATTAGCTGTGACAGAAAACGAATAACTGTCAAATGTTTGATGCAAAACATTTTGGTACAGTGGTGTTTTTTGCAATATTTATAAATATATTTAAAACCAATAATTGTGAAATATTGTGGTGCGCGTAATGGTAGGGTGTGCAGCTTACGGTTGTAAAAGCCACAGCAGCAGGAAAGAGCCAGGAATCACTTTACACAGGTAAATTTATGTTCCTATTTTTTGGTGTATCCGAAAGATAATTTGAAATGTACCACTAACATGCGAATCATGAGCACGTAAAGTGTAAAAATTATATTTTTTAAGGGATTTTTTATTTATCGTATGGCTCAAAAACATGACAATAGTAAATATAGATTCAAGGAAAAACTATTATAATAATAATAATAATAATAATAATAATAATGTTTATTCAACCTGTAAGCTGTTCCAACAGATAGGTCAAGTCAAGACTACAAAAAAAAATATACAGTAAAGATGGACAGATTGCATATGTATAAATACAAAAACACGGTTATTATAACCTATACTAAAATAAAATATATACAGCTACAAACTAAGATACATAGTCTTTGGTATTTACAGGTTGATGTCAAGTTCTTTCAACCACTTCAGCGCCAACGGTGTGGCTGTGAAGAACTCTTCTCGCAATCCCTGAAACGCACGCAGTTCACATTCGCTCGTAATATGGTTTATAGTTTGGCGGGGCGCGCCACAGTCACATAGGGGAGATTGCACATAGCCCCACTTGTAAAGGGAGTCGGCACATCTGCCGTGGCCTGTTCGGACTCTATTAAGTTTTACCCACTCTTTCCGGGGTAGTTCTGATCCTGGAAGTAAGGCTGCCCCAATAAATGCGCATCGCGAGTGATGTTCCGCAAAACCTTCCCACTGGGAGCGCCATTGGCTTAAGGAGTCGAAGTTATTGGTTTTAAGCCCTTCTGCATCCCTTATTGGTGGTTGTCGGATTTAAGTCTGTTTATGTGCAACGGGGGTATTGCTCGGTGGATGGACAGTTTGTTGTTGGCCGTAATCTTGTTATACTCCCTTAGAAGGGCGTCAGTCCTTCGCAGCTGCGGTGGGGCTATTCCAGAGAGTACAGGCAGCCATTGAGTTGGGGTTGTCTTAACTGCGCCTGTAATAAGTCTCATAGTGTGATTTAGTTGGATATCAATTAGTCTGGTATGATGGCTGTTAATCCAGACAGGCGCACAGTACTCAGCGCACGAATAGGCAAGAGCTAGTGCACTGGTTCGTAGAGTTGGAGCAGTGGCACCCCACGTCGTTCCACACAGCTTTTGGATAATGTTGTTGCGTGTTCTCAGTTTTCCTGCAGTGTTTGCGAGATGTTTCTTATAGCAGAGGGTGCGATCTAACGTTACTCCAAGATATTTTGGGAAATGGTTATGCTTCAGGGGTTCGCCTGCAAAAAGTACCTGCAGTTCATATTTAGCTAGTTTGTTATTCAGGTGGAAGCAGGAAACTTCGGTTTTGTTGGGGCTCGGTACTAGTCTCCATTTCTTGAAGTAGTTGTTTAGAGCTAACAAGTCGTTAGAAAGAGTATGCTCAACGTTCTTGAAGCTCTTATCGGAAAAAGCTATGGCTATATCGTCTGCATAGCAAAACTTGTAACTGACTGTTTCTGGCATGTCAGATATATACAGGGTGGGCCAATAGTGCGTGGACGGAGGATTGTGGGCTTACTGAAAAATATTCCAAAAATCTGTCACCTGATCATGGTAGGGACCCTTGAGGGCTATTACGTAAAAATATTTTCACTTAAATTCTGACGTTTATACAGGGTGATTCATATCAAACTTACATTTTTTTGAATAGAACCCCCTATATATTATTGCATATTTGGATTCCTTGGTCAATTCTAGTGTGACTTTATGTATCACACATGGAAGTTTAAGCGAACCGTTTAGGCGCAAATCACCATTTTTGGTATAAGTAGGTATCAGAAAAAAATTGAATATCGCAACGATTATAAAACTTAGAAGGCCGTGACTTTGCGGTACGACTAAGCATGAAATGCGTCACCTAAGGTCAGACGGCTAAATTTGAATTATTTTTGTACTCGGAGAAATCGATAGATTAATTAAGGAAACTTCAATCACAGATAACTTGATTTTTTCAAATGGGAATGCCTATTTTGGTTTAAAGAATCAAATGTAAAATTTGATTACCTTTCTAACGATATAACGTTCTTGATATCAATGTTTCTTGGTTTTCATTTTATTTCAAATTTTTAGTCAAATCTGTGTTTTTCAACTTTCCTGCGTGCAAGCAACCTAGCAGGCCATGAGAAATAAACAAAAGCTCGTTAATATGGAAGAAACCAACTAACTTAGTAGAAAGATGCAAACTAACTAGAGCAACGAGGCAAGATTATGAAAATTTCTTACAACATATTAGCTCTATCCGGATACAGCAGCGGCAAGATATCTAATGTCAATGAGTAGCTGGGGTATGACAGAAGTGTTTGTTTTTCACAGCCTACTAGCTATTGAGATCTACTAGAGCTTGACAACTTTCCAAAACGATTAAAAGTTTTGAAACAAAAGGAAAACTACCAGCGATTTTTGCTTACAGTCTAACATGTTTAGAATGAAATTTCACATTTAATGGGATAAAAAAATTAGTCATTTCCGTTTAGTTAAGTCAAAAGTGAAAGTATCTCCAACTGGAGCATTCTGAACTCTATTGAAATAATTGCTAGAATTTTTTAATTAAGCTATGTTGTAATTGCGATTATTTCATGAAGTTTTCTACAAACTAAATTATGTTTTACAATTCAAACAGGCTGCAAATCAAGTTTCATTTTCCACGATTTTTCTAATAAGTAGAAGAAGAATTTGAAGGGTTCCAGTCAGAGGTATCATTACTTTTGACTTATGGAAATGGCTACTTTTTCATAGCATTAAATGTAAAAATGTATTCAGAAGACATAGATATTCTACTGCCAGCAACAATCACTAGTATTTTTCCTTTGATTACATATTTTTTTACTGACTTTGGAAATTGGATAATAGCTAGTAGGCTGTGAAAAATGAGCGTTCTTGTTGCCACTATTGTTTCTGGTTAGAGCTAATATGTTGTAAGCAATTTTCATAATCTTGCCTCGTTGCTCTAGTTAGTTTGCACCTTTCTACTAAGTTAGTTGGTTTCTTCCATATTAACGAGCTTTTGTTTATTTTTCATGGCCTGCTAGGTTGCTTGCACGCAGGAAAGTTGAAAAACACCGATTTGACTAAAAATTTGAAATAAAATGAAAACCAAGAAAGATTGATATCAAGAACGCTATATCGTTAGAAAGGTAATCAAATTCTACATTTGATTCTTTAAACCAAAATAGGTATTCCCATTTGAAAAAATCAAGTTATCTGTGATTGAAGTTTCCTTAATTAATCTATCGATTTCTCCGAGTACAAAAAGAATTCAAATTTAGCCGTCTGACCTTAGGTGACGCATTTCATGCTTAGTCGTACCGCAAAGTCACGGCCTTCTAAGTTTTATAATCGCTGCGATATTCAATTTTTTTCTGATACCTACTTATACCAAAAATGGTGATTTGCGCCTAAACGGTTCGTTTAAACTTCTATGTGTGATACATAAAGTCACACTAGAATTGACCAAGGAATCCAAATATGCAATAATATATAGGGGGTTCCATTCAAAAAAATGTAAGTTTGATATGAATCACCCTGTATAGACGTCAGAATTTAAGTGAAAATATTTTTACGTTATAGCCCTCAAGGGTGCCTACCATGTTCAAGTGACAGATTTTTGAAATATTTTTTAGTAAGCCCACAATCCTCCGTCCACGCACTATTGGCCCACCCTGTATAGATTGAAAAGTAAGGGGGCCAGTACTGAGCCTTGTGGAAGTCCGTTGTTTAATTTGCGCTGCCTGCTTGCTTTCTCGTTTAGGATTACTTGGAACTTTCTGTCGCATAACATGTTGTTTATGAGTCTTGTAGTGGTCTGACATGGAATCACCTGCAGCAACTTATATAGGAGACCCTCCCTCCAGACCGTATCGTATGCGGCAGTGAGGTCAACAAACGCCACTCCCGTCTTCATGTTTTGCTGGTAGCCTGCCTCTATATGGGTTGTGAGGGACAGTACTTGATCACAACAACTGCGACCCGGTCTGAAACCAGCCTGGGTTATCGGGACCCGGTCTAAGATAGTCGCGCTCAATCGGTTGTAGACGGCTCTTTCTAGTAATTTATAGGAGCAACTGAGCAAGGCTATAGGTCTGTAGCTGGCAGGTTGATCGTTCTGTGTACCGGGTTTTAATATTGATATGACCTTCGTTCTTTTGAATTCCCGTGGGAGGTTTCCCGTATTAAGGAGGTTCGTGAAGAAGAGAGATAGCCACACTCTTGTTTGCTGACCTGCGTGAATGAGAAATTCCGGCAGGACGCCGTCGAAACCAGGAGCCCTTCCAGGCCTAACATCTGATATGGCATTATTAATGTCTTCGATCGAGAAGGGTCGGGAAAACGTTGTTTGGGTAGGAGCGTTCCTCCTCAGTAAA
Organism: Callosobruchus maculatus; assembly: GCA_951848785.1. Taxonomy (NCBI): domain Eukaryota; kingdom Metazoa; phylum Arthropoda; class Insecta; order Coleoptera; family Chrysomelidae; genus Callosobruchus; species Callosobruchus maculatus. The sequence continues at coordinate 7,060,507 of CATOUR010000029.1, forward strand.
GTCAATCCCTTCTTCACGCGTTTTGATGCTCTCTATCAGAAGGGATTTTTTAGTTCAAATACAATCAGTTTTCCAGTAACGTATCTGATATAGCTTACATTTTACAAGACACGATATCAGTCAAATGGAAGTTCACAGTTAAGTTAATGTTAAATACTTAAATTTGAACTGTGGATGGTGAAATTGGCCATACAGAGCTCGTGAATAACAGTATTTTAATAAATTTTATTTGAAAATAGATTATTTTTCCAAATAGCTCTCTCAACCCGTAGAAGCTGTTTCACAAACAAAACAATTTTACAGAAATGTAACCCACATCTGAAATTAACACACCTGAAGATGGTTTAGATTAAAATAAACCGAAGCGTAGTGAAGGAAAGTTATAGTTTCAATCTTGACCGAAACCCATGAAAAACAACGATAAGCGGTTAATAGACTTCAGTTTTATTAGATTTCCAGAAAAGGTAAATGTGTGTTACATAAATTATAAACTAAAAAAGATATCACAACAGAATAATTTGATTTTTTAACAAAATTTTAAACTCCATCATAAAATAACTTCATGCAAAAACGCCATAATAATGAGTAGATGGTACAGCTATTTTTTTACAATATTCTTATTTCTCGTATATAACATTTACCTCACGAGGTTGTTCCACACCACTTCAGCAACGTCCCTCACGTCTGCGTTAGGTTCTATCAAGACCCTTTGAAACACGTGACGTAGCGCATCTTGGAGAATTTGAGCGTTCCATATGATGCAGAAGCCGTTTTGAGGTTTTTCAGTCAAGGTGGCTGAAATTTAAATACAAATTTTGAGAACAAATGATGTCAAGAGTAGGCGGCAGAAAAGATCTGCCTGTGCGCCATCTGGTATCCGGAGGTAACGAAAAACCAAAGGACGTCGCTGCCAAAGGGCAGCAAACTTCTTGGCGGAACGCAAAGGCGCATTCGCTTGACCTGACCAGATAGGCGTGCTTTTATGCCAACTGCATATGATAGTCGATATACGAGGGTTGCTTATGTCTCCGTCAATCCACCAGTACGCAGATAGCTGTTTCACGCTTATTAATTATAAATATTATGGCAAATTCTAATATTTCGCGATTATATTTCCATATCCAAGTGGCGCGGGTAGGAAAAGACATTTCAGAAAATAGAAACATTATTGTAATGAATAAACGAATGCATAAAAGATAGAGGCTTTCTGGTGACAAGAGCCACCAGTGCATATACCTACAAGCGGGTCCTTCTGCGCGTCTCCTTACTATAGTTCCCAAGTCTTCTTATGTCTTCAGGTTCAAGGATCCTTAGCGTAGTATAGAGTCCATCCTGGACCTTCCTCCATTGCAAATTGTAATAATAGGCGAGGCGAGAATGGGCTACTCTAGAATACAAACTCCATCAAGAGGAATTTACAAGGATCTTGGACACAACCAAATCGCAGAATATGAGGGGCATACCATAGTGGATGCTAGAAAGGACCACATAAGTCCGAAATACATCTTCAACAAGACATTCGAGACTATAACTAGAGATCGAGAACTCTGTGAAGTAAACAACCTGCGACGGGCAATAGTCTGGTACGTAGATGGATCAAAGACCGAGCAGGGCACAGGAGCGGGAATCTTTGGAAGAGGAACTAGACAGAGAGTAGAGTATTCCGCTAGGAAAATACGCTTCGGTATTTCAGTCAGAGATGTACGCCATCACGCATTGTGCAAGGATAAATAATGAGCGATCCTACAGAAACAAAAGGATCGCAATACTAACAGACAGTCAGGCTACACTTAGGGCACTAGAAGGGCTCAAAGTTACGTCTGCTCTAGTCTGGGAAGATCTACAAGAACTGGGAAGGCTGGCAGAACACAACAAAGTAACTTTGGAGTGGGTGCCAGGACACTCCGGCATAAGAGGCAATGAAAGGGCGCACGAGCTAGCAAGACAAGGCTCGTATGCTCTATACACTCGAACAGAATCCGCCCTGGGGGTGCCTAAAAGCACAATCAGACACCAGGTCGTAGAATGGATGAAATATCAGCACAAGGAGCAGTGGAACTTGTTGCCGGGATGTGTTCATGGAAAAACATTCATAAAAGCTCCATGCAAGAAAACAGCTGAAACGCAGCTCTCCTTGAGTAGGAATCAGCTCCGAATAACGACGGGTCTCCTCACGGGACATTGTGGCCTGAAGGAACACCTGAATAAAATGGGACTCTACAGTGGAGACCTCAACTGCAGACTGTGTGGTAGAGGGACTGAGTCAGCCCTAATGTGCTCTGTGAGTGCGAAGCGCTAGATCACAAGAGACAACAGCTCTTTGGGAAGACCAAGCTAGAACCAATGGAGTACAGCTCAGCACCAGGACCAGTAAGAAAACTACATAAACTTATGCAGGGATCTAGATTGCTGGAGTGGATACTGTAAATGACAGATGAAGAAATGAGAGTTATAATACAATAGGCCTAAAGGTATTGACGGGGACAGCACGGTCGGACGGCCCTGGAAAAAAACGTAGTATACTCTGCCTGCGGCACCCAAAGGCTTCACGGCGCCATAGAATATGTGCCGAGGACTATTCATCCTGACAGTGTCCCCGGCCAGAATTTAACTGTCCTGACTCCACAGTCGGAACGCAGACGCCCTTGCCTTCCCTTAAACTACTTATAAGTGAAGCCCACAGTCAGCAGTGCTTCTAACGCGCTCAACGGAGCCGTGCGTAGGCGTAATGCACTTTTTATACTGACACAAGCCAAGCTTTGAATTTGATTTTAGTGATGTGATTAGAAGGTAAGGACGGCCTTACTAGTATTTTATTTTAGTAAAGGTAAGAGCGCACCAGTCGTAGCTGCACTGCAGCAACATGCTTAGTAAAAAGATTATTTGTCAAGAACTTAATCAGTGAATATCCTGAGCATTATGACCTACAAAATAAACACTATTTATCAGCAGTGTCGGCAAAAATAGCATCGATTTTTCCTTCATTCCTATCGATTTTCTAAACCGTTCATCAAATTCTTTTTCGATATGCGACAGCATGTGATTTCCACCAATTTGTTGAATTTATTTTGATACTTTGTAAAGTAGGTATGAAATCATTTCAGAGCATTTTTGAGTCTTACAAGAATCATATAATACTACCCTCATTCATATTGTGACCAAAAAATATCATGGAGGCATATTTTTTGCTTTTTACTTGTTTGTTCTAACATGTCTTCCTCGCATAAAAATACACTATTGTTGTCCTTGACTTTCGAACAAAAATATGTTACATATATATGCATAGTATAGTGTCACAGCCGTTTTAAATGCAATAACCTATTGAATATTTTGTAGTGTCGCGAAGTGTAGCGCAAGTGCCTGCCTGTTTTAAGCATTCGACTTAAGTATTGCCTGACCAGCGGATCTGAAGCTACAAAAGGAATGCGGACAAAAATGTTCGATGTTGCCAAGTTTATTTATAAAAAAAGCAAAATTAACGGTAACAGCAATTTAAGATATTTTTATAGCTACTTTAATATAGTTGTTAATGTATTTTTATTTAATAACTGATATTTTTATATATTTGTTAATGATTTATTTGATATCATCAACTTCAGGTAAATCGGCAGCAAATCACGAATCCTGTCATCCAACGTCTTGTCAGGGAACCTTATTGGTTAAGGATCTGCTACCATGCCGTTGCCATGGAGATTAAATCTTGCTATTGGCCGCCCTGCCACTAACTTCATGTTCCTAACTCTCTCTCTGTCTGGAAATATCGAAATACCAGTGGCGTTTTGTATGTCGTGTTCTTTCTACAGATTGTACCAATCTATTAGAATATATGTTTTGTCGAGTTTATTGTCTCGTCAGCTTGTTAGGTAACTGTTGTTCGTCGTTATTATTGTTATTATCTTATTTAAATATGAACATTTATACAAAAGGAAAGACGCTTCATAGCACGCCCATGGCTATTTTATGAATGAAATCGGTCATGTTTTTTTTTACAACTATACCCCTCTCCCCGTAGCTTCAGAACCGTTGGCCAGATAATATGTAACATGAAAAGTGGACCTAAAAAGTAAAATAAGCTAATACTACCAATCTTACCTAATGTCTGAAGTGTCGCCTTCCTAACGCTAGACGTGCTATGCGACAGAAAAGGCCACAGCCTCGGTATCACCTCCATCAATGGCTGTTGTGGCAGCAACTGCTGGCTACCGGGTACGTTCAATATGGAAGCAAGTAGCCCCATAAAACTGTTGCAAGCCGCCGCTAGTTCGTCTTGCTCCATCAGCAGGTCCCACAGTTTCGTTATCACTTGCGATATGCTCTCAGGTACCAGTCGAGTGAGCTTTCCCGCCACCGGGATCAGTGCCGATGCCGCTACAGCGCTAACGTCATCCACATCGTCAGACAGTCCTGGAAACGGTTATTTACATGATAATAACTTTTATTTCAAAAAACGGCGTTATTCAATTTTATATTTGCGTAAAGCGACCGCGGTGGTGAAATGCCGTATGACGTCACGTGTCATGAATTGTTCACGGCAGCCACAGTCTGGTCGGGACTCCGCTATGCATACGCTGCGCTGTACAGTATGAGACATTTAGACTTGAGTGGAACGGCAAACGTGTTTGTTGTAACGGGCAGACTCCAGTATATATTTGAAGTATGGAGGAAGGTTACATTCGTGGTGATTCTAGTAATCTTCCTAAAGTGGATCGCGACATTATTATGGATTTTTACTTCCCACACCGGTAGATGAGGGGAGTATTGTGATCGTGAAAAATCTTCGATTTTGAGATAATACGCTTTTTGGGCGTTTTAACATATCAGCATAACGAAAATCCACGTCACATATTTCCGTAGGTCTGCCTGTCCAAAACGAAAATTCACACAACTCATTTCCTATCTATCTATCTGTCTGTCTGTACGCGTTTTTCTAGCCACGAAATCTCAGTAACCGCTGCATGGATTGAGATGAAATTTGGGCAGCGATATGCTATGGTGTAGTAGTAGGTTATGTTCCTATAATTTTGAAAATTGGTGCACGAGTGGCGAAGTAATTAGCAAAAAAACAAAAAAATTTAATACTCCCCAAACTTTGTTTTTAGGCGTTTTAGAGGTTCCTGATCCTTTTCTACTCTTTTGGGTGGGAGTGACATTGGGGTGGTTGGGTGGTGGAGGGCTGTAAAACTCGAAAATTATTGTATTCATAATAGGCCGCCCACTAACCTGTGAAAGAAAGACCTAGCGTCATAATACACTTCTTTAGGTGCATCCAAACATTACCTTGGCTATTACGCAAACCAAGGGACTTGATGTATACATGCGACAGTATTGCTTCTGATCATTCTGTATGGTGTAACTAGGAAACTATTGGATTGATTTCAATTAAATTTTCCACAGTATTACTACCGCTGCGAGGATGGAAAATCTTTATGATTTTTAGAGAGACACAGGCTTGCGTGGTGTCGCGTGACGTCACAGCGGCTTCGCGCGGAGGATACGGCTATTCAAACTTTGAAGGACTATAACTTTTCTATTAATGGAGATAATTACAAAATTTTTTCGCCGTTGTTCTCTCTTTAGGACTATCTGATTAACTAGAATTTGAAAAAATGGAAACTTCCTCATTGGTTTAAATCGATATAAACTTCGCCCGTGCCGTCACGTCTTATTTACGATCATATCCAAATTAGACACATGCAAAATAATACAGTTTGTTAACTTAAGCTTAAGGCCAGTTTCACCGGTATCAGCTGCTGGAGCCTTGTTATGCATCAAAGCAAGAAAATGACCGGGCCCAATGCCCACAATCAGCTTGAATAAGAACGACGGAATAGTTGGATTAATAGGTTATTGTCAAATTAATGTGCAAATGTCATAATTATGCGAGATATATCCTTCGAGGGTGGCAATATTTGTATTCTTTACAAATAAATGAATAAATGCAATTGAAAAAGTGAATGGATACTGTATTTCACGTCCGTTTCATCCTATTATCATTTCCTACATAAAACAATCTATACATGAAATAGCTGAGCCTATTGTGTATTTGATTAATAAGTCCTTCACCGAAGGCAATAATCCAGATATTCTGAAAATGAACAAAATTATCCCTCTACACAAAAAAGGAGATGAGAAGCTATTAGACAATCACCGGCCCATAGCATTGTCACCAAGTTTATCAAAACTATTTGAGTATTGCTTCTTAATCGTTTTATGAGGTCTTTTGATGCACACCATATTTTAATTGACAACCAGTTTGGCTTTAGAAATAAACACAAGTGATGCTATGTATGCCTTTGTGGAAAAGATGATAAATCACATTAAATCTGGTGAATGTCCAGTCGGAGTCTTTTGTGACTTGAGTAAAGCCTTTGACTGTGTGGTTCATGATATTCTTCTTACAAAGGTGCACAGATATGGCATACGTGGCAAGGCATGTGATTGGCTCGCTAATTATTTAACCAACAGAAAACAATTTGTTGTAATAAAGCCAAGCGGAAATGGAAATGAATCTTTGGTAAAGTCAGAAACCTTAAATATTGATGTGGGAGTTGCTCAAGGCTCCATATTAGGACCCATATTATTTCTTTTCTATATTAATGATATCAGTCAGCGACTTGATTGTGATTTATTCCTTTTCGCAGACGATGCAACAGCCACAACTTCTGGTAAAGACAACATAGTTACTAAAGCACTTATGTAAAATAATCTAGACAAACTGCACAACTGGTTTAGTAGAAATTTACTGTTGCTCAATGCTGCAAAAACTAACTATAATAATCAGAACTGCAACATTACACTTTCTTTGCATGGAGATACTCTAAACAAATCTAACTATGTCAAATTTCTTGGGATATCAGTCGACGAAAATTTCAACTGAAAGACACATTGTGAGGACATTTGCACGTAACTCAGCTCTCTATGCTATTTACTGAGAAATCTCAGAACAATAGTATCACTAGATCTACTCCTAACTGTTTACCATGCCCACATATCCTGAAAGTTAAGGTATGGTATATGTTTTTGGGGAGCATCGGGTGCCGCCAAAAACGTATTTTTGATTCAAAAGATTCGATGTATTGCAGGTGTCTCGCAGAGAACATCTTGTAGAGAACTTTTTAACATTTTAGAATACTCACGTCGTCTTCTATAGATATCCTTGAACTTGCAACATTAATTTATAAAAATCAAAGCACACTACTATGTAATAGTGACTATGACCATTACCATACATGTCATGATAAGTTAGTGGTTCCGCTTCACAAATTTAGAATAGGCCGACAATCTCCTACATATTTGGGTATAAAAAATTTTTAATAAATTGGATATGAACACCAAGTCTTCTCATGAAGTAGTTACATTTAGAAGAAAACTGAAAAACCTATTAATAGAGAAATGTTACTACACTATCGAAGAGTTTTTAATTTCATAGGTAATTATTTTTTGTATTTTATTTTTTATACAAATGCAATTTTGTAAATACCAATAATCCATTTGACCTTTTCCATAATGTAATTTAACTTCTATGGAAATAAAGCTATGTTTTTGTTGTTGTTAGATAGTGATTCAAGCTCAATCAAGACATTTTTTTTGAAAACATTCATATTTATTGCATTATATATTATTATTATAAGATATATGGCAAATTTCCATCTAAACTGAAATGTTCTACCATTACTCCTGTTCCAAAAGTTCAAAACTCTGAATTATATACAAATATGAGGCCAATAAATGTACTACCAGATGTTGAAAAGCTTTTTGAAGGAATTATATATGAACAAATTATGGAATTTATTGAGGAAAACCAAGTATTGACAAAATATCAAGCAGGCTTCAGAAAGACGTATTCTACGGAAACAGCAATTCAAGTAGTAGTAGAAGATTGGAGACGTTCTATGGATGAGAAGAAATGTACATTAACAGTGTTTTTAGATTTCAAGAGGGCATTTGAGACTATAGACAGGGCAAAATTGTTAAAGAAATTATATCACTATGGATTCAGGGGGGCAGTGTATGAAATTTTCCAAAATTACTTAATAAATAGGAGTCAGATCACTAAAGTAGGAAACACTTTTTCAAGTGTCAAGAATATTTCGGTTGGAGTACCACAGGGAAGTAAATTGGGCCCACTACTGTTCATTTTATATATCAATGACATACCAGATATTTTGGAGCATTGTAAAATTCAAATATTTGCAGATGATACTTTAATATACATATCGGAAACAAAATTAGACATTGCGTTGGAACTTCTAAATGATGATATGAGAAAAATTATTATCAATTGGTTGAACGTCAATAAACTGAAACTAAATACCAACAAAACAAAATGTATGATAATAGACAAACATTTAAACGAAACACCAATTACCCTTTTGGTTAATAATGACAAAATTGAAGTAGTTAAATCTATCAAATATCTGGGCATATACGTAGATAGTAGATTAAAATTTGAAGACCACTTTGATTATATTATTTCAAAAATATCCAAAAAGACAAATTACTTTTATAGAATTTCCCAAAGCCTCAGTGTTTATTCTAAAAAAATTGTGTACAACACTATAATTCTTCCTCATTTATTATACTGTTCAACTACTTTATATACCGCAAATGAAGCCATATATTCAAAATTACAAGTGCTGCAAAATAAAGCAATGAGAATAATTTTGAATAAAAATAAGTTCACAAAGTCACGTTATATGTTAAAAGAACTTCAATGGTTGAATATAAAGAATTTTATATTGTATCTAGTTCTCATTTTCATATTTAGATTAAAAAATCATTTATTGCCGGAAATTTTAGAAAATTTTATTGAATTAAACAATCAATATCATAACTATTCAACTAGAGGAAATATAGATTTTCATCTACAAATTTGCAACAGCAATATCACAAATAAATCGGTGTTCCAAAAAGGGTTATATGAATTTAATAAACTGGACAATAATATTAAATCAGTTACCAATTTGAAAGAATTCAAGACAAGATTGAAAAAGTGTTTCTTGGATATACAAGATTTATAGTGAGGTAATCTCATGAATGTACTCGGCGAATTAGTTTGTATTCTTGATAACAGTTATAATGTAGCGATTATGCTAAATAAATCTACTACTACTACTACATAAGTAACATCCATGTATGCGTTGCATTTCGCACAGGAGATGCCGCCCAAGCATTGTTTGCTGTTCCAACGAACTTCGGATACACTAAACCTTTCTTGGTATATTTATGGAAACACCTCAGGCAAAAATACACACCTTTCATGATATAGGGAAACGCCTCAGGCAAGAACCTATCGATCAGATCCTCCCTGACGGCCAACAGGTACTTCAATCCCAACAAGCCTCCGTGCCTCGCCTCCCACTCTGCGTGGTCGAGCAGCTGGAACAGCGTCTTGAGCACCTTGTGGCAGGCGTCGGGTCGCATCAGCTTCAGGGCTGCGCACAGTGTCTGAGCGCAGGTTTCTCGCACCGGCGCCACCACTGCGTCCGTGATGAAGTCGCCAAACCTGTCCAGGGCCAAAACGCACAGCAAACGGATCGATATGTCTTCCAGCCATATCTGGTGGTACTCCTCTATCTGGAATGGTAATTTAATGTCCAGTGATGTAAAATTAGGGAATAGGGTAGGTACTTGCAGAAAAAAATATTATGTCGTTTGCGCGTTCCTTAGAGCCTAGTAAACATGACAAAATCACTTGTTTGGTTTTTTGGAATCGGCTGTGAGAGATATTCTAAAAATTATTTCAAATGCCGAAAAATGCCGCGCAAACAACCTCTGACGTCAGTGATATCGTATAGTGATGGGATGTAAAGTATTGATATTCGATATCGATAGTCAGTGCTAACCTAACATTTTGACATTGATCATTATAACCACAAAACACAGTCATAAGTCATAAGATTATAACCATGAAAATTTACTCTCAAACTCAAACACGTGAACAACCTACACAACAAAGTACAAAAGTCAAAAGAATAAAAGTTAGGTTAGATTACTAATTCACTTTGTAAGGATGGGCTTGAATTAGATTCTATCTTTGGATTCATTCATAATGGGATGCGCCGAAATAAAATGATGGCTTCGATTAGTTGCGAATCTCGGTCACAAACAGGATGAACTGTGATACCTATCAGATATAAAAATGTATTGCAACGAAAATGCTAGTGGGTTAATTGCCTGTTTCAAATATGTTTAAGTATTAATAAATTGAGTCGAATTGTTAAAGAATTCAGATCATCTCTGGTCGAATGCGCAGTTGGCAAACCACAAAGAAAATATGGTTGCATTCGAACAGCTGATATGATTTCGTTTTGCATTTTGCATCTCGCAGCATTACTCAATGAGGAACGGCAGTAGTAGGATCAAAGAGGTCTCATTTCATTTGGGAATATGTATACCCATATAACAAAACACGTTCGTAAAATAAATTATTGATATATGGCTAACGTAAATATTTAAAAAGAAGTTTGGCAACATCAGAAATAGTTTGCAGTTGAATCTCACTGACCTGCGCTGTAGCAGTATCGATTGTCGATATCGATAAGATACCTGTGACGTCAGCCTTTGTTTTAAGTCACGTGGAAAAAATTGAATATATCCTTATTTTGTTTTACAAATATCTTTTTTTAGCCGTCAGTAAAATCATGTTTTTTGTTACCTACTGCTTCTTTATATGGCTTTCTTTACGCTATGTATACTCCCGAGGCGATTTCACGACCTCTGCAAGTACCCTATTTAAAATCTTCGGTAATTTCCAGGTTTTTATTACCATGGTGATAATATCAGTTGGGAGGATCGCACCAAGCTCTAGGGGTGTATTATACGTGTGAAACTAAAGTAAAAATAGTCATATGTTCTTATCCGATTCTCAAGTGTTTCAAGTTATCACATCACGTGTGCCTAGGCCACTGCGAAATCCAAATTGAGGTTTCATCGCGTTGGTATTCACACTTCTTATATATTCTGGTATGTATTATTCTGAGGAATATCTTGTGGCCATGGGACAACAGGCTTATCGTGCAATCGCCACAACTAGTTAAGAGGCATGGGTTTTCTTTGGAAAGTTGATTTAATCCAATCTCTTGGGATATTTCCTGTACGGTTGATGGCATTGAATATTGAGGTTAACAGTTGCAATCTTTGCTTCTTCTTCGGCTATGAGTTTGATAACTTTTGATTGACTGGGCCGGTGGCATTTACGTCCTTTAGTTAGATTTAGATTGCTTAGTCAGGGGCGTAACAATTGTTTTCTTGATTCGAAATTGAATAATAGTATAATGCAAAAAAATGTAGTGAAGCTGAATTATATACGATTAAGTGCATTTTTGTCTTTTTAACATTTATTTCCTGCTACCCCATTGATTGTTTCCGGAAAACACTGAAAGTATGACTGGTAAAAAAAATCTGTTTTTTTAACAAATTTTCAATATTTTGGCAGTGAGAATATACTATAAGACCCCTGTTGATTTGTACATCAAGTTTATATTTATAATAAGGTAGCGAAAGGTCTTCAATCTGAATTCACTTTTAGTACTTCCATTTTGATTGAGCTGTAAATATTACACATCCTTACCTGCTGTGGAGTCAAATACGTGGCTTTACCCGCACCACTTCCATGGACTGTAATGACTTCCCTCAAGGCGGTCGCAGCACCATGCCTAACTTCCCAAACACAACTGAAGAGATCTTGGCTCAACTGGTCACAAAACCACTCTAAAGGCCAATCACCATTGTCACCGAGCTCTATATCTTGGAAAAAAACAACGCATACACATTTTGTCGTAACAAGGAACTACTGTATAAAACTATTTACTGTAATTTCTAAAACTTGAGTCTGTGCCATCACACTTCAGTGGCCAATCAATGAAAAACGGATATACCTACTAGCACAGCATAGTAAACAACCAGCATAATATCTCTGAGGATTTCCTATATAAAAATGGTTCCCACAAAATTTGTCCTTGGGAGGGTTTATGGATGATTTTACGGCTGTGAAGTTTGGGTAGAGATGCGAAAATGAAAATATCGATACCGGTACCAACTGGATATTTTTTAGCCTCATAGGCGCGTTTGGTTCGTACAGAGTGTGCAATTGATTACACCCCTCAATAATTATATACCGATACACCTACAAAAGTATCGATACCAGCCTGGAATCGCTCAAAAAGTATCTAAGATACAAATAGTCGATATTAGTGCAGAAGTACAAATATCGAAGTACCGTTACCATCCCTACAAAAAATCATCCAAAAGTGGGGATGCGCGTGTAATTTGCGGCAACTTGAGTTATTGTGCTGGTTCTTTACTATGCTATGATACTAGATCATAAACTTTTCTGCCGTTTCGGCCACGTCTATTGCCTTTATCTGTGATCTGTTCAATGACCCATAAATGAAACCATTTTCATTGAAACATATTGATGTTTCAGGTACCGATCCAAGCTTTTTAGTTTACTACTGAATGTAGTTTCATTTATCGAATAGGAAACCATGATGAATCTGCGAGAGAAGCATCGGATACTTATAAGAGATTATTAATTATAATTATCGAAAATTAATTCTATTTATTTCACAATATCCTGCACAATAGTGAAAAAGACCTTTTTATGTGACAGCTTTATAAATAGCGAGATGTCGAATTAAATTCAACAGCCCAGTGTTCAATTTTCAGCAAGAAAAAAGATGTTTTCCAAATCATGCTAATATTAGCTCTGTTCTTAACATATCGGTAAAAATATAATAAATTAGTCATAATTTTAATCTGTCTACCTAGGGATTCATCAAACCAAGTAGCTTAAGTTTTTTCTTAAATACTTGACTTGAAAGCTCAAGCTTTTGAAAATTTGATAGTTGACTTGACTTGATTTTCGATCCTAACTACTTCACTTGATAGTTGATATCAAGTAAAATCAAACTACTTGATATCGATCTGTAAAATGCGAATCGAAGCGTTAAAATAGGGGATTCACCGAGGTTACGTCGTTACGACAGCAAGCAGGCACTCGATGACGACGCGCTCTTGCTATTAGTATTACAAAATCGTTAAGCATTACGAGCGAACTAACTGGATGTACTGTGTTGCCCTAATTCTAGATCCCGACATAAAGTGGAAACATTCTCCAATACAAGTTGGGGAAAAGAGTTGCAGACAGAAGTAGTTAAACATTTTGAAGATATTTTTAAAGCACAGTATTTTAGGGCTGACCCTCTGCAGATGTCTGAGCCACAACCATCAGTTCCAGTTCCAGTAGCATCATCTTCAAACCATAGTGGTGTCGAAAAGTTTGAAATAGTTTATTAGTTTATTTAATGCCCATAATGCAGGCGACGATATGGCCAGGTGTTACGAAATCGACAAATACATTTCTGACCCAAGAGCTGACAGTACTGAAAACATTTTAGAATGGTGGAAAAGACACGAATGTATTTTTGCAAACCTTGCCGCAATGGCCAAAGACTTTTCGGCAACACCAGCTTCTTCAACTCCAGTTGAAAGGCAGTTTTCTAGGGCTGCCTTAACTCTTACCAAAACAAGAAATCGATTAGGTGATAACTCCGTTAGAAGTCTTATGTGTCTCAAATCATGGATGGTAAATGAGGATATTAAAGATCTGTTTTAGATATTCACTGTTTTCATGTTTGAGTTTCTTTTTTTTTCTATGTATTATTGTCAGAATTCATAATATTTCGTATTTTTATTTTATATTATTACATTCATTATTTAACTAAATTTGTTGGAGTTTTCGTTTTTGGATGTTTTTTTAAATAAAAGATTACATCTTTATATACATAGACGTGTATTGTTTTTGCGTTTTAGCAGTTAATTAGATTAATATCAAAAAAGAACTATTTTTTTTTTCAAGAAAAATTAAGTAGTTAGCTTGAAAAACTTGATTTTCAAGTACTTGATGTGTAACTACTTGACTTGACTTGAATTTCGAAAACAAATACTTGACCTTGATCTTGACTTGATATCAAGTCAAGTCAAGTCAAGTAGCTTGAAAATCAAGTCAAGTCGTGAATATCTGAGTTTACCGCAGAATCCAAATATGTTTTGAAATGGAAGCAGAAAGTATACCTTGCTGTGACATGCTCTCTTCGCTGACGTCAGATTTCATCCTCTTCAATTCAGGTTCATCCCCATTGTCTTCAGAGTTTTCTTTTTTCTGCTTGCTCACCGCTAGTCTGGCTTTCCTTTTCGCCCTATTTATTTCTCTCGAGCTCAATTCTTTGTCTCTGCAGTCTATTACATCACTTACATGTTTCTGGAAAGAAACGTTGAGTCAGTGTCATGTAAATAAGCATGTATGCAAATAAAATGTGGTAAATAATCCAAATCGATAATGCATAAGGTCAGGATATACTTCCACTAACCTCAGAATGCTATCACAAATATTGTATGGAATGGTGTCCAAAATGCCATAAGATAAATGGATAAAGATAAAAAGAAACTTACTGATAATCAAAGAATACGCACTGAATTTCAATTGTATTTAGAGGAGAATTTTTATAACAAAGTCAATACGGAGAAATAACGTTTTCCCACCGATTTTCCCTTAAATTCCATTATAATTTCTACTTGATCATTTTTATTCGAACGTTATTTAATAAACACTTTTGATAAGCAAAAATGGAATAAATCCAATTAACTTTACTATTTCTGCACCTTTTAAACCCTTCTCCGTTCAGAGGAATAACAAAAGAGGGGCAAGTGGAAAATGGAAATAAAATTTTCCTTTAAAATGTTAACTATCAACGTATCGCCTCATTATACAAAATTTATATGATCATAAAAGCTTGTTGTAGAAGTGCATCAAAAATAACTATTCCGCCATCTTGGATGGTCCGTCATATTGGATTTAGTATGATGTTACATTAGTTTCCGAGTTACTCTCAACAAACCCTTTCATTTTATATCTATATTGTAGAAGTGCATAAAAAACTATTCAGTCATCTTGAATGGTCCGCCATATTGGATTTAGTATGAATGTCACATTAGTTTTCGAGTTACTCTCAAAAAGCTCTTTCATTTGATACCCATACTGTAGGTCATAAAAAATAACTATTCCGTCATCTTGGATGGTCCGCCATATTCGATTAGGACGACGTCACACAGCTTATCGTGCATTATCATCCAAACTAAACGTGTATACAAAATTTCGGCTCAATCGGTTGAAGATATCGGCTTCAAAATTGAGTAGCAAGATTCCACCCGAACAAACACAGATGCATACCCACATACATTGCAAGTTAGAAGTTAAATAAAAGCTTTTAAAAAAGGAACCAAATTGAAACTGAAGTTTTTGTAATGTTCATAGAATGCCTTGTAAAAATAATAATAAATATCAAGCACCATGGACTAAATCCATTGACACTGAGTGTTCTTTTACACCACTATTGTGATCTTCCACATATGTATTTCTAAGTTCTATAATTATGTGGTTTGCTTGAATGAATAAGGCAAACAAGATATATAACAGAAAAACACACAATATTGAAGGTGGGCTTGTATATTCACACACCACGCAAAACTGATGATCAGTTAAAAAATGTTACTAGTGTGTTAAATTCAGAAGCATATATTCTATCTAGAGGATGTAGCTCTTTCTATAATAAATACAGTTTTGTATTTTTACTTCTTAGACAAGTCTGCCTGCAACACTAACCAACATTTATTTAAAAATAATTACTGACAATGGTGATAGTTAACAACTATTGAAAAACATACGATACCAATACAAGTAATTTATTTGCGAAAATGGACAAAAGTAAATGACATCTATTGAATATATCCTTCTAAAGCTTATTGCAAAATGCAGGTTAACTATAGGTTAGACAAAATGTACTACCACTTTATCACTGTGCAATTAAATAGAAAACGAGATAAAGAAAACCAATTATGTGCAATTATGACTGTCGTGTACGGTAGTAATTAGCAATGGTACAATGTGGTTATCAGTTGTAGTTTTACAAACAAAACATGTATGTACAAAAAATGGTATGCTCCTATCTAAGTTAAATTAAAAGTGGGACACAAATTTATCCTGAAGTGGATAATTCTTAAGTTTCAAAATTCATCAGACATTCTATATCCAAAATAAAAAATCACTTTTCTGTATATTTGGGATCCAGTGCACCTCAGAAAAAATGGCGTCAAGTGTCTGGACTCAGTACACATTATCGGTGCTAACAAAAATTGGGAATTCCCCTGTATCTACATCATCAAAAAAGTAAACAACTCAAAAAGGAAATACGAACGAATATGATTTTTTTTGTTTTTTTTTTTGTTGATATCTCCTTCGCCTCTGGCAAGCGTTACAACAACGATACATTATTACAATTTCCTCCATAGTATTAATACGGCGTTACAATTTCATCACAATCAATTTCGTAGTTTCCAAGTTATACGTTATGGGTTTATAATATGTATGTATCAAATTATTTCGCAGATATAAAATACAAAGACAACACTCTAAGGCACACGATAATAATAATAATAATAATGATAATAAAGAGAGAATAATGATGAGACACCGGTGCTGCCTTACGCTCCAGGGGATATAGAGTCCGTTGTGGAGAACGAGAGATGCCGGATTTACTGGAACTACTCGTTCCCCACGCTCGAGCTTGTACAGGCAAACAAGCCCGACATAGTCCTTCTCGACCACCAACAGAAGACGATGTTCGTCATAGGGTTTTCGGCGCCTGCCGAGGTGAACATCGTCTCTAAGGAGGAGGAAAAGCGGACCAAATATCAGGAGTTGCTCGGACAACTTTACAGGCTCTGGCCAGACTACACTGTAAGTCTGTTGGTTATGGTCATTGGATCCCTAGGTGGAATGAGGAATACGCTGCTCTCTGCACTGCGCAAAATACCAGTGTGCCGTGCGACGGCGCACATCTTAGCCGCCAGAATGCAGAAGGCAGTCATCCTTGGGTCCCTTCGTCTACTTAGGGCGCACGATTGCTCACCTCACGGTGTGAGGAGTAGTCATTGGGTAATGGAACAGCAGCTCGGTGTGTCGGAGCCCGGGCTGCTCTTTTTTGTATATATAATAATAATAGTAGTAGCAGTCAATTTTTTCATTGCTATGTAGAGTATTTTATGAGCACAACAAATTTTTAAGTTTTACAACCCCCACCCCCAACCACTGCAATTTCACTCCCACCCAAAAAAAAGTAGAAAAAGAACCGTAATCCCTAAAGCACCCAAAAAAGAAATTTGAGCTGTTTTTTTTGTTTTTTGATTATCACGACGCCACCACTGACACAGTTTCTAAAAACCATATGCGCTTTCCATCCTCGCCATGGTAATAATACTGTGTCAAAATTTCATTAAAATCTATAATAATTTTTTTCGGGCATATTATGACACAAATATCACAGTAACTTATAAATCCCTTTCGCCAAGCTCCGTTAAAAATAATCGCTTTCTAAGTTTCTCGCATATTCCAAAGCACCCGAAACAAATTACGAATTCGTAACAAAAAAACATTACTCACCTTTACATCCTCCGATTGTTCAGGTTTAACAGAATTCGTGATCAAATCCTCGTTGCTGAATAATGTAGCCGTGTCGAAGGCAATTTTGGCCGCTATATCTAAGCCTAGTCTTGCGTTTAAGAGTTGTCTTTGCTTGGCCAGTCTCTCTTTCGGATCCGTCACTAATCAAATCAAACACATATTTAAGAATATCCGAGAATTCGTCGTCGTTTTGACAAAACTGGTTTTCTAATATGATTTTTAAATTGGATATATCTTACTTGTTGTACGTATGTTACACGTTATTATTATGATTAAGAAATATTTATTGTTCAATAAATTCTTCTCTATAAAATTATTTCTTGTTTAGGACCAAACTGTTAAATTTCAACAGAATATCTACTCCGTCTAAGATTAATAAATATAGGATGAGAATGCTGCTTTTCATATTTTCCTTATAATTTTGGTAATGGGCCTATACCACATTTTTGGTTTATTGGCTTAAGCGAACCCTGACACCACGTAGATGCCATAAATAATTTTAAAAAATTTTTCTATCGTATTTATAATCGAAAAAAATGGTTCTAAATACTGAATTTTTTGATGCCATACACTTCCCGCCCAGGTCGTGACGTCACCTGTAGGGAACCAATAAGAGCTCACTGGTACAAAACAATAGCATCCGCTTGTAGTCATCGGACCACGAAAGGACGCTTCTCATTGGTTCCCTACAGAAAGGACGCTTCTCATTGGTTCCCTACAGGTGACGTCATCATCGGCTATTTCAAATTACAGTATTTTCTTTTTAGTGTTATTCTCATTTGGATCAAGTTTTCTGCTGACTTTTTACAGTAAACGGTCCTATGTATCATCAAAAATAATACCGCAGTAAATAAATTGATCAATTTGAGATCACGGTATAGGCCCATTGATATTCAGCCTCTTAATTATTGTATTATTTCGTCTTCTATTTGCCTTCAAATTTCCCACACTAAATTTTGAAGATCAAGCGAGCATACTATCATTATCAATAATCAATATTTACATAATATTAATGTGAGCGTAAGTATATCCAGGTGCCTTTACATCATATTTGTTTGTAAAGGAAATAAAGGAAGGTTACTCCAATATTGACAATGTAGTTATCAAAATTACAGAAGCTAGAGGTATTTTTACGTGCATTACTTGTATAGTGGAAAATAAGTTTTACCTGTTTTGTCTTCCTCTATGTCAAATTCCTTGCCTTCGGAAGCCATAAGATGCGTACTGTTCTCTAATACCTTCTTTATATCGAAATGTTCGAACCTCAGTCTTCCAATACAAGACGAAAATTCCGACTTTTCGTCCATTTCTGAAATTCGACGTTGATAATTGCAGATAGCTGATACAGATCGAATAGTTTTATTCATAAAAAAATGTAAAACAGATCGTCTTGATACTTTCAAGCATTAAGGTACTCCAAGTTTTAAGTTACGCACAAATACACCCTGAAAAACGGAACCTAAGATTCTTGGTATTTCTTAACATAAGGCTACGACGTAACAAGTCCAGTGAAAAAATAAAATATGAAACTTTTTTTGCCTTTTCATCCAAAAAACACCTTATTCAACTGTGAAGTCTGGCGACATAGAAAAGTCATGGCATCATTTGAAAGCGTCTGCCTCGTAGTGTTAAGTTAAGAGTACCTTCCAAAAGGCCGGCACCAGGAATATTTTTTAATTTTATATTTATTTTTATTTTACTTAACTTTGTCGACTTATCCACAGTAGTAGAGAAGTTCATAGTTGTTGAAAGTTATTCACCAATTACCACATTTTCGGCATAGGTATTGTAAAATCCAACAAAATGATCATAAAAACTTTGACACATCTATTAAACCCATCCCATTAAACCCGTTGTTACAAATCAACGATTACTAATCAACTGATGAACTTTTATAAGCCACTTCATCCTTATTTCAATAGCAACCTAACGCGACATCTCCACTAAACTGAAATTCTCATTTTAGGAGTTATACAAAGGGCTAAGGAAAGCTTATTTCGCAAGTATTATTTCGCTACATATGTATATATTTAAAAAAAAGATAAAGCAACAAATTAGTAAATAAAGTACAGTTTAACGTAAAACTCAGGCAACAACACTAACAAAGAAGTCTCACGTTGGCTTACCAACTGTGGAAACGGAGGGTCACCCAATTGTCGAGTCGCCTTCCTTAACACTTTTAGGAATTAACATCAACAATAACATGTCCTGGCACGACCACGTCGTCAGTATTGCTAAACCGGCATCTAAGAAGTTTGGAGTTTTGTTCCGCTGTAGGAATCTGTATACAAAAGAGCAACTACTGCTGCTCTACAAGGCATCGATCCGATCACCGTTGGAGTATTCCTCCATGGGTAGGGATGCGCTCCAAAGCACCCTCTGAAGCTTCTGGACACTATCCAGAAGAGAGCAATTTGGCTAATCTATACGCCTAACCTCACACACCCACAGCCTGGAGCACCGAAGAATGGTGGTTGACCTATCCCTGTTTTCCAGATTCTATCACGGAAGATGTTCGAGTGAGCTCTCCCAGATAACAACACCAAAGGCCGTCCGAACGAGGAACACTACAGAGGCTCTGTGAGCACACCCTAATCACCCGAACCAGTCTCCTCCAGCATTCCCTCTTCGACGCTGTTTCCCGATGGCTACAACCTCCAGCTTTTCAAAACTAACATGTACCGACACTTATCCTCTCGCAGCACTTCTACAGCGCCATAGGCTCTCAGGCTTTGCAGGAGGCAGACCATTAGAAACATACTACTATACTGTCATGTTTACTTTTAGAGTGGCCAAAGATTACGGCTATGTGATAGGTAAATGGACAAGGAAATGAGTGACGAATACTCCACAATACGTCAGAGAAACGCATTATGTTTCCCAATGTTTAATTATCTTTTTTTGTGCTACACTTTCTTTTATCCCCTCCATCATAGAACAACCTTCATTACTTAATTTCTTTTGTTGAAACAAGTTGAAACACTAGAAGGGCGAATCATTAATAATTCCTCCACCTTTAATATTCGAAGTCTGTAATTTTTTTAATCAAATGACATAGTTTAAGCAAACAGTTTTACAAAAAGCTAGTTGTAGAGATTAAGTCTGTACAAAAATATATGCAAAAAGAGTGTCTGAGGAGGATATCTGAAATTAAGGTATTTTCGAAACGCGTCGTCTTAAATTAGAAGGTTCTTGCAATCAAAATATGCTTCGCGCGCTTATGAAGAAACTGTATAATTCGATCTTGTCCACCTTTTTAGAAAACAAGCCGATATTCTGATGCGTTTTTGTTTCAAAAAAAAATCAGTAACAACAAACATTTATCCTTCCTACCAGTGCAACACGATAAACATATTGCATTCTACGAGAAAATTACTTTAACTGTTGATCATCTTCGAGTCAATAACAGCCTTATCTTGATATGGCTGATAAATGTGTTGCACGCCAAGTTTTATTACATTTTCAATGTCATTTTCAAACCAATTTCATATTTCGTCATTACGAGGGTATAGCAGTGTATATAATGAGTCAAAGGTAGAATTTCATTGTAACAAACAAAATGAGAAATGAAAGCCCTATCTTTAATGTGAATTCGCTCAAATAAGCTTTGATTTAACGTCTGCGGTTTGTTTGAAATTAATTATCAAAATGTCAGATTATAATTCATATCTAGCCACAAATAAACACTTATTTGAAAAAAACTGAAGGTCCAGTCTGCCCAGCGTATAACGAGAGGGTTACAGTGACTCACATCCTTATGGAATGCACATTTTATTTGAACCAGAGAATAACCAACCACCTATCCAGCGACATCAAAGAAAGTACTTCTGCTACAATCCAAAACTTTGTGGAAATTTGTCAAGGATATTAATCTATTTTTTTCAAATTCAATCAATATGAATTGGCCTGTGTATGAATTGTACCATCTTCGCCGCTACCTGCCCTGCGTGGTTGACACAGTTTCTTGTTAAATAAAAAAAATTATCACAATGTAATGTTTGAGTCGCATAAGAAATATAATTCCCGGTTTCTGGCAATAATTTGGCTTATGGTCCCACTCAAAAAATTATGCAATCGAGAGAAAAAAGTACAGATAAATTCCAAAAGTGATAAATTTTGTACTTTGATAAGGTCATAGACTTCAAGAAAGTTTATCTTCCAGGGGGTGTGGTTTTTTATTTATGGGCCAGTGAAACACGATAGAACAAAAGTTTACATTTAAGCATCACTTTTGAGATGCCGACAGTTTGAAAAAATGGTGTAACATTTTGTCATAGTATTACAACATAAATTCAACATCACTAGAGGTTCTTGGCACGTAACTGTAAAGAGCTTATACTTCTACAATAATTATTGTAAATACTATTTTTATGAATCTAAAACGCAGTAAGCAAAAACAGCTTTGTTTTCTGGCGCTTAAATATCCAAGAACATGAAACTACTGATTTTTGACCCTATGTCTTTTACACAAATTGACATAGAGTATAACATACTACAATTTCAGATAGTTGGTCAGGAAAAGTTTTCCATATGTTTAGTAACCGGTTCTTTGGTGGAAACACCGTACACATTAACAAAGACAAGTAGGGTCACTCGGCGTGCCGACTTTGATGTGGATCTCACAAACGCGAGCCACCTCGATTTCAGAGGGGTTCCGTTCGTGCCGTCTCGTTTACTTAAAGGAAATTCGAATCGGTCCGATATTGTCGACGTTCACTTTACTTCTTATACGAGGGTCAGTAGGAATGAATTCTATAGTATAGAAGTATAGTATAGAATATAATTTATAATTCAATAAACCATTCAACTGAATTAACAATATATACCATTAGTTCCTTGAAATATAAATGATAAGATAATGAAAGGGAATAGTTAGTACTCTAACATATTTTATCTAGATCGAATAAATTATATACAAAAATTAACAACCTTCTTTGTTAATGTACGGTGATAGAAGTTAGCTATTGTGGACACTATCAAGGATAAACCGAGATACATCCACAGAGTTAACATCTATAGAGGGAGTGTAAACAAGAAAATGCACAGGTCGCTGACCAGCCAACATGTAACGGAAATTTTGTCAGCTTGAGGGCATTACCAGTGGCGTGCGACTTTATATTAAAATTGGATCTTCATTAATAGATTCAATTATTACTGTGAAGTTACAAACTGATACCAGTAAGTTGTATTCGAAGGAAACCTACACAGATGCACATAACATACATTAAACAACCATCATTATTCCTCAAACTGGAGTGAAGTTACTTTTGTTCCCAGTTATCCCCATATATTACGCTACTGAAAACTAAACCAAAACCTATGCTCACCTATGATAAGAAGTGTTCACCGATTCGTCGCTATTACAGCAAACTATGCACTTTTTATGTTGTCTCATCATGCAATTATGACAATAGTGTTCATAAATAATTTAATTCACACCACAAATAGTCACAAAGTCAGTCAAATATACACTAAAACCACAAAAATCTCGATAAACGCAATAACCGCAACTACAATGACAGCCACATGACAGCTTAAGGGCACGCCGATTGTAGGTTGCTAGATTTATGACATATTAGAAGTCATTGCGACATTCCGCTATGAAATTTACCATTTTTGAGATTTCATCAAATCAATACAAATTATCTTCACGTAAATCAGTTACACTGCAAGTATATTGGAATGTATAGTTAAATACCCAACTAAATACTTTGTATACGAGGGTTGCTCTATACCTCCGTCAATCCACCAGTACGCAGACAGCTGTTTCACGCTTATTAGCGATCATCAGTGCGCCATAGGTCGATTGACGAAAGTAGAGAGCATCAATTTTTCCATGTTTAATAAACATGTGAAAGATGTACGAGTAAGACAGAAGGAATTCTGCCGGTGCGCCATCTAGTACCCGAAGGTGACGGCAACCAAAGAGAGAAACGCCACTAGAAGCAGTTTACTTCTCCTTGGTGGAACGACAAGGCTCGCTCGCTTTTTGCCACTAGAGGCGCGGATTTTGACGCACGCAGCGTGAAGCCGATATACGAGGGTTGCTCTATACCTCCGTCAATCCACCAGTACGCAGACAGCTGTTTCACGCTTATTAGCGATCATCAGTGCGCCATAGGTCGATTGACGAAAGTAGAGAGCATCAATTTTTCCATGTTTAATAAACATGTGAAAGATGTACGAGTAAGACAGAAGGAATTCTGCCGGTGCGCCATCTAGTACCCGAAGGTGACGGCAACCAAAGAGAGAAACGCCACTAGAAGCAGTTTACTTCTCCTTGGTGGAACGACAAGGCTCGCTCGCTTTTTGCCACTAGAGGCGCGGATTTTGACGCACGCAGCGTGAAGCCGATATACGAGGGTTGCTCTATACCTCCGTCAATCCACCAGTACGCAGACAGCTGTTTCACGCTTATTAGCGATCATCAGTGCGCCATAGGTCGATTGACGAAAGTAGAGAGCATCAATTTTTCCATGTTTAATAAACATGTGAAAGATGTACGAGTAAGACAGAAGGAATTCTGCCGGTGCGCCATCTAGTACCCGAAGGTGACGGCAACCAAAGAGAGAAACGCCACTAGAAGCAGTTTACTTCTCCTTGGTGGAACGACAAGGCTCGCTCGCTTTTTGCCACTAGAGGCGCGGATTTTGACGCACGCAGCGTGAAGCCGATATACGAGGGTTGCTCTATACCTCCGTCAATCCACCAGTACGCAGACAGCTGTTTCACGCTTATTAGCGATCATCAGTGCGCCATAGGTCGACGGAGGTATAGAGCAACCCTCGTATATCGGCTTCACGCTGCGTGCGTCAAAATCCGCGCCTCTAGTGGCAAAAAGCGAGCGAGCCTTGTCGTTCCACCAAGGAGAAGTAAACTGCTTCTAGTGGCGTTTCTCTCTTTGGTTGCCGTCACCTTCGGGTACTAGATGGCGCACCGGCAGAATTCCTTCTGTCTTACTCGTACATCTTTCACATGTTTATTAAACATGGAAAAATTGATGCTCTCTACTTTCGTCAATCGACCTATGGCGCACTGATGATCGCTAATAAGCGTGAAACAGCTGTCTGCGTACTGGTGGATTGACGGAGGTATAGAGCAACCCTCGTATATCGGCTTCACGCTGCGTGCGTCAAAATCCGCGCCTCTAGTGGCAAAAAGCGAGCGAGCCTTGTCGTTCCACCAAGGAGAAGTAAACTGCTTCTAGTGGCGTTTCTCTCTTTGGTTGCCGTCACCTTCGGGTACTAGATGGCGCACCGGCAGAATTCCTTCTGTCTTACTCGTAAATACTTTGTGTTCAAACTGCGGAAACTGCCAGATTTGAAGAAACTGGAAGCGGACGAAGAAGAGTGGCAATAGCGCTGTAGATGTTGGCTGGCCAATATTCAAATTAGGCTCCCTCTAGAGATATTAACTCTGTGGATACATCTATTTACAAAAATCTTTGGTCAGAATTTGGAGCACTGTTGCCCGAATAATACAACATAGTAGAGCCAAATTTACGAAATGCACATCCATTGTTTTCTATAACATTGGACCTATTCAAGATAGGGCGTCGAGTAAAAGTTAGAAATAACATATTACATGAATATACAGGGTGTCCCAAAAAATAGTGTCAAGCGGAAGTCCAGAGATAGAGCTCACCTAGAAGTATTCTCTACCTAGACAACTTAAAACTGTTCCAAAAGAAAAATTAAAAGACTTTTCCAAATTATCTTTTTTGGTAATTAATCTCCAAGAGTTTATTGTTCATAATAAAATAATCGGCTTCGTAACTTTGATGAAAGTCATAAAAATTTTAGTGTAAAGTGAAAAATTTACGATCTGATAATTATGACTTAAATCTTTGATTCGCAATTAAAAATCCAAAGAGGTGATTTCATGATTTCAAAGCAGGTCTAAAAACTTCTTCAGACTCTCAGCTATCACAATCATTGAAAAAAAGTAGTACTTAATGGGGCTACTTTCGCTCCAATTGACCTTCAAAGACAAGAGGCGAAGATTTCTTGAAATTATGTTAACGCGTTAATAGCAGATTGATTGTCAGTACCGCAATAATAAACGTTAAAAACGTTGCATAAATTAAACATTTATTAAAAAAGATCCTCCTATTTCTTGCTAAAAACCACATGGAGCGCATTCTGCAAAACCGGTTTTTACCTGAGCGCCAACAAAAGGGGCTAACGCTAACGCAGTAAACGATGGTGATGTTAGAAAGGGATAGCTATTATATTGTTGTGATGTCTTTTCAAAATGTGTCATTGCATAGGTTGTTTTAGTTGTCTTTATTCAGTCGTCTGTCTGTCTTTGCGGCTTTAAAGCGATACGCTTTTGTTTGGATTGGTGTTGTTTCTGTTTGTCTGACTACTTGGCTATTCCTAGGGACCTTTAGTGCACGACAACTGAATTTAACGATGTTGTTTTCTGCAAGAGACTCTACAACAAATGGATTGGTCGTGGTGGACCCACTGAGTGGCCGCCACGGTCGCCTGACTTAAATCCGATAGAGTTTTTTGTTTGGGACTACTACAATAACTAGTTTACTTATGCTAAAGGGTGTCGAAACATCAGCGAATTACGTCACAAACTAACACAGGATGAAGAAACAATAAAAAACTATCGAAGAGCTTTTGTTAATTTAAAAAATAATTTTTTCAGAAGATGTAGATTATGCATCGAACAAGAAGGTAGACATTTTGAAAATTTCTTGTGAAATTTAATAAACTTAGTGAAGAAATTTGATAATTTCGTATCATTTTACAATTTTCCACTTACAAAAAAGAAGTCGTACATGTAAAAAAAAAATCTTAGCAAAGTGACAGGTGGACATCTATCGATATTCTGGTCGCACTGAATGTTTTTTATTGCGGCACTGACAATCATTCCGCTATTAGCGCCCTAAACTTAGTTATAGTTTCATTTAAAATCCCATCGCTAATTTCAAGAAATCTCGACCTCTTGTCGTTGAAGGTCGATTGGAGACAAAGTAGCCCCATTAAGTACTCCTTTTTTTTAATGATTATGATAGCTGAGAGTCTGAAGAAGTTTTTAGAGCTGAATAGAAATCATGAAATTACCTCTTTAGATTTTTAATTGCGAGTTGAAAATCTAAGTCATAATTAACATAACGTAAATTTTTCACTTTACACTAAAATTTTTATGACTTTCATCAAAGTTACGAAGCCGATTATTTTACGTATGAACAATAAACTCTTGGAGATTAACTAGCAAAAAAGATAATTCGGAAATGTCGTTTGATTTTTCTTTTGGGACAGTTTTAATTTGTCGAGGTAGAGAATTCTCTAAGATTTAGAAAAAAATTCATAACTCGGAAACTACAAAGAATTGCATAACATATATGGGGGTGATTTAGATACCTCTAGGTGTGCTCTATCTCTGGACTTCCGCTTGACACTATTTTTTGGGACACCCTGTATAGTGTAATGTCCTGACGTAGGACAGTAAATAATACGCGGTTCAATGCTCAACGGTTTATTTGATAAGGTGCGGTACCTAACATAGAGCGCACGCGGAACTGCCCATAGCAGAACTCCCCGGTTGATCCACTGGCATACCGAAAGTACCCACAGGGGTCATGCGCACTCTTCGGGAGACAGGGGCGTGCTCAATGTATTACATATAGTCCTTGGATAATGAGCAATGTCTATAAATCCCCATCCCTGAAGAAGTTAAGACGTGAAAATCAAGAATGTAGAACATACGTCGGAGCTCAATTATGGACTTGGCAACGCCGCTAGACGGTATACTACTGATATTTATGCCAGTATACGTTAACATCTTTTATATTTGCTAACGGTCGGATCCTCTGTCGTTGTCCCGACGTAAACAAATGTACAATTAGAATGGGATGAGGGGTCTATACCCTGTTACCCGATACTTTAAACTGTCATCCGTGTCAACAGCGAACAGACGTTCGCCTAGTGATAACTGAAAATCCCCCAGATTGAATCTTGAAATTGTGAGATCTTACTAAGTTCGACATGTGCAATTCATTGCAATAAAAATAAGTAGAGAGATTCTATTTAAAATAAATTATAAACGGGGATATTTGTTTAAAAATTTGGAAAAATAATTTATAACTTGGCAACGCCGCAAACGAGAAAAAAAATATTACAAGGCGAGATAGGGTATTAGTAGATATTTCGATTGAAAATAAAACATACAGGGTGTTACATTTAAAAAACAAAGTAAAATGACCTTCAAATTGCCGTAATTAAAAATTCTGTCAAAAACACCCTGTAGATACAAATTGCTGGTAACATCCAAAATAATATCCACTTAATATTCAAGTAACTCGCAGTATAATATTGTTGAGAAAATTTAAAGGAATATATCAATTTGGACGTATTACTTGCGACTTTGCAAATCCGGAAATTAATAGAAAATAAATGATAACTTGGCAACGTCGCAACCGATCCCAAAAATATTTTAGGGTTTAATAGAGATCAATGATGGAAACTAGAAGAATTTAAGAAAAAGTTATGCTTCCATATAAAAAAATTAAGTTGATCACTATACTACTTTCCCGCAACACCCTGTATATTTCAAAATATGTTTAGAATATGCGTCTAAGGTAACCAAATAACTTTTGTATTTGACATTTTCTTCTATCAGGTATACCTTGTGAGATATCGAAGAATTACACACTAACTGGACACCCTGTATAAACGAAAAAATATATTTGTTTTGGCCAAGCATTTTTGCTGTGAATTTTTAGATAGTGAATCAATTTCTTGTTCACAAAAAGTCGTTATTTTTTGGCAATAAGATATTCAGTAAATATATTACTAAGAGGGTCCTGACTTGTAGGATTACCAATTCAGACCACTACTAAAAAATTAAATCTGAGATTCACTTCTTCGTCAGCTGATACCTATCAACAACGTTACCAGGTTTACTGATTTTTCAGTAGATCTACTGCTTTTGGCTCTTTGTCTACTGAATACTGTTTTTACTGCGGAATCTACTGATTTTTTCGGTTTTCAAGAAATATGAGCACTACACTACAGTTTTTGTTTTTCAAGAAAATTTATGAGGTATAAAAGGTTTGTTTTCCAAAGCGATATTCTGAAAAATGTATATTATTGGTTAAGTCCTCAGCAGCTTTGGACGGTCACTATCCTTTAGTGCTGCAACTTGCCAACATTTTCCAAATTCACTCAATCCTAATCAAATTTAGTAGCTCGATAATGATTGGCGACTTCCACGAAATAGCGACCTCACATGGAAGCAAAGCGAAAGTGTGACTGAGTTTTGGATAAAAGTAAAAAAAAAAACGTCTTTTGGAGATTACAGTTCCATGTTTTTTGTATTACCCGAATTTATGTTGAATACGCAAGTTTTGCCACATTCATCCGCAAACGTGGAAAGCATTTTCTCAGATGCTGATCTTCAAAGACAAATAGGTATACGCTACCGTCTATTCACGTCAAGTGTATGTGTATTGTATAAACTTGCTTTGATGTGGATTCCAATAATCGTATTAAACTACATATCTATCTAACAATATACTATGTATCAAAGAAATGCAGACTTGTCAGATTCAGATCTAGATCAATGAAGGCATATATATTGTTGTTTTTTATTTTTTTAGTTTTATTAGGTAAGCCATATTAAGAGTTTACGTGCTGTAAAAAGTTATCTTTTTTCTTACTTTTATTAGAATTATGTTTTACTCGAGCTATTACGTTCTTTTTTGTGGTTTTGTAATAAAAAATGTGCTAAGATTTTTTGTTTGTTGTTCGATATTACACTGTTTGTTTACAAAAAAAGTCTACTGTTTTTTTGCAAAATCTACTGCTTTTTCTATCAATAAACTACTGCTTTTTTAAAAATGGACCTGGCAACGCTGCCCATCAAATGGACGTCAAGCCAATTTGAAGTATGAGGTATCAGAGTGTAACTAGGTTTATAGTCGGTGGTGGACACTATGCCTACAGGTGAACCTTACCAGATTTGACGTGGACCCCCTGCGGATTCCATTGTGGCACATTGCTGGCGATTGCTCTGACCGCCTCCGCTGCCGCTATTCGAGTTTCCCAGTTGGAGGATTTGAGGTATACAGACGTCCTGGAGAGCAGTGTCCTTAGCTCGTGAGGATGAAACTTCTGCACCTCTCCCAGTTGCTTTGCAGCTGCAGATCTGGTCACTGAGGAACTCCCCGTTTCCAGCAGCACAAACAGTCGGTCCAATCTGAAACGATTACGGTCATATGGAGGGGGAAATAACATTACCACAGGCTTGGTTTTCATGAATATTCAGTTTTCGATGTATGTATATTCTTATAATAAGAGTAGGTACTTTTACTTCCCACACCAATAGGTGAGGGGAGTATTGTGATCACAAAAATTTTCGATTTCGAGATAATACGCTTTTTGGAAGTTTTATGGTACCTACATAACGCAAATCCACGTTACTCATTTCCGCTGTCTGTCTTTTGGCGTTTTCTAGCCTCGTAACCTCAGTAACCGCTGCATGGATTATGATGAAATTTGGGTAGCGATATGCTGTGGGGTCGCGCGTAGTAATGCTGCCATAATTTTGAAAATCGGCATATGGGCAGCGGAGTAATTAGTAAAGGTGGGGGTTGTGAAACTGAAAAATTTGCTTTTCTCATGATAGGCTGTCCATTGACATGTGAAAGATAGACATAGTTTTGCCTATTACAGAAACCAAGGGACTTAGAATTTTTTTAAATTTGTATAGGAGTATTGCTTTCCATCGTTCTGTGTAAACAGAAAATTGTTGAATTGATTTTAATGAAATTTTGACACACTGTTATTACCGTGGAGAGGGTGGAAAACGCATATGTTTTTTAGAAATCATGTCTGTGGCGGCGTAACAACAATCAAAAAATGAATAATATAAAAACCGCTCAAACTTTCAAAGCTTGGGGGTGGAGGGTTGTAAAATTGAAAAATTTATTATATTCATAGTGGGTTCTTCATTGCCCTGTAAATGAACGACATTATATACTTTTCAGCTTTATCCGAATGATACCCTATATTAGACAAAAAATAATTTTTGATATTATATTGATGTAGATAATTCTGTAATGTGGTAGTGATTGATGAAGTCCATGGTTTTTGAAAATTGTGTTCGTGGGGTTGAAACTAAATTAAAAAAAGAAACAGTACAATATAAAAGCCGCTCAAACCCTGTTTTTTGGGTTCTCTAGGGATCCCTGATCATTTTCTGCATTTTTTTTTTGAAGTTGCCAGAATGAGCTGAGGTAGCATGGGGTGTCAGATAGGGTGGTTGAGAAACCTCGGAACACTTTTCATTGCCCTTTAAAGATTGGTACTGGTAATATAATATTTTTAAATATTTGGAAATCGGCCTGCCATGTGATTAAGATATCAGTTTAAAATTGCAGAATAAAAACTGTATAGTTTCTACAAAGAGAAATGCAAGAAACTATTAACAAGAGTTTTTGTGTTGGATATTTTTATGCGGGCAGGGGGGCGAAGTTTTGGTTGCAAGGGGACCTCAGACTATAGCTTTAGGCAATAGGAAAATAAAAAAATGGTATCACCGTAACGTGTGGGAAGTACTGAGTCAATGAACTTGAATCCATTTTACTTCGCACACCGATAGGTGAGGGGAGTACATATTGTGATCGCGAAAATTTTCGATTTTGAGATAATACAGTTTTTGGGCATTTTATGATGTCTACATAACGAAAATCCACGTCACTCATTTTCGTCGGTCTGTCTGTCTGTCTGTTGGCGTTTTTCTAACGTCCTAATCTCAGTAACCGCTGCATGGATTGTGATGAAATTTGGGTAACGATATGTTGTAGTAGTAGGCTAGTAGGTAATGTTCCTATAATTTTGGAAATCGTTGTACAAAAAACAAAAAATTTCAAATATACCTCAAACTTCGGTTTTAGGTGTTTTAGGGGTCCCTGATCATTTTCTACTTTTTTTGGGTAGGGGTGAATTTGAGGTGGTTGGGGGGTGGGGGGTTGTAAAATTGATAATTTTGTTGTATTCATAATGGGCTATCTATTGACCTGTAAATGAAAAACTTAGCGGCATAATACACTTTTTTAGGTCCATCCGAACATTGCCTTGCCTAGTACAGGAACCAAGGGACTTAGAATTTGTGATGTATACATACGAGTATTGTTTCAGATCGTTCTGTATTGATATTGATTTTAATGAAATTTTGACATAGTATTACTACTGCGGCCAGGATGGAAAACGCGTATGTTTTAGAAAAATCGTGTCAGTCACGGCGCAGCAATAATAAAAAAAACTAAATACATAAAAGAGCTCTAACTTCGTTTTTAGACGGTTTGGAGGCTACTGATCGTTTAGTATCGTCCAGTTGAAGCATGCACCTTCTAAGCAGGAGGGAGAGGCAAGAAACTATTTACGAGAATTTTGCGATGGATGCTTTTTGTGCTTCATGCAACAGGAAAATAATAAAATGGTATCACCATAACATGTGGGAAGTACTGAGTCAATGAACTTGAATCCATTTTTTAATAAAACCTTCGCATTTTACAGACTTATTATATAAATAACTATGTATTTTGTATCATCTTCTATTCCTAAAATCAACGGAAAAGGGAACCTTGGATATAGAGAAAGCCAGGTCCGGAGTAGGAGAGTAGGAGGGGAGGATAAGTACATGAAATCAAATCGGGGAGCAGGAGCTAAGGCAGAGGCTAGTGACATTTCTTTGTCAGATGCTGCATAATGCATTTTCATTCTAATTCCATTTGTTTTCCTTCACAATTTTATTTCACAAACCATCATACAAAACTCGTATAATGGTATATATTTCAAACTGATAACAAATTACGGAAAGGCATAGATAGGGGCCCATCTGAAGGTAACTGTAATATGCTTTTAGCACAGGATGGCACCAAAAAAGACTTCATGAAAAAAACATTGGAAACATATTGGAAGTTTTCAAATCGCCAGTTGGATAAATAAATAACCAGTTAGTATTGGATGAGTATTGATTTTTATAAATATCACTGCAAATTCATTCTGTTGAATGGCTGGCCATCGATAGTGAGAGGCAGGAAATCCTCATTCAAGTTCAAACTTTTCTCCAGCATACTGTTCTTAGCAATGAATATTATCAACTGAGTGGATAGACATAAAAAGTGAGTGAAAATAAAACAACTCTTGTTTTTCTGCTCTACCATCTCTGTTATTTTTTTCAGATCAGCTTACATACCTGACTCACATCCATTTCCAAGTTCTTCAAATTAAGGTCTCCTTTCAGTTCATAAATCAAATAGAAATTTGGTATTTCACTCTACCTTTCAGAGTACCCAAGGTGTCACACTAAATGTGAAATAGGTAATTCAGATTATTAGATGAACTAATAAAAAAAATAAACTTGATAAAATATAATTCACTTGTAAACTTTTTGTGTCTTAATCTTTCAACAATTTAAAAAGAGTAATCCATGCTGTGAATACATAGAGATGATTTTAATCCAATGTTCCAAAAGTAGATTCACAGTATCCATTATTTCTAGAAATATCAATGGGAAAAATACTCTAGATTCTGCAAGCAACTTAAAGTAAAGTGTTAGCTAACTGAAACCAGCTGCAAAAATGCTCAGTAGTGACTTCCCTGAATTACAATCAATATTGGCTTGAAGGAAATACTTATCATCAAGTATATTTATTTTAGCATGTTATTCTTCAATGTTTATATCGTAAATATAACATTTATCACTAATACATAATAATGCATACCTATACTGGTAATAACAAAACTGCTATCAGCATAGCTTCTATTGTAATGTAGAAACATTGATAACTAATTATTTTGTAAACAAAGCATGCTAGGGCTGCTCGAGCAGACATCGTTAGGAATATGTTAAAACAAATTATCTTTATGCATATCATTTCTATAATGTAAATTTCATCAGAACGTCTGATAAGGCAAAACATAAGCATTTTATTTATTACAGCATGTTGCAGACATATTGTTTTTGAGCATATTAATTTCTTTTCACAGAAGGCATATCTTTCTACAAAGAACAATGGTGTACTTAGTGGGGCCTGGACCCCTGAAGGCCTTAAGCTATTGAATGGATTGGAAAATGCTGTCGGTTTGCATGACTATCACTCCTGATGAAGGGCTGGATGAAAAGTCAAATAAACCTCACCGTTTTATGTTTACTAGTGGAATAACTAGTATCCTTACTAAAAAATGGTCTTCCAAATCTTATCTTTATATTTAGGGTATTCTGGAATAGGTTTACCACTTTGAACCCAAAAAAAAAAAAATAGTTGCTTAAAACAATTTAAAAGCCACGAATAAGTTCAAATGGAATGATTATTATTTTCAGTTGAGGCATTAGTATAACAAGACACACAGAACTAGGTACTTCAAATGTTTGTTAGAAGATGATGGTGTCAAATGCATAGATCTAGTCCCTCTCTAATATTTTGCTGACTCAATCATAAAAGACATCAAAATGGCCAAAATGAGCTCAAGCAGTTCCAATAATACAGTAAGTTTCAATAATTCTAGCAATAAAAATAGTGAAGTTCCGTCAACATTTGATGACAGTGACCATGACACTGACAAGTAAACCCTTGAAGTGTGATGAAAATACACAGGTATGGATTTTTTCCCTAAATGTGGCTTGTCACATTATTATTGCCCTTCAATCTTGAAGATGCCTATTTATAGCCTGTGATGTGGCTTGTTCTAGTTTTGCATTTTGTAGCAAGTTAATGAACATGGTTCTCTTCAGAGTCTCACCCCTCCTACATAGTATGTGAAATGATGTTGCTGTTGAGATTGCCAAGTAGTTGGTTAATCAATAGCCTATTTCTGACTTTGTCTACAGTTTATCTTTTGGAATGTTTTTTTTTCTGAATGAATTTGAATATTAAATGTAAATGCAGTAATGTAACAACACATTTTTTCAAATAAATTTCTTTTTGATTCATCTTGCTAATGTTTTTGATAACTCAAAACTCAAACTCAAAAATGTTAGTGGATATTATTTTATATATCATTTCCAATATTCAAAGCCCAATATATAAATTTTAACATTTTGAGGCTTGTCCTTGTTTCCCTTCAATCCTAAATATGTTACTGCTATAAATTTCATAAGGTTTTCTGGCCATAGTGACAGTAAACTTTTTTAAAAGAAACATGCAAGCAATTTTGTATTTAGATTCTATTAAAGGAAATTTCCAGCTGGATTTTTTGTGGATGTGCCAAATTTTCTTGATTGATGGGTATTAAGTTACACATTTTACCTTTAGAAGGCTGCTAAAAATAATTTGTACAGCACATTATTTATATAAATCTGTTCCCAGACAACCTGAAGGAGAGTATCATTTTGAATAAATACTGATTAGGTATATGTGTTTCATAAAAAAGATACACAACAATAACCACTTTTGTATATTTTAAAAAAAATACCTTAGTTATGACAATAGTAGGTAGTCAGGATCACAGGACTTTCAAAATTAATTTCACCCTTTATATAAAATATAATTTCCAAAAGCAAATACTCAAATGGTCAATTTGGAGCTATTTAGATTATTTCATAGTGCCCTGGTCAAAATTAATTTATTAGTACCTGTATGCATAATCTTAATGTTTCTATAAATGAAGACTGCAAATTTATAAATAATGTATTATACCACTTGTTCTTTATCTAGGTAAATATTTCTAAAATGGATAAATGCATTTAAGTTGTGCAAAATAAAAAATCAATAGAAATGCACCATAACTTACCTGGAAGTCATGATGATAGTGGTCAGTACAAATCTCAGGTATACTGGAAATTAGAAAACAAAATTGATTATTTGACTCACATGCATTCAGTGCGCATTAGCAATAAAATAATAGCAATTCCAATATTTTAATTTTTTTTGGATAGGATCTAATGTAACACCTGGACTAGTATATCAAAAAGTATTCCATATGAAAATATTTTTCCTCCTCAATTCACAATATATCTAGAAAAATTTACAGTGGACTGTTCATTAAAATAACAAATACTGAGTGATATGTACTGGTTTAACCAAAAAGTCACCTACACAGATACATATTGATTACGTCCAAATCTGAAATTTTTGCCCGTAAAGTATTACATTTTCCAAGAATATGAGTTATAAAAATATACTAAAAAGACTCACCATTTTTTATTTAGGATACGATGACATTAATTCGATAGTTTTTAGGGAAAATTATGCCATTTTTCCATCTTTTTATTGAAAAAATCAGAAAATATGCACTTTTATACGCAGCTTTAACAGACGGGACCCTCATCGTTCAAGGAACAAATTTATACTGACAGCCATGATGTCGATGAGCGCAACTTAATCTGACAACTTACTTCTGATTGGTCAAAAATATGGTAGCCCTATCCAAAACACAGACTGAATTATAAATTTTGGTGCAGTAGAAGGACATGTAAATGCATATAAAAGAAGGCAAACTAGAAGAAAATAAATCTAATGTTAAGGTAAAAGTAAATTGTAGCTCAAATTGTTTTTCTTTTAATTATTTCCAAGATACATGAAAGCAATCCTTAACTTGATGCATTTTAACGTCAAAACTGTATGCACTAGTGACAGACGTCACAATTGTAAACAGTAATCACAGCTGTAATGGTAAAACGTGGTTTTTAAAAGTTTTTAATATGGGCAAGAAAACGAAGAAACGTGATAAAATCGTTTTAGTATTTGACGAAGATAAAAGGAGGTATGGCACTAGATTTGATTTATGATGTTCAACTCGAAGTTTTTACTTTTTGTGTTTGACCAATGTCACTTTTCCAGAGAGTTTCTAACTGGGTTTCGAAAAAGGAAATTAGAACGTAAGAGGAAGGCTCAGGAGAAGTTTGAAAGAGAACTGTTGGAAGAAAGGAAGCGTATAAAGAAAGAAGCTAAAGAATCTTATAAGAAATTAGTAACTTCACATAGACCTATACCAGAATTGGAAAAATATATTGAGCAAGAGTATGAGGAGGAAGATGTTACAGTGAAAGTATTTGATTTTTCAAAGAATGGTAACAGTAATAATAGTGAGAGTGTTATAGTGAAGAACGAGACTTCCAGTGAAAGTGAAGATAGTGACGAAGTGCCTGGGATGGAACTTAAAAGAAGATATAATGATGGTAAAAAGTCACATGCACCACAGATTTTATCAAAAAAGGATATAAAAAAGGTTGTCAAACAAGAAGCAACTAAATCTGTTAAGAAGAGCAAAGTATTTCAAAGGAAAAATAAACTTGAGAAGCAGAAAGCAAAAAAGAAATCTCTGCAATTGAAAAGGGAAAAACTGCAGAACACTAAAGGAAAAAGTAGAAATAATAGGAAGAATTTTAAAAGCAGAAAAGAAAAATGAATTATGATTTGTTAGTATGTCGCAAATTTTGAATTTTACATCCATTTTACAAAAAGTAATAAAGCCCTTTTGGTTTTTAGTTTCAATGTTGCATGTTTCTACCAAATGATTGTAGTGTCCCATTACCCATACTTCCATTAGTTAAGCTCCCTGGTTCACCCCTGGCTTGTGGTGGCAACGGTTTATACA
Source organism: Callosobruchus maculatus (assembly GCA_951848785.1). NCBI lineage: Eukaryota > Metazoa > Arthropoda > Insecta > Coleoptera > Chrysomelidae > Callosobruchus > Callosobruchus maculatus. The sequence continues at coordinate 7,097,587 of CATOUR010000029.1, forward strand.
GATGCTTGTCACACTGGTTGTCTAAGTTGCCATGCATGCATGTAAATGTGACACTGGTAATCTAAATTTCCTTAATTATCAAATATACTAATACAGTAAATAGAATATGGAAAAAATCAAAACTTAATCAAAGACATAAACTAATTATAACCGTTTTTAATTGAAAAATAAACAAAAAACAATTTCGCTGCGGACAGGATTCGAACCTGTGCGGGCAGAGCCCAATGGATTTCAAGTCCATCTCCTTAACCACTCGGACACCGCAGCCTTGCTGCAAGAAATTTCGCTTAGCCATACAGCCAATAGATGCATAACATTGATTTTGAAATTTAATTATATTTTTTTATTATACCATCAAGAAGATACATTTTAATATGAATGAACGTCATCCACATGCGTATGACATGATGATGTTCTGTTCCTAAATTATAAATAATTTTGTCAAGGATGTAGGAGAGACCGCACTGACATACGAGGGTGCTGCTAAAAGTTCACGCCATTATGTTATCATGGTACTAACCAACGGTACCAACGAATTCGACTTATTCCAATTCGCTGCATGGTACAATAGCACCATGTAATATAATAACAACAATTTTTTTTTGTGGTTGGATTGAGAAAACGCTGAAAATCGTTTGGGGTCCACCCCGTATTTCCAAGATATATAGAACTGTACATAAAAGAAGCGACATCGTCAAGGCAGATTCGAAAGAGGTTGTTCCGTAGGTCGTAGAAAGGTCCAAGGACTCCAAGAGACATCCGCCATCCACCTAATCCACCATCATTCTACAATCAATCCCACAAACACCATGAATAAAACTTAATTCAGATGCATACGACATCCGACGATACGACGGTACGAAACTGTTCCTATTGGTTGAAATATTTAAATTTTACATCATTTTGAATATTACAACCAATAGGAACAGTTTCGTATCGTCATATCGTCGGATGTCGTGTGCATCTGAATTTAGCTTAATGCTGATAACGTTTTAGTTATGCTAATAGCAGCCAACTCTATAGTTCTCATGAGAGGAGGTGCAGGTTGTAATTAAAGAGTGTGTTGAGAACAAGGTTCGCCTGGGGAAGATAGGATAAAGCTTTTAAGTTTACTCAAATTAAGAAGTTACACTTTTTTATATAGGAGGATCAGGGAAGGAGGGTACTGGAAACACTTTTGCCTGCGTATAAATAACAATGGCAATTGATTCTGGAGCACATAATATGATGGTATGCAGAGCCCTTCGAACCAAAGACCGATAATCTTTCATCCGTTGGGGTGTATCCAAATCTCCGAATTTGCCAAATTACAAAAGAAGGCATTGGTACCTATACCTAATCCCACAAAACACATGATTTGTGGTAGGTATTCAATTGGGTCAGCAATATATATAGTGATTAATGGTTTTGTTATGGCACACAACGGATTAACAAAAAGATGGTTGCCTTAATCTCCTGCTATTTGCGACTTCACAGTGCTTGGATATAAGTATATTGATGCTACGCGCGCGTCATGAAGAGCGCTTCCAAACAAATTATAAACATATATCCAGCTCAGAATTTTGACAGTGTGAGTCGATATATTTGTGGTCCCCTCTTCAGTATACAAATGGATTGAATTTAAAAAAAAAAGTTGGATTAAAATGTCAATGGGCATTCAGACAGAGATGCATGGAACTTACTGACGTAATGTGGTACGATTTATTATTATTATCACGTCGATAAACAATGGTCACAAGTCCATGATGGCTGACTATATTATTAATATTTCAAACGGCGACAACTATTCGTATTATTAACGATGGATGGATGGCACACATTGTCGCAACGACTCTGTCATGTTTTCTTCTGACTGAGTTCGTTCAATGATTCTGCTTCTTATCTCCTGATCTGGGTGCCACCACTGCCACCTTTCATTTAAGTATCATGTATGCCAAATTCCTTTGTATGGTCAGCCTCCCGCATAGGTGAAAGCATATGGCGGTGTAGAAGCTCTGCGAAAGGATAAGTGTCGGTGCATGTTAGATTTGAAACGCTTTAGGCTGTAGCCGTCGGGAAACAAATTCCCCGGCAGATCATTCCACAGCGTCACAGTTCTCTAAAAAGAAGGAATACTGGAGGAGACTGGTAGGGACCTCGTTCTCCTCGTTCGGATGGCCTTTGGCGTTATTACCTGGGAGAGCTCACTCGAACATCTCCCGTAATAGAATTTGTAGGCTGTGAAGATCTTTTTGTGAGGTTAAGCGTATCGATCAGCCTAATTGCTCTCTTCTGGATAGTATCCAGAAGCTTTACAGAGTACAGCTTCCCACAGCGGAACAAAACTCCAAGCTTGTGGAATGCCATTTTAGCAACACTGACGAAGTGGTCATGCCAGGAGATGTTGTTGTTGATGTTGATCATAGGCGTAGTTAGGTGGAGGCTCGGGGGGGCGTAGCCCCCCAAGAATGAAATTAGCCCCCCAAAATCCTAAAATAATTCGTTCTGTTAAACTTATTGTATCTAGGGCGGGAACTTAAGCCCGCCAGATCCAGGGACTTAAGCCCCCCAGATTTAGGGATTTAACTACGCCTATGATGTTGATCCCAAAAAGCTGACCCGTTGACCCGTTCCAATCCAATCCAATCAAGTGTATTCGGATGTTTAGTATATTTTGTTTCTGCTAACAACCATGAACTTAGTTTTGTTGATATTTATCTTTAGCCCCTAGCTAGAGAGAGCTAGCTAAATTTCCATTGTCCGAGCTACACTAGAATTAATTGGTTAGTTTTCTACACGATATCCCAGGACGAATCCCGAAAAAAGAAATCGCATTTAGGTTTAGGAATGTGAAGCCGATATTAAAATGAATTATTCTGAAATTCGCATTTGTTTCAAAGAAATCAACGTTTGAAGTTTGGTTGTAAAGACAACTGAAACGTGTGTGGCCCACTTTCACTTTTGAGAATTCCTTGCAAAAACTGATAAGGTCGAATTACGCTAACGGGTATTTTGAATGTTTTTGTCGAATGATGTATTGCTGTACGGTACAAAGATGATAAAGAGGCCCACACATTAACAAATTCGCGATCTAATTAAAGGAATTTCAGCTTTTCTGCTATTAAGAATAAACATATAATTTAGTCATATTATACCATAAAATCGGTGCCAGAAATCATCGCTTAAAGTTTTCGGATTCCCCTGGGAGACGGTATATATTTTTATAATCTAGTTTTATTTTTTTATATTAATATTAGTTAATTGGTAATTATTAGAGGAAGAAAGAAAACACAAATATGCGACGATCACAGGCGTCACAGGTGAGGCCGTGTGGTTCGCTTCCCATATCTAGGCCAGCCCTAACAATTCAAAGAACCATTTCAGATAGTTAAAAATGTTATGCATCTGTGGTATCGGCAAAGTTTGACAAATTCCCTATACGATTAAATATTTTGAAATGAAAGGTAAACTCCGCCTGGGGTTAGTGTTGGATGGATCGAGTAGTTCAACACTGCCCCTGCCGGTCCCAAGCCCGGAAAAAGGAGGAGGGTTATAGCGTCAGGTTAGCTCCCTGGCCTATGTAAGAAGACTTATTGCTAAAACACCCAGCGACAAGCCTCAGATATCGGACAGAAACTTTAGACGAAAACAGCAACGAAAATGGACTTTGAAAATAGGAATATGGAACGTACAAGGCATAAGGAATAAACAAAGAGAAATTATAACAGAACTAAGCCAGCGAAAAACAGATATAGCAATACTATCAGAGACAAAAAAGAAAGGGAATGGAACAGAACTTAATAAAGATTATCTACATTTATACTCTGCAGTGGATAAGAGTAAAAGAGCAGCAGCGGGAGTGTCCATAATGATACATAAAAAATTTAAAAAAAACATTAAATCTTGGGAAAGCATAAACGAACGTATTTTAAAGGCAACGATTCATTTGAGAGGAAAAATAATGACGTCATCGGAATCTATGCCTCCAACGATAACGCAAAGGTAGAAGATAAAGAAAAATTCGAAATGGACCTAAGGAATATATTAGACAACATACCGCAATGCCATGAAATCATAATAGGTGGAGACCTAAATGGAAGAGTAGGTAAACAAAGAAATAGTAAAGTCGTCGGAATGTACGGAGAAGAAGCTACCAACGATAATGGAATTAGACATAAATTTATGCCACCAATATGAACTGAAAGTAAGCAACACTTTCTTTCCCCACAAGGATATTCACAAATTTACATGGCACCAATACTCAAGAGGACTTAAGTCAATTATTGATTATCTAATCGTACCACAACAATCAAAAATTAAAGTACAAGATGTCAGAGTTAAGAGAGGAGCGGATTGCGGATCCGATCATCGATTAGTAGAAGAGACCATTTTCATCCCCTATTGTCAAAACTATACAGCAGAATCAAACAACACAGATATGAACGAAGCCAATATAATTAGATTCAATTTGGAGAGTCTAGAAAACGAAAGTGCCCGGTTTTTATATAGAAGAAGATTAGAAGAGAAACTACAGATAGCGGAGAGAACAACGGAAAAAGAGTATGAACATATCAAATCATGCGTTATAAACGCAGCACAAGAATCTTTAGGAAAATACCAAATTAAAAACAAGCCAGAATGGTGGGACGAAGACATAGAACATGAAATAAAAAGGAAAAAACAACTGTACCTAGATTTTCTTCAAAAACAAGACAACGAATCGAAACAGGCGTATAGACGAGCTAACAGAGAAATAAAAAATAAAGTAGTCAAGAAAAAGAACCAAGCATGGGAGAAGAGGTGCGAATATTTAGAACAATATATAGGAGGAACCAGAAGCTCGGAAACATGGAAGACCATTAAGACCATACGAACATCAGGAAACCAAGGAGGACCATATATAGGAAGTATCACAAGTAAAGAATGGGTCAATCACTTTAAGGAATTATTGGAAGAAAAACGGGAAAAATATCTACAGGAACCACTTTTATTGGAAGAAACACCTTACATAAATTTAGAAACAGAACAAGTTAAAGAAGCAATAGAGCATACTAAATTGAGAAGATCTCCTGGACCAGGAAATATATATCCGGAGTTCATTAAATACGGACCAGAGAAACTCACCGAAATGTTGACTACATTGTATCAACGATGTCTAAATGGAGAAGAAACGCCAATAGAATGGAGAACCGCTTTTATATCAACTATTCACAAAAAAGGCGCGAAAAACGACCCTAAGAACTATCGAGGGATAGCGGTAATACCAACTATAGGAAGAATTTATTCTAGGATACTGAGAAATTTTATTGAAGAAGACATTTGCAATAAACAACCCGAAGAACAAGCAGGTTTTAGAACTGGAAGATCCACAATAGACAATATCTTTACCTTAAAACTTATAGTGGAAAAAAGATCTCAACGAGACAGAGAAACTCATATAGCGCTTACAGATCTAGAAAAGGCTTATGATAGTGTTCCAGTGTCACAATTATGGGGGAAATTGCAAAAGTTAGAAATAAGACCCACGCTAATAAGAGCTATCCAAATGTATTATAAACAAAACTCCGCATCAATAAAAATTGGAACTCAAGTAACAGAACCATTTCGAACATCAAAAGGATCGAGACAAGGATGTTGTCTCTCACCAACATTGTTCAAGATTTATTTAGATCAATCATTACAAGAATGGACTAGAAAATGTAAAAATATGGGGCTACAAGTGGGAGCAAACTATATTCGTTATACTTCGCCGATCATCAAGTAGTGATAGCGGAAGATGAACAAGACTTAAATTACATGGTGAGAAAATTACAGGAGGAATATGAACGAGCAGGATTAAAAATAAATTTCGAGAAATGTGAATACCTTATAGTAGGAAATAATTCATGCAATACATTAGAGTTAGAAAAGGAACAAATAAAGGGAGTAGAGAAATGTAAATACTTAGGTTTAATATTTAATAAACGAGGAACAAGTAATGACGAAATTCAAGAAGGGATACGTAAAGGAAGACAGGCCATTGGAGCACTAAACTCAATATTGTGGGAAAGAAACATTAGAAAACATACAAAAAAGAGAATATACAATATAATAGTAAAAAGTGTAATTACATATGGCTCGGAAAGTTGGGATGTAACCAAGGACAACAGAAGAAAATTACGGGCGACTGAAATGGATTTTATGCGGAGAAGTAGACGGTCAAGACTCGAAAGAGTCAGAAGTCAGAAATGAAGTTATCAGAAGGGACATGGACCTTGATAGAGATATCATAGACGAAGTTGAGAAGAAGCAACTGAAATGGTTCGGACATACAAAAAGAATGAGGGAGGAAAGATGGCCAAGAAGAGTACTGGAATGGATACCACCGGAACGAAAAAAAAGAGGAAGACCTCGAAGAAGCTGGAGGGATGATATCAACGAAGCAATGGCAGCTAGAGATTTACAAGAATATATGTGTTATGACAGAAAAGTTAGGAGGCTGGGTACGGAGAAGCGGCGACCGCCGTAGAAATCCGTGTATATATATAGGTAAACTACGAGTGAGGTCCTGGGTTGTGCAAGGGGTTTTCCAAGGATGGGCAAGATAGGAGATGCTCCATCATTTGGTTCTCCCCACGCGCACATAAATCATCCCCATCTCACTAGGTTATCCCCAGACCTGCCCATTTGGTATCTAATCCTGTTGAGACTTTTCCAGGTTCTCCATTCCTGTTGTGATCCGGCAGGGAGGCTGTCAATTGGGTTGTGGTTTTCTGTTAGCCGTCGCTTCCACAGTACCTCTTTGGTTACTGATGGAGTCTGTCAGTGGGTTTGCGGACACATTGCAGTTCTTCCTGGATTTAAGTCTCGATGAAGCGGACCCATATAGAGGGTGTCTTTCATCTAATGACTGTCTACTTCGTTCTGCCATACATGAGACTTCTCGCCTGATTTGAGGGGAGCTATTCCCCCTAACATGTATAGCTGGTCTAGGGGCCGTATTCATAGTCGTTTCTCAAGTATCCATTGACCCTTTGAGTATTACTCATATTGAGTATTGAATATTATTCAAGGGATACTTGAGGGTTACTTGAGGGTTACTCAAGGGACCCTCAAGTGTGACTTTCCTTGCGTATCTGTTTCCTAGACCACATCTACGCGACGACCGGATTATTTGACGATGTTGTCATATTTCAAATATAAGTCAATTTGTTATGTTAGGCATTTTGATGTTTTCTGTTATCTCTTTTTGTTTTGTGCCAGTATTTCGGGTTTTGTGCCGGACATTTTTCCGGATGTGAGAGAAATTGACCACTCCACAAACACCGTACTCCAGAATTAACTTACAGAATCGCCTTGACTGCAACGAAATGTTATGCTGACATGTTATGTTGACATTTCGTCCCATACGTAAGGGACCCTCAAGTAAGGTTTCGAAACACAAAACCTCACTTAAGGGTCTAGGGTATAGCGCACGAAATTGAGAATCCAAGATAAGACGTATTCCCGTGTCAGCGAGGAGGCGTGGCCGCCTGTTCCCTTTCTCCAGTGTGTGCATCTAAGATGAGGGGAGATAAATCCGAAAATCTAAAGGTAAGGTCAAAAGGTCCAAAGGTCAGGTCCAAAGATCAGCATAAAAAAGAAATTTCGCATTTCCAAGCTCCTGACGTTACCTTTAAACTTACAGTAATGACTCAAAGAGTAAATTGAAGACGAAAGCTTGCGCTTGTGCAGCTATTTAGCCTTTTTTGATATAGTGTTTGGTTCTTAAATTACAGGCATTTATAGAATGTATGATTTTGCATTGCGAGTTTTTTTGCACATTAAAAAACTTGTTTGAGGAAATCGAAAATAGTTGTCATTCATTAAGGTCTTAACTATCGCCTTCTGAAATATTATATATGTAGTTTGAAAATAGAGTGAGTTATGGGAGAAATTGTGAGTTCGTGTTTTACATATGGCAAATGCGTATGTATAAATGTGTGTATCCAGGCCCCTTAAGGGACCCTTAAGTATCGACTATGAATACGACCCTCAGTTGGTAGGTTTAAGACATCCCGTGATTATTCTACAGGTGTCGTTCAGGGCAGTGTCTAGTTTGTTAGCATGAGTCGATCCATGGCGATACAGGCCATGTGTATTCGACTGGGAAAATCCCATGGCAAGGGATGTCGTCCGTAATACGCAAGGGTAGGCCCCCATTGGGAGTTAACCAGCTTGCGGATGACACCCTTCCTCGTGTTCACGCTAAATAAAAATGTTTAACTTTTGCAATTTTTTTTAAAGAATTACATACGTTAGAATTAGAAAGACCCTGCAAAACGCTGCATGCGTCTGAAAGCTCGTACCAGGCGACTGTGTAGATTGTCATCGAATGCAGGGCCGGCCAAACCACTTGACCGCTCGCATGTCTTCATCGTGTCGGCCTTTGCCCCCGCATGGTACCTGTCATTCAAGGCAAAAGCTGCCATCAGCCACCGGCACGGTGCGCCGGAATATCAGATTGCATTAAGGGGGTCTCCGGTCAATACCGCAGACAATCGCGAATCGCCTGTCGAACGGCCAACGCGATCCGCGACACGACCGTCGAAAGCTCACACCGGGCGCCGAAGCTCGATCTGCGGTAGATGTGAGTGAATTTGTGCGCTATTTCCGGACTTTTTATCACATTGGTGAGTTGAATTAATTTTTGCTTTCACACATTATGCCCAATAAGAAAAAAGGAGTCAAGTTGATTGACTCAGTACTTCCAACATAACAGTTGCAACCAAATCATCGCCCGAAGTTGGAGCTGTTTTTATATTTTTAGCTTTTTATTATTGCTGCGCCGCCACAGACACGATTTTTGAAAACCATACGCATTTTTCATCCTTGCCGCGGTAACAGTATTGTGTCTAAATTTCATTAAAATTAATTCCATAATTTCCATGTTACTAAATTCAGAACGATCTAAAGCAATACTCGTATGTATACATCAGACAATTCTGTCCCTTGATTTATGTAATAGCCAAGGCAATGTTCGGATGGACATAACCAACGTCTATTATGCCGCTAGGTCTTTCTTTCACAGGTCAATGGACAGCCTATTATGGATGGAATAAATTTTTGAATTTTACAACCCCCCACCCCCTAACCACCCCAATTACATCCCCACCCAAAAAAAGCAAAAAACGATCAGGAGCCTCTAAAACGCCTAAAAACAGAGTTTGAGCTATTTTTATATTTTTAGTTTTTGTATTATTGCTGCGCCGCCACTGACACGATTTTTCCAAAACATACACGTTTTCCATCCTCGCTATGGCAGTAATACTTTGTCAACATTTCTTAAAAATCCATTCGATAATTTTCGCGTTACGCAATAAAGAACGATCTAAAACAACACTCGGATGTATACATCACAAATTCTAAGTCCCTTGGTTTCTATTATAAGCAAGGCAATGTCAGATGGACCTAAAAAAGTGTATTATGCCGCTAGGTCTTTCATTCACATGTCATTGGATAACCCATTATGAATACAACAAATTTTTCAATTTTACAACCCCCCACCCTCCAACCACCCCAAATTCACCCCCACCCAAAAAAGTAGAAAACGATCAGGAACCCCTAAAACGCCCAAACACGAAGTTTGAGGAATATTTGGAATTTTTTTGCTAATTACTCCACCCCTCGAACAACGATTTCCAAAATTATGGGAACATTACCTACTACGCCACCACAACATATCGCTGCCCAAATTCCATCACAATCCATGTAGCGGTTACTGAGATTACGACGTTATAAAAACGCCAACAGACAGACAGACAGACAGACCGACAGACAGACAGATAGACAGACAGACAGACAGATAGACAGGCCGACAGACAGACAGACCGACAGACAGACCGACAGAGAGACAGATCGACGGAAATGAGTGACGTGAATTTTCGTTATGTAGATATCATAACACGCCCAAAAAGCGTATTATCTCAAAATCGAAAATTTTGCGATCACAATACTCCCCTCACCTAATCGGTGTGGGAAGTAAAAACGAAAAATTCCTGTAACGAAATTCGAACTTTGAGTTTTGACCTATACAGGGTGTTCTGTGACGAGTGGAAGGTACTTTAGACTTTAGAAGAACACTGTACAGCTCAGTTCCAATAAAAAAAAGTCATATAAAGTAGGGTCCAATTTTCAACTGTTTCATAGGTATTTAATTTTCATGCATTTGTTTGTTTCCAGCGCCTTCGGCGCATGGTTGATAAATTTACGACCGCCCGATGTTATGTCGCAAAATACTAAAAACACAGTATGTAAAGGCATAAACCACAGCTAGATCAACCATGGGGCTAAAGGGGCTGAAGCCCCGGGCTCCGCGGTTCAGTGGGGCCCCGCAAGGGCTGTATTATTTGCATTTTATTTATGAAGGCCCTTTAAATCTATAATAGCCCCGGGTCCCACAAAAGCTTATTCCGGCGTTGGCATAAAGTTTGATGCAATTATTTAATAATTAATGTAAATAATCAGTAATGGTAAATATTGTATAGCTTCAAATATCTACACTATTAAACATCAAAACAGCAGTATCTTAATAGAGAGCACAATAATAACATAGCCTTTTGTAGGACTGAATAACCTTGACTTGCAGATATTTCGTCTATTATTTGCTAAAGTTTTGAATTTAAGCTTACGGAAATATATTCACGCAAGGCATCTGCGACAAATCATGCGAAAGATGTATTCGTCACTAAACTCCTGTAATCCTATTATCAGCCGAAGCTACAGTACTATAAAAGCACCTCCTGATAGGAAATTCCTTGTCCTTTTACAATTTCTATTTGGTATTTTTCTGTGTGCCGTAAATTTAGCAAGTACGAGCTGAGGTTCTTGAAAATAAAAAAAGGGTTTACAGTCTCCTCCTCAAGTACGTATCTTCTACTAGTTATAGAACACGCTGTATTTGGTGCGAAAAACGGAGTACTCTCAGTCTCTCTTTGCACATAGGACTACTCTTCATATTGTAGTTTTTTGTTTTATTATAATTAAATTTATTCAAAGACGAGCGCTGAAAGCTCAGACAATATACCGAAAGCCCCTTTTATATGCGGTAGACGTGTTGATTGGTTTTTTCCGTTTTTTTAACAATTTGTTCAGTTGGATCATGTATTTTTCCATAAAATACATCCAAGAAGACTTAATCCTAGGATGTTTAGATAGTGGTTAAGTCTGGGCGCTTACTATGACAAAACTTACAGCGAAGAAAAAGATGGTTTGTGCTTTTTCCCGATTGTTTATCAGTTTGGTGAGTTGAATTAATCTTTTTCGTATATCATGCCCAAGATAGATCAGAAACGAGGGAAATAAGAAAAATCCCAAAATTCCTTAAACGAGTTTTAAACCTAGGACCTTTATATAGTGATTGTGGCTCAGGTTATATCGAAACAAAAATAGTATGCTCAGCTTCTCTCGAAGATAGAACTGCTCTTCATATTGTGTTTTTTCGCTGTATGATTTTCCAAAAGTAAGTGTATGAATTTGTGCGCTATGTCTGAATTTTTTATCAGGTTGGTGAGTTGAATTAATTTGTGCTTTCACACATTATGCTCAAGAATCGAAGGGAATAAGAACAGACTCAAAATTCCTGTACCTACTCCTGTAACCAGATTCGAACATAGAGTCTTTACCTATATGGTGGTTAAGGCTTCGTATATCGAAAAAAGGGAGTATCCTCAACTAGTCTCGTAAATATGCCTATTACAGAAACCAAAGAACTAAACATTCTGTATTGTCTACCGAGAAAACTATAGAATCGATTTCAATGGTATTTTGACACACACCTTGGCGAGGATGGAAAATGCGTATTCTTTTTATAAATAGTGCCAGTGGGGGCGCAGAAATAATAAAAAATCAAAAAATAAAAAACAGCTCAAATTTCGTTTTTAAACGTTTTAGAGGTTCCTGACCATTTTCTACTTTTTCCTTGGATGGGGGTGGAATTGGGGTGGTTGGGGGGAGGGGTTGAAAACCTGAAAATCTTGTTGTATTCATAATAGGCTAGACAACAAGCTGTGTTGTGTGAAGGAAGACCTAGCAACATTGATCACCTGTTTAGGTCCATCCGAACATTGCCTTGCCTATTTTACCGAAATTATGGGACTTTTCTGTGTACATCCGAGTATTTATTGCTTTTGACCGTGCTGTATTTTTTAACGTGGAAGCTATAAACTTGATTCAAATGAAATTAATGAGATTAAAAAGATTTCAAAATCGGCATTTGAATATGGAAGCTTTTGTCGTTATAAAAACACATATATGAAAGAGTACTTAGTTTAGTTATATTTAAAATTACAAAATTCTACGTATAATTCTTTCCAAAGGGGTTTAATCTCCAAAATCCTCCGTATGCTATCTTTTTGAAGTAGATACATAATGCAGGTATGTACTTGTCGTGGACTTCATGACAGTTCATTCAGTTTGATTGGAGTATGAACTAAAAAAGTTAACCACCATATAAAAGATACTATCGCTGACGATTCTAAGATTCATTGGTGGTTTCTGTAATTGTATCCTTGTTCATGGATTAGTGATTTGTGCAACACGAAGCCACAGTTTTTGCAGTAACTCTATTAGGATTCAAGAAAACCATTCAAATTGCATATAATAAATGTCCCATGACATTTTGCCGTTGTACGGATAGGGCTTTGCTACTACGCTACTAGATTTATTGAATCGCCGTTTAAATACCTCTTAAGAAAAACTACCTCTGTAGATGAAGCAGATATCAGTTTTTAAAATACATTACACTGTTCTTAAAAAATTGCCTCAGAGGCAGGGAGCTGACTAAAAGTTTCTGAAACCGAATTGAACTACTATAATTTTCAATTGATATTCCGACGAGATATGAAAATGGTAATATTTGTCTAATCAAATCGATTTCACATCCCTTACGGTATCTGGTACTGAATGTATGGATGAAAGAGTGAGAGAGGCTTTCTGCTTTCTGCTTTCGGCCTTACAAACGGGCCCCTATATACCTCTTCTTATACTAGTTCCCAAGTCCAGCCCTCATCGCAAAGGTGAGGATGGCCTTGGGTCCCTGCTCATCTTATATCCCCAGGTTCGAGAACCCTTGAACCTAATATAGTCTGTGCCTGTGATCCCCAAGGGCTTCACAGCGACATAGAATGTGTGCTGAAGATTCTTCTTTTTTGCCACAGCGTGTACATATCGGATCACTTGCCACCTCCATCACACACAAGTGACGTTTGAGGTCCTAAAATAAGTTCTGTAGCTTAACGAGATGTCCAGAGATTCCTTTGCATCTCATAAGATGCTGATTTTGCAACCACACCTCTGTTTTCCTTTTAATGGTACCTACTGCCAGCCTTACAGCCGGCTCAGGACCCAGGAAATTATTCCTCGACCCTTGCCTTGCAAGCGCGTCCACCATTGCATTGCCACCAACTTCAGCATGACTCGGCACTCACATAAGTGACACCTGATGTCTTGCCGAAGTCATCCAAGATCATTCTACATTGCAGAACAAGCCTTGATGTAAACCTACAAGCATTTAATGCTTTTAATGCTGCCTGGCTGTCAAAGCAGATAGTGATCCGCCTGCTAGGCCCCTGAATTTCGTGAATACGAGAGAGGCACAACCTAAAATCGCGTATATCTCTGCTTGGACTACCGTGGTGTACCCCCAAAAGAGAGGGTATTACTTCGCTGGCAAATATGCCGAAAATTCACATAAAATTCATAGAAGGTTTTGAGACATTTCTGGTACAAAATCAGACAACATATTATATAGCGAAATGCAATACCCGCATTGATAATAATCAATGTTGGAGTTCATAAATAATTCGATAGGCTGCTTAGTTGCCTATTGATTCTCATTCTTTCTCTTTTTAATAATTGATGAGCACATCTACGTATTCTTCTTGTCCATCTATAATGATATAAATAAAGCTACTCTACTCGTCGTCGTTAACTGTCAAGGCGGTCCGGAGGACCTTTGCCTTTATGTCATAGTTCGTCAGTCTGTTTGTCATTTTGTCGGCCTGGTCACCCAGAAACCAGACAATGTTATAGAGAAAAAAAGAAAGAGAAGAAGAAAGAGAGGAAGAAAGAAGAAGAGCAAACAGGGAAATGCAACTGTTAATAAATAAAGCGTATCACATTTCAATGTAGTTTTATATCTTTTATTGAGTTTTGTTCTTGGATTCCACATAAAACTCGCTTTTGTATCGGCTAAGACACCTATGCATTACAGGTGCTCATTTTTATTAATTATGGACAATATAGAAGGCACAACGTGCCGTAATTACCCAAGTATCTAGTATGTTAGTTCTCAAAAAACAATAGCTGCTACCTGGAACAGCTGTCACTCAATAAATATCTCTCATTTTACATTAATGTTTTGTACATAACATTTTTTACTTTGATAAAGGTATACGAAACGTTATTAAAGAGTTTATTTTTCCACAAACGTTATTTTAACTATGGGCATATTTTAGCAGATCGATTGGTGAAACGAACAGTCAAGACCAAAGTCTTGGGGTGCGAGCTTCTCTTTGTCTTGTCCTCCGAAGCTATGACAATACTGTTAAGAGGGCGCACCCACAAAGCACTTGACAAAATTTTAAAGCCTATAGTTAGTACATTTACATCTAATTGGCGCATAAATATTTCATCCTATTTGAGTCCTTTGATGTGTATGGACGGAAACACGTAATTGCCTTTCTGAATTGTGTGTCTCATTGCGCAAATAAGGCAAATAACTCAAATAAGTTCTCCACACATCATCGTGTTTTGGCAAATCAAACAAATACATGAATACGCAAACGCCAAATGAAGTGCTGGTATTAGAAAATTCCCAAAAAATATATAACATATTTGTACATAATTCTCAAAAGTGAAACAGTAAATATTCTACATTATTAGCATAATTTTCTGCAAGTTCCACCTGGAAGGAAAATTTATGTACATTAGAGTAGTAGTAAGTGAGTCACTGTAAAAGTACTCTGTGTAGAAACATCATAGTTTAATCACCAAAGTGTCATTTAGTCGAAATGCCTCATCATTAGCATTTCAACAAATTATCAGGTAATGTAATATTAACTGTCGAGAGTAGACTAGAATTTCCTAGGCGTACCTACTCATTTCGTCAGAACAATACATAGTACGTTAAGAGTATCTTTATATATAATTATAATAAATCCATTCTATGGTGCAAAAATGTAGCGACTCGAAAACTGTGACACCATGTGCTGTCCAAAACATGTTGTAATTCGTAAGTCCTGAGTGAATCAGCCTGACTATTATTTACTTATCACGCTATAAGGGAGGGGAGTATTTTCACTGCATTTTTCTCACAGAGTAATCTCAGCAACTATATTTTTGAAATCGCTTCATAGGATCGCGTTAGTAATAAACCAAAGTCCTCTCAAGCTTAACAAATCAAATCTTTTCCCTCGGAGGGGAAATTCAAAAAAGATGCCCTCATACGTGTGGCCATGACAAAGCTTACTAAAATATGGCGTGACCATAACATCACTAAAGCTAGAGGTTCAGGATTGACGGGATAAATAATAGATGACGAAGAAGACCTAAATGAAATAGATACATTAAAGGTAGATGGTCAAAAATTTGATATAAAATAGAAAATAACAGACGGTGAAGAAAATGAAGAGATATCTACACGGCCTGTGTTTGTCGAATAATCATGTACATGCATTTCCAAAGCACGTTCTCCCTTCTACCAAAACTACTGGCAAAAACAGGATAACTTATCTACCCTGACGAAAAGCTGGTTCAGTCTCTAGTGTTCTCCATATTTTGCATGCCTCTGAAACTTGGACTGTTAAAAAGGCAGATCGAGCTCGCATAGATGCTTTTGAAATGAGGACGAGGAGGAGAATGCTGAGAGTTCTTTATACCGCCCGTCGAACTAACGTTTCCATACTGGATGAGCTTGGTAATCCAAAGAGACTATCCTTCATTGTGTCGACGAGAATGCTTACATTCTTCGGACATACACAGAAGCGATAATATGGAAAAACTTGTAGTTCAGGGTCATGCCCCGAGTGGGCGGCGCCGTGGCCGTTCCGCTACACGCTGGATGAATACGACGAAACAGTTGCTGGATATGAGTATCATCAAGACCCCCACTGAACTGACAGCAAATCGCGAACGATGGCGAGCTACAGGTCTCAAAACTATTGATAATATTTTTTTCGGCAATACTCTAGCTCCGACTTAATGCATTTTACGAGTTCACAATATACAGGGTGTCCCACGACGATTAAGACAAGCAATATATCGCAACTGGGCAGTAGTAGAGAGTTATAATTTTGGGGGTTTAAATTAGCGCAAATATGGTATCTTTTTTTTGTCATTGGTATTTATTTTTGATCGCGTGTCGTCTGATTCAAAAATTTTAATGGGACACCCTGAATATTTGTGACGTTTAGTGTTCCTACCGTTAAAACAATTCCGAGGTTTTTTTTGTTAGTGTATAAAATAAATATTTTGTAATTTGATCATGAACGTATTGCTTACTCATTTTTTTCATATTTTATTAAAGAAGGTAAATCAAATTTAATTGATTTACCTTCTTTAATAATACTATGGCATTTTTTTTCCTCTAAACGATGACGTAATTCGATTATTGATCCGACATTTTGTTTGTTCGTAATCCTCATCAAATATCACTGAAGATCTCCTTTTGAAACCGAAACGTCGGGTAAATGAAAAGAGTGATATATCGTAATTAGAATTGAAATGGAAGCTTTTTAGGGATATAAAAAAAGTTGTTGAGTATATAAAAAGAACAAGGTTGATGATGATTGCCAAGAAACGAAACGTCAGATTGAAAATAATCTAATAACCAGTTTATAGAGCAGGAAAAGTTCGAATGGGAATATGAAATTTGCATTGTCATATATTTTCAAATAAAATGAGAAAAAAAAACAAAATCGGGAAAATTCGGTTTGAAATATCTTCGGAAGCACTCGAAGTAAGTTGGATATATGGTTCGTGTTACAATCAAGGAGAAGTCAGTCGCCATAAGAAAATCGTCTCTGTGTTGGCTACTCGATGAAATTAAAAATAAAGTCAGTGTGATTTTACCCTGAACAATACCAACTTTATGGAAAACAGGGTAGAAAAACTATCGTTGCTAAAACATAACAGAAGGAAAGGGGGCGATAAGAAAATCGATAATCAAAGAAAAAAATACAAGCGCAATGGGAATTTTTCTACATCTTCTGAAAGCGATTCTTCAGCAGATAAGGCACATATAGATTATGACGTTAGTACAGATACTGAAAGTATCGGCAGTGAGGAATCAGAAGTTGATAAAGATCAGGCACAGCAGGCTGTATACAGACCGAAACTGGACAGTGAAAAATTTCATGCAGTATACTACGATCAAAACTGGTATTTAGGTGAAATTGAATCAATAATGGGGCAAACTTGTAAAATTAGGTTTCTCAATCAAAAGAAAAACGAACTCACCCTTTCCTGGCCATGATAGTGCAGATGTTGATGAAGAATTCGTTTTTTATGGACCAGTACATTTCAACACAATCAATTTGAGTAAGAATCAAGAATACTTCTGCTTCTCGAAAGATGAATATGAAACGATAGTGGCTGCTTGTTGCTTACTACATGACTGACTTTTATGTTTTTTAAGTTTATTTTCTGTTATGTTGTTTCTGTTATGTTTTTTTCTTCAGTTTATTGTTATATAAAATAAAATAACCTTTTTATGACTGCCTAATGATTAGTTTTCTGTTAAGTTTATTTGCTATAATCTTTACTTCACTTCTTGTTCGCTATTATTGTCACTGTACAGAATAATAAATATATTATGTTTGCTATGATTGTTTTGTTATTCTCCATTACCAACAGGGCAGGATGTACAAGGAATTACAAAGGATTTCTTGAAATCCAGGGGGATTTACTGAGGAATTACCTGGATGTCCAGGGATTTACAGTGATGTAGAGGGATTTATCAGGATGTACCAAGGAGTTCCAAGGATTTAAGTAGTATGCAGGGGATTTACTCAAAAAAGGGGATGTAGGTGTACACTTTTTTGGTTATGTGTTCACCCTTCGAACAATTCCAACAAACTAGCACACTTGGGGTCTGAACTAATTAATTCAAGAGCTACAGGCACTTAAAGGATGGTACCTCGACCACTGATTATAACTTGTACCCCTACAGTTAAATTACTTTGGTAGTGTTTCATAATGGTAGTGGTACAGTCCTTTAAGTACCTGTAGCTCTTGAATGAATCACTTTAGACCCCAAGTGTGCAGTTTGTTGGAATTGATCTGTCGGGAGGAACACAAAAAGTCACAAATATACAGGGTGTCCCATTAAAAATTTCGAATCGGACGTCACGTGACCAAAAACAAATACCTCATTGGGTGACACAATAATAAGAAAATATACTATATTTGTTCTAATTTACACCCCCAAAGTTAAAATTCGCTACTACTGCCCAGTTCCGATATATTGGTTGTCTTAATCGTCGTGGGACACCCTGTATCTGTTAAGACATTATGACTATGATGATGATGATACTGCCGTATGTACATATTTGAATTATTGTTTCTTCACATTTAACGAAAGCGAAATCAAGAGTACCAGTCCATAAATTCAAATCATTAATTAATGTAAGGAAGTCCGCGGCGTATACCTCTATAGCACAGTGACCCAATTATCTAACGTGAAATGCAACAAAAATACACGTATCTGTTGCAATATATAATAACATTATGTTTACATTTTGTGAACTTACCATTAGCTCATAATTAGTGGAAACAAAAGAACGTGATGGTACCATTTTAGCAATTCAGCGATTTCGACATACCCATATGTTGGATAACATCTATAAGATTTAGTAGAAATAATGGTCGTAGTGACCCCTGCTCTCAGTAATTTTCAAATTACACGGCTAAATTGTAGTTTGTGTTCTTCGGGGAATTTCTAAAGGCAGGGTAGCCATTTTTATGCGAATACAAAAATTTTCGACAATACTCATGAAATACAGATGCGGCACTTGGCAACATGAAAGAATAACGTCAAGTTGATTCACTCAGTACTTCCCACACATAACGGTACTATTTTCTCATAACATGACGTATAGCCTATTATGGATACAACAAACTTTTCAATTTTACAGCCCCCACCCTCAACCACCTCAATTTCCCTCCCACCAAAACAAAAGAAGAAAATTATCAAAAAACGCATGTTAAGGAAGTTTGAGCTGTTTTGATATTTTTAGTTTTTTGATTACTATTCTGCACCGCCACTGACACAATTTCCAAAAATCATACGCATTTTTTATCCTCGCCACGGTAGTAATACTGTGTCAGAATTTCATTAAAATTAATTCAGCAGCGTCAACGTTACGCAATACGGAACGATCTAAAACAATACTTGTATGTATGCATCAGAGAAACCCTTGGTTTCTGTAATAGGCAAGGCAATATTCAAATGGACCCAAAAAAGTGTATTATGTTCCTAGGGCTTTCTTTCACAGATCTATCGACAGCCCATTAAGAATAAAATAAAAAAATAAAAATTTCAGTTTTGCACCCCCTCATTCCCCAACCAGCCTAATTCCACTCCCACCCAAGAAAAAGTAAAAAATGATCACGATCCCCTGAAACGTCTAAAAAAGAAGTTAAAGGAATATTTGAAATTTTTGTTTTTTTCTAATTACTCCGTCGCCCATGCATCAATTTTCTACCTTACCTACTAAGACCCCACAGCATATCGGTACCCAAATTTTATCACGGTTATTGAGATTACGGGGCTAAAAAATGCCAATAGACAGTCAGACAGAAGGAACGACGGAAATGAATGGCGTGAATTTTTGTTATGTACTCGTAGATATCATAAAACGCTCAAAAAGCGTATTATCTCAAAATCCAAAATTTTCGCAATAACAATATTACCCTCATCTATCGCTGTGGAAAGTAAAAAATGCTGCAAAGGCCAACATTTACATATGATGAAAATTGGTCAGTTATTTTATTATGTAACATTTTAATGATATATCAAATGAAATCGCATATAGTCTTTCAATATTTAAAAATAAAATCCTGGCAAAGTAATATGGAATGATTGCTACCGGCCTAAAACCTACGTATGCTAAGTTAGTTCTTTCCAAATAATACAGTTACCAAGAATATAAGTAGGTAATTTAATTTCTACAAAGAGAAAACATCAAAAACCAATAAAACACCTAAATACTGTATATTGAGGAGTCCTAATACTTATTTGTTTTATGCTAAATACTAACCTTTTCTTAAAAACTGCAGATGGTGCCAAAATTTTATTTCAGTCAAGTTAGCAGATTCTGAACTACATATAATCTGATTGTCAAGGGTATTTTGTATAAAAAATTGAAAAGTCCTCTCTGAGGGTAATGTTCTGTTAGGTCCGAAACGTATAAAAAATCACCAACTTCAATCTTATTTAAGACAATAGAAATGCTTTTGTTGATACAAAAAATTGTGTAGCTCCCCCATTGTCTCAATTTTACCTCCTCAAGAAAAACCAAAAATTATCACAAATCTCTACAACGCCCAAGGACTATCTGTTAGTTACCTCTCATCCAATCAATGGAGCGATTTTCAAAAACGTAGCAACATTATCTATCTAATACGAACCACGCATCCCAAATTCCATCGGGGTTAATACTTGTGTTACTGAGGTTACGCGGTGGTGACAAGATGACTTGAGGTAGACAGAACGACCGACAGGTAGTCCAATGGATGTTAGTGGCACATGATGTAGATAAACTGTCTAAAAACACTTAAAACAGAAAATTTTCGAAATTATAATACTCCGCTCATCTATGGCATGGCAAGAAATAAGTCATGAGATACCTTCATTGTCTACAGAGTTCTGCAAAATATAAAATAATCATCAGTATCATCAATGGAAGTATGAGAAGTAAAATTTGTTTAAAGCTGGCTAGATAAGTTGGCCTGAAAACAATTAAGTCGTTCTACTGGACAATTCCTGGTTGACTTAATACGTGTAAGAAAATACAGATATGAAGATAACAATTACCTTGCAGGTGATTTTTTCTACACTTGTAATTCGTAACACGTTTTCGGTTATGCACGTTTAAACGTTTGCAGCAAAAAATTTAAATATATGTTAATAAGGAAATCAATTAACGTTTTATCTCAATAAGTTTAGCTTTTGCGTAATACATAATATGATTCGACTGCGTATTGCCAATTGCTACTATATGAGTTAATTTGCTTGCCTATAAGAATTAATAAAATTTTCGACATCAGACTGGTGCACTATGGCTAAGTTTACCTATATATGACTAACTTTAAAGGACACTGGATTGTTTTTTATGAAGTAATAGTTATTTCGATCGACGATTTTATGATTCCAAATTATAGCTGAAAAACTGGCTCTTATACTTATTAATTTTTTGTGTAGCCGCCTAATGCTTATTTAAATACAAAAAATTATAAAATGAAGTAATTTATATGTTCACTGTCCGCTATACTGGTTTAACCATATTGCATTTATAATAAAAAGCAACAGCTGAAAAAAACCTGTCGTCAGCTCTAAATGGAACTATTTTTTTAGTTCGTTTTTTACGAAACAAAAGAATGTGGACGTTGAACGAATTAGGCCTTCGTTCTGTGAACAGTGTGAAGTTACCCGACTCAAGTGGTTGTTGTTCCTATATTTGAGTATTTCAATTTATTTAATTTTTTGAGCCTGCATCTAATAAAAAATTAACTTGTGGTATATCGTTTTAGACATAAAGACACAAACATTCTCTTTCAACTGGTGCTATGAAATGTATATTATGTTGTATTACATTTTTTGTGCCCCCCCACCCTTTTCCACCCCCATTGGCCGATTGTCGCCAAAACTTTTTCAACTCGCAAAAGCCTTTATTAATATCGTTGGTTAACTTATTTAGTGGATATATAGTAAGTCGGCCAAATTTGGAAGCAATCGGTTGAAGCGTTTTTGTGTAATCGTTCGAGAATGCAATCGCGGACGTACAGACAGACGAACATCAAAAAACCAGTTTTCCGATTTTCTTTAAACTTTAAAAGGTTATCATTACAACCAAAAATCTAGGTTTTGGTCCCGCTGCGATGATGAAAAAGGGATGCGGGTGGGGGTAACTCTAAAAATAATATAATAAAGTAAAATTCTAATGCTATCAGAATAAAGAGAATATCTTCTTATGTCGAAAATGCCAGCGCGCATGTCACAAAATTTTCAAAATGGCGGAATAAAAATTTATAGAGTAGAAAATTTTCGAACTTTAAAATGCCAGTAACTATCACAAAAATGATCCAAATAGTTTCGAACCTTACTGCCATGAAGAAGTTTTTGTTCTCTATCTTTTGGTCCACTTTTGGTGCGAATATATGATTTAATGACGGGGGCTGGTGGGGATTACTTGGAAAAATAATGATATAACATAGCATTTTCTTTTCAGAAAATGAGTCAGGGGGTGACTTTACCTTGAAAATGTACGCACATTGATTTCGGAATTTCCGAAAATGGGCCGATTCTAATAACTTACCCCTCCTTTGTCAGGGGGTTACAAAACTTTATATAAAAGGTCTTACCCATTATTTATTTTCTTCGATAATGAAATGAATCTATTTCCCACAATTGCCAATGGCATAGGCAACAGGCAGAGTGATCTAGTCAGTAGCAGAAACAGCGAAGCAAATATCTGACAGAAGGACGATATCTACCCGATCCGTTGCAAAAAACAGACACCAAGTGACCAGGGGAGACGAAATCTAGAAGGTATACGAATGCCCCAACCTCTAGGTTTCCCATTGCCTTGTTAGTGTACACTCACCAAAATCAGCTTTCATTTTCCTCAAGATTATAAAATAATGTTTAAAACTCGATAATTCGTTCGTAGAATCTGTTTTTTTCAAATATGTTTATTGCAGTCATCTTCGGGATCCAATCATCCAATAATGAAGTGTGTATACTGTGTAAGGCTTTCGCGGCCATCGTTCAATGAATTTGTGGTTCTTGGGTCTTTAGGCCGGCGTCGTTTAGCGTTAAAGCTTGACGTTTCGCCACCACGAGTGGATGGCATCTTCAGAAGCTATTTCACTTCGGCGACAGAAGCTATTTCACTTCGGCGACTACCAAAATACTAGTATTTAGGAAGTCGCCGAAGTGAAATAGCTTCTGAAGATGCCATCCACTCGTGGTGGCGAAACGTCAAGCTTTAACGCTAAACGACGCCGGCCTAAAAACCCAAGAACCACAAATTCAATGAAGTCTGTAAGTTAAACAAATTGTCAGATGAAGTGACGAGATCTGCATGTGTTATAATCTTTAAAAAACAGATTGGATGCTTTCGTGTGCAGTATAAACAATTTCTATCAACTTCGTATAGTGTAATTTTAAGATAGTCGTGTTGAAGGCCGGATTTTGTATGTTCCAATAAAAACAAAAACTTACATATTCACAGTATAGAATATTTTAGAAGAGAATTCGTGGCCCATTTGCGCTGCTGACGAATAATTCGCTAGGCATTGTCTCTTCCCACTTCCCACTTTTTTCCTAGTTAGTTGACAATGTTGACATGTTTAAGACGATAGTCTTATTTGTATATATCGTTAACGTATGCATATTTATATACGTAAATGTGTTTAGTTGTTCGTCTCAGCTCTTGACCTCAACATCAGTAGTAGTGGACAAAGAAGAGGCCTTCATCATTCCGAAAGCAGCAGCTTGAAGGATTATGGTGTTCCTGTGTTTTATTCGTCAGCGGATGTATCCGTCTGATCAACAGATTGTATGTTTGAAATTATGCTCTTAACCTTTAAAAAACGAAACACTGAGTTTCAGTTTGTATTATTATCTACAGTTTTCCTAAGTTTTACATTTATTGTTTGAAAATTATCTTGGAATAATTTAAAAACAGTCATGAAAATATGTAGTGCAGTGGTATAGACATTTGTTTTATTTACGAAGCAATTTAAGTTTACATAAGTAATTTAGTTAAGTAATTTTTGAAATTTGTCTTGTGGCTGTCTCTTCGTACTTTACTAGTGCATCTTTAAAACCACATGTGCTGAAAGGTAAACTTTTTACTGACGTTTTGACAAAACATTAATTTGGAATGGGCGACATAGTTTGACAGCTGGACAAACAAGTTCCGTTTTAGCTCTCACGGAAAAGAGCTTATGCAGAGCCTCTGTCTGTCCGTATACAAACGATAGCCAAAACTACAGGTGCTAGAAAAAACTAAATACAGTTTCGGGATCAGCATGGAAAAAATAGTCCGGAAAAAGTCCGGTTTTGTCAATATCGCTACCGGTTCCACAGTGAGAGCGCCATTTCAATTTACTGAAGTAAACTCTTTTCTATTTTTTTTTTGTGAATACGAAGTCAATGATTCTGAATTTTTTAAGAAAACAGGGTACTACATTTGCATTGTTGATAAGTTCAAAGTTGTCCAGGTCCTATTCAGGGTATAAGTGGTAACAACAAACAAGAAAGGATAACAACAGTCATCAATAATGTATGGATTGCTATGGATAATGATTTCGAAACACACAGAAGATATGATCGTATTCATATGATCAGATGGATAGGACAGCACAGATTAATGGTTTTAGTTCAACCTAAGAAATACAAGAATAAACTATTTTGAACAGTTCATCATCAGACAATAACATAAGTAGGTACTATTTGAATGCACTAGATGTATTATCGCTAAGAGGTGAACGTTTCTGTAACCAAACTTTACTATATTCTACCAATTCCGAATATTTGATCCAAATTATAATCCACTTAAAAATTACATAACAAAAATATTTTATATTCCTAGTATTTATTTATCCTTTGTTATGTGTTGTTAGTGATTTGGTAGATGTCAGCTGGCATATAAAATTACCATATTTTTGTTTTGCGCTTAAACGACGCATCCATAAAAGTGTTTCTCGTTTGGAATTCCTTGAAGCATATATTTAGATATTTCCAAACACTGGCTTTGTTTGTGGTAAACCATTTAAAGTACAAAGTAAACATTTCCAATATGAAACAAGAAAGGATAAACAGTGCTCAATATTTGCTAATGGTATCCTTGGTTTTGCTTGTCTTCCTGCCTGTAATAATTGTACAAAACACCAAAACTTGATTATTCTTTCCTTAATAATTCTTAAAGAGTAACCGGAACTTCTGTCCAATAAGAGGTTTCAAGAAAAATTACGTTTCTGATATTGACAGCTTAATTTCTGCGGAACCTAATGAAACGTTGGTAAACTATTTTGTTCAAAGAATAAGCTTTAAACTGTTGGCATATGAAGCGCAATGAAACATAGAGACAAAGATATGGAGGCGTAGATTATACTTGGTTGCTGCTAATCAAACACTGATAATAAATATAAGGCTGCTTCCTTCAGTATTCTTCTCAGATATTATTGCTGATTCACTTTACTATTCAAAGTATCGACAACATGTTCAATTCTTTTTTGTATAATACTACCCTGTTCAGTTTAAAAATGATGTCTTCATAGAATCTGTGATAATGACGCTTCGTCGCACTCCATTGTACCCATAATTAAAACCTGATGTGTTGAAATATAAGCTCTTTGCTAACACTCCAGCTATCTGTCTACTTGTATACTTCGCTGATAATTATCAGCAGAAAAACAGCAATCATTCCATTTATTAAAATTGCATACTTTCAGATTTTTTTATTTAATAACAGGAAGTTACACACTCGTAGGCTTCTTCTTGGTACAAGTATTGCTTTTACACTCGCTTATTGTTTTCCTTCTATTCTAAATAAAAATTCCTTCTATTCGAAAGTTTTAATTGTTTTGGAAGTTTTTAATCTCTAGTACATTGTAGTAGCTAGTGGACTGAAAATTATCCATTTCTGTCGTACTCCAGCATCTTTTTGATCTTAGATACGTTACCGCCGTTGTTTCTGGTTAGAATAGATTGATTGTAAGGAATTTTGATATTCTTATCCTTGTCTTCTTTCATTTGACCGCGTTTTTATTTTTATTTTAGGTGCTTATAGGTAGAAAATTTGAAATTAAATGAAAACTACCAAAGATTGATATTCATAACTTCATATCTTTACAAAAGCTTTCAAGTTTTCGATTTGATCGTATAAAAAAGTAGATATTCCCATTTGAAAAAATCAAGTCAACTCCGATTCAAGTTTCCATTTTATTTTTAGTCATACAGCAAATTCACAGCCTTCTATGTGTTTTAGTATTATATTATATTCAATATTTTACTTCCCTCGCCGATAGGTGAGGGGGGTACTGTGAGCGCAAAAATTTTCGATTTCGAGATAATACGCTTTTTGGGTGTTTCATGAGATGTACATAACGAAAATCACGTCACTTATTTCCGTCGGACTGTCTGTCTGTCGGTCTGTCTGTCGGTCTGTCTGTCTGTCGCGTTTTTCTACCCTCGTAATCTCAGTGACCGCTGCATGGAATGTAATCAAATTTGAGTAGTGGTACCCGTAATAGGTAATTTTGAAAATCGTTGCATGGGCGGGGGAGTAATCAGCAAAAAACAAAAAATTTCAAATATTCATCAAACTTCGTTTTCAGGTTTTTAGGTGTTCCTGATCATTTTCTACTTTTTTTGGGCAGGGTGAAATCTGGGGTAGTTAAGGGGTGGGGGGTTGTAAAATTGAAAAATTTGTTGCATTCATAGACTATCCACTGACCTGTGAAGGAAACTTAGCGACATAAATAACTTTTTAGGTCCATCCGAGCTTTGCCTTGTTTCTGATATCCACTTATACCAAAACACCCTGTATGAAAGCCATTATTTTTAAAATGTAGTCCAACTCGACCTACAAACAGTCGCATATTTATTTTTCTGAAAAAGTTTATCGTTTTATCAGAATAGTCCGAGGCGTTGAGCTTGACCCACCCTGCAAATTTCTATTTTCTTGCTATTATATTATAATACATATCTTATTTATAAATACTGTTTCAACTTTAACCACATATATTTTACATAAAATGGAACAACACAATTATATTTCAAGCTTTCTACTCATATTGCACTTCCAACTACCTTAGCTCTGATTTTAGACTGCGAAAGCAAGACTATATAATATTATGATATAATTTATTATCAAGGTACTAATAAACTAAAACTTCTAATTTAGGATAGGAACTTGTGATAAATATTAATTACACATGAAACAAGAAAGTGGAAAGGATATTAATAGGTACAATAGGAAGAGAAGCCAAAAAATATCTACCTACTATATAAAAAAATAAATCACCAATATTTAGTAAAAACTTATTTTACATTCCACTATCTATGTCTCGTGTTTTTATCACGAAAACGTACTTATGTACATAGTATATTATATATTTGTATACGTAATGAATAAACTTCTAAGTTAATCAATGATATCTATAATGCAGTGGAACCACGCGAGATCGTTAAATATTGAATCATAGCTGTTGAAATCATGTTATTGGTGGGAGTTTGCTTTTGTATCGCTGTTACTAGTGAAAATGTGTCAGCTGCAAATCGTTAGGTGATTGATAGGATACTATATAGAAACAGGGCAGAATGAGGATATTCATCATGAATGGAACTGTCAAAGGAACAAATATGTTACTAAATTCATTCTAAGCTCATTGCGTAAAAGCTTCGTATAAAACCAATATAAGTGTTTGGGATAATTGATTACAATTTCGTCTAAAAAGATTGCTGACCCCTACCCTAGACCTTCATCGTATTTAATGACGACGCATGGAACCCCTGCATCCCAGAAACTTGTAATGTCCTCATAATGCTGCATATGATTATTAAGTCGATATTGATTTGACAGTATAGCCTCAAATAATATTCACCGCCATTAGACGCGCAAGACGCACGAACCACTCAAACTACATTTCCATTCTGATCGCATGCGTTGGAACGAGGAGATTGAAAACGCGCGTTTCGTGACGACCATCAAACGACCCTTTGATGGCGCACGAGAAGCCGAGTGGACGTGCGTCGGCAACCGCATCGACCAAATCGCCGATCGAAAAGTTTGCGAAGGCGCAAAATATAAATATGAGGAGTCTCCTGAAATGGTGAGTGATGGGAAAACTATTCGGATTGAAAAAGTATTAAACAGAAACCGTGTCGTGGGAAATTCTCTTGGGGATTATTATGGGTAAGGGCGGTTTGAAAATTGACCTAGAAATAGTAGAAAACCTCGCCCCGTTAACAGGCCCCGCCGTATCCATTCTGAACAAACACATTTTGAGTGTGTGGAATCTTTTGGTGTGCTGATAATTCAAGTCCACATTCCATCAAGTACCAGTTCTGGTCCATAATATTCTTATCCTCAATATACAGAGTGTCTCAGCATAAAGTGAACAAACGAAGGTGGGTGCAATTAGACGTCAATTTATCGACAAAAAAATATTTAAAAAATTGGCTTGACTTATATTGACAGTTCTTTTTTTCGGAGGAGCCACTTTATTCAGTGAGATGGTCGGACAAACTGACTTCTGTTAAGAGGTATGGTGTATTCAACAGGGAGCTTTCTAGGATGCCTAGCGTCGCGTTCTTATTGATCATTATATTTGTCATCGCTTGTAAGCGACGCTTTTCTCCTTTTTTCAATGTAACATTCTAATGTCTTGTAGAAAATCTTGTGCCAGAGATAGAACCTTGCAATTTTTTACTTCCCACACCGATAGGTGAGGGGAGTATTTTGATCGCGAAAATTTTCGATTTTGAGATAAAACACTTTTTGGGCGTTTTATGATGTCTACATAACTAAAATCCACGTCACTCATTTCCGTCGGTCTGTCTGTCGGTCTGTCTGTCTGTCTGTGTGTCTGTCCGTCTGTTGGCGTTCTTCAAACGTCGTAATCTCAGTAACCGCTGCATGGATTGTGATGAAATTTGGGCAGCGATATGCTGTGGGGTCATAGTAGGTAATGTTCTTATAATTTTGAAAATTGGTGCAGGGGCGGCGGAGTAATTAGCAAAAAACAAAATAAATTAAATATTCCTCAAACTTCGTTTTTAGGTGTTTTAGGGGTTCCTGATCATTTTATACTTTTGGGTGGGGGTGAAATTGGGGTGGTTGGGGGGTGGGGGGTTGTAAATCTCAAAAATATCTTGTACTCATAATAGGCTATCCATTGACCTGTAAAAGAAAGACCTAGCGGCATAATACCCTTTTTTTAGGCTCATCTGAACATTTCCTTGCCTATTCCAGAAAACAAACCAAAGGACGAATTTTCTGATAAATACATAGGAATATTGCTTTAGATCGTTCTGTATTGAGTAACGTAAAAGTTATGGAATGGATTTTAATGAAACTTTGTCACAGTATTACTACCGCGGCGAGGATGGAAAACGGGTATGTATTGGTAAAATCGTGTCAGTGGCGGCGCAGCAATTATAACAAAATAAAAAAAAATAAAAAAGCCTCAAACTTTGTTTTTGGGCGTTTCAGGAGTTCCTCATCATTTTCTACTTTTTTTGGGGTAGGGGTGAATTTGGGGTGGTTGGGGGTGGGGGGTTGTAAAACTGCAAAATTTGTTGAATTCATAATGGGCTGTCCATTGACCTGTGAATGAAAAACCTAGCGGCATAATACCCTTTTTTAGGCCCATCCGAACATTTCCGTGCCTATTACAGAAACCAAAAGGGACTTACAGTTTTGTGATGTATACATATACGAGTATCGCTTAATTTCGTTTTATGTATATTGCGTAAAGCAAAAATGATTGAATTGATTTTAATGAAATTTCGACAAAGAATTGACTATCGCGGCGAGAGTGAAAAACGCGCCAGTATCTGAAAAATCGTGTCAGTGGCGGCGTAATAATAATTAAAAAACTAAATATATGGAAACAGCTCATACTTCGCTTTTAGACGGTTTAGAGGCTCCTGATCGTTTTGCATCGTTCAGTTGAAGCATGCAGAATGCAACTGTGGCGTCCTAGTTTCTACGGAGGGAGACACAAGAAAACTATTTACGAAAGTTTTGTGTTGTACAGTACGTTTTTTGCGGGAGGGTGGGCGATGATTTGGTTGTAAGGGGATTTCAGACTATAGCTTCATGTAATGGGAAAACAATAAAATGAAATCATTATGTGTGGGAAGTACTGAGTCAATCAACTTGACTCCATTTTTTACTGGTCAGTCAGAAAGTATGGTTATGGGGGTTATGGACGCGACGCTTTTCTACAAGATGTGTGTGCAAACAGTGACGATTCAAAAGAGGGTCTGTACATGAGCGATGATAAATGATCGATGAGCGCTTCTGCTTAACGTCATGTAAAACAGCTTGTGCTAAAGATAGAACGTTGTAGTTTTTTTATTAGACAGGATGTTGAGTAGGGATCAATGGAACCAGAACCAAAAAGTATGTTCATGGGAGTATTTCCTTGAAAATCGAAATTTATTTCAACGGTATTAAATAACCATTTTTTCTGTAGATCACTTTCTTGGAGGACTCTTTTATTCTATTATTCGGCATTATTGTGTCAAAAAAATGCACGCAATGCTTCAAAAGTAAAGATAATTTCATATAAAAAATAAAAAAAGAATTGAACAGACAATATAAGCCAAAACAAATTTTTAGGATTTTTTTTAATTTTTTTGTCGATGAATTGTGATCTAGTTTCACCAAGTCTCGTTTGTGCACTTTATGCGGGGACACCCTGTATAACACACCTGAAATACAAGACTTGTTTTTAACCCGTCAGTGCCGCGCTAACATACTGACAATGACCTAGTAAATATTAAATAATCTCGATAAATTATAGAAAAATCGTAAAACACGGCATTGCGTAACTTCAACGCAGACGGTGACTTTCATCTTTCATTCACGGTCTCGTTCGCTAAGCTGAGAATACCGAATATGTCGAAGGGAAAGTGTTAATAATATTTCAAAAGATTAGACTGCTTTGGCATTGAAACGGTTTAACTGTTTCCTTTTATGATTTTGGATCGAATTTGCCATGTTATACCGCACGAATGATAACAAGTTATGAAAAGCTGTGATCGACACTAAAATCTATATCACTCATTTCCGTCTGTCGTCTTTATACTTTAGTATAATCTCAGTAACCGTTGCACCGATTTCGATGAAATTTTAAGTGTGAGGTAATGCTGTCATATTTTTAGGTGGCCCAAACATTTCCCGTTCTTTTTTTTTTGGGAAGGGTCGAAATTGGTGTGGAGAGTGATAAAAGTGATTTTATAAGTTATTCACGAGGTTTCATCTTAATATAAAGCCAAATTAAGATTTTGGATTTTTTGGGTAAACTTGAAGATCTAAAACATTTGAAGTTTTTGATTTTCGTCAAACGAGACTGAAACTCAGAACTGTGACCGGATTTGTAATCAGCACACTAAAATTATCCAAAACACGAAGTTTCATTCTAATAGACAGCCAAATAAAGATTTTCGATTTTTTAGGTAAACCTGAGAATCTGAAACATCTTAAATTTTTTATTTTCGTCAAACGACACTGGAACTCAAAACTGTGACCTTATTAGTAATTAGCACTTCCAACTTATTCAAAACACAAGATTATGTCTTGATAGAAAGTTAAATAAAGGTTTTCAATTTTTTGGGTAAACCTGAAGGTCTGACAGATCTGAAATGTATTATTTTCGTCAAACGAGACTGAAACTCAAAACTATGACAGGATTTGTAATCAGCATCCTAAAATTATCCAAAATACGAGGTTTCATTTTAATAGACAGCCAAATAAATATTTTCGATTTTTTGGTAAACCTGGAGATCTGAAACATCTGAAATTTTTTATTTTCATCAAATGCGACTGAAAATCAAAACTGCGACCGGATTTGTAATCAGCGCTCCCAAATTATCCAAAACCAAGGTTTCATCTTAATAGAAAGCCAAATAAAGACTTTCGATTTTATGCGTAAACCTGAAAATCTGAAAGATTTGAAATTTTTTATTTTCGTCAAACGAGACAGACACTCAAAACTATGATCGGATTTAAAATCAGCACCCTCAAATTATCCAAAAGACGAGGTTTCATCTCAATAGAAAGCCAAATAAAGATTTTGGATTTTTAAAGTAAACCTGAAGATCTTACAGATCTGAATTTTTTTTATTTTCATCAAACGAGACTGAAACTCAGAACTATGACCGGATTTGTAATCAGCACCCTAAAATTATCCAAAACACGAAGTTTCATTCTAATAGACAGCCAAATAAGGATTTTCGATTTTTTAGGTAAAGCTGAGAATCTGAAACATCCTAAATTTTTGATTTTCGTCAAACGAGACTGGGACTCAAAACTGTGACCTTATTAGTAATTAGCATGAAGGATCTTGTACTACTCTGAAAAAGTGGCCTTCGTGATATTCTGTAGTATGTAGAGCTACCCGAACATTGTCTTTGAAATGAAGGTACTCTGGATTTTCATTGATTTTCCGTGCCAAACATGAGGCATGGGAAAATCAATGAAAATCAATATTCTTGCAATCTTGTAATCCCAGTAACAGATGCACCAATTTTGATCAAATTTGTAGTTATGTGCGATGTGGGATCATAGCAAGTACGCTGCTACATTTTTGAAAATCGTTTCATTGGTGGCAGAGTGATTACCAAAAACAAAACGCTTCCCAACCGCTAAAAATAACGTTTTTATGCTTTTTAGTGATTCTTGATCATTCTTGATTTTTCCGTGAGTGAGTGAAACTAGGGGACACGGAAAGGGTGGTAGATGGAGGAAACAAGTAGATATCAAGTATACGGACACCTTTAACATGTATCTTAAAAAATAATAATAATAATGCAGGACTGCAGTGTACCAGTACCCAATAAGGTGCTTCATATAATAAGAAAATGCCACAGATTTTAGTAAATTAATAATAATGCTGGCCTATATCAATAAAATCACTGCAGCTTGAAGGTTCTGACTGATGCCACTCAAGCATATTAGAATTTGATGTTTTATTTTCAGGAGAAAATATTGCACTCTATACTCTGCGCTCTATAATAATTTGACTAAGCACTTCTGATGCAGTTTCAAGTTACACATAAGCATTCTCAGCGTCAACTGTAAAAAAAAATTGAGTTGTAAAGATAATGTGTTGCTAACTTATAGACCTTGCTGATCCAACATAAGAACAATATTATATATTGAATGATAAACTCTCTTCTGACTTTTCGGTGATTTCTGTAGCCTTTATGATAGTTTCTGACAAAAAATAATTTGAAATACACACCCCTTTGCACCGGCGGTCATAGCTTACTTGACAGGGGAGGAATAACTACAGATTGCCATTGGATCTTAAAGCTGTTACCCGATTTAGATTTATATCATTTAGAAGATCTACTTTTTGCGGTGGACTACGGACTTTCAAATTAGATTAGAGAATCGCTACTAAGATTTTAGAAGGGACCATGGCTCCCATGTCCACCTCCTATGACCCCTAGTGCTGTTTGTAACTCCAAGACAAGACAAAAAATCTGGATAAAGCTTATGGTCCATTCTTAGGTTTCAAAAGCTTTGACCAGATTTTTTCCTGAAGCTTACACAACCGTAGTGAGTCAGAGTCCACTGATGAATTGGGCATACAATCGGGATTCAGTTTACTGCAGACAAACAAAAAAGAATAGAAATTAAAATACAGAAATTCTAAAATAAAAGTATACTCTATACTACCTAGTTTACTATAGATTTTCTGAAATATCTATAAGAATAATAAGAATAATTATTGTTTAATAAAAATATCAAGCTTAATAAAATCTGTGGCATTTTCTTATTATATGAAGCACCTTATTGGGTACTGGTACACTGCAGTCCTGCATTATTAAATAATAAACGTAACAAGTTCCATCGTATAATTTTTTTATATCTATAAACCCATAAACTCATTGTATCTTCTGTCATTTTTACTTCTGCGAAAACGGAAAAGTGTACACAGGTACACATGCAGATTATGCAAGCTTATGCTGTATCTTGAAGTTATGAATGTGTGTATTCAGATTCAGATCACGGTCAATCATTAATCATTGCGTATGGTTAACGCTTTATGACCGGTTTTTCCGAGGAAAGTGTATATTTTTGAGTGTTTTATATAATACAAAGACATGAGGGTGTGGGTCGCTGTTAACAGACACATCCTATGGTGTGATAAATTTGAAATAGTTCATTTCTTTTTATTTCAAAAAAGTGTCCGGTTCTCTAAAAATTTCGCATCTTTCATCCATAAATTTATGTACAGTATTTGGATAGTTTTCTATCTGAAAGAAGTGTTCTTCAGGCAAAAAAATGGCGTCAAGTGGTTTGACTCAATACTTCCGACACATACTCGGTTATTACAAAATATCTATCTCCATACCTTTGGACACCATCTATAATAAATAATAAAATAAATCTGGAATACTCATGTGTATTGTAGAAGTCAGATATATTTGAGCTGTTTACATTTCTTTCAGGTCTCAATCAGTGCCGACACTTCTATAGTGCAGTTACGATATTATGTAGACCCGAGCAATGATAAAACCGTGATTATCTATAAAAAATATATATTATAACAATTCAGAAAGTGATAGTAGATCAAAATAATCGAAAATGTCAATTTGCAATAGATAAAAACAAAATAAATTGATCTATTTATTGTATATTAACATCTGATTATACACAGACATATATACAATTTTGACTACACTAATGCCGGTGCCAACTTTATCGCCAGGGCAATAAAACATGCCGAAAGGGATAACGGTCACCCCATCCGTCGGGCTTCTTTTGAAGGATTAAGGGATCCTTTGCAGTGTCGCCACTCGGTACGAGGACAAAAAATGTAAACAGCTCTTATATTTCTGACGCGTTCTATACTTACCGGGAAACTATATGGTTTGGCAACCGGATCACTCTAGCTCATTTAACGTTACCCTGTGACCAGGTACTCAGCATCACATCTTTTATTGAAAGCGGATGCCAACGTTGCCTCAAGACCGCCATAGTGTCCATAGACCTGACCGTAGCCAATGACACCATCTGGAGGGAAGGACTCTTATATAAACTGTACCGTATCAAAACAGTGAGCATCCTAATAAACATTATCCTTTCATCCGAATTATTCCAGGTTGTCATGTCAATGTGAGACATTTTAATAACGGATTACCCAAGGGTTTCGTTCTATTGCCCGTCTTGTTCAGTATACAATATACCTTAGACCTAGATCAGCTATCCTCCCTATCCCGGAAATTCACAGATGCAGATTACCTACTCTAGCGTACGGAAATAACGACTTTGACAATCTAGAGTTCACAATAACTGCCGGTTTTTTATTCCTGGGATCATACTTCAGCAGGTGGAAGCTAAAGCCAAGTATAAGCAACATAATAACATGGTGTTTTCACCTTAACAATAACAGGGCAAACAAAGAGCTAAAGACCTATCTTAACGGCACTTTGATACCCTATAATCCCACATCCAAATAGCTAGGTGTTACGCTGTCGTTTCCCCCGTGTGGGGGCGGGTTAGAATATCTCCCATCGTATATCCTGCGTGTCGTAAAAGGCGACAAAAAGGAACACCGAACTACTGTCGGTATAAGCAGTAACCTCTTCTCAACCAACAGCTTCGGGTGGACGAGTTGAGAAGAGTCAGGACACCTTCTTGTCCTTGGGGTGAGAAATTGCCCCTAAAGGCGGATGAACCAGAAGATACCATCTGGTCAACGGCATGAGGATGCAGAAAGCAAATGGGAAACTACTGCATTAAAGATCTTAAAGATATCCCAAGAGAAACTAGTATAATGAGTAAATGCATTTTACGAGTTCACAACATGTCTGTTAAGACAATGTGACTATGATGATGATGACGCTGTCGTTTAAGAGACATATATAGCCAAAGTAAAGAACAGAAATAACATCCAGCTCGCCATTGTGGGTAAACATCGCGAAACTATCCTTCTGCAAGAATATAACAAAATCAAAACAAATCCCTAACTCCTAATCCACGGAGATAGTAGTAGTGATGGGGAGGCGAAGCCAGGCAAGTGGGTGTCCATTGGCCCTTTTTGCCAACTTCACGGAACCAACACTGAAAACACTAAAACGCTACGTCGTAGAAAGCTCCTTGTCAAATTTTCCAGATCTCCTGACAAAGGTCAGTATGTCTGACCATCTCCCTCATCCACGGAGAAATGCCTGATGTCTGCGCAGATTATAATCGGCAGAAATTTGGGCGACCCAAATACCAGAAGAAGTGAACAGTAATCTAACTCGAGCGTGAATCCCCACGATGCGACTGTGGAGCGAAACGCCAAACTACTACTACTATTCGTCATTGTTAGTTAGAGCGATCCGGAGGACCTTTGCTCTTAGTTGCAGTCGTGTCGGTCGATCGGTCTCTCAGGTCTGGTTACCCAGAGACCAGACAAAGTTATGGAGAAGTAAGGGAAGAAAAAGAGAGGAAGGAAGGAGAAGAGCAAAGAGGAGGAAGTGTTTTCGGTTGGAGGGTATAGCTTATTGACATAGTCGATTTGGGTTCGGTAATTTTTGGGTTTAACCAAAAGGGTTAATTTTAAGGTTCGGTATCTAAAAGGGTAAACATTTAGTTGTTTCCAAAATTGCACGATTTGATTTTGATCACAGTGCGAGCGGCGGCCTTGTATGCTTGCGAACTTGCTCGACTGTGTAGTCCACTGACTCGCGCAACAGAGGGTTGCTGTGCGATTCCGCTTGACTATAACGTCGTTGAGCCTGTTGTTTAATGTAATCCCTCAAGTAAGGGATGTCAAGGTCCCTGTGAAGGGTTTCGTTAGAAACATACCATGGGGCGTTAGTTATTGTACGCAATGGCCTGCTCTGCAGAACCTGCAGGTTTCGCATGTGCGTCTTGGCGAGGAAACGCCAAGCCGCACATGCGTAGGTAATTGCTGATCTAATAATCATCTTATAAAGTCGAATTTTATTTACCAAACTCAATTTTGAAATTTTACATAACATAGAGTAGAGTTGCTGAAACGTAATTTCGAATTTTGTTTTTAACGCTTGAGTGTGTTTCTGCCAAGTCATGCCCTTGTCGAGGGTAATTCCTTGGTACTTGGCAGAGTTTTCCCATGAAATCCCAGCACCGTTCACTGAGACCTCTAACGGGGCACCACGACGTTTTTTGGTACAATATATAGCCTGCGTTTCCGAATGATTAATTTTGATGAGCCACCGATCCGCCCACTCTAACAGTTCATCCACCACGAACTGCAACTCATCGCGAACTAGATTTCCAGTCCGCGACTGAGCTGCAATTGCAGTGTGATCAGCGTAGAGATAGACTTCACAGTTGCGGGGGCAAGGGACATCGTGTATAAAAAGTGAATAAAGGATTGGCCCAAGGACCGAACCCTGAGGAACTCCGGCCTTTATAGGCCGTAATGTCGAAACACGCCAAACTGTCACATTCGGCAAGATTGTGCCTTTAGAGCATATCCAAGCCACAATAAGTATTTCCTCCTCGCCTGGGCTCGATATTAACGTACCTATAGCCTAGTTACTATTTAGATCGAATTTTTTTATATTGTGTTGTCTGTCTTAACTGTTCCACTTTTTTTGACATTTTTTTTTTTCATATACAGTACAACAATATGCTAAATAAATCAATATTGTTATTGGAAAAGTTGCATACAACGCTTTGATGTAGGTACGATAGTTCTTAATTCAAGCAACATCACTGTAAACTGTTTTCAGTCAGCAAGAAAGTGAGACGTCGGAGAGGTAGAACTGCGTTCCAGTATAGGTTCTCATGACGCAAAACTTCAACTTGAGTGGCTTCATCCTCGAAGCTTCATCCGAAACTCTGCGTTTTTTATTTGAAACAGATCCAGTTTGAGTAAATTTCGTAACAAGGTCCGAGACTTAGCACATTGATTTGGGCAAAGTTTACGGAATACATATAAGTTGGATCACTCCGCAAAAATATCAAAACGGCCTGCCCCTTGCCCCGTCACCCCGGCACACCAGTAGCAGTGTACCGACGTCAGCCGGGAGATACGGGGCGGCGCAAAGTAGAGGTTGAACGTGTTTAACGCGAAGTCTATACAGTGTCTCAAAAATATCGGGTTTTGTTATCTCGGATTTGTTTACAGGAAATGGATAATCTCTTTAGAAGTTTGAGAGAGAAAAGATATTACCAATCAATTTAAATTTATTAACGGATGGAGAATGACAATCAGATCCATCCTTATTTTGTGGTAAACCTTGAAATGTAAGGGATATAAATACAGGTATCCCACGACGATTAAGACAAGAAATATGTCGGAACTTCGCAGTAGTAGAGAATTATAATTTTGGGCATGTAAATTAGAGCAGATTTTGTGTCTTTTTTGTCATTGTACTACCCAATGAGGTATTTGTTTTTGGTCACGTGACATTCGATTCAAAATTATCAATGGGACACTCTGTATATTTGTACCTGTGTTCCTCCCGATAAAGCAATTCCAACAAACTAGAACACTTGGGGTCTCAAGTTCAAGAGCTACAGGTACTAAAAGGATTGTATCACGCTAAAAGCGTATAGTGAGACAAAATATTCATTCGGTGGTATTACCATACCACCCAGGGACATTGTAAATTATATTTTAGAGCTCGAAAATATTTTTATTGATAACTTTAACAATTTAGTTTCTACAGTAGCAATTGGAATGACAATGAAAAGCAAAATATCAAAAATAATTTATTCACATCCATGTAAAGCATTTCCACATATTAACTTTTAAAATTGTCATACGAGTTCATATATACTATACAATAAAATTTATTAACTGTGATCTCAAAATAAGCCAAATAAACAAAACATTAAGGTAAAAATACTACAGCACCTTTGAACCATCAGTTTTTACTTATCTACCAAATAGCTACAATATGTGAAATCATTTGAGATTCATTAGTAATAGTTTTACTAGGCTTTATGTATGATATCCATTTATGTAACTTAGTGCATTAGCAAAATAAACGTTATATTTGTATTTGTATGTCTAAATCGGCCGTCAATACATAGTTTTTCAATGACCCTCATATATACGTACAACCCAGGCGTTAGCAAGTCCCCGCTAAAAGACCCTCGTACTTGGGTAAAAACCAACGCAAAAACTAACTGGCGCGTGCGGCCGCGGCATCGCCTTCATGTGAGTTCTTCAAAGTGCCGACGGAGAGTGATCTAACTTATATTTATTCCGTAAACTTTGATTTGGGGCACCATACATTGAAATCATTTCCACTGTTTTTGCAACTGTGCGTCAGGAATGTGAACATCGCCTATATCATTGTTTGGCCAATAACGGGAAACATTTTGAACACTTATTGCAATAAAAAGTGGTATTTTCGGTGTTTTTATTTCCTATCGAATTAAGATACATAAAAATTTTTCTAATTTTCTCGAAAACCAATCAGCCGATTTAAAATAATGATACATCAAAAAAGAGGAATTGACCCAACTTTAAAACAAGCTATTATTCGATAATGCTTGTCATTTAAAACTTTGAAGGGGTTGACCCTGAGGGTCAAAGAGGAAGGAAATTTTTGATTAAAAAGTTGTCGCCCTTGACAAATCTTTTGACATGTCTCGGCGTTTTTTTTTCTTTGAATAAAGGCTTGTTCATGAAACTTTTACTTTGCCTTTGCCGTAATTCAGCCTTAAATTATTGAGCATTAGTATTAACTTTATCACTAACTTTAGTCGTAAGAGAATCGACGTTCAAGATCATTTCTTACGCCTAATTCTTAAGTTAAATCCAAAGCTGTTTCATGAACGACTGTATTACTGATGGTAAGTTCAAATTTAGAATTAATACTTACGCTAATTTTTGGCTAAATTGCGGCAAAGGAAACATTTCATGAACCAGCCTTTTTTGGTTTTCGATATATCCGTTACTTCCTTCACCTACCATGTAGGAATAATAAGGCAATCGAGTATACGTTGCAACCCTAAAATAAAGGCAATACTTTCATGGTTGGTTAGGTTCATCAGGTACCTATATTTAGTGGGACTTCAGCAAAGAATGTTAAAACACTGATATATTGTCATTAATTTGTCTTCCCGACTTTGGTATATACCAATTACCGATAATGTCGAAATAAACATATCTAAAGTACAAGGTTGTTTGCTTTTAAGCTATTATTGATGGCACACCATAAAATGTTTGTGCTGTAAATATACAGGTTTTCTGATGTGACGCAGTTTTCCTCCCAAAAATCCTTTGAATAATAATTTTACATCTATCGGTTCAGCGACGCGACGTAGATGAGCTCCAAAAGTGATTCAATCGTATAGTATGCAGGACCTCAAGGTTTACGCTATTTGTTACCTTTGTCAGTGAATAATATCCTGGAGCAATTCAAGATTTTTCTAAAAACACCGTACGTTATATTGAAAAGATGAGTAAATGAATTTGGGGTCTTCCCAAATTCCCACGCATTGACATTTTCAGAATATGCAAATACAAAAATTCTTAATTCCTTAGTTGTACTTATAGTACCAAGGATTTATAAAAAGTTTTGGTAAAGTAGGTTCTTTTGGGCAGTAATATACTTAGCAACTCCCATTGCTGCACTGAAAGCACTGTGCTCCAGTCGGGTTGATTCAAGACTGGTATGAAACATTGGAACTGCATGCACCTCCTCAACAAACTCGGAACGGGAAACAGGTACATTGATTAACTTATTGAATGTAGGGGTCACACTTACAAATACCATTAACAAAGTATTTTTAAACTTTAACACTACCTACTTTAAATTTAGATATGTTTAAAACATGTTGATTGTGGTGGCTGGGAAAATTTAAAAAAGGTTACCTTGGAAACGGTTACATCTAGCGAGTTATATGAAGTATACCTTTTTAACGTAAAACATATTGCAGAAACGATTTTTTTAATATTCACATTGGTGCACCAAACCAG
This sequence comes from Callosobruchus maculatus, assembly GCA_951848785.1. Lineage (NCBI taxonomy): Eukaryota > Metazoa > Arthropoda > Insecta > Coleoptera > Chrysomelidae > Callosobruchus > Callosobruchus maculatus. The sequence goes on from CATOUR010000029.1 coordinate 7,138,471, forward strand.
AAAAAAATTTTGTTAATTTAAAGGAGTTCGATACGTAATTTTAGATCGTTGTGCCATTTTATTGCGGAATAATTGAGAAAAAATGAAAGCAAAAGTAAATCTTTGATACCCTGTATCTAAAGTCTAAAGTGATTTATTCAAGAGCTACAGGTACTTAAAGTATTATACCTTTACGATTGATTATGTACATGTACATGTACCCTTACAGTTGAATCATTTTGCTAGTGTTTCATAATGGTAGTGGTACAATCCTTTAAGTATCTGTAGCACTTTAGATCCCAAGTGTGCTGGTTTGTTGAAATAGTTTTATCGGGAGAAACACAGAAAGGCACAAATATACAGGGTGTCCCGTTCATAATTTTGTATCGGACGTCACGTGATCAAAAACAAAAGATAAAACATTTGCTCTAATTTACACTCCCAAAATTATAATTCTATACTACCGCCCAGTTCCGATATATTGCTTGTCTTATTCGTCATAGGATGCAATGGAGCTTACTGAGGGTTGTAAGCTCCTGTGGCCGCTGAAGGATGAAGGTTCTCTCCATAAGCCTAAACAAATTTTACAACCTTTAAGCGTTTAGAAGTCTATAAGAGTTATCAGACATGTCATCATCATATCGCTAAAGAGGCGCTACAACAGCTTTTGGTAGATGAAGGCTGCTGGGCGTGAAAACTGAAACTTGAGCTATAATCAATTATGAAGTCCTTATTTATATGAAGCTCGAAAATAGTGCGAAATAAAGACTTCATATTATGTAAATACTAGTGCTTAGATGTGATTTATTCGACGGCGACGTCTAAATACCGATGCCGTCATCTTGAATGAAGTGGTGTATTCTTCAGCTTGGTGTCTTTAAATTTTATTAAATCTCTTCGTTTCCGTTCTTTCTATTTTATAGCCTAAGCTTCTCAGCCATTCATATGTCTAGGTTTCAATTAACATCCGACTAGTTGTTATAGGTAGTTAGGTTTTGTGGGTGTTCCTCAGTATACGCACATCTAAGATTGAGCTGCATATTTGTAGTTACAATTGTAGAGACTAGACTAGGTAACTTCTAATAACTACTGTTTTTTGGGATAAAGGGAGCAACTCCAAAACCCTTCCTATATACGTGGATGATATATGTTAAGTATCTGACAGACATATAGATTATAAATATTTAAATCAGCTCAATGAGCTAAAATATGTTCAAGATCAAACTGGGCAAAGGCGAATAGGGCAGTTCACGAAAAAGGAAATCCTATAATCACGTAATACTTACATGGGTACAACAAAAAGTCATCTAACAGTAAATTACAAATTTCTGAACCCGTGCTTCTACTTATTAGTACCTATGATCAATATAAAACTACAGCTCAAACTCAAAACTAAAGTAAGTAGTTGAAGTATAACTAGTTATTTTTATTGATCAATTATTTATCATTCAGTAATAGCATTTAATGTAACATTAACCTTGTCCTTTGATTCGTTTTTTGTTTAATTTCTTTCATTTGAATAATAACAGTGATTCATATCAGATGTTAACACAGTTTATTTTTTCCTACTCATGATCCAATTAAATAAGCACGTTTCACCTGCAAGTGATTAAATCTGTTTTTGACATTTTCTATCAGTTCGAATCTACCGGACATTGAATGCAACCTGTTCTTTGAATTATTTGTTTATTCTATTTTATTTAAGCAGCGTCGACATCTATGGTCGTTGACTGCATATGCCTCTTTTTCCAATTATATTTTGAATTATTAAAGTACCTATTATTAATATTCGGACTACTTCATATAAAAATTTTATATTTCTATAATAGCGCGCTCACATAATATAGGGCATAGGAACACTTTACTATCTATGGCCACATAATTATGTATCAGAGTGAAAAATTATTACGCGGACCTACAGGAAACGTACATACAGTGTGTCCCAGCTAAAATTTGCCACCTCCTTATCTCTGAAATGATAAAAGCAAATAAAAATTGCCGTGATACGTCAATTTGTATTTCGAGGGGGAACCTTTCCACCGAATACGTTATTATTGTGCCATCAACCCCCTTACTCCCTGCAACCTCTACTTCAAGATCTTAAATGAGGCCACCATAATTGTGATACATCATTTTGAAGGGAATTCATTGAAAAATACAACAGTGTAATCGGATTGAAGGTTGATTTACTATTATGGAGGTTAATAAAAAATACAGTTGTTATTAAAATGATTGATTATGATTATTATTATTATTACCTGAAATATTCTTATAAGGAAGTTTTCAAATGGGAGCCATGTTGTCCCATATAGACGTACAGACCATAATCAAAATGTCCTTAAAACTTGATGATCTTTTTGTTCTAGCGATGGTTATTTTATTCCCTATATCTATTCCTTTCGTAAACTATTGTAGTTATGATACTGTAATTGAAATTGTAGTAAATAATTGATCATAAAGTTAAACCCACATTTCTAAGTATTTCATAGCATAACCATGGGGTTGTATATACATTTAAAACAATATGTTAAACCCCAAAATTTGGCAAAAATTGTGGCCAACAGAAAATATTTGTACTAAAAAAATTAATTTTCTTTGCTTACAGACTAGTCATAACCAACAGCGAGCAAAATGCCAGAACGACCGACAGACTTGGAGCTACGGCGACGACAGTTCAAAGGGCAAATGTCTACAGTGCACACCAGAAGACAGCAAGCAGTTTGTGTCAGAAGGGCTTACAAGCGATACGGGACAAAGAGCAATCCTTATATCATCCTCGATGGGCTTAACATGACCGTTCCCAAAGGATGCATGTAAGTATAGTCATGAAATTCTTCTTCTCCTTAGGGGGCCGTCTCTCTTCGGAGGTCAGCAGTTATCAAAGCAATTCTAATTTTTGATGAAGCTGCTCTGAACAGGTCTATTAAAGTACAATGGAACCAATCTCGGTGATTTTCCAACCATGAGATGCGTCTTCTGCCAACTAATCTTCTGCATTATCAGCCATAAAATTTTATATGTATTTCCTCTCAAACTTGTCCTAGATAGTTTGAATTTCATTTTTTTTTTGTATGTTAATGACCAGTTCTGGATCCTTTCCTACTTACTCCGAAGATTGGTTATTTTATCCGTCCTTAAAGGTATGCAAATTTCTTATATTCCCTTTTTTGAGGGTCCAAACTTCAACTACATACAAATAAACTTGAAAATTGGTAAAACATCTGAAGCACAAGAGTAAGTCTAAACAACCTTTGTAGAATCGTAGTTAAAATCATTCTCGATTAGAAACTATGTCAAAACCGATCATACCAATAGTTTGAAATTTCCAGATAATATATAAATGTTGCCAATAAATTTTGAATTCTGTCTTCGGTCACCAGGAGGTTGTTGCTATAGCAACAAGGGATAACATTTCCCTTTGTGTTAAAAAACAAAAGCATTAGAGAAGACGTGTTTGTTGTTTTTTGACCCAAACGGATATGTTATCCCTTGTTGCTATAGGGGTGTGCTCGATAGTCCTGAATAAGGCGTAAAATAAACGCTGAAACGTCGGCTTTTTGAGAAAAAGCTCTACAGTATCCAAAGAACGTCTTCTACTAAAAGAATAAAACATGGAATGAGTACAGGGTGGGGCATAAAAACCAGGTGTTTTTGGTTTGAGTAGTACTCATATATTAGAAAAGGGAGGAGCGCGCGGTTTATTACAATCCATTTCTTGACTCAAAGCATTTCACTTTCTTACTTGTCACTTGCCATCATGGAGCGGTAGACGCTAGAAGAACGCGTGGCATATGGCGTCGCATCATTGGCCCATATTTTTTTTGGAGAAAATGGGGTCACCGCTACAGTAACATCTGAACGTTATATTCATATGGTGAATACCTTTTTCATACCTGCATTGCAAAGAAGAGGTGTGGATATCAAAGATTTGTGGTTCCAGCAAGATGGGGCCACGGCACACACCGCCAGAGCATCCAATGCTCTTCTTCGCCACCTGTTTCCAAATCGTTTAATTTCGAAGTTTGGTGGCATTTCATGACCTCCGCGGTCTCCCGACTTATCAATTTGTGATTTTTTTCTATGGGGGTAACTCAAGTCACGTGTTTAAAAGGCCAAGCCCCGTACGATAGATGCAGGGAAGGAAGCGATTCGCCATGAAGTCTCTCAAAAGTCAACAGAGACATGCAGGAAATAGTGGAGTGGAATTTTCGTGAACGGCTGCATCATATGCCAGATGTAATTTTTGCACTTAGGTATTTCAAAAAGGTTTATTATCAGCTATGTTCTACTATTAATAATTTTTTTTGAGTAAAAATTAATAATTTTATGATTATTTTAAAAACACTTGATTCCTATGCCCCACCCTGCCCCCACCCTTATCTCAAAATCGAAAATTTTCTCGAATCCAATACTTCCCTCGTCTATACGGTGTTGGAAGTGAAAAAATCCATCAATTCCATCTCATATGTGTGAATATGGAGCCAACAACTAAATCATTCAACATACCTACCTAACTACATTTTTTACGAGCTTTGAGCTGCACTGGACTATGCTCTCCTGTCTTCCCTTCTGGCCTGCATTCAGAAAGATTCCTGCTTTCACTCAGGGCAGGACAGTAGCTGCTTCCTCTGCCTCACCGCACTTCCTGCATAATGTCTTTGCAACTTCAATCTCCAGATTTTGCAGGTGAGTGCGTCCAATGGCCAGTTATCAATCCAACCACCTTTCGTAGTCCTTCCTCCTCAGCATACTCTTAGACTGAACATTCTCCACCACTCAGTCTCAGCGCTTCTGGTGCTCATTTAACACTCGTCTGGTGACAGCTGTCCGAACCATGTTGTATGATATATCACATGCTAGTTCTGGCCCGATAAGAGGGAATTCTGCGCCTTCCTTGGCACACCTGTCGACCCTCTCATTACAACTTACTCCTATGTGACTCGACACCCATGATAATGTTACCTTGTTGGGAGTAGCGTAACTTCAAATTCGACCCCCCCCGCCCCGCAAAATACTTCCCGGGGCCCCCTGTAAGAAGCTTTCCGTGACCTACTTTTCCTTATTTTTTAAGTATATATATATATACAGGGTGAGTCCTAAGTTGGTTTTTTTAAACTGTGTATAGAAGTAGTTAAAATTAACAACTCTTTCAACTAACTTTTATCCGAAAACTGCAAAATAAGCGAGATACAGAATCAAAAAAAGTAAGTCTAAACCCGGGCCTGGACTTGTGTATTAAGACGTACCTAGTCTCTATATGTTTAGTTTTTTGCTCGAATTTTTGTCTTATCATCGGGCATTGTACCTGTCAATTTCAGTTTATCGTAGTTAGTTTTAAATTGGCAAATCATAAAATTTGCATTTATAATAATTTGTCGATTTTAGGAATTACCAATTTAAAATTAACAAGTTTGAACAGAAAGTGACTACTGCACTATCTGACTATCTGACAGGTGCAATGCGAACTAAACATAAACAGCTTAGGGTAGGTACGTCTTGATACAGAAAAGAAACCTAGACTTACATTTTTTATTTTGGATATCGTTTATTTTTCATTTTCCGAAAAAAATTATATGAAAATCTAGTTTATTTCAACGACTTCTATACACAGTTAAAAAAAGTATCGTCTTACGACTCACCCTATATATATTAAAGAGAAGATCTTGGAATTGTGTCCAAAATTTTGGAAAGAAACACGGGTCATTGCATAAAGGAAAGTGCCAAGATTTCGGCAACGTTTATTGCCATCTTTGGGGCTTTAACGTTGAGGTTTGCTCGCAAAAAGCAGAAATGTGTCATTGAGTCACACATTTTCAAATGCTATTCTCAAACAAAAAAAACGTCAAACGATTTTGGGCTTTACATTTTTTTAGGCGCTTGAGGACCCTGGGCCTCCAAGACTAAGGAGCCTCCAAAACGACGGGGCCCCCCGTAGCTGCAGGCCCTTAGTTACGCCACTGCTTGTTGGTTTTCGTCAATGCCTTTAGGGTATTATGGCAGTCCGACAGTATTTTTGAAGTACACTGGTTACTTGCCTAGGTCGCCAGAACCGCCCAGCTATCTTTATTTATGCATATTCTGCCGCATTCAAAAATTGCGGCTATTTATGCCTGGAAAACTAACCAGTTTTCTTAGGCGGACACTTACGTTCCGCCCAGGCCTACCACCTGTACCTGATAAATTTTTGGAGCTTCCGTGTACCAGATGATACCATTCGTCATAGGTCGAGGTTTTCCTAGAGCCCATTCCGATCTATTACCTTATTAGGGATCTCTGTTTCCAGGACTCTTGACATTCTCTCGAGTGGCGTCTCAAGTGTGTCGCACCGCAGGTCATCAAGAATCGTGGGTGTGTTTCATGGTAGTGTGGTAAAACCAATTGCCATGGCACTGCATTCTGTATTGCCTCTTTCTCTATGTAAATATCAAGAGGTGGGATATTCAGCAGTACCTCCAATGCTGCTGTTGGTGTACCCTTCATAGTGCCCGCTATGCTCACACACGTAGCCCACTCCACTTTTGTGAGTGCTTTAGATGCTGCGCGTTGAAGAACCTTTGGCCACTATACACTAGCACTGTACACCATCGTGGGTCTGATTACCCTGGTATACAGCCGGTTTACCATCAAGGTGATTAAACCCGAAGTTTTTTATTTTGTATATAATAGAAGAGCAGTGTACTAATATAACCAGTACAGGAGCTATAAAACCTTACATTAGACTTCCATGAAATAATTTTTGTCTGAAATTAACATACATCTATATTTCTCTTTGAAATTTTACCTTTAGTTTGTTGCCCATTTTATCGCATATTATTTACATATTTTACCCAAGACATTTATATACGTATATGATTCAATTGCTGCATGTATGTGTACTTATTATTGCATCAAAGTTGTTAACACCATAAAAATATTTGTTTTACGTAAAATAAAAGAAGTGTGCAAATGGCACACTGGCTAAATGCAAATTATGAAACAAGCGAAAATACTATGTAACGTTATTTGACCGTTTCACAAGTAATAACCATCTGTTGAGCCAAAATGATGAGTAGTGCTAATACGGACGCGGATTGGTATACTCTATAGTATACCCTATAAATTTTAGAGAATAAAATATCTCCTTTCGTTGGCTTCCTGAGAAAGATCATTGTATGAAGGGCGAGAATAAACTTCAGCTCCACAAATTGGTGCGGATCAAGCCTAATGGAATAGGCTTCATCTAGTGGGACAAACTTCAAATGTCAAGGAGTCTGTATTGATGGTAGTACGCTCAGAAGAAATCGACCAATGCCCTGAAAATAACACATGCCCCCTGCCCAGATCATGTTTTCTGTAAAGCTTGAATGAGTGACCTTTTGTCAGCGTCTGATTACAAGCGGGTGCTCGCTTGAGCACCTATCGTTTGAAATTGAACAGTAGTTACTACTTACCCCTCAAATAATTTATTTAAAGAATCCCAGAAATTTGATATCCGACAACTATACAGCTATAACATATTGAATTTTGTCCACAAACATAAAAATTACATCAACTTCAATAGCCATGAACATTATACACGAACCAAGAATAGGACCTTAAGACCTCCTATATTTAAGTCAATAGGCCAAAAAAGTTTAATATATCTATGTTTCTGCATATATGATTTACTTCCTGCTTTACTAAGATCCATAAAATGTCATTTTGTATACAAAAAAAGTCAAAAATTGGATAATGGACACACCCAGAGATATTTTTTCAAATGTTTTTAACACGATTTTGAACTGACACACTTATAAGTTTTTAATATAGTTAGTATTAGTTTTAATATACGTATTGTAAAATATATGTATGTATTATAACCCACGCACAAGGTCAGCACCTTCTGTGGGTCAAACAATTTATTTGCCCTGTATTGTTGGTGAATAAATTATTATTATTATTATTATTACTAGCTCATGGCAGCATTGAAATTTATTATATTCTTGAGTCCCCAAGCGGTAATGGTCTCCAGGTCTTTTGACAGCGAAGCAGCTGCTGCCAACCTTCTGCGTTCAAGCTCGACGTCAGAGATCATGATGCCTGCATACTAAGTACTGTCATCTGTAAAACTGTCATTTGGTTTTATTGTGCTAAAGAGTGAATCATTGCTACAGTTGATCGAAATCGTTTGAAATATCGAGAACAACGACGTGAGCCTCGCCAAATGACTGAGTTTGCCCCACACGTATATGACGTAAGTCAGGAGATCTCCAATTGATCTTTGATGTCGGATCCATCTATAAGGAATCCATATTGTGTGTCGTTGATTAAGGACCGGTTTCTCAATGTCCAGTTAAATATTATTTATTTACAAGATAACAGCAACTGTTAGATAAATTGTTTAAACAATTGAAGGCTAAACTTACGAAGTCACGTAAATCTTATCTGACAGTTGTATCCATAGCAACGCTATCTGGCAGATACCTATCTGACACTTTAACTGGACATTGAGAAACCGGCCCTAAGTGATAGAGTTGGCTTATGACGTATTTATGGACTACCAAGACGATGTAGTTGATGGCAACAAGTCAAAATGGAAGTCAACGACTCTTATCAGAATTTTGGGCTAGGAAAATAAGTGTTCTTGTGCTTTACGAAGCTTCATCTTGGAGTTAGGTTCCATATTATGTAAAAAAAGATTCAGCTTAAGAATCTGAGATCCTAAGCCTGCAAGGTTCGCATTACAGGCTTGCCTCCTCAACTGCTTCCACACAGTTTACTGAACCTTTGCGCAAAAAATGGTAAACTTATCTGTATTCGTCTGTCCCAGTTTCTGGCATCGTACTTCTCAAACGGTAATAACAAATACGATTTGGTACCTTTTTTTTGTTGAAATTAAATTTATCGGGTATACTCCTAGCTATAATTTAAAAAAATCTTCTAAGCCGTTTTCTGATGTTAATTGAGTATTTTATCCATTAATAATCTTTGCTACTCCCTTTAAGTTCACTGTTATAGGTAATTTCAAAGATATCGCGAAATATTATAGGGTACATATTCATATTCATCGACATTTAATAAAATTGACTAAACTGAAATAAGAATTTCTGAATTTAAATTTACATTACTGTCAAGGAATATATGTATTATTGTCCCTGAGAGTACCTTGTTGAGTTTTGAATTTATAAATTAGTATTTTACTTCCCACGGCCACATGGAATTCAGGAAAAATGGTCTCATGCAATAAATTATTGTAAATGACATCTACTTTCAATTTAGTTAGACAAATCTGGCTGAAAACGTTTTTTAATAAATAAATGATTGTTCAAACATGCTGTGCACATGGGTAGAAATTATAAACTCTGTTTTAGAGATATAATGTGAAACGAAACCATGAGAGAACAGTTTTTGAACATACGAGTATTTTGTAGGAAAAACCAGTGCCTCATTGCAAACATCCTACAGCCTCTTCTTATGGTATTCCCGTATTTACAGTATCTCGGGGTTAAATGAGAACACTGTGATGAGAACCTTGTAAAACTAGTTAGTAACCAATGTAATCTGCATACGTTTTATGAGGATTTTTGAATTGCGGGCTTTTCATCCAGCAACTTATTACCTGTCCACGAAATAATCAATTAGCATGTTTATCAATGCTATTTCTCATTCGAGAAACACAAAGAATATGCAAAACTGACATGTACCTCTCGACCACCAAGTTGACATCTAAAAATAATTAAATCAACACGGAATACGTACACACCTATTAAAAAAAATAGGCGCAGCTTTTTAGTGGGAATGGGAATGAGGTGTCTACCTTGGGAGTTATAGGAAGAGCCCAAATTCTGTCAAGAACCTTATAGGATATAAAAAAGTAATTTGGCAAACTTTTTCAAATATATTATTTTTGCGCTTAGAAAAGCATATATACCGGGTGAGTTAGGCTCAACGCCTCGGACTTTTGTGACCAAACCATACCACTATTCAAAAAACTAACTATGCGAGTGTATGTAGCTCGAGTTGGATTACATTTTAAAAATAATGACTTTTATACGTGACATATCAAAGTTATGTTTTTTTAATGGAACACCCTGTATATTACAGCATATTTAGATTCCCGGGTCAGTTTTACTGTGACTTTATGCATCACATATGGGACCTAAAGCGAACCGTTCAGGTGCAAATCACAATTTTTGGTATAAGCAGATGTCAGAAGAAAATTGTATATTGTAGCTATTATAAAACTTAGAGGTCTGCGACTTTGCCGTGTCTAAAATGAAGAATGAATTGAAAATCTGCTCAAATTATTAAACATAATTTACCTGGCAGAAAATTAAAATATGATTTGTCAGTATTCATTTTTTTGCGATCTTGCCAATCGATATTGAAACATTTAAAGGACTGCAGTCAGACAGTGAGTGTCAGAGGTATTGTTACCTTTGACTTTGACGGAAATTACTACTGTTTTAAACCGTTAAATGCGTAATTGCGTTCTGAAGATATTAGACCGAAGGCAACAATCGCTGAAAGTTTTGCTTTCATTTCAAAGTTTTTAGTGACTTTGGAAATTTTTAATCTCTAGTACATTGCAGTAGCTATAGTAGTAGGGTGTAAAAATTATCCATTTTTGTCGTATTCCAGCATCTCTTTGACCTTAGACATGTCACCGCCGCGCCGTTGTTTTTGGTCAGAGTCGATTTGTTGTAGGGAATTTTTGTAATCTTATCCTGCTACCTCAGTTCTTCTGGATCTTTTTGCTAAGTTAGTTGTTAGTTCCATCTGAACACGTTTTTGTTTATATTTCATGGCCTGTTTGTTTATAGGTAGGGAAATTGAATACCACCGATTTGGTTTAAATCTCGAGATTAAATTAAAACTACCAGAGATTGATATTCACAACCTGATATCATTAGGAAGCCTATCAAATTGCACATTCGATCGTATAAAAAAATTAAGCATTCCCATTTGAAAAAATCAAGTTACTACTGATTGAAGTTTCCTTAATTATTCTACTGATTTCTCCAAGTACAAATGTAATTCAAACTTTGAACTTTGAACAAATATGTGGAGTCTTGTATATTATACATGTCATGAACATTGGTCTTTTTCCTTCAGCCACAATATTTCAACTTAAACAAGTAACTAACTCGGTTTGCTCTGAAATCTCGTTTCTACAGCATCCGCGAATAAAAATGGACTTGGTTTTTTAATTTCTTTGGGAACTGGTTTTCAGGGTCGTTGATACTAAATGGGATATCTTCAACCCTACGGTTTTACCGTGCAGCGGATCCATAGATATATTGTCACGGTCGGCTAGCTTTCTGTATAATCAGTATTGGGTCTTTGCTTTTCAGTCACATCACATCCAAGAACAGAATAGAAACACTACAACTGACTTCAAAACATACATATAGCCTAGTAGATGGTAGAGGCGATGACGTAGATATTATAATTATTATTAATCTAAATACGGAATTAGCTTATCAATAGAAATGATTAAAATGGTTTCTGCTAGAATATATTATGTTCCTTATTGAAGATATTCTCGTTTTTGTAAGGTTTACACTTCAAAAACCAAACCTAAATTTAAAAATGGTTACCATTTGATAATTTAAGAATGAATGATATGTCAAACTGCGATTAATGAAACAATTTAAATATAGCGTGTCCCACGACTATTAAGACAAGCAATATATTGGAACTTGGCAGTAGTAGAGAATTATAACTTTGGGGGTGTAAATTAGAACAAATGTATCTTTTCTTATTATTGTGTTACCCCATGAGGTATTTGTTTTTGGTCACGTGACGTCTGATTCAATATTCTTGATGGGTACAGGGTTATTTGTGTAGGACATAAAAACGAATTAATGACTAAATGATCATTCTGGGCGTATTTTTAAAACAAACATTTAATAAGGTAGTAATTCAATCAATAAACAAATGATCAAAATAAATTAAGTAAGATCACAATTAAATCTTTAAACAATAACTTACTAGAACTACCTAATTCAACATCGATAAGAGGTTGGGCCTGTATCAGGAAAAGCGCTCGAGACGACACATCTGCAAATTAAATTAAAAGATACCTGAGTAACCAATTCATTGAAGAATGATAAATAAAAAAATGTGTTAACATATGTTAAATTAAAGAACATGTCGTTATTTTATACTGGGGTGGTTGATAAAGCAAGCAGAATAAATAAACACACAAATATAAATAGATAACTCAGCAAATATATCTTTTAACCCCAAACGGATAAAATCATATCCACATATTATGTGGTCGTACAAATTACACGGAACATGAATCAAACATCTCTTGAGTCACAGGTGTTAAGGGTCAACTCGCGAAACACCTCTCCAAGAGAATAGATGAACTAATATACTTTATAACCATACACACATCATATAACAAAACTCGAGAGCAGCACTTGGGTCTATGGTATTAAGGGTCAACACGCGAAAACCTCTCCAAGAGCTCCAATAACTAGGGCGGAGAATTATCATGATAACTGTGAGGCCAACTCACTAAGATACTAGGGGTCCACTCGCACAAAGTATCCACTCCTTTGTACTTAGTTCAGCACGAAGGGTCCACTCGCGACGTGCTTCGAGATTGTTATCTGTTTTCATATCGCAGACATTCAGTAGTTGAATTATAGAACCATTAATGAGAGAAATGTGTGAATCAAAGTTGTTCAATTGTCTAATAACAAGTTCTCAAATGAATTTTAATGAAATAAATAAATATATCAATAAACAAAGAGACAATTAATAGAATTGGGTACTCTGTGAGATAAACTCACCCAAGCTGTTGCTCAATCACCAACAATTCACAAGAACACTTTATTGTACGAAGTATAACTAGGTACTAAATGAAATGGTTTTTGCGTTCGACTAGTCTGAAAGGACGGACTTATTTGCATGCAGGTATCAAGTAAACGTTATCCAACTTTGGACTTTATTCTAACGTGACGAACCGCCTAAATTACCGTGACGCTCTTCAAACTGTTTAGAAAATAATAAGGGCCAGATGTTTAGTTGTTTATCTTACATAGGATTGAAATTCCGTCTTCCTAGCATTTTAAGGCATCGTTTTTACGTTGTACTTTTAACTATACTCCTGGATAATAGTATTTTCGAATTATAAAATTTTGTCACCCTGACAGTTCGGCCATCCTGCAAATATCTCGCCCCGAGATATCTTAGACCTGCATGGCGTCACTGTCATCATCAATAAAATATAGATCATATTTGGTAAAACCACTTCTACCACTAGGGACCGCCAAAGAGTTTCGCAATTTTCGACTCGCCCCGGTATCGGGATATTGCTTTTCATCTAGACCTAAAAAGCCTGGGCTATATTTTTGCGGGACCTGCCGCTTTTTATTGAAATTGCTTTTTTTGCCTTTGTTGCTCTGCCTATATTGTCCTAGCTGCTTGCTCCGTCGCGTAACTAGGTTTTCGATGAGAGTCAGTATTGACGAACCTCGTCTTTTCCTGACATAACGGCTCCTTTTTGAGGGCCATACCCAAAGAGAAGTTGACTAGAAGATTCACCGTGTATACCTTTTTGGAATGATTTTTATAACGAACAGGACATTTAGAAGTTCTCTGTTCCACAGATCTTCTTTCAATGTCGTGATAAGAACACGTACACCATCATGCGGTTTGATCACTCCACTTGACCATTCACACTGGGTCTTGCCATAGCCTCCAGAACATGTTTGATGTCGTTCTGGTGACAGAAATCTCTGAATGTCTTAGCTGTGATCGAACTACCTGTATCACTGACAAGTACTCCAAATAGTTGTTTCGTTGCTCACAAAGACCAATCACGAACCTAGTTTTTGTTGTTTTCACGCCCTTCAGTGCAACAAATTTCGTAAAACAATCAACCAATGCCAAAACATATGCAGTTCTTTTCTTGCTTTTCAGAAATAGTCCTGAGTTGTTCTTTACCGTCCTAGGTGATCAACATGTACCGCGAAAAAGAGGTTGGAGTTTTTGAACTTAGATGCAAGTACCCCTCTTCCCTTCCAGATTGTTTCTTGTTGTACAATCATGGAAATCAGCAAGATATTAAGCTCTCAAATACTTTCTCATTCGACTATACTAATAATGTTCGGTCAATCGACACCACACTATTTTATGCACTGCAAAGTCACCTAAGTCATAATTTGTAGTTTCACTAACTTAATGACTCATTCCACGAGATTCTTTGAACCGTGATCCGATAGACTCGACCATCAATCACTCAAGGCATAGTTTTTTTATAAACTTGGTTTTCCTCGTCTGACGATAGTGCTCTGGACAAAACCTCACGAATTTTTTTTTAATCTTTTCAACTGTGAGTTATTGTCCAGATAATACCCAATCCAATTGTTGAATCCCAAGCACAGCCTGTGGTTCCGAAGACTAGTCAGTCCCATCGACTGGATTCACACAATCTACAATTCTACATGTGCCATCCAAGCACTAGGTCTGTATTTTACTTCAAAAGTAAACTCTGTAACTACTACCTTACAATTCTTGATATTATTTGCCTGTTTACACTGATAACTTTCAAATCATTACAGCCAGCTACGACAGTAACGTTGAGTTAGAGCAATACCACCATAGTTTCTAACTCATAAAAGTGGTATTTTTGTTAACCATCGAACATTTTTGTCCAGTACAGTACGCCACTGTGTGTAGACGCTTTTCTGGTCGAACTTGCATCAATATAGCACCCAACCCTAGCATGCTAGCATCACTGCGTAATTCAGTCACTGCAGTTAGATTACATAGCAACAAAATCAGATTTTCCAAGTTGCAATATTGCAACCTCCCAATAGCGTTCACTGCTTGCTCATCTCCAAGATACACTCAAAGAGATTTGTAACAGGTTTAGCAATTAAAGCATAATCCTTCACAAAGTGCTGGAACTAAACCATCAAACCTTAGGCCTCCTCTTTACCAGGTTTGGCCTTCCATTGTTCCATTCAAAGTTCAAGGAATGCGGCTAACCTCAACCGATAGGCCCATTTCTTGAGATTGAAGGTGAGACGTTGACCTCTAAATTGCTATTGCTAACAACTTATGGTTCAAACGAAACACTGCATAGAAATCTAGATATGTCTAACTTGACTTCGATTATTTTCTGGATTATAAAATCTAACAGACTTGTGATTTGAAACCATTATCCAAGACCTAAAGATGCAAAGGATCATTCTAACAACCAACGATAACTGGATCCCCCATAGTCAAAGCCGGGAACTGCTCGGTAACAGATTGTTCAACAAGTCAAGGCATATTGCGAATACAGTTCAAAAGCATAAGTGCCTTTACACTCGCTTGTTCACTATCGACGTCTATGTTGAAATGACGGACCCCATTGACTTGTATCAGCATTGCTATACCCCTTCAGAGCGGCCGTCTCTGAAGAGCTACAAACAATGTCCAATATTTTCACCTCATTTAAAGTGATAGTCTTGTAGGTGCTGTAAAATCCACACAGCGTGTAGTGTAACTATTCATCCGGAAGGATTCATAAAAGTACCATCGGAGCCAGGTCATGCCCTCGGCAGAACCATGTGTAAATGATGTTTATAAACCACACCGAAATACAGGGTTTTTACATTCCAAAAGTGACCATATGTATCGCAATAATTGATACAGCTTGGATCTTCAGGCACATCTGTTTCTACTCGACTTTTACGAAGAAAACTACCTGCATCCCTTGACGCAAATTTGACCCTGTAGGTTTATTAATCCGGCAAGTGGTTTTCTGTTTTCGATGTTTTAAACATCGTAAACATTTACCAGTACAATACTTCAGGTGTACTGTAATCACCTGTTATTACCATTTCCACAACCAGTACCCGAAGAATGAAACAGTACCACTTTCTCATAGAAATATCGAGAATTTTTACTTATCACACTTTCAAAGTAAACCTTAGCGTCGGCAGCCGTTTTACTAAAAGGCTCTTAACCTTTCCAATTTAAAAAAAAGGTAACGCAATAGATCGTGATATCTTCAGACTAACCGTTAGGTGTCACGAATTATTAATCTTATGACACTGCTTAGCAGAAACTTCATCTTGGAGTTCTGGTTTAAAGCCAGAGATAGCATCACCCTTTGGCGTTTTAGGTAGCTTCGACGCAACCTTAATCAAATGATCTTTTGCAGAAGCTAATAAGTTGCACGCGTTAGTATTATCTAAAAGCAACTAGCAAGATTCGAAGCAATCCGACGTTTAACAAACAATGCCCACAGAGTGGAGTAGATGAAACCTTGTCATTCTATTAGTGTTCAGAATATTAGTTTGTGAAGATATAGCGATGTCAGATCTCGGAGACTGTAGTAGGACACATAACTATTATCGGATCTCAAACTATATGTGGCAGAACACACAAGTGTCAGATCTCGGAATATTTGATGGAATACAGAGATATTAGAACTTAGATTATGCGGCAGACACACAGGTTTCAAGTCCAGAAATGAATTATGGCCCCTTCAGACTGCCAAAAAAAATTTGTTTTAAATCGTTCACTTTAGAAATCCAATCAGTGATCTTCTGGATCAAAGAGTGGTACCATGTCTCCACGCATAACAGAGACGCTGGGTTTTTCGTACTGAGAATTGACTCTACGAGGGTGGTTATTATAGCCGTTAAATGTGCGATACTTTTATGATTTTTTTTTGCGAGGCCCTATTTTGAAAACTATTACTTTCAAGCTCTAATGCCAGCTGTCCTTTACGTCCGTACCAAGTACTCATCACGTACGGTTTTCCACTTAGAAAATGAAAAGAATACTTAGAATTGGTTTGATTAAATGTGTCATCTCGATCGGCAGGGAGAATTTAAATTGAGTTTGTTTAAAAATTTTGAAGGTATATGTACATATTAATGTTTCTTTTTACTGGTAATCCCACTTCTGAAAAATTGTAGGACATAAAAACGAATTAATGACTAAATGATCATTCTGGGCGTATTTTTAAAACAAACATTTAATAAGGTAGTAATTCAATCAATAAACAAATGATCAAAATAAATTAAGTAAGATCACAATTAAATCTTTAAACAATAACTTACTAGAACTACCTAATTCAACATCGATAAGAGGTTGGGCCTGTATCAGGAAAAGCGCTCGAGACGACACATCTGCAAATTAAATTAAAAGATACCTGAGTAACCAATTCATTGAAGAATGATAAATAAAAAAATGTGTTAACATATGTTAAATTAAAGAACATGTCGTTATTTTATACTGGGGTGGTTGATAAAGCAAGCAGAATAAATAAACACACAAATATAAATAGATAACTCAGCAAATATATCTTTTAACCCCAAACGGATAAAATCATATCCACATATTATGTGGTCGTACAAATTACACGGAACATGAATCAAACATCTCTTGAGTCACAGGTGTTAAGGGTCAACTCGCGAAACACCTCTCCAAGAGAATAGATGAACTAATATACTTTATAACCATACACACATCATATAACAAAACTCGAGAGCAGCACTTGGGTCTATGGTATTAAGGGTCAACACGCGAAAACCTCTCCAAGAGCTCCAATAACTAGGGCGGAGAATTATCATGATAACTGTGAGGCCAACTCACTAAGATACTAGGGGTCCACTCGCACAAAGTATCCACTCCTTTGTACTTAGTTCAGCACGAAGGGTCCACTCGCGACGTGCTTCGAGATTGTTATCTGTTTTCATATCGCAGACATTCAGTAGTTGAATTATAGAACCATTAATGAGAGAAATGTGTGAATCAAAGTTGTTCAATTGTCTAATAACAAGTTCTCAAATGAATTTTAATGAAATAAATCAATATATCAATAAACAAAGAGACAATTAATAGAATTGGGTACTCTGTGAGATAAACTCACCCAAGCTGTTGCTCAATCACCAACAATTCACAAGAACACTTTATTGTACGAAGTATAACTAGGTACTAAATGAAATGGTTTTTGCGTTCGACTAGTCTGAAAGGACGGACTTATTTGCATGCAGGTATCAAGTAAACGTTATCCAACTTTGGACTTTATTCTAACGTGACGAACCGCCTAAATTACCGTGACGCTCTTCAAACTGTTTAGAAAATAATAAGGGCCAGATGTTTAGTTGTTTATCTTACATAGGATTGAAACTCCGTCTTCCTAGCATTTTAAGGCATCGTTTTTACGTTGTACTTTTAACTATACTCCTGGATAATAGTATTTTCGAATTATAAAATTTTGTCACCCTGACATTTGTGCCTTTCTGTATTCCTCCCGACAAAACAAAGCCTACAAAACTAGCACACTTGGGGTCTAATTCAATAACTACAGGTACTTAAATATTGTACCACTACCAGGCACGTATCCAGGATTTGGTTTTGGGGGGGTACGGATTGTGGGTGTCACTTGGTTGACCTTTCGGGGGGTCCAGATTTGAGTTTCAACCCTTAAATTTGCGGGGGGGGTGCAAATTTGTTTTTTAGATGGCATTTTATAACGTTTCGGGGGGGTCCGGACCCCAGGACCCCCCTCTAAATACGTGCCTGACCAGTACCATTATGAAGCACTAGCAAAATAATATAACTGTAGGGGTACATGTTGATCAGTCGTAGTGGTACAACCCTTTAAGTACCTGTAGGGTACTCATTCATTCATTCTGCCTTGAATGAACCGCTTTAGAGCCCAAATGTGGAATTGGTTTATCGGGAGGAACACAGAAAGGGACTAATATACAGGGTATTCCATTAAAAATTTTGAATCGGACGTAACATGACCAAAACAAAAACCGGAGGTTGCCATGATTTTTATGGACGAATCTCGCTCCAGGTAAGTGGAAGCGCAAGAGAGAAGATGCGCGCATTGTTACGTGATGTAAAGAAGAGTACAATATCGTGAAAATGTAGTTCTAGCATTTTTTATATATTATTAGACAAAGTGTAGTGTTCATATTTTGTAGGTAAGGAAATACGCATACTATCTATAAACTGTCGTAGTATAAGCATCATATCTGCCATGCTTTGGCATTATTTATCGCACATAACAATGCCTGCATCTTCTTTTTTGTTTAACCACTCAAAACCATCCAAAAACAGGAATTCTCTTTGTTTATAATGAGGGATAAACAGACAAGAACTATTTCCCATGTTGTCCGAGTTTTTTGTTATTAAACCTACATCTTTGAAGTACAACATTTAAGATACCTATATTATTTTGTCGTTGCAAACATTCAGCTATAGTTACAGTAGCAAATCATCGACCTCTTCATCCAAACTTCGTCTAAGTTTTGTATTTATACGAAGGACTGTATTGTGAAACAGTGACTTGGATAATCTTAAATAGGCTAAGAGAAGCCAGAAGTGGCAAAGTTACATATACATTGCATGGTGAACCAGGAAATTAGGTGTCCTACTAGTATAGTCCATCTTGTCACAGAGGATCAAGTAAGCACTGATGTCATTTTTGAGCTTCTGTTGTCAATGGTGCAAATTTGTTTGATATTAATACAGCAGAGTACACAGAAGCGATAATATGTAGAAACTTGTATTTCAGGGTCATGCCCCGAGTGGGCAGCGCTGTGGCCGTTCCCCTACACGCTGGGTGGATGAAACAGCTGCTGGATATGAGTATCAAGAGCGCTACTAAACTGACAGTAAATCGCGAACGATGGCGAGCTACATTTCTCAAAATTGTGGATAATAATCGTGTCGGAAATATTCTAGCTTCGACTTATTGCATTTTACGAGCTCACAACATGTCTGTTAATTAATACATTGTGACTATGATAATGAATACAGCATAAAGAGTAAGCTCTTTATGAGTAAACTCGTTATGCTGTGGTATTAAGATATATAGATCGATTGAGCACACTTTTGCTGCCTTATACTTCCAAAGTAGAGTTAACATTTAGGGCAAGTTTTGTAAGTAACCTACTTACGAGATATAATTGGAAAAAATACCAAATTTTTGACTTGTACCTTTCAGCTTCTGCTGAAATTCCGAAACTACCTACATATACAATTTTGTTACAGATACGGTTTACTAGGTGCCAGTGGTTGCGGTAAAACTACATTGCTCAATTGTATAGTGGGAAGAAAAAGACTTAACTCAGGAGAGCTCTGGGTTCTGGGAGGAACGCCTGGATCAAGAGGAAGTGGGGTACCAGGACCTCGTGTTGGATATATGCCTCAGGTGGGTATAACTGCTTGAAATGGTTCCGATATTACTTAATCCAGGAAAATTGAGGGAAGTAGCAACCGAAGATGAAAAATGTGGTCCTTTATTGAATATCACAGATATTTGTAACTTTCACTAGTGATTGATTGATGAATTGTAAAAGTAACTGAATATTAAGGGACTGGCCAATTTCAATGATAATGAATTCTCATATTTGTTTATACGTTTTATTGGTCCTCATTAATAAATAGTAGTAACTATAACAGTTTAGAATGTTGTGCATTATTCATCATACTGTTATACTTCTTGTTCTATGTATAATTTGCTAAACCAATAAAACCTTCGGCCTTAAAATTTTCTATAGAAATTTCTATTTTGGGTTATTTTATGCCCCGAAAGTACCAAATATTATCAATATTCATGGATATCATGGAGTTCATCCGTATACAAAACCATTTTATAATAACTGGTTATTTTGACAATTCCTAAATTCGTTTATGAAAAGTAGCAGATATGAGGTTTATCCTCACCTATGGAAGATCGGTTTGAAAATTAGCTTGTGAATCTTGGAACTTGAACACCTTTATTATAACTATAGAGAGGATGTAATTATATACTGCTAATATTTTTTGTATCACACGTAGTATAATAAAATGGCTTAGGGAATCAAGATAACTTAGTTTGATGGAGAAGAGAAATAGGAAGACAATAATATGAATAATATTTGCAGGAAATTGCTCTTTATGGAAATTATAACTATAGAGAGGATGTAATTATATACTGCTAATATTTTTTGTATCACACGTAGTATAATAAAATGGCTTAGGGAATCAAGATAACTTAGTTTGATGGAGAAGAGAAATAGGAAGACAATAATATGAATAATATTTGCAGGAAATTGCTCTTTATGGAGAGTTCACAATCCGTGAAACGCTCAAATATTTTGGTTGGATTGCCAATATGACGACTAGTCAAGTAGATGCCAAAGTTGATTTTTTCATCAATTTTCTGATGCTGCCAGATGCTGGCAGGTAAGTAATGTTACCATATATACACCCCAACTACTCCAAATGCACCCCACGCAAAAAAATGTATTTAAGTAAATATTTAATTTTTTTCGTTTTTTGCTAAATACTCCGCCGCTCCTGCACCGACTTTCAAAATTATAGCAGCATTACCTAATACGACCCCACAGCATATCGCTATCCAAATTTCATCACAATCCATGAAGCAGTTGCTGAGAATTACGAGGGCACAAGAACGCCGATAGACCGACAGACAGACCGACAGACAGACAGACCGACGGAAATGAGTGACGTGGATTTTCGTTACGTAGATATCATAAAACACTCAAAAAGTGTATTGTTTCAAAATCGAGAATATTCGCGATTGCGACACCTGTCGGTGTGGGAAGTAAAAGGAAATGCTACATTTTGGTATTTCGATTCGTTTTTGATGATCATCAGATCACACACTAATTTATTATATGAATTGCTAGTCGATTCCATGTATAAAAAGCGAGTATGATTTCCAATGTATTTGATATTTTTCTACTCGTGTTACCAGCATCAAAAATAAAATGACCACACATTTTTAAGTTGCTCAATAATTATAACATGACTTGTATTTTCGTTTTATATACGGTCATAATCAGAACATAATTCGTATAAGATTGTGTTACAGATTCTTTAATTTAGCTATTTGCTGACCCATAAAATATTTAAAATACTCTATGAATGTAATAAACGATTTACCATTATTTGGCTTAAGGGTACTGGAGATACACATGTATTTGCCATGTTAAAACACGAATTCCCATTTCGAATAGAACTCACTTGTTTTTCAAACTACATGCACAGTATTTCAGAAGGTGATAGTTAAGACCTTAACGAAAGACAACTATTTGCGATTTTCTCAAAGAAGTTTTTTAGTATGCAAAAAAACTAGCAATACAAAATCTTAAGTTCTTCAAATGTCTGTCATTTAACAACCAAATACGATATCAAAAAAGGCAAAATAGGTGAAAAGCGCCAGCTTTCTTCTTCAATTTGCTTTTTGAATAATTACTGTAAGTTTAAAGATAACGTCAGGAGCTTGAAAATATGAAATTCATTTTTATGGCGACCTTTGGGTCTTACCTTTAGACCTTTTGACCTTACATTTGGATTTTTGGACTTATTTATCCGCATCTTAGATGCACACACTGGAGAAAGCGAACAGATGGCCACGCCTCCTCGCTAACACGGGAATACGTCTTTTCTTGGATTCTCTATTTCGCACGCTATACCCTAGCCCCTTAAGCCTTTGGTTATGATAATCACTGGTTAATCATTATTTTTATACAGACAAGTGAAAAACCTCAGTGGCGGTCAACAGCGAAGGGTATCTCTGGCTGCTACTCTCATCCATGAACCAGAACTACTCATTTTAGATGAACCTACCGTTGGAGTGGATCCGATCCTACGAACATCCATATGGAACCACTTGGTGGAGATCACAAAACATGGACGAACGACTGTGATCATCACAACGCATTATATTGACGAAACTAGGCAAGCGCATCTGGTAAGTGGATAATCAGGATACTACTATTAGTAGAATTAGTGATGTCACCTTTGAGTTTTTCGCCAACCCCACACAGAAAACCATCATGACCTCCTGGAAAACTCCTTTTGCCAAATCTACCAGGACCAGACCACTTGGTCAGTAGATGCCACCTGTTTACGAAGTATAATAATTTGTCTTCAAACGTGTCCACCTCGTGTCCACTTGCAAGAAACTTATGATAGTTTTTGCAGCAAGTATTTGCTTGTTTGTCTACACTATCTTTTAACAATTGTTCGCAAATTTAATCTAGGAAATTGCTCTCGCAATTCCACTTGGGCTTGATTGTTTTGATTCCGTATACACTATAGATAAGATGTAGTATGCAAAATCTGTAGCTGCTACGGTAGCTGTGATATATTTAATTAAAAAAAAAGAAAACAAGAGAAAGATAGTAAAAGGCGGAGAGAATGTTGGGTGAGAAAGTGGATTCAGCGTAGCACTACTCTAGGGATACATGTACTTTAATGAGTCAAAGAACTCCCAAGTATTCTTATGTATTTCATTAGTCCCTTCCCCTTGCCTACTTTTCATTTTTTTTTTTATTTTTCTCCACTCTTGGTTCTCAAATGATGTAGCTTCCTTTGAATTTCCGCTGTAGAAGTATTAAATAAGTCGGCCAATTTTGGTAATGCATTCTGCTCTTGGAATCTGCCCTTAAATCCTGGAGTATGGGTTTATCTACGTCTACGAAGTCTAGCTAGCCCTCTGTCAAACACCCTGTATATATCTAATTAAAACAAAGGATTATTGATTAATAGAGCTCGACTATTATAGCCAAATCAAAGAATAACAGTGTTATTTATAACACTTTTTGGAGTTTTAATTGAACGTACTAATTATGACCTGACCTGACTTTTAGATACTAGGGATTTACTGTGGTACTGAGAGAAATATGAACTGCTGCTTTTAAAGCGCTATTTAGGAGATCGCAAGCTGAGTTTTACAAGCCAACATAAAAATGAACCAAATTTCTCTTACAATAAAGGATGCGTGTCATCCTTGTGTTAGTCGATGTAACTCAGATTCGTTAAAAACACTTAACCGAAATGTATGCAAATCATTTTACCATTACAAAACACTTATACTAAAACATATGATCATTTAAATGGCATGTAAACAATAGTAAATCATTTGTTTTGATAATTCTTGTACAACCTTCAAACTGTAACTACCTATAATCTAATACAATACGATATAATGCAATATGTCGCATGTATTCACCATCCTCTAAGTAATTTTCGATGTAACGTAACGTAATGTGTCCCCGCAAATGACCTCTTAGCGATCATTATGAATTTTCAAGTGTAATTATCAGTGCAATATATAGTTAGAAAATAAATTATGCGATATTGATAGGTAATTAATTTGGCAGCCTTGACATCCACAGCTGCAGTGTTTCTGTGACATACCAGTAAATAGTAAAGCTATTAGTTATTTATTGAAGAAATGTATTGCAAAGTTTACATCATTCAATAAACCTATCCTTTTAATGTACAAGCCTAGTTCACGTATGATCAGTAGCTGTAGGTTGGTCAACAAGTTTTGATTAATAGAATTGGATTCTGTTTAATAGATAATTTTGGTATGAATCTCACTTTACCTTGCAATTATAATGTTGATTTATTAACAACATATTCAAATTGCAATAACTTGCCCAATGGTCTGACGGAAAATTGTGGATGCGACTGATATTTAATTTGGCTCTATACATACAGTTACTAAAACCCGTACATTTCATTCATAATGAAAATAGTGCTAGATGATTTCGATCGGCGAGTTGAGTTTTGTGAACAAATGACTACAGCGGTTAATGATAATGCCATTTATGTAAATAATATCTGACTTACTGATGAATGCACATTTTATCTAACTCGATTTGTTAATAAGCATAACTGCAGGTACTGGAGCAATGAAAATTCTCATGCTTTTGTTAAAGTTCATACCCAGTACCAGTAAAAAATTGTTGTATGGAACACATAGTTCTAGGAAACAAAGTGATTGGGCCATTGTTTATCAATGGAAATTTAAATGGTAACGTTTGTTTGGATATTTTGGGAAGTACCATCCTTCGTTCATCACTGATACCATTAAAAATCAAATCGAAGAGAATGGAAACCTTATACTTGATTAGGTTGAAATCTATTTCCAGTAAGATGGCGTTCCTCCTCACTATGCTCCTCCTATGATTTTTTTGATTTTTGCTAATTACTCAGCCGTCCATACAGTGATTGTCAAAATTATAGCAGCATTACCTACTACGACCCCACAGCATATCGCTACACAAATTTCATCAGAACCCTTACAGCGATTACTGAGACAACAAGGCTAAAAGAACGCCAACAGACACACAAATCGAAAACAGAACGACAGACACACCGACAGACAGACAGAAGGCAGACAGACAGACCGACAAACCCACATACCGACAGGTCGACAGACAGACAGGTTGATAGACCGACAGACAGGCCGATGTAAATTAGTTATGTAGATCTTCGATATGTAGATATGATAAAATGCCGAAAAAGCGTATTATCTCAAAATGGAAAAGTTTCGCGATCGTAATACTCCCCCCACCTGTATTTTTTAGCATATTATGTGGTTCAATGAATGGGCCTGTAAAGGGCTATGGCTCAGGAAAGTATGTATATCACATCGTTAAATTACATTATTTTGTCACCTTGGAGAAATGATTAATACTAAATGTTAGTAGTAGCAATTAATGATATATTTATTATATAACAGACGCTGCAAACATTGTCATTAACCTTACAGTTATTAAACTATGCGCATGTATTCCTATGGTTCAAAATAGCATTTCTTAAAATACTGTATACGCAAATTAAATTAGTATTCATTTTTTATGCAAATACAGACACACGTATGTGTGCTAAGTGACATCATTTTTAGTATATCTAATGTGCAGAAATAAATGGCATTTTACGAAAATAACATTAATTTTCAATAGTTTAATGGTTGGCAATAAATTAGTAGACAACGCACAATTAATGAAACTTTTTACACGCTTGTTAGGTACGTTTGATGTACAATATCGCCTTTGGACCTTGTTACCAACAATTAAGTTTATTATTAACTGGTCTATTCATGGTTCGTCTAGCAATGATTCTTCGAAATGCTATTGGCACAGTCATTCGGTAGTTTTGCTTGATGCGTTGAAGTTTTGGCTTTTATGATTTCGAAGGGCTCTACTTTCTGGTGGTATATTTTGCAAAAATTGCGGACAGTTCTTTTTATAATAATCGCAACAGCTTCTAAGGATGACGCAGAAGTATTTTCCAACATTTTTGCAGCAAATTCCACAATAATTCCCTCCTAATACCCTGGTGTCATCAAAATACCGAGAGCATCTCTATCAAAAATCTTAGAACAACACAGTGCAGCGTACGGTCTGGGGATTAACTACAACAAGACCAAGGTTATGATCGTAGATAGAGAGCACGATATTCATCGAGCAGTAAAGTCAGTAGGCCGTTGTGACGTAGTTCAAAGTTTTGTGTACCTCGGTTCTTTGACCGACAATTCGGGTAGCTGTGAAAATGAGATTCGATATCCCATTCAACAAGCACGTGCGGCCTTGACAAAGCTTACTAAAATATGGCGTGACCATAACATCACTAAAGCTACCAAAATGTCGCTGGTCAGTGGCGTACACACGGGGGGGGGGTTGTAAGGGTTCAAACCCCCCCCATGGGCTCCGAATATTTACCTATTGAAATTTCCGAATTCCTGTAAGCCCTTTGCTGTTGCAATTATTTCTACTTAAATCGGACTAAACGTTGCAACGCCGCTTTTGTGTTTCGGCTGCCCTCGCGGTCCAATTTCGAACGCGTTCGTGCCGCGAGACGTGCATCGGCCAATAGGGACACAGTATATGGATGTTAATTTTTGGAGCGGCAAGGCTTCTCTGTATTGGTGCTATTAGTTTAGTACATAAATTGAAGAATTCCTACACGTAAACGTCGGCACCATCGCGTCGTCCCTTGTTTCTCGCCGTATTTTTGTGTAGGTGTAGGTATCTAATTTTGTTTTAAAAAGTTTAAACCACCGATGATTGTTTAATAATAGACAGTGAAACAGTCATACAGTTTAGAAATTTTCTGGAAAGCTGATAGAAAGCAGGTAATTCTTTTGTACTGTTTTGACGTATCAACCTATTTCAATATTTGTTATCTCCTTTTAGACGTTCAAATGAGTGAGGGCAAGAGAAAATTGAAAAATTGTTTGTTAACAAACTATTTTAAAAAGGCTAGACCAGTAGAAAGTGAACCCAAACCGGAACAGCTTTTTGAAAAATCTAGACCTGTAGAAGATGAACCCGAACCGAAACAACCTACAACAATTCCCAGCATTGTTTCTGTTCAACAGGATGAAGCAAGTTTCATTCATGTTTCTAGCTCTAGTTGCAGCTCAAGTTCTAATGCAGGCACAGATGTCAGTGTTTATGATATAGGTTATTATGTAGATATGAAAAAAGACACTATCACCGAAGAAAGTAGATTTCTGCAATTCCAAAAAATTTGGATTCCTGACGAGTTTTATAAATTTCCTGTCAGTGAAGCTAGAAAATTAAAATTTCAGATACGATGGCTTCAGAGGTGGAACTGGCTTGCTTATTCGGCCAAATATGACGGAGCTTTCTGTAAATATTGCGTTTTCTTTTCCAGTTATTATGGAGGCGTAGGAAAACAGCCTCTTGGCAAACTTGTGAAAACGCGGTTTAATACATGGAAAGATGCAGTTGAAGTATTCAACAGACATAGCAAACTAGAATATCATAAATTTTCGGTCCTACGAGCTGATTGTCGCTTGTCCGTTATCGAAAATAAAACCGAGTCCATTGAAATCGTGCTGAATTCTACACTTAGAGAACAAGTAAAAAAGAACCGAGAAAGATTACTCCCCATTATTGAAACCATCATATTTTGTGGTCGCCAAGGCCTTTCACTCCGAGGTCACAGAGATTCTGGTCCATTATATGTTGATGGTGGTGAGCCTGAGGAAAATGATGGAAATTTTCGTGCTCTTCTCCGTCTACGAGTGAAAAGTGGAGATGAAATCTTGCGAAAGCATTTAACCGAGGCATCGAAAAAATCAACTTACATTAGTTCTCGCATACAAAATGAACTTATAAATTCGTGCAGCTCAATAATAGTAAACACTCTTGTTGAGAAGATTAACGCATCCAGAAGTTTTTCTGTTTTAGCCGATGAGACGGCGGATATATCAGGCGTAGAGCAACTATCTTTGTGTGTGAGGTATGTTGATAATGAGACCTTGAATATTAGAGAAGATTTCCTGCAATTTGTACCAGTACATGATGTCACGGGAAAAGGACTTGCTAAGTCTATTATGGAGACTCTCGACAAACTAGGAATTAATACCCTATATATGGTTGGTCAAGGATATGATGGTGCCGCTTCTATGAGTGGCCATTTGCAAGGAGTTCAGCAACATATAAGAGAAAAAAATGTTCTGGCTATTTATGTGCACTGCGCCTCACACTGTTTAAACTTAGCCATTTCAGATGCTTGTGAAATATCCAGTATTCGGAATTGTTTTGGCTCTATTGGAAGTATATATAATTTCTTTAAAACTCCAAAACGGCAAACTGTTTTAGAGAAAGCTATTGGTGATTTGGAGTCTGAAGTGTCTCCCACGCGACTGAAACAGTTATGCCCGACAAGGTGGATTCAACGCCATGAATCAGTGCTCATATTTTTAGAACTGCAGCAAGCCGTTATAAAAGCACTGGAAATGATATCTCTTTGGAGTGATAAAACTACATCTTCAACGGCAGTTCAGTTATTGGCTGTGATCAACAGTGGGGAATTTCAAATATCACTCCACGTTATCGCTAATGTTTTTGCTGTAACTTTACCGTTGAGTCGTCAGCTACAAACAAAAGGTCAAGATTTATCCGTAGCCATTAAACTAGCCACAGATGTCGAGGACGTTTTAACTGAAATGCGAACTACCGCTGAGAAGCACTTTCATGATATTTTTGAAAAAGTGAGCAAGCTTTGTGAGAAACTGGATATCGAGTTAACCATTCCTCGTCGAACCGCTAGGCAAACAAATAGATGTAATGTAATGGCAGAAAATCCTGTTGATTACTACAGAATAACTACATATATTCCATTCTTAGATAATGTTTTAACTCAAATTCAACAGCGTCTCTTAAAACACAAAAATATCCTTGCTAGTTTCAGATGGCTTTTTCCCGAAAGAGGTAAAAAATTTGAGAACAACTGTGAAAAAGATGCAAAGGTATTGCTAACAACATACCAGTCTATTTTAAATTGTGGCGTAGAAGAAGGAATTGGTGAACTAAAATTGTGGTGGTGTCGAATTCTCAATAGTGTCGATGAAAGCGCTCATCCTGAATGTGCTATAGACTTTTTGCGTCAATGTAATGAGAATATATTTCCTTCGGTTAGCAAATTGATAAAAATCTTTTGTACACTTCCTGTGACAACAGCAACAAATGAAAGAGCATTTTCAACGCTTCGCAGATTAAAAACGTATCTTAGGAATACCACTGGGGAAGAAAGGCTCAATGGTTTGGCGCTCTTAAATATCCATCGTGCTATTCCAGTTGCTCCAGAAGCAGTTCTAGAACATTTTTCTAATCAATCACGAAAAATGAATATACATTTATAAAATTACATTGTGCGTTACTGTACCCCCCCCCCTACAAAATATCCTGTGTACGCCACTGCATTTGTAACATTATTACATTGTGCATAACTAAAACCCCCCCCCTACAGTTTAGGCTGTGTACGCCACTGTCGCTGGTTGAGTCTCTTGTGTTCTCCATATTTTTGTATGCCTCGGAAACTTGGACTGTTAAAAAGGCAGATCGAGCTCGCATAGATGCTTTTGAAATGTGGACGTGGGGGAGAATGCTGAGAGTTCCTTATACCGCCCATCGAACTAACGTTTTCATACTGGATGAGCTCGATAATCCAAAGAGACTATCTTCTATTGTGTCGACGAGAATGCTAACATTCTTCGGACATATTCACAGAAGCGATAATATGGAGAAACTTGTAGTTCAGGGTCATGCCCCGAGTGGGCGGCGCCGTGGCTGTTCCCATACACGCTGAGTGGATACGACGAAACACTTGCTGGAAATGCGTATCAAGAGCGCCATTGAACTGACAGTGAATCGCGAACGATGGCGAGCTACAGTTCTCAAAACTACTGATAATATTCGTGTCGGCAATACTCTAGTTCCGACTTAATGCATTTTACGAGTTCACAGCATGTCTGTTAAGACATTGTGACTATGATGATGAAGATGATCATACAAGTTTCTCCTAAAGAACCTTCCATCCTACGGCCTTCCCGTTCATTCTACTATTACTACTACTACTACTTTCTAGTACAATGTCTGTGATCGAGCTAGAAAGCTGACAGCAGAGGCTTCTCTCTGTCAAGGTATCTGGATATGACAACCACTTAGGGACTAAAGTACAGTAAAAGAGCATCATATTTCTGTGGTTTTAAGCCCCGTTACAATTTGCTTTGCTTAATAATATTGTACAGCAATAATAACTAAAAACTGTAACATTTGTGTGTTTGTTCAATTTTGTATCTAATAAGGAAACTTTTTTGAACATTTCACATTTTGCTTCCTTTAATTTTTAATATTTAATTACTTTATTCGGTATCTCATTTGTTCATTTAGGTGAGGCAAATTTGTGTTAAAATGGATCCTGCTTCGATTATTATAGAAGTTTGGACACGTACTTTACAGGATGTCCCAGCATAAAGTGCACAAATGAAATTGAGTGAAACTACAGCACTATTTGTATAAAAAAAATCTCAAAAAAATTGTTTACCATATAGTGACAGTTTCATTTTTTGTCCCTTTGATTTGAGAGCATCATAACTTTTGTACATTGCTTACATTTCATTGAAATTTTCTAGGACATACCCCGCTACCACTACTATAATTTTTTTGTATCGTCCCATTGATAGCCATCCAATATCCTGTCTAATAAAAATATGACAACGGTATATCTTTAGCACAAGCTTTTCTACATGACGTGGATGTACCTGCGTGAGCGTAGCGTCGCTCATTGATCATTTATCATCGATCAAGTACAGGCCCTCTTTTGCATCACTACCTACTATTTGCACAGACTGTTCAGTTTAAGAGGCCTGGATACACATACACACAGTTATACATATGTATTTGCCATGTAAAACACGGATTCCCGTTTCGAACAGAACTCACTTGTTTTTCAAACATATACATACACAGTATTTCAGAAGGTGATAGTTAAGACCTTAATGAATGGCATTTACCAGCAATTTTTTTCGAAAAAGTTTTTCAGTGTGCAAAAAAACTCGCAACGCGAAGTCATACATTCTTCAAATGTCTGTAATTTAACGACCAAACAATATATCAAAAAAGGCCACCACAGAGATGAAGCGCAAGCTCTCTCCTTCAATTTGCTTTTTGAATCATTACTGTAAGTTTAAAGGTAACGTCAAGAGCTTGGAAATGCGAAATTCATTTTTATGGTGACATTTGGACCTTACTTTTGGATTTTTGACTTATCTCCTCTCCTCTTAGACATACACAAAAGGGAACAGGCGGCCACGCCTCTTCGCTAACATGGGAATACATATTTTAACGTCTTGTAGAAAAGCGCCACTTAAACTTATTTTAACTAATTTTCGATTTTTAAGGATATACGCCCATACCATACTTTATACTGTCTCATCACATTGATCCCCAGCCAATATTCTGTCTAATAAAAAAACTACAACGTTCCATCTCTTGTACATTCTCTATATGACGTTACAATGTTACACTTTAATTCATTTTATTAGACAGAATATTGAATGGGGACCAACGGAACGAGATAAAAAAAGAGTGGTTATGGGTGGTATTTCCTTGAGAATCGAAATTTAATTATTATTTTCTAATATTTCTGAAAAACTATTTTTTTTTTCAAGCTCACTTGCATTTTTGGCGAACTTTTTTTATTTGCTAAACATCATCTATTATTAGACATTATTAACGTTTTTATTTCAACGAAATGTACGTAAGGTTTCAAAAGTGATAATTTCAAGCAAAAGGACAAAAAAATAAACTGTTAATATAAGGCAGGCAAATTTTCTGAGATTTTTTAAAATATTTTTTAGTCGATAACTTGTTGTTTAGTTCCACCCAGTTTGGTTTGTGCACTTTCTGGTGGGACACCCTGTATAACATCTAAGCTATCAAGGTTCAAGACAAGTTAGCGGTATATGTAATTAGCCAAGTTGTATCCAGATTTCCCGGTTTGAGTGTTATGGCGTTTAATTTAATAACTTACCCCTCCCCGACAAAGGAGTGGTAAGTTATTAGAATCGGCCCGTTTTCGCAAATTTTACCGAAATCAACGTGCGAGGTGTCATTTTCAAGGTAAAATCACCTTTTAACTTATTTTCTGAAACAGTAATGCTATGTTATATTATTATTTTTTCGAGTAACCACACTACACCTCATCATTATATCATAGATTGGCTCCAAAAGTGGAACAAAAACCTCTTTATGACAGTAAAGTTTGAAATTATTTGGATTGCATTTTTGTGACAGTTATCTACTTACAGTTATAATTTACAGTTCGAAATTTTTTTTTTGAATTTTTATTCCGCCATTTTCAAAATATTGCGCCATGCGTGGTAGCATTTTCGACATAAGAAAACATGCTCTTTATTGTAGTGGCATTAGAATTTCATGTATTGACATTATTTTTTTAGTTACTTTTTATAGGATAAGGTCATTCATACAAAAACTCCTTATTTTTCTATTTGCGACTCGAAACGTTTTGTATGAATGACCTTATCCTATAAAAAGTAACTGAAGTTCATCACAGTAGGTCAAAATCCTTTACAAAAAAAAAATATTTTTTTAGTTACCCTCACCTTCACCCTTCTTTTATCATCGCAGCGGGGCTAAAAACTAGATTTTTGTTTCTAATGATAACTTTTTTATAGTGACCAAGTTTGAAGAAAATCGGAAAACTTTTTTTATGTTCGTCTGCGAGTGTCTGTCTGTACGTCTGCGATTTTGTTCTCCAACTCAAAAACGCGTCAAGCGATTGCTCCCAAATTTGGCCAACTTGAATTAATAAAGGTCCTTTCGAGTTGAAAATGTTTTGGTGCCTATCGGACAATGGGAGGTGGAAAAGGATGGGGGTGCACAAAAAAAATGTAATACAACATATAAAGTTGATAGCTCCAGTCGAAAGAGAATGTGTCGTTATGTCTAAAACGATATATCACATGTTAATTTTTTCTTAAATGGAGGCTAAAAAAGTTAAATAGATTGAAATATGTACTCAAATGTTATTAACTGCTGTACTTGTGCACTGAATTGTTTGATATTAGGAAGTCGTAAATAACTTAATGATGTCTACCTCACAATAATCAAAATCATTTTTTTCTTCCAAAAGCATTGCAACTCCCACCGTTACAGAGAAAACACTACGTCAACCTATTTGATATATATCTTTTAGTATATCGCATCTGAGATTCAAACAATTTTTTTTTCAGATCGGTTTAATGAGAGGAGGTTATTTCCTAGCAGAAGAAAGCCCAGAAAAACTGATTCAACAGTTCAACGCCGAAAGCTTGGAAGACGTGTTTTTGAAACTGAGTGTAATCCAGAACATGGGCAAAAGAAGGAGGTCTAGTATAGCTCAGACAGTAACGGAAAACATCCATGTTCCAACGTTACCAGGAGGTGGAGCTGTGAATGAAGGAGCTGTTCTGGATGACGAACTGGGCGGAGAGATTTCTGGAGAGTTTGGAGATAATGTTTCCATGAATAGCAGGACGGGTAAGAACAGCAATGATTTCAAGTCTAAAGGCTGCCATAAATGGATAAATGGATACTTTTAGTTCTGCCGGCCAGTAGGTCTATACACAGGTCCAATAGTGGCTACCACTAATCCCTTTTTAGTGACCGCCAGTAGCAGTAGCGTGCCAAGGTCTTCGCCCCCCCCCCCCCCCCCGCAACTTTCTTCATGGGGCTCCCCTTCTATATAAAAAAATAATATTTCAAATCGGTTTATATTATATGGCCACTATGAAAGCAACAAACGTATCAACTATTTGGTCTAAGTCTATGCCTTCTGCCCGTTCATTTTCTATAGAAATTAATGCCAAAGAACTTAGGCGCGATTCACCCACTGTCGATCTTGCAAAATTTTTTATTAGTTTTAGTTTTGAAAATGAGCTTGCTTGAGCCGATGTAACAGGCAGTACTAGAAACAACCAAAATGCAGTGCAAATCTCAGGTACACTACTAATCAACAATTGATTTTTTCGAAAATAAAATCAGAAAGTCCCCTAATACTGTTAAGATTTTTCAGGATTACATATAGAAGATTTTTTTTGAATTAGTTCTGACGCAAGATTTTGTGTGAGATCGTCTGGATATTTTTCAACTAGTTCTTTTACTTTATTAATAATTTCCACTTCTTGCACTTCAATAAATGTTTTGTGGTTTAAAATATCGAAGTTTGAATAGAATTTTGTGAATGGCTCACATCTATTTTTTAGTTGTACCATTGATTAAAGTATTTATGTGTTAATCAATGGTTGTACTAAAATAATTCTAGGCATGTGTTGAATACTAAAATTCTCAAACAATCTTTAGGGTCTTCAATTGATTCATCGTCCGCCATTTCATCAAAAACCGTTTTAGTAGTACGAAGTCTGTAAATATTGTGGCTCAATACCCCATTCTTTTGCTATTGTTACTGAAGTGTCAAAGATATTTTCAAAATTATTTCTTAAATTCCGTAATTGATCTGAAACATATGCAATTAAATCTGTGGCTTGTCCAATATCTATATCACTTTTTTTCAAACATTTTGATAGTAAACTGACGTCAAATGTTTTTCCTTGAAATATTAATAGAAATATAAATTCAAAATTTTCTATTTTATTTTGTAAGACTTTTGCCTCATCCCTATCAGATTGCTGCAAGAATACTAAATCGAAATAGAATATGGGTGAAAGACTGGATATGTCGAAGAGAATCGCCTTTAAAAAATACACAATGATTTTTAAGTCTTCTTTTAGTTTCAAATTTGCAGCTTCTTTTTTGGATTTATTGGAGTAATATTCGTTCTGCATGTTCCAAAGTAATTCATAATTTTTATACGCTTCTAAAAAAGGTGGTCCCCATTTAATTAACTAACTTTTGATTTTCTTTGATGCCTACTTTTGTAGTTGTCATTTTGTAATAAAATAGATAAAGCACTCAAACTTCGCACGTATTTCTAAGGGAATGACCCTGGAGAGCAGAAGATACAAGATTGTGGTAAAAAAGTTGTCCTCCTTGACAAATGATTTGAGTGTTGGCGTTGATTCTTTTAATCAGTGGTTTTCGATAAATTCGCGGAAGGAAGTTTCCAGATGAACTTCCTGAATATTAAATTATAGATGTACACTTGAAAATTATGTTTGATCTGTGCGTGGGTTTTTCTTTTGTTTGCCGGAGACTTAACATTTTATTGATATGTCCCTGTTTATATCTGCACTGTAAGTCTAAAAGCATTTGTGTTGTAGTACATCAATCAAAATCAAACGCTCGTTTGTGTATTTATAAATTAAAAGTGCGCATTTCCCTTGAAGTTGGAGATTTGACTTATGTGGAGAACATGTCACCAATTAGGTTATATTCAGGGTGTCTCACGACGATTAAGACGAGCAATATATCTGAATTGGTCAGTCGTAGGAAATTATAATTTTGGGGGTGTAAATTAGAGCAAATATAGTATCTTTTCTTATTATTGTGTCACCCAGTGAGGTATTTGTTTTTGGTCATGTGACGTCCGATTCAAAATTTTTAATGGGATACCCTGTATATTTGTGACTTTCTGTGTTCCTCCCGATGAAACAATTCCAACAAACTAGCACACTTGGGGTCTAAAGTAATTAAATTAAAAGTTACAGGTACTTAAAGGACTGTACGACTACCATTATGAAATACTACCAAAGTAATTTAACTGTATTATACTCAATGGTAGTGGTACCATCCTTTAAGTACCTGTAGCTCTTGAATTAATCACTTTAGACCCCAAGTGTGCTAGTTTGTTGGAATTGTTTTATCGGGAGGAACACAAAAAGTCACAAATATACAGGGTGTTCCGTTAAAAATTCTGAATCGTACGTCACGTGACCAAAAACAAATACCTCATTGGGTGACACTATGATAAGAAAAGATACTATATTTGCTTTAATTTAGACCCCCAAAATTATAATTCGCCACTACTACCCAGTTCCGATATATTGCTTGTCTTAATCGTCGTGGGACACCCTGTATAAATATATAAATTAGAGTAATTTAAGAATCCAGATTTGAAATGCATCAAAATGGTATAACTGCGTCATGACCTCAGCAAGAGCGGGACTGGGTGGACTTCTGGTTCCAATTTCCGTACCTGCAGGTCCAAGCCCAACCCTATGCAATGCATTATTTGTATTTGCCATCTAATAGAAGCCAGAAGAATGTAAGTCAATCTTCCTGACATAATTTTTTCAGGAAGAGTATCGATAGCTCCAGAACCATCAGCTGACCATCCACCTGAATTGCCCCCAGAAGAAGAACCAGAAGTCTCTTGGAGAGACCATTTGAAGATCGTCAAAATGCACCATATGCATGCGCTTATCTGGAAGAATTTCCTATGGATGTGGAGGAATATTCCTATGATGATGTTTGTCATCGGCCTACCAGTTGGTAAGTTCTCTTTGAATATCATTTGAACCTGAACATAGACAATCTCACAATTTTCTTTGTCAGAGTTTGCAAGGTTGCAACAGTCAATAATGACTATTTTTTTTTTTTTTTTTATGGTCGGCCTCCCGCAAAGGCTGAAAGCCTATGGCGCTGTAGGAGCGCTGCGAGAGGACAAATGTCTGTTCACGTTAAATTTGAAACGCTGCAGGTTGTAGCCGTCGGGAAACAAATTCCCCGGCAGCTGATTCCACAGCGTCGAAGTTCTCCAAAAGAAGGAATGCTGGAGGAGACTGGTTCGGGGAGTAAGGACCTCGACCTGGTAAGGATGAGCTCGCAGAGCTTCTCTAGTATTCCTGGTTCGGACGGCCTTTGGTGTTATTATCTGGGAGAGCTCACTCGAACATCTTCCGTGATAGAATCTGTAAAACAGACATAGGTCAGCCACCCTCCTTCGATGTTCCAGGCTGTGGAGGTCCTTTGTGAGGTTAGGCGTATCGATTAATCTAATTGCTCTTTTCTGGATAGTGTCCAGAAGCTTTAGAGAGTACTTCGGGGCACATCCCCATACATGGGAGCAATACTCCAGCGATGGTCGGATCTGTGCCTTGTAGAGTAGCAGCAGTTGCTCTGGCGTATACAACTATTATATTATTTATTATTTTTAGGTCAAGCAATTCTGTTCTGTATGGCTATTGGCAAAGATCCTAAAGATGTTAGGATTTCTGTTATCAATAATGAAATCAATTACCCGAGTGAACAATGCAGAGCAACATTGGACTGTAATGCTACAAGACTCAGTTGTACATATCTAGAGTACATAAGGCAAAACTACTCACTAGATCTGGTAAGTGAGAGGACCAAATTCAAACTCGCATTTTAGTCTTAATATCGAAAGAACTTCAACCCGTAAAAAATTAAAAAAAAACAATCTAAATGCACAGTTTATAGAACAGACGTATAATGGGTTATGATTATTAGAACATTAGATTTTAGCTAATATATGTGCATTTGGTTAATTTGTATACACAGGGTGTCCCACGACGATTAAGACAAGCAATATATCGGAACTGGGCAGTAGTAGCGAATTATAATTTTGGGAGTTTAAATTACAGCAAATATAGTATCTTTTCTTATTACTGTGTCTCCCAATGAGGTATTTGTTTTTGATCACGTGACGTTAGATTCAATATACGAGGGTTGCTCTATACCTCCGTCAATCCACCAGTACGCAGACAGCTGTTTCACGCTTATTAGCGATCATCAGTGCGCCATAGGTCGATTGACGGAAATAGAGAGCATCAATTCTTTCATGTCACCCAGACATGTGAAGCATGTTGTAGCAAGTGACAGGCAGAACCTTCTGTCACTTGTTAGATTCAATTTTTTTAATGGGGCACCCTACATATTTGTGACTTTTTGTGTTCCTCCCGATAAAACATTTCCAACAAATTCGCACACTTGGGGTCTAAAGTAACTAATTCAAGAGCCACAGGTATTTAAAGGATGGTACCACTACCAGTGATTATAACATGTACCCCTAAGTTAAATTACTTTGGTAGTATACTGTGTAAGGCTTTCGCGGCCATCGTCCAATGAATTTGTGGTTCTTGGTTTTTTGGCCGGCGTCATTTAGCGTTAAAGCTTGACGTTTTTTTTTTTTTGGAAGTCGCCGAAATGAAATAGCTTCTGAAGATGCCATCCACTCGTGGTGGCGAAACGTCAAGCTTTGACGCTAAACGACGCCGGCCTAAAAACCCAAGAACCACAAATTCATTACATACTTTGGTAGTGTTTCATAATGGTAGTAGTACAGTCCCTTAAGTACCTGTAGCTGTTGAATTAATCACTTTAGACCACAAGTATGCTAGTTTGTTGGAATTTCTTTATCGGGAGGAACACGAAAAGTCACAAATATACAGGGTGTCCCATTAATAATTTTGGATCGAACGTCACGTGACCAAAAACAAATACCTTATTGGGTGACACAATAATAAAAAAAGATACTACATTTGCTCTAATTTACATTCGCTACTGCTGCTCAGTTCCGATATATTGCTTGTCTTAGTCGTCCATGTATAAAGGGTTACCTCTAATAAACACGCAGGGTTTCAGCTTAACATCTTGTGAAAAAACTTGAGCTAAAGATAGAAAGTTGTAGTTTTTTCTAAAGCTCACTTATTTTTTACGGATTTTTTTGATTCGCTAAGCAGCATCTATTATTAGGCATTATTGATGTTTTAGTTCAACGAATTGCACGCAATGTTTCAAAAGTTATGACCATTTCAAATAAAAGAGGCAAAAACGACTTATCAATATGAGGCACATTTTTTGAGAAATATTCTTTGTTGATAAATTGTGGTCTAGTTTCACCCAGTTTTGTTTGTGCACTCTATGCTGGGATACCCTGTATAATTATGTATGTTTTAAAGCGGGTTTGTTTTAAGAAACGGCCAGCGCCGTGATCCCTCGGGTCTGTACCTCGGGCTCCCTCTTGTCATTCAAGTTAACTTATATTTTACGGATAATAAAAGCCTAAATAATGACAGATACCATTGACAGAAATTAAAGTCAACAACAAAACGGCCGTAAGCCTCAATTATGGTACTTTTTTACTTGGCTTGAAATATCCAAAACTCGCCTAATCACTGTGTGCTTTGCGCTACCAAAGTCGCCAAGCACCCAGCTACAATTTTTGATCGCAACTCGGTTTTGAAATTGCCACTTTGGCTGAAAATCGGCACACTTGGCGACCCTGCCACTAGATCCAACCTGTTGAAGTGTACGACTCTGGGTTTTCCACCGTTGGCCTTCTTGATTCGATAGACTACGTCGTTGATCTTCTTGACGACCTTATACGGGCCCTCCCAGGAACTCTGGAGCTTCTGTGACAAGCCACGGCGTTTCTGAGGGTTGTACAGCCAGACCAGGTGTCCAGGTTGGTACGCTGTTTCGCTGGACCCTACGTCGTACGTCATCTTTATGCGGTCACTTGCGGTGCGAATATTATGGCAAACTTTCTCGTGGACCTCGTCCATTTTCCTGCGAAGGTTGGCAACGTAGCCTGAGCTCTCGCCCAAACACAATACTGGCCGGTGTCTCTCCCGTAGTTTCATGGACTGCCGAGCGGTACGCCAATAGGAAGAGATGGAGCCAGCTATCCCAGTCTCGTTGGTGGTCGGAGACAACCTTGGCCCAATGGAAAACAAAAAGTGGGGAGATAGGGGATATTGTGAACTCTAATCAACCTGTTAAAGGCTAAGCTAAAGTTAATTACTATAGAAGTTAATAGTTGCAACTTACTTTCTCATTATTAGACGTACTATGGCACCGAGGAAGAAGCCCGCCGATCGGTGGTCAGAGGTAACTCGTGGGCTGTGATGGTAGTGAACAGCAACTTTTCAGATTCTCTAAGGAATCGATTGGAATATGGGAAAGATGTGGATCAGGGAGACCTGTTCGGTTCAACGATTGCTGTTTATCCGGATAAATCTAGTAAGTATATATGAACTGTGTTGTTTAAATCTCTCGCCGCCATCTAATGAGTCTTGAGCTGTTCGGCGAGATCGATACGCTCCGATGCATTGGCATTGGTTCGCTGCTTGACGCTTCTCCAACATGAGTGCATGATAAGATGCTCAAGAGAGGAATTGAGTTTTTCACTGACCGAACAGCCCAAGACCACTAGTGGGGGGATCACATATCATACAAACAGCTTATTCCAGTGATGGTGATGTTTTAAAATAGGTTGGTTTCAAAAATTCAGGGCGATGAAGTACTATTTCAATAACGGTTCGGTACAAAAATGTACTCAAAAAAGTTCTTGATCTAACAGATCTGCTGAAAATCTCGTCAATCTCCTCATGGCGAACCACTTCAAAAACATCATGGCATTTTCTTAATGTATTACACCCAGAAATTGTCCGGTTTCCCAAATCTTACACATGCCCGCATGGAGTACTGTAAACAGGGGCGTATCCAGACCTCAGTCTTGGGAGGGCTAGCGGGGCATGAAGTTGTGTGTGCTTTCACCATTTTTTGTAATACCTTCGTGAAAGACGTTGATGCAAGAGAAAAGGAAAATGTTAATAGTACTAAAATGAAAAAGAAGATATAAACAGCAAGTGAAACAGTGGAGTATCAGGTATTTTAGGAAGATGAAATAAGAAATCTATTGATGTAGTAATCAATTTTAATTTTACGGAATACAAATAATATGTAATATATACGTATCCTCCGTGAACATTTTATTGGCACAGCATACAAAATCAAACGATCATGAACACTCAACAGTCAGGTAGCCTAGTAGCCACAACACGTACTCCATTTTTTTTTAATTAGTGTTTTAACTTTTCTAATCGGTGCAATTTCCAAAACAGGTAATTAATGAGTTAGGTCAATTTTTATGACAAGCTACCACGTTGTATAGGACATTCAACTGATTATGTAACAATAGAAATATATTAGATATGCATTACTGTAATAATGCAAAACAAACCCTTTTGTAATTTAGTTACTGCCAAAAAGATTTTTTTCAGTGCGACAATTTTTTCAATAAATAAGTCAAATAAAATAAGTCAAAGTTGAATTGAGTTTTTTTCTCGAAAATCTTGGGAGGGATAATTACCCCAGTTCCCCTCCCTTGTATACGCCTGTGACTGTAAATGTATATCTTATATAATATTTAATAAGCTGCTGGTAAATGATCCAGCTAGAATTACTGGTACTCATAATTACCCTTCTATCCACAACTCCAAATCAAATGCTAATTTTTAGGTCCTTACTTCATATTTATTTCCATATTCCCTTTTCTTGGTTATTGCTACAATTTTATTGAATTTTCTGAAAAATAAGGTCAGTCATCTAAAAGAATCAACGTCATAGAAGTGGAGGGATTTGTTCCTACTATTGAGAGTTGAATGAAATCACTTCAACGCATTGTAATGTAATAACAAAATGTTCCTATAATTTTTTCAAAAAATTTGCCAACACGTTTCCCTTATTAAATGACCAAAACGTTAGGAATGGGTGTCAGAAAATCGTTCAATGCCCAACTGCTTAGCACTTTCATCATTTTTAACATCCCAACCACTTACTATTTTAATATTTTAAAAAAATTCATAGCCACAGAGCCGCGGTGAGGTTTTACGGGGCTTTTGTAAAAGGAATACGAAAATGATTTTTAGTAAAGGAAATTTTGGTAGAGCAAAGGAAGGTACCTGATTTTTTATACATAAATTGAATATTCGCAGCGGTCCTAGACGGATAAAAAAATATATACGCAGTTGCCCTCGAGTTATGGATACAATATGACTTTTTGCATCCAGTAAAGTTCAAATTTTAAAGCTTCAGGTAACCTCTTTCATAAAGAAATACAGAATATGTTGCCCTAGTAGTTAAATATTTAGCCTAAAAGAATAGGTCGACATTTTTCTGATACTATTATAATTATAGCATGTCAATTAAAAAAATGTATATTTATACTTAATAATATTTATACTAGTGATATAGCCACTATTTAAGTTCCATTGGAATGTGCGGCCCGCCATCATACAAAATTTAATTTTAAAGATGGCCCGCCGTCCAAAAAAGGTTGCTGACCCCTGCTGTATTTAGACTCACTGATTCTGTGTAAATCATTTGCTGTAGAGATGTATACTGACGTCGAGGGATTAAGACTAATTAAGACATTTTGCAGACGTGTGTGATTATACTATGTTACCAGTAAAACGTTGACAATTAAGTCTTAGGGCCTCCTCACACGGGTCCATTGCCGATGTGATCGATGGGATACCCGACGCATGCCAACTGGCCTTCTTTATGCAAAGCACTAAAGCTAGTGTCCGACCGAAACTAATTTTTACGGCCGAAACCGAAACCGAATTTCGGCCTCCGTCTCAGTTTCGGCCGAAAGCGAAACCGAAACATCAATATAACATCAGTAATTTTTTCGTGGATATAAAAATGAATAACGTTTTATCAGCATTATCAAACCTTTTCAAATAAATTATTCATACTTTTTGAAATAAGAAGTTAATCTGAACCAAATATCAACTATTTTATATTTATATTATATTTTGTATCTACTAAATAACATTCCTAACTTTGGTCAATCCTTATGACACTGTTATCAATTAGCTGCCTTAAAACTAAATTTCTGAAGTACCTACGTGCTAAGTACAACTACTGAGTATTTTTGAAAGTAAGGAGTTTTTTCTGAATTTAAGAAACTGTTGTGAGCTTCTTTGAGTTACAGCTATTGTTGACTATCAGTACTCATAACTGAACAATCTAATATTGTAAGCGGGAAACAATAATTTATCAACTTTCGTTGCAAATAGCTTCCTCAGTCTGAATAAATTTGACTAGTAGCATTAAGTAGTTGTTCAGTGGAAACAGTCGTCTGTAAGGCAGACGTGAATTTTAGGGGAACGTTTCCAAAGACAGAAATGTACTGAAATTCTACTGAGAGTAATATCTGCGTTTCTTTGCAAGCTTGGCTCCGATAAGTAGGAAGTAGGCTTCTTAACTTGTGGTCTACCCAGCAAAATGACACTTCTTCGCTTGAAGGTTAGTGCTCCGAGGGCATCCGATCGCAGCGCTAAATCCATCGAATTTAGTTTAGGTCGGCCGTAGTTTCGGCTGGATGGCAGCCGAAACCGAAACTAAACCGAAACCCGTTTTTTGGCCGAAACTAGGCCGAAACCGAAACCGAATGTTCGGTCGGACACTAATTGGAGCGCCACTTAACTTCGGTGTGCCACAATATGCATGTTTGTATATTCTGGCGGTTTTTTTTTTCATTTTTAATTTTAAATGCTACCATTTTAACGAAAGCAGTGGAATTAATTTGACGTTTTGTTTAGACGAGAACATCGCCACATATTTAACCAGAGATCTCTTGTTTGGATTCGTAAATTTCTTCTCGTCGTACTTAACATCTTGCGACGTGAGTCCAAGGATAGCTAGCTTACCCATTCGTGTAAGTATAAATACATTAACAATATTTTTATTTGTATATGCCACAGAAGAAAAATTAATAATTACATATGAGTGGAAAAAATGTATTCACTTCAAGAGAAGATTTGAGACAATACACAATAAAATAGTTAATAGAATTGCATAAATTGAATTTAGTCCACCAATGTTGAACAACCAAATTTGGAAGTATTTTTCAAGAAAAAAACTTTGGAGTACCACATCATATCAAATTAGGGTCCATTAATTTTTTTTATATTCAATATCCTGATATTTGTATTACAGTAAATTTCGAATATTTCCTGGCGATAAATTGAACGCTAATAAAACATATGGTTAGTAATAAAAAATTCAAGTAGGTAAGTCGTTTGTACATGTCTGGGCATATATATTAAT
Organism: Callosobruchus maculatus; assembly: GCA_951848785.1. Classification (NCBI taxonomy): domain Eukaryota; kingdom Metazoa; phylum Arthropoda; class Insecta; order Coleoptera; family Chrysomelidae; genus Callosobruchus; species Callosobruchus maculatus. The sequence continues at coordinate 7,182,327 of CATOUR010000029.1, forward strand.
ATTAATAATGTTTGTTCCAAAAAAAGTTGTGCATAATGCAATAACCCTTCTGCACTTGTTATATTGTTCGATTATTTTATTTACTACAAATGAGACTCTTTTTCAAAACTAAGGTTTTGCAAAAAAAAATATGAAGACAATCTCCAGAATCAATTTGAAAAAAAGGTTGATATTGTACATTTTACCCTCTATCTAATCTGTTGAATTATTTTCAGTGGGGAACACCAATTTATGGATACGAAAATCCAAATTTCACTGACTTTGCTGCTCCTGGTGTTGTATTAACGTAAGTTACACGTCATAATCAGTAATAAATCACATTTTGGTATGTACATGTGTTAATCAATGGTACTACCCATCGGTAGTATTCATTTCAAAAAGAAATGAATTATTTCGTAGAGCGCTGCGTTTATTTAATTCCCCTATAACCAGGGTAGCATTATCGCATTTCATTCTACTATTTTTTTACTTCCCACGTAAACCATAACAATACCAAATAAGTTTTCTATCTATCCGTTTAAGTCAATGTCAAGGAGCATAATCTCAGTAACCGCTGTACCGATTTTGGAGAAAAGTATGATGTGTGCCACGATATATTTTTCAAATTCAGTCACTGGCGCAGTAATTATCAGAAACAGAAAACCAGAACCACTCTATTACTATTGAACGTTATTAATCACCGAAAATACATAAAGAATTTTAATAATCCAGAAAAGCTATTTTCAATTTGCTTATTTCCAATTAAACACATAAAATGAAGGATCTGCCTTTATAAAACTGATTCACAATTGCATTTCTAATTCATGAGCTGCATTATGCGAGTCAATATGGTCGTATCTGCTTCAGGGTAAAATTTGATCAAATTTCTTCAAACCAAAGTGTTAGTCATAAATATTTTTTTATAGTGAATTGCTTATAGTCCGGTGTCAGCCAAAAATATTTTTTTAGTCTCGGGTGTCACTATTCCTGTCATGTCAAGCTCCCATACTACAATTGTCAACAGCATAATATTCCGATAACATACTGTTTTAGTGTCAAACGAGAGCATTCAAGGTCATCAAAAATGGCGACATCAAAGAGAGATTAAATACGCCGCCGCCGGCTATCGCTTCTCGTTATTTTTGCTATTCGATATGTTATTATTATTTTCAAAGCCATCGTTAGTTAGTTACGAAACATTTTACCAAAACCAAAGCTGTTTCCTCTCACCGCTGTCAAGAGATGCCATTTGTTGAATTTTTTTGTCAAATTTCCGTTTTTGATAAAGGTCATCGTGGTGGCCAAAGCGCCAGCAAAGTTTATCTTTAAGTATATGTAGTTTTTATTAATAGGCTAGTTAAAACACGAGAATTAACGTCCATGTAACCCCCCTCCCCACATTACTAGGCATTATAGGAAGGGAAAAACGGGAGACTTGCCCAAGGGGGAGAGTTGAACTGCCTTGTAAAATGCAACTCAAATTTCGCGCTAGAGCAGTATCAAAATCGTAATTGGTGGCTTTTAGATGGCCAATTACATGTATGGGGTCATTTTATTATATTAGTGACCTGTTCGTCTCCGAGCTACGAAGTGATTTATTCTTATCTGAGAAATTTTGAGATTACTTACATTTTTACTGAAATACGTAATGTATTTATGCGCCAATGTTTAGAATGGTAATTTCAGTTTAATCTACGGTAGTTTTTCTTATGGGTTAGATCTAAGAGTTTTTCAATATAAAACATTTAATGGCAAGGGTACGCGTGCGGGAGGCTTGAACCATGGCGGGTGCGGAAGAGATGACCAGTAGTTCAAGTCTCCCTCTTTGTCCTTTCTGATATTTTCATTCATTGCATATTGCATAATGCCAAACCATTATAAGCCTAGAGAAGCTAAATATAAGCGAAAAAAGGTCTCCGAAAGAGAATTGAGAAATACAACTATAACAACACTTTCGGAAAAGACTGGTTTCGTGGCTTCCTTTCAAGAAATTCTGTTATAAAGTTTAAGACCCCCTGAAGCTAGTAGCTTATCTCGTTTCGCCAGCTTCAATAAGGAAAACGTTCACTTCTTAAAAATTTAAAAATAGTGCGCGAGCCACAAAATACATAGAAATTGTGACGAGCCGGGTTGCAGTACTGTACAAGAATGTCTAAATGTGGTAGCCAGTAAAAAGGCAACATCACCCCAGTGAAATACAAGAATATAATCAGAAAATTGAAGCAAAAGTGATCAAAGTGACAATGAAAAGGTAACTGAAGATAACACAGAAGCAAAACAGAATCTGGAAGCTAGAGGAAAAATGATACGAAAATAATGATAGCAGCGAAACATAAAAATAGAAGAGAATACTTCATATACTGATAGTTCCAGCGTTGAAGACTTGCGAGAAAATCTTGAGATAGACAGTTGTTGGTACTGTTTTGTTTGCCAATCGGAAGAAATGATGGATAGGTGTCTGTGTAGTTCATGCCGTACATTTGAATATGGTACAAGCCTTTAAGTTCCTTCATATGCTCCAAGGAATTGTTTAATTTATTTTATGTTACACTAATCCACCTGTATATTGCCATTGAATAAATTCAAGATTCAGAGCTTCACAAATTTATTTTCCTGTCCAAATAATTATGGTCAACTCTCCCGTGCCCGGTTTAGGTATTCCTTGTGGTAGGGAGACTTGACTCATATGTTGCTTGGTTATGAAACGCGTCATATTTGTGTACGTCTTTATTTTATGATATAAATGGTAGTACAGGTTTACGCCTTAATAATGGACAAAACCAACAACATACAAAATTTAACTGCAACCTGCACGTAAGCGAAATTATTATGATTTTGGCAAAAAGTGGTTCAAGTGTCCGGACTTCCCCGACTTATAACTATAACTCTTCCGAACCAAATTTCTGGCTACCATCCAAGTAGTCTCACTACACCTCTCTTTCGACACTAACTACATCACTGATTCGTTAATTCTGTTTCTAGAATAATCTTCTTCATGGCCGTGGCTCTGACGTCCGGAGCTATGTTGATAGAACGGAACGAAGGTATCCTTGAGAGATCTTTGGTGAACGGAATCAGCGGAGTTGAGCTGCTGTCCTCGCAGATCTTCACGCAGTTCATCGTCATGCTAGGACAAACAATCATGGTGCTGTTAGTTGTCTTTGTCTTCTTTGCTTTGACCCAGGAAGGAAGTTGGATATTGGTGTTCACCATAACCCTATTGGCTGGCGTGTGCGGAATGTGCTTTGGTAAGTATCCATCAGAAGTTATTACTTGAGGAGGTAGATATTGCTAGTTAGTTAGTCTTTAGTTTGATTGGGCAAGAAAACACTAACTATATACCCTACGCCTAGCCTAATACTTAACAGTCTAATTATTTATCTACATTCACTGAGTCACTACATTGATTTATTTTTGTCCTTCACTTCACTAATTTATGTCACAGTACATTTATTTCGCGCGCAGCACTGGAATATCGCGTAATCACCGACTACTGCACTCTGTTGACTGTCTATGTAACTCTGGTTGCCTGCCCGCCGGCGCCGCTTATATAGATGCCTGCCGAGCGCCGAAAATCTTCGCGCGGCGCTGCCGTCTTTCTAGAAAGCTTCTGGACGATCGGATTCTAGTTTACCTGTCTACGTAAGAGACAGGGCCGGACTGGCACAAGATCATACTAGATTTAGAAGAATAAGAACTGTTGAATGCTACCGCAGCTGAACTCCACTCAGATCTGCTAACGGTTGCGGAACCAAAGAGGGCTATGGTTAGTGGGCAAAAATGGATCGCAGACATCAGAAGGGACAGCAAACAGGGTCATAAACAGAAATACAAGGTTTGCAGGCAGAGGTGCTGGTTCGGGCTATAGTTGGGTCGAGACAGATAGCGTTACGTGTTATAGCTGTTACTTCTCACCCAAACGCCGATCTGAATATCTTTGAGGCACAGTTGCCAGACCTCAGAGATAGTTTAGGGTCTAAACGTAAAGTGGCAATCATATGTGATGATTTCTATGTCAAATCACCAGAATGGGGTATGCCCTACGAATATCGGCCAAGCAAAGTTGTGACATCATAGATATCGGAGGCAGGTCTCATCATCATTAATGATAGAGAAGAGGCTACTTCATCGTTGATCTAACCTTTAGCCACAGAAAGCATTGCCAAGGAATGCAGCCACTGGAGAGTTCTACAGAACGAAGGCCTAAGTTTACGTCGAGACAGATAGCGTTTCGTGTTATAGGTGTTACTTTTCACCCAAACGCTGATCTGAATATCTTTGAAGCACAGTTGTCAGACCTCAAAGATAGTTTATTGTCTAAACGTAAAGTGGCAATCATATGTGGTGATTTCAATGTCAAATCACCAGAATGGGGCATGCCCTACGAAGATCGGTCAAGCAAAATTATGACATCATGGATATCAGAGGCAGGTCTCATCATCATTAATGAGAGAGAAGAGGCTACTTCATCGTTGATCTAACCTTTAGCCACATAAAGCATTGCCAAGGAATGCAGCCGCTGGAAGGTTCTACCGAACGAAGTTTACGTACATCACTTTTGATCTTTTCCAGCGAGACTCAAGATCTCCAGAAAGAACATGCTCAGGTTGGATTTTAAGACTCCTGGACAAAGGCAAGTTCACCAGGGCTTTGCAATGCCATCGAACGAAGCATATTACAAAGGCTGATGAACTTATCGAACATTTGAAGGCAGATTGTAATCAAGCAATGCCACTAAACATAGCAAACGCAACTTAGGGGTGCATATACAAAGCGCAACCTCCAACCTCATATTAGAGAATTCCGAAGGATGTGATATAGAGGCACTAGACAAGAGTTGGGGACGGCTATATGAAGATGAAAATGCAAGTGTTGGAAAACTCTGCTCGCTGAGGTCGATCATGACATTTGGGAAAAACAAAATCGTTGTGTCTGTAGTATCTACATGCAGGCCCATCTCAGCTGAAAGTATCTATAAATAATAATAATAATCTTTATTCATTCTTTGGATCATCATAGATGACATAGAATAGGTCATATTTTACTTTTTTCATACACAATTGTATCATATTAGACGCTAAAATACAGTTACAGCGACAGATATATTCGCGATGTCAGGCAAATAATCTAAACAACAATACTTATATGTAATTAAAATGTTAATGAAATAAGCAAATCGCACACAAAACAAAATAGACAACAAAATTAAATATACAGTAAAATCAAAAAAATTATATACAAAAATAAAAATATTTAACTCATTAAATTGTCTTCAAGATACTCATTAATGGAGTAGTATGCTTTTTTTATTAAAATTAACTTTACTTCATATTTAAATTTGCCCACAGGTTTGTTTTTGAGAGAGTCAGGTAGTCGGTTGTACAGTTTGATTGCCATATGTTTTGGACTGTTTTCTGTGTTGGACAATCGATGAGAAGGAACCATTAATGTGCTACTATTTCGTGTTGCGTAGTTACTATGATAATTGAGCTTGCAGAAGTTGTCGATGTTCAACTTCACATACATCAGTAACTCGAAAATATATAGTGACGACAGAGTCATAATACCTAGCTCAGGAAATATTTGTTTGCAGCTTATTCTATTTTTAACGCCAACAATCAATCTCACTACCCTCTTTTGCATCAGAAAAATTCTCTTTGCTTCATAACTTCCCCCCCAAGCGGCTATACCATACAATAAAACTGAGTGGAAGAATGCATAATAATATGTCATTAGAACTTCTTTATCTACCACGAAGCGCAACTGACTGATACAATACGATACCGATGCTAGTTTCTTGCAGATATCATCTACATGTGCTGACCATTTACAATTGGACATTAGGTGAACTCCTAGGAATTTAACTGTTTCCACCTGTGATATTGATCCATTGAGTGATTTGACCAGAAGACTATAGTTAGAGATATTCCGACTACAAGAGAAGTTTACAAAAGTGGTTTTATGTTGGTTTAATACAAGACCGTTATCAATAAACCACTGTTCCACTCTCCTAAGCTCGTTGGTTGCTAATGACGGAAGAGTCGCGTGATCTTTCCCATCAATTAATAATGAGGTATCATCGGCGTACATGATATACTTTTCACTATAGAAGTCATTAACAAATATAATGTATAAGAGAGGGCCAAGAATTGAGCCTTGTGGTATGCCTATGTCAGTTTTGATTTTTTCTGATTTAACAGTATTAATATCGACATATTGCATCCTGTTGGTCAAATAGTCTTCGAACCATTTAAGAGGAAGTCCTCTTACACCATACATTTCAAGCTTTTTCAATAGAACTTTATGGTCAACTAAATCAAAAGCTTTACTCAGGTCAATGAATATTCCCAAACATTTACTGCCCTTATCAAGTTCATCAAATAAGATGTTAATGAAATGTATGATTGCTTTGCCTGTTGATAGTCCAGCACGGAAACCAAATTGGTAATCATTGAATAAGTTGTATTTATCAAAGAAATGAACTATACACTTGGCTACATATTTTTCAAATATTTTTATGAAAGGGCTCAACAAGGAGATGGGCCTGAAATTATCTACGTCTGAAGTATTTCCTTTTTTATGAACTGGAATGATTTTTGATATTTTCAAGCAATCTGGTATTACTCCTTCAGTAAGAGAGCAGTTTAATAGGGAGGTAAGTGGTGCGACAATGCTAGATGCACACTTTTTTATCAGGTTGGTGCTGATTTCATCTTCTCCTATTGAGTTGGAGTTACGCAGATTCTTGATGATTTCAATGATGTCGGGTTCTATGGCTGGTTTGAAATAAAAACTATTTTCATTCATTGATGGGTAAATTAATGATTTAGATGGTAAATGTTTCCGGGCATCTGAAGGGGCTTTTGAAAAATGATTATTAAAAGCTGTGGCTACTTCTTGAGGATCAGATATAGTGGTATTATTTACAGCAAGTGAATATGTCTGTATGGAGTGAGATTTATTATTGATCAAACCCCATACAGCCTTAGATTTGTTGTTTGCATTTTTTATTGTCATGCTATTATGTAGTTTTTTTGCCTTTTTCAACAACTTTCTATAAATTCTTTTATAATTATTATAGTAAGGCCTAATGCTGACATCATTTTTCATAAGAATAAACAAATCTTTTAATTTTTGGCCAGAAATTATGAGACCTTTAGTTAGCCATGGTTTTCTTTCTTTCCTACATGAAGGCATATTTCTTGATTTTAATGGGAAGGCTGTATCAAAGTAATACTTGAAGGTCTGGAAAAAAATATCAAATTTACATGAAACATCACCTGGAGTGTCATATACTTCGCTCCAATTCTCATTTCCTAGGAGTTCTAAGAAAACATGTAATCTGCTATCCTTATTAACCTGCCTGAATGTATAAGATATTTTAGTGGGCATTTGCTCTCCCTCATTGTACTTAATGTTTATTATTTGACCTAAATGATCACTTATATTTCCATTGATAACTTTGGAATTATAGCGACTTTCCTCTAGATCGGTACAAATATTGTCCAAGCAATTAGTTTCCCTGGTGGGTTCTGATATCGTTGGGACTACCGCCCATGTATTGAGAAGGTCAACAAAGAGATCAATAGGACGTTGAAGATTATTCAAGTTGTATTTAGTGAACAAAAAAGGGTAAGGGACGTCTACCTGACCAGAACTGATATGGTACTATTTACCTTAAATGAAGTCCTGATCGCGGTAGAAAAACTAAAACAAAAAAGGCAGCTCATTCCACAGCGTCGAAGTTCTCCAAAAGAAGGAATGCTGGGGGAGACTGATTCGGGTCTAGGGACCTCGACCGGTAAGGATGAGCTCTCAGAGCCTCTCTGGTGTTCTTCGTTCGGACGGTCTTCGATGTTATTGTCTGGGAGAGATCACTTGAACATGTTCCGTGATAAAATCTGTAAAACAAGGACAAGTCAGACACCCTCCTTCGATGTCGCAGGTTGTGGAGATTCTATCTGAGGTTGGGCGTATCGATTAGTCTTCTGGATAGTGTCCAGAAGCTTTAGAGAATGGTTCGGAGCACATCCCCACACATGGAGCAATACTCCAACGATGGTCGGATATGTGCCTTGTAGAGCAGCAGTAGTTGCTCTGGAGTATACAACTTCCTACAGCGAAACAAAACTTCAAGGTTCTGGGATTCCGTTTTAACAATACTGACGACGTGGTCGTGCTAGGACTAGTGGCGTAACTAAGGGCCCGCAGCTGCGGGGGGGCCCCGCCGTTTTGGGAGCCCCGTAGTCTTGAAGGCCCAGGATCCTCAAGCCCGATCGTTTGTGCAACAAGTAAATACTAAATTAAAAGCTCGCTTTCCTTGTTGTTAGTATATTTTTCAAAAAATATCTATGAACACCCCATGATACCTACCTATCATTGAGAAAGTGGGACAACATTGGATTTTAACTAAACCCTAAAAAGTATCTGCAGTATCTGCAGTAAATAGAAAAATACGGTAAGACAGCATACTTCAAAATTTTTTTGCCTAATTTAACGCGATGTTTTTCACAACGCAGGTCACACAACCAACCAACACATAGGTGTAAGATACAAACTGAACGACCTTCTAAAAAATAAAATAAATTGAATATGTGTGTTGTCAAACCACGAGTTTTGTAATTTTTCGGGTGGTTTAAACGTGTAAAGGTCGTTGTTTAGTTTGTATTTTACACCTATGTGTTAGTTGTTTCTGTGACCTGTGTTGTGGAAGACACCGAGTTAAATTAGCCAAAAATTATTTGATGTTTTCTTTGTTTCAGAATTGCAATCTGTGACTCAATGCACATTTCTGTTTTTTTTTTGCGAGCACGCCTCAAGGTTAGAACCCCGAAGATGGCAATAAACATTGCCGAAAGCTTGAAAGTTTCTTTTATGCAGTGACCCGTGTTTCTTTTCAAAATTTTGTCCACAATCCCAAGATTTTCTCTTTAATATATACAGGGTGAGTCCTAAGATGATACTTTTTTAACTGTGTATAAAATTCATTGAAATAAACTAGTTTTTCATATAATTTTTTTCAGAAAACTAAAAAATAAGCGAGATCCAAAATAAAAAATGTAAATCTAGGCTTGTATATCAAGATGCATCTACCCTAGTCTGTTTATGTTTGGCTTTTTGTTCGGATTTTTGTTTTATCTATTAGGCATTGCACCTATCAAATAGTGCAGTAATCACTTTCTGTTTAAATTTGTTAATTTTAAATTGGTAATTCCTAAAAGCGACAAATTATTATAAATGCAAATTTTAGGATTTACCAATTTAAAACTAACTACGATAAACTGAAAGGGACTAGTGCACCAGTTCACAGGTACCATTTTCCGATGAAAAGACAAAAAATCGAACAAAAAACTAAATATATAGGGACTAGGTACGTCTTAATACACAAGTCCAGGCCAGGGTTTAGACTTACTTTTTCTAATTCTGTATCTCGCTGTGTATATACATAAAATGTTATGAAAAAATTGGCCACGGAAAATTTCTTGTGGGGGAGGGGGGGCGGTAAGTATCTTGCGGGGGGCCCCGAATTTGAAGTTACGCTACTGGCCAGGATATATGTTATTGTTGATATTGATCCCCAAAAGCTTGACGGAAGGTGGCTCGAATATTGGGTGACCCCCAATTTCCACAGTTGGTGAGCCCAACGTGGGACTCCTTTGTCAGTGTTGTTGCCTGAGTTTTCTGTACGCTAAACTGTGCTTTATTTACTAATCCCCTCTAGAAAATTGTTTTGGTACCATCACCTGGGATGCTAGTGGCTTGCCTGGTTCCATGCACGATATTAGTGTACTATCATCTGCGAAGCTGTATATTGCATTGGATGTTATTTCCAGCAGCTCGTTGATATATAGCAGAAACAGTGTAAGGGAAAGGACGCTTGGCCCTTGACCTTTCAAAAAAGAATTAGAACCGTAGTTATATGCAAATAGTATTTGGAACAGGAAAGCAGTAACATTTTTAGGCGGCAGTTTTTAAAATTGAGAATGAATTTCAGTACTAATCTACTTATTGGCTCAATGTTTTAATAGTTTTCCTTCGTTCGCAGGCTTCGTGGTATCCTGTAGCTGTGACACAGAGCGAACAGCGACGTATATGGCCCTGGGAAGCTTCTTGCCAATAGTGATGCTGTGCGGGATCATATGGCCGATTGAAGCAATGGATACCTATCTGAAATACATCTCCGCCGTATTACCCTTAACTCAAGCTACGGACAGTATGAGATGCGTTTTAGCCAGAGGATGGGGCATGAGCAATCCTGTTGTCTACCAAGGATTCATTTCGTTGATCGTTTGGATTATTGTCTTCCTGACGATAAGCATATTGGTGCTTAAATTCAAGAAGGGATAAACTAAGTTTCGATGATTTAGACTAGACATATATATGCCGGGCATATATGCAATAAGACATTTCTGAATTCTGAAGAATTTCGGCGCAATCTTAAACAATATATGTTCTTACGAATGTTTTAATTATATTCGAAACTTTTAGACAGTACGAATTTTGATCTATTTAGGGTAATTCGGACTTCTATTATCAACACATTTTTTGATTTTTTGAGAAACCTTCGCTGTACATTGATAGGACCTCTCCAATCATATTGTGTACTCCCTCTAGAACAACTCTATTGTTGATTGAATTGATTTATGATGTTCATAATTTACTACGGTTAAAAGTTCAAGATACTATATTTTTGTTCACTTTATTCGTTCGTTTATTCGTTTATTTGCACGAAAATTACAAATAATGCCACCCCTAGAAGGCCGAGCCTTGTGGCGGGGTATAGGCGTACATAATAAGATAATTACAATACCTCACAAAAAAATAAATCTGTGGCATTTTATAAAGCCAGTGATTATCCAAATCAGCATTAACATTTCACTGTTTCATACCAGAACTGGATCGTGACGGCTGATAGCTTATGCTAGTTGTCTTTCCGTATGCTTCATTGGACCTTCTGCGACCAGGTTTGCTTGAGGCAACCAAAGATTGGTAGCAGATAATACCAATACTGTTTTCACAAGGACTTGTGCTGTTAAAAACTGAAAATTTTGGAAATCTGATCGAACAACATTACTTCCCAAGATAATCCTAGGATGGGGTGATAATTTGCTGGATCCAATTTATAAATCTCAAACTTCAAAAATTGTATTGAAAATGGAGGTTCCAAAGAACTTTTCTGAAATATTTTGATAGCCATGAGAAGTGCTCACGATAAAATGTGAATATCCCTAGATTATAATGTTTTAACATATTTTATGTGTTCAAGATATGCTTTTAAGGCCGAATTTGCATTTTATCGGTGGCATATAGTGCTAGCCAAATATGAGTATGCCCATGTGAAGCACACGGTACAATGGTACATAACAATAACTTCTTGCCACCGGTAATAGATAACTTCGCAACTGATTTGAGTCCTTGCCAATTTCGTTCGATATTTTATGTACCTACCATTCGTAGATGTAATACAAAACCACAGAAATGCCTCAAATCAGAATATGGAAATAGTCTCACTTGATTTTGTATGTACTAATGTTCAGAGAAACCACTCCAGCGACTTCACATTACTTCACATGACTCTCCACTGCTCTCACGTTGATAGCAATAGTAACAAGAATGCAGTCGTTAAGTACGATTTTGTTCTTGACAATAATTGTGTGTTTCCAAAACCGGTTTTAATTTTGAGGCCCCTTATATTTACTTTACACATTTTTTCTCTCAATGTATTACAGTTAAGGTCTCGAAATACAGGAATACACTTATTAACACGTTGTTGGACACAACGGCTATAGCCGTCTGCGGGGAGTGATCGTGATACGGCACGACGGCTATATCAGTCAAAAAGTTATCTGCTTGTTGCGGCAGAACAACGACGACCGTCAGAATGCCGGTATACTTGCCTTGTTAAGGAATGTTTGTGCCATAACGTGGAGCTCTTCATTTCTCAAATTGCCAAATTCTAACCCACTATACGCTATCCCAACTATTCATGTTTTAAGGCGTATGGGTAAAACAGCACGACGGCTATAGTCGTCCACAACCTCAATGTGATGCATTAAGCTCGTGTATAGCTGACATATTGCGACTGTTTTTGTTTTTGTTTGGTTTTCATGTGTTTAGTACTTTGTGTTCAGACTGCTTTGAAGAGTGGCATCAAACATAAATTTGTGTCTGAATTCTGTTTTGTTCGGGGATACCCTTGTTTGCTAATAAATTTGATTTTTTTGTTTTGATACCGTCTATATTCTGAGATGCGTTTTTGTTTATAAATTTGATACAATAAAATTTTGTTTTTGTTTTAGTTTTTGTCTCGAAAATTATCATCTTCCCACAATATGTATTTTACGATTACACTGATCAGGCGGCTATAGCCGCGGTTGCCATTCTAGAACATAAAGTCAGTTGTGACGGATATAGCCGTCTTTTTTTATTGTCGCTAAAAACCTCAAAAATGGAAAAAAGTCAAAAATTAATACCCTTAAAATATTTTGATAACGCGAATCATGTTACAAACGCAGAAAAAATGGGAATGTTTTGAGGTGCCATATTACGAAGCCTCCCGGCTAGCAGAGTGTCCAACAATGTGTTAAGAATGATTTACTGGAGGTAAATGGGGACTGGTAAAGAACTCGTGCGTGTTTCTCGTATGGACTTGTAAACTCATATAACTAAATCATGTAGGTAAACAGTTAGTACCATCGTACTAAGGTAAACTCATTTTCGACATATAAATGAAACATTTCGTGGAATAATTCTGTATATAGTAGTTATGGTGATCACACAAACTGAAAAACTAACTATAACTATAACTATAACCGCCAAACAGTACCTATAATATACAAGAGGTTCAGCGCTTGAGCGCTAAACAGTTCCACAACGTGAATTTGTCTTGCCAAATAGGTAGTACCTAATCTAAGAGCAAATACCATATTACATCGTAACTCATGACACTGTTAGTGATAATTAATACTGAGTAAGGTTTTACAGGGTTTTTACAGTCACAAAGCTAGGTTCATATTTTATAGTTGTCCTGATATTGCTCAAATTATTTTTGGATGGGAAATAAAGGTCAGTACTGTTAAATGTATCCCAAATATATTAACATTATGGAATTGACTGACGTGTGTTGCCATTATGTACTTATTACTTGTTTTAAACGATTCCGTCCAAATATTAGCCGTTATTTTAGTGCTTAGTTTATCGATGCATAAAATTTAAAAAATGGGATCATTCAAAAAAGACATGTGATAAGATAAAAATATATTAAAACATACTTCTTAGTTTACACCTTCAACTTTCTTCCCGTCATTTAATTCCGCTCTACAAAACAGTATCAAATCAATTCAAAAATTGATCATTAGCCGCAGTTCTCTGAACTATAAGTAATATTCTAGGAAACGCTACAATTAATTGTTCGTAATTCATCTGTTTTCTACGCAAAAAGACATAAATTATAACATATCCTTATCGTGCTAAATTTTTGAATGAGCCTATTGCACTAGGTTAATATTCCATCTTTAAGATATATTTATTGACTACCCTGTTGTATAATTTATTTCCATTGTGATTGTAAAAGGTAATTGTGTACTTAGATTAAATTACATTTAATTTGTTATATGTTTGAAGGTTTTATTAAGAATAAATCAAAAATAATGTGAAGTTTTTATTATTCTCTCCACGACTTACGTGACGAATAAAAGGAACTTATTCACTGATTATACTGAAATTTGTCACAACTGTTAGAAAACGCCCACATTCCGCCATGGAGAATCGAACATCCGTTTTTTGTAATCAAATATGGTTAATGTTGTTTTTTGAATATAGACAATATTGAAAAATGGTCAAATCCACTAAATTCACAGTTTTTAAACCAGATGTTATTTAAGAAGTCATGTTCCTTTGCACTAAAGCATAATACAGGGTCCGGCACATGTGACGGACGTTTTTGAAATTGCTAGTTTCTAGCATTTTGTTATATGAGTTGTTTACATTTTTTGTGCTCCTACCGAGTGCCGACACTACAAAGTATGCTTTATGCCTTCACAAGACAAGACGCCCGACGAGTCCGACGGCAGTAATCTCCTTTCGGCATTTTTTGCTGGGCTGGCTAGGAGTCTGGCGCGGTCATTAGTGTAGTCAAAATTGGATATTGTTTGTGTATAATCAGATGTCAATATACCATAAATAGATCAATTTATTTTGTTTTTAACTTTTGCAAATTCGTATTTGCGATTATTTTGATCTCCTACCGCTTTCTGAATTATTATAATATATATTTTGTATAGATAATTACGGCTTTATCATTACTCAGGTCTACATAATAACGTAACTGCACTATAGAATTGTCGGCACTGATTGAGAGTTGAGACGTTAAACAAATGTAAACAACTCATATATTTCTGACTTCTCCTAAACCCATAGGCGTAGTTGGGTGGGGGCTTGGGGGGACTGAGCCCCCCAAAAACGAAATTAGCCCCCCCCTAAAATCCAAAAATAATTCATTCTGTTAAGTTTATGATATCTAGGGCAGGGACTTCAACACTCATCTCACGTGCAAAGTTCTTTCGTTGTGCATAATCCGAACGCTCACTGAGGCGAAGTTCAGCAGCATGTTGCCCAGAAGAACGAGTCAGACAGCGACGAAGGGCTGGTCGAACGCGTTCCACATTTTCAAGCTTTCTAACCGCTAGTTCGTGGAACTCCTGGTGGTCTTCTGTTGATCAACACACCACGGGTGCAAAGCGCTTCAATCGAATGAAAGATGGTGTTTCGAGTAGGAACAGCTTGATTCCGATAAATGTTGAAGTAACGACGAAACTCATGCTGTACAGCCCTGATAAACTCATTATTTCTGGTACCAAAACTAGAAACTCGAACACAACCGAAACGTTTAGGTATATCAATATACAGATTACAGGGTGTTCTAAAAGTTGGGACTTTCCTCTTAAGAAGCAACGGCCCTTGAAACGGCAAAGCTAATGCATGGTGAATCAGCAGCAAAACAGTAAAAAAAATTTCAAGCAAGTACTCACTATTTGATAGCTACGGAAATTGTAAGTACGGTCCTGCCGCAGGCGCCTTATTACAGGTAAAAGTACGATTTGCGAAGTCTTCTTCAATTTGGACCACACGATGTTGTCGAGGTCTTCCAGCGTGACCACCACGATGTGAATTCAGACATCCTGTGTCTCTAGCTCTTTGCACAAGCCAGAAACAGACAAATCGACGAAGTGCAGGGTGAGTACGGTTAGGGAAACGATCGGCGTACACTCGCGAAGCCGCGGCGGTATTTTACCACACTCACCGTACATTAAAATCATGTCCCCCAGTTCATTATTGTTATAAGCGTGCGACATTGTTGTTGTTTCTAAAGTCCAATTGTCAGATATAACAAGTCAATCAATGGTTTATGTTTTCCAACGTGTCCACCACGATGTGGATTCAGACATCCTGTGTCACTAGCTCTTTGCACGAGCGAGACAAATCGACGAGGTGCAGGGTGAGTACGGTTAGGGAAACGATCGGCATACACTCGCGAAGCCGCAGCGGCATTTTGACCACACTCACCGTACATTAAAATCATGTTCACCAGTTCATTATTATTATAAGCATGCACCATTGTTGTTGTTTTTAAAGTCCGATCGGCAGATGTAGCAACAACAACGCGACGGTATGATCAACTGCCTGTTTTTCTCACCAACATCGGCAGTTCGATTTCTTTAATGGTCAATATCTTGGTTTGTCTAAATATTTCGTCTATATGTTACTGGGAAAAAACACTCATTTTTGGCGAGTACTATCCGCTGTATGAAAAAAAGTCCCAACTTATGAAACACCCTGTATTGACCGATAATGAAATCCTCATTCATAATTCCGTCCGATCAAAACAGAGACCAAAGCGAAAAAACCCAGTTTAGTATGGAGCATACATATGTAGATGTAGAGAGCAGAGCGCATTTGACGTCTCTTTTGTTGACTTTAAAAACAACAAAAATGGTGCAACCGGTACCTACAACTATAATGAACGGGTGGATATGCGAGTTTATTAGTGTACGGTAAATGTGGTTTAATGCCTCTCGGACTTCGAGAGTGTATGCTGATTATTTCCCTGACCGTATATTCCTCCTGCACTCCGTCGATTTGTCTATCTTGTGCAAAGTGCTGTATTCATATCATAGTGGATCGATGACACGCTGGACGACCTAGACAACCTCGGATGGTCCAAATTGAAGAAGAAATACTTGGCTTTTGAGTCTCGCGGCTCGAACTTCGAACCATATCTCTAAGACTCATGTGACAGGACTGCATTGAACGAATAGTAAGTATTTTATTACCATTTTTTTTATTCTTTTGCTGCTGATTCACCATACATTAGCTTTGTCATTTCAAAGGTTGTTATTTCTGAAAAGATAAGTCCCAACTTTGATAACACCCTGTATACTCAAAAACCTTAACAACTATCCTTCTATGGAAGTGACATGAAACAAATTTAGCCTTTAGTGGTCGAAAAATAGAAACTAAATAGCTCCACTTTTATTAAAAAAAAATCGAATGCGCTTTTAACAGTTTTGACCTTCTACGATTTTCGAAAGGAATCCACCTCCAACTACATCCTGATGGGGGCAGAGTACTGGTTATTTCAAAAACGTCCGTCCTTTATGCCGGACCCTGTATATTTTGAAGTAAAAATTATTTCGCTGTCTTGGATTTTTTCATCACTCTGTGCCCATTATTTCTTCTGCAGCCTGATTATTGTAGTGTTGGACAGGCGTGTACCTGAGAGGGCGGTTATCGGGTTAAACCAAAACCCCCTCCCCCCCAAATTTAAAAAAAATTCAATAGAAAATATCAACGGTTAAGACGGAGTTACACTTTCAATGTAGATAATAATTTTAACTAATTTAATTAGCAACTAAGTATTAGCAAATCACAGCGAAATATTAAACAACATTACTAGCGCGAAAACACGCACATGTGCGTAAGCATGAAGCTCTAGCCCAGCGGCAGTACGAAGAGAAACTTATAGTGTAGATACAGGAAGGAAAAATCATGACAACACATGCATCGATACTAATTCTTCATTTCATCAAACCAACAAAACAAAATCAAAACAGTAACTCAATTTTCCCAACATTTTGGCAACAAAACCAAAACATTCAGACAAATAGTTTGCTTCTTTCGTTTATCCTTATGGCTTCTGCGCGTTAACACAATTAGCCAGCATATTATGGGGACTGCAACGAGGCCTGGCTCTTGGACATGTTACAGTCCAAAAAGTAAAGCGTCACTTTGCTTCTTCCAACGACGCTTCTACTTAATCAAAACTCGAAGATATCATAATAATTAGGTAAAAAGATTAATACCGCGTATTACACTGTATCGACGATTTAAGAATACTGACCAGGATAAGGGCTCCTGCACCGACCCCCATGCTAAGATTTAGTAGACAGAAGGTCACTGTTGCCCTAAATGAATGGGCTTTTTTGAATTGGCGAAAGACCAGTTGTTAGAGAGAGATGACCGCATGGAAGCGAAAAGGATAAGCGCTGTACGCCATTTTTGAAGAAGGCAACTTTTTGGGGTTCAGATATTTATCACGACGTATAGAATTCATTATACTCAGCATAATGGTCGGACATTCAGACTTTCACCAGGTCCGGTAGGTTCGACAAAAAAAAGGGCTGTCCAAGAGGTCAGGAGTTCTGCAAGGTCAACAAAAAAAAAAGCAAATGTGGTCTACTTGCCTAACTTCGCCACCCCATCACTACTAACACTACTTCTATAGGGTGCCCCAATAAGAACGATAGGAAAGAAAAATTAAATAAAACAGCAACGGTTTGAGATATCAAATTGGTTTTGGCTTTATTTTAAAGCTACATCCATGACATTATGTATGGAATAGAACATCATTCAAATGTCTGCCTCGGACTGGCAGAGCTTCAAGCGTTCGGTCCCATTTCGGATGACATTTTAGAGCATTTGCGGTGTTATGTCGTTGATGGCTACTCGAATATTGTTTTCGAGGGCATCTAAAGTGGCTGGTTTGTTGGAGTAGACCAATGATTTGACGTACCCCCAAAGAAAATAATCGAGAGGTGTCAAATCATACGATCGCGGTGGCCAATCAATGAACGCTCGTCTGGTGATGATGCAGTCGCCAAATTTCTGTCGAACAACTTCGAGCGTTGCGTCGCTTGTGTGGCGCGTGGCTCCATTCTATTGGAACCACATGTCGGTAATATCGATGTTGTCGAGCTATGGTCACAGAAGTTCTTCCAATATCGCTCGGTAGCGTGGCCCATTGGTTGTAACGGTGTCTCCTTCCTCATTCCGAAAGAAATAAGGATCGATGATGCCGCCATGCCACAATCCGCACCACACATTCGATTTTTTCGGGTACTGGACCACTTCTTCGGTCATTTGTGGATTATTCACAGCCCAGTAACGACAATTCTGCTTGTTGACACAGCCACTGAGGTAAAAATAATTGGGTGCGTCTGAGAACATGATTTTTTGGCCAAAATGAGTATCTTCGTCCAACATTTGTAGCGCCCAATTTCCGAAGTCACGGCGACGGCCTATGGTCATCCGGCTTCAATTGTTGCGTCAGCACGATCTTATACGGGTACAGTCCCAAATCCAAACGCAAAATTCGCCGAGTTGTCTCTTGGGGGAGGCCCAATTCCGCGCCTCGGCGTCGATACGACAGATTTGGGTCGTCATGAACACTGGCCGCTACGGCGCGCGGCGGCGATATTTTCTTCACGTTGACCAGTTCGCATTCGGGTTAGTTTCTTTAAGTTAAGTGTACTCACGTTCAAACTTTTCCACGCTGCGACGAATTACCTGCTCACTGAAGCCATGATGAGGGCCGAGTTCACGACGAAATGCGCGTTGCGTATTTACAATTGAGCCGGAATTTCCGTAGTATTTTTTAAATATTAAATTTAAAAAACGATCGGCAAGCGTGAAACGATCCATGATGAGTTGTCAAAGCTTACTGAACATTTTGACAGCTGGATGAAGTTTGTACCTTTAACAGCTATATAGATATCTCTATTAAAGGGGTGATACACGTACGAACTTAAAGTACGCGGTTTTTAAGTTCGCGAACTTACTCGGCTCGACGCGGTGACACACGAGTTATGTGGTTGTAAATGACTGTACTATTATATTATTATTGCTGACTTCATATAAAACCTATATCTGTAAACGTTAGAGAGATCAACAGAGTTTACCTCCATATTATTTTGACGCTTTTGAGTCAGTCTGTCTTGAGCTCTCAAACGGTTCGGTCCCAAATAAATTGTATTATTTGATCGGGAAATAAATTTTTTAAAAACAAAGTTTAAGTTCTCGACCACTTAATTGGCGCAGCAACGCAGTAGGATTCCTAGAGGCATTCGTTCGAAGAAAAACCGTGAGTGTCAACTCTTTGCTGGGAAACCAACCTACGACGAGCCGAGAGCCCAGAAAGAAGCAGGACCGCAGGTGCCCTTTGTTCTGGAACAGCCCACGTCCACTTGAAGGATCCTAGGCCAAGAAGGAATGAAGTACTGGATCTATCAGTAAGTGCTCATTGTATCCTATTTCTTTCGTATGACAGACTCACCCCGACCTGTACATCCTGAAGGTGATAGTGCAGATCAACTCGCTAATTACTTAGCAAACTTAGATTTAGGGACAAGAGAAACAAGAGAAACAGAAAACCCAAGTAACAATTTAGCAATAATCATGACCACCCCTAACATAAGTAGACATAGTGTGCCTTCCTTCGATATCAAGCTTTTACAAATAATTCCTGATTTCGATGGAAATCCATGTAGATTATATAGATATTTAGAAGTAAGTACAGATTTATTAAATACATATTGGAATCCAACTGAACCCGATTGTGTACAAAATAAAATTTTACTTCACGGCATTTTTTCCAAATTATCTGGTGCGGCAGAGCAGGTATTTTCTCTTAGTGGAAGTTCTAATTGGGACACAATAAAAAATTTACTTATCTCACATTTTGGTGATCAAAGAAATGAGAGCAGCTTAATTTCAGATATGACAGCTCTTAGACAAAATTCTAATGAAAGTTCTTTGCAATTCTATTCAAGGGTTGTAGCCATGTTAAATCACTTACACAATTATGTCAGTATACATGAAACGATTGATGCTATCAAGGCGAGTAAGAAAGCTCTTTTTGATAGTCATGCATTGCATACTCTTTTAGTAGGGTTAAAGGAACCACAAAGTTCTATGATCCGATCTATGAAACCTAATAATTTGGCTGAAGCTCAAAGGTACATTTTAGAAGATAATAATATTCGATATTTACAAAAATCTAGTAGTAGCAACTATTCAAGCCCACCTATGAATAAACCGTTACCACCACCACTTCCGCCCAAACCGCAATTTCAAATGCAACAAAATCAATTTTTCAGACAGCCTATGCAGTCTACTCCTCAATTTAGGCCTCAACCGAATTTTAACCAGCAATTTCCTAGAGGTCCCATTAATATTGTTCAGAAACCAGGGGGCATCCCTCAAAGATTTCCAACAAATGCTCAAGTTTTTGGCCCTAAGCCCAATGTAAATGTATGGAAACAACCTCCACCTCACCGTATTCCATTTAAACCTACCCCAATGAGTGTTCAAACACAGCTTAACAGGCACAGACCTGACGCCCAAAGTAATCGTTTTAGGCCATCTGGTCCAAGAAACTTTACTTTTGAAGAACTTCACAATGTAGAAGGAGAAACGTATGACCAAAATTTTGAATACTATCCTTATGACAACTATTATTCAGAATATTACCCAAACGACGAAAATCAGTCAGAAAGTGATAATTATTACTATTCGTATCCAAATGAACCCCCTTCAAGTTCTGAAAATAATCAAATCTCTGAAGAAGAAAATTTTCAAGTAGCCACGCCCATAATCGAGGAAACTTAATTGACCTCAACACCATATATGACAAAACCGAGCTACCCTATATAGAAATAGCCAACCCTCCATTAAAACTATTAATAGACACAGGTGCCACAAAATCATTTTTGAACCCTGAACTTGCGTATAAATATTTTCCAAAAAATATATACAAGGAACCCTTTGAAGTAACTTCTGTATTCCAGCATTCAAAAAGAGATTATTGTGCAGAAATTTCCGCCTTTCCAGAGTTTAATATGAGTGAACCAATTAAATTTCATTTGTTTAAATTTCATAAGTATTTTGATGGTCTTATTGGTTTAGATATTTTGAAACTTTTAGAAGCGCATATAGATCTTGGTAATTCTATTTTGCATACCAAGCATGCCAAAATTCCAATTAAATTTCACGATCTAAGAAATCGACTTTTATTTTTCATGGAAATTGAACCCCACACAGCGGCTCACGTCAAAATTCCCGTAAATACATTTGACGGTGATATTTTGGTACCCCCATCCAAAATCAATGAATGCATTATTCGAGAAACTTTATCTAAAGCAGTAAATGGTTATGCCTCAGTAAGTCTTGAAAATACGAGCGAAAATTCTCAGGAGATAACCTTATATCAACCTCTAGACGCCTTTGCTTTTAACTCTAACAATTATACATTGTTTAGTGCTATCGTAAATGCACCTGAGACGGATGCGTTATCGCGACGGGAAATTCGAAATCTAATTCGCACTTCTCATCTCAATGATGAAGAAAAGGCTCATTTAATTAAATTATGCGAAGCATATAATGATATTTTCTATTACGAGGGAGATCCGTTAACTTTTACTAATGAAATTAAGCATCATATTAGAACGACAGATGAAATTCCTGTGCATACTAAATCATACCGTTATCCTCATATGCTTAAGACTGAAATTCAAAATCAGGTTAAATCCCTTCTGGATCAAAACATCATCAGGCACTCCAATTCCGCGTACAATTCTCCAGTCTGGCTCATTGCAAAGAAGGCTGACGCCAGTGGTAAGAAAAAATGGCGCATGGTAGTTGATTATCGGAAATTAAACGAAAAAACTATTGATGATCGATATCCCATACCCTGTATTTCTGATATCTTGGATAAATTAGGTCGATGTAATTATTTCACCACCCTAGATTTAGCTAGCGGGTTTCATCAAATCGAAATTGCCCCGGAAGACATCCCAAAAACAGCTTTTAGCGTAGAAAACGGTCACTACGAATTTTTACGTATGAGTTTTGGACTTAAAGGTGCTCCTAGCACGTTTCAGCGTGTCATGGATAATATTTTAAGAGGATTAGATAATACCATGGTTTACATGGATGACATTTTGATTTATTCGACAAGTCTCCAAGAGCATATAGTTTCATTAAAAAAAGTCTTTCAAAGATTAAGGGAAACAAACTTGAAAGTACAACTTGATAAATCGGAATTTTTAAAAAAAGAAACAGCATTTTTAGGACACGTCGTCACCCCAAAAGGAGTAAAGCCAAATCCTGATAAAATAACAGCTATTTTGAGATATCCATTGCCAAAAACAACTCGTGAAATCAAACAATTTTTAGGACTAATTGGATATTATCGTAAATTCATAAAAGATTTTGCAAAAATTACTCGTCCCTTAACCCAATGTTTGAAAAAGGGAGCTGTAATTAAACACGATGAAAAATTTCTCAAAGCTTTTGATCATTGCAAGAGTCTTTTGACCAATGAACCCTTGTTACAATACCCAGATTTTGAAAAACCCTTTGTACTAACTACTGATGCTAGCAATTTCGCTATTTCAGCAATTTTATCTCAAGGTCCTATTGGCTCTGACAAGCCCATAGCTTATGCTTCAAGAACTTTAAATGAATCTGAGCAAAATTATAGCGCAACTGAAAAAGAATGCTTAGCTATTGTTTATGGTACTAAATATTTTCGACATTATCTATTTGGGAGGAAATTCAAAATTGTAACAGATTGTAAGCCCTTACAATGGTTAATGTCCTTAAAAGAACCGAATTCAAGATTACAAAGATGGCGTTTAAAATTATCTGAATTTGAGTATGAAGTAATTTATAAAAAGGGAAAAGAAAATAAAAATGCTGATGCACTTTCGCGTATACAGCTAAATGCGAATGAAACTGAACCACAACCCTCTACATCCCAAGCTCAACAGTCAGAATTTGAAAATGATTCTCCATTTTTCCAATATATGAAAACATTTAATAAAGATTTTTCGGACAAACCTATTGATGATGATAGTTGTTCTTTAGGAAATAATATTGATCAAGATCCATCAATACGAGATTTGCGTGAATTAGGCGATAGAATGGAAGATATAACTGTTCATTCATCTGATGAAAGTCCCGTACAAGAGATTAACCCTGTAGAAAAACCAATTAACGTATTTAAATATCAAATTTTTATAAAACGAGCTAGTCTATCAAGAAAGTTCACCCTTCAAAAACTGTGGAATCCGACAAAATATCTATACACCCTGTATATTGTTAAAGATGATCTTACACCCGTATTAACATTTTTAAAAGATTACGGTCAACCAAAAAGTACGTACGCCTTTTACTTTGAAGATAACGATGGTGATATTTTATATAAAAAATTATGTAGCCTCGTATCCACCATCTTCAGACATTCGACATTTAAATTAATTAAGTGTAACAAAAAGTTAGAAAACGTCACTGAAGTTTTAAGACAAGCAGAAATAATCACATATAATCATGAAACTAAAACCAATCATCGTGGTATCACAGAAACCACTAATCAAATTAAAAGAAAGTATTATTGGCCTCAAATCGATAATGATGTAAAGTCATATGTCAATACATGTCATATTTGCCAACTAGGAAAATATGATAGACACCCTCCTAGAATTGAATTTGAAGTTACCCCAACGCCAAAAATGCCATTCCAAATTATCCACTTAGATGTTTATCAAGCGAATAATAAGAAGTTTTTGACAATAATTGATAACTTTTCGAAATACGCCCAAGCTTTTCCAATTGATTCAGCTGATGCTATTTCAGTAGTTGATAGTTTAGTAAAATTTCTCTCCTTTCATGGTTTACCAATTCAAATAGTAGCTGACTCAGGCACTGAGTTCAATAACTCATTAGTGAAAGAGTTTGCAAAACTTCATAGAATAAAGTTGCATTATACAACTTCAAAAAATTCTAACAGCAATTCGCCTATCGAGAGATTCCACTCCACTATAACAGAACATTTAAGAGCCCTTGCACTACATTTTCCGAAAAAGGACGTTACTGCCCTTATGCCCTATGCAATTCTTGGTTATAACAATTCAATACACTCAGTTACGAAACGAAAACCAATAGAAATTATAAATGGTCATTTAGACGTTAGAGATCCTTTCGATCTAGATGTAGATAGAGAGCTAATGAATAATTATATTCAACAGCATAAAAATAGAACAAAATTAATTTACGCCCTTATACATGACACTTCGAAATCTCACAAGGAAAAGGTAATTAGTAAAACTAATGAATCGCGAGAAAAACCAGCTGATTATACAAAAGAAGCTACAGCTTATAGACGAGACGCGAAGTCCCGAGGTCAGAAATTAAAACCACCCTTTGTTAAAGAACAAATAATGGCTGATAAAGGTATAAAATTAAAAACTACCCGAAATATATACCACAAAGGTCTTTTCAAAAAACCCAGGAAAAAAGTAACTAAAAATTTGTTACAGGGTGATACTTCACTTGACAGTGCATCTGACGAGTCAGACCACAGTGCAGGTCACCAACCTTAAGTCAAACCCAGGTATCCTACCCTTCCGACTGGGAGACGCAAAAGTTAAGGTCGGAACACATACATTTTTACATTATGTAGATCTTGAACCGATTAATAATGAGCTGAATTCTTTAAGTACAGAATTACAACAATTACAAGACGCAGCTGAAAGAAATCGTTATAATATAGGTTTTATCCCAGAAAGTCATTTAGTTGATATAGAAAAACATGTAGTATATTCAATGACAAGTTTAAAAAATAAATTCAAGTCCATTTACCCTGCTTGGAATAGCCAAAATCGTATTAAAAGAGGATTGATAAATGGATTAGGTTCAATCATTAAAATGATTTCAGGAAATTTAGATGATGATGATGCTAAAAGATATGATCAGGCTATTGAAGTATTACAAAAAGATCAGGATCATGTAATTAATACAGTTAATCAACAAATTTCTTTGACCCAAGAAGTTCTTAAGAATAACAATAAGACTTTTACATTGATGGTACATAACCAAGCTACGTTAAAGCAAGCCTTGGAGGAAATGCAAAAGAACAATACCTATTATTTTACAATTTTGGATACATTGCTTCAATTAAAGTTCAATTTAGATACACTGCTGTCCATAATTGATACTTTGGAAAATGCCATAGCATTTGCCAAAATTGGGTCATTGCACCACAGCATAATTTCTATAGACGAAGTGAAATCAATATTCAATGAATTAATAAAACATCACAGAAAAGATCAGTTAGTATATTCAAAAATAGAAGATATACATAAGTTATATGACGTAATGTCAGTAGAAGCATACTTTTCCAAAAATCGAATAGTTTTTGCGTTACATGTTCCACTATTACATGTAGATAAATTCAAGCATTATCATCTTTACTCTATCCCCACCTCAAACCTAACTACCATCATTCCCAAAAATTCCTATTTTACAATGAGCACCACAATGTACCAGTATGACGCAAGCCAATGCCAACTGATAGATGAAATCTACATCTGTCATGAGAACAACCTGATCCAAGCCACAGAAGAAGAAGAAGATTGTTTGTTTGCCATCCTGCAAGTTAAAACTGAAAAGCCAAAATGCAAAAATGTTCCTGTATCCATTCGAAAATCCCTGATTGAAGAAGTTTCTGATTCTAAGTACATAGCCATTTTTCCAGAATCAGAAAAAGTACTACTAAAATGTGATCAAGATGACGTCATTGAGCTACAAGGCATTTATCTACTCGAGGTGCCTTATCAATGCAGCATACAGACAAAGGACTACATCTACAAGAACGAAAAGGGAGTAACTATGGAGAAGCCCTTATTACTTCCTGCAGTGAAAACCTTCCAGTACTCAGAAAACTCCAAGAAAATTGTGCTTCAACACATATCGTTGGACAAACTTCACAGTTTAGAAGAAACAGCTGACCAGATCCAGGCGATAGTTCCAGAAGCACCTTCGCACCCTTACACATGGAGTCTACCCCTGTATGCAATACTAGTTCTGGGCATTGCATACTTTGTTGCTAGAAAGGTCTACCCATTCCAGAGAGGCCAAGGATCAAGCAGAAGCCACCAGTACTTCGAGGTCCAGGTTCAACCCTCGAAGCCAGAAGTTTTGTTCACACCCTCCAAAACTTCATCTTAAGAGGGGAGGAGTTATGTGGTTGTAAATGACTGTACTATTATATTATTATTGCTGACTTCATATAAAACCTATATCTGTAAACGTTAGAGAGATCAACAGAGTTTACCTCCATATTATTTTGACGCTTTTGAGTCAGTCTGTCTTGAGCTCTCAAACGGTTCGGTCCCAAATAAATTGTATTATTTGATCGGGAAATAAATTTTTTAAAAACAAAGTTTAAGTTCTCGACCACTTAATTCACGTGAAGCTGAAATCACTCATTTTGATAATTTTCCTAAATAAACAAAACTTTTAACAAACGCCAAACACAACAAGCGTTGCGCATCGAGGGCCTGCCAAAACCAAGTGGTGGCTCGTGGCTCGCAGTACGAGCTGCGACCAGCTACGAGCAAGATTTCAAACCAGTTGGCTCGCCGGCGGTTTGCGCGACGGTTTTAAAGTACGCGTACTTACGGTGACACACAGGCGAAAAAGGTCGTCGAGCCATAAGTACGCGTACTTGCTCGTACGTGTATCAGCCCTTTTAGAAAACCTATCACTTCTTTTGGGGCACCCTATACCACTCCACATCATTCCTCCGACATTCTATTATCGATTTTCAAAATAAAATTCAATTACTTCCAGCAGAAAGGTGAAAAGAAGATAAGGAAGCAACGGAGATAATTTAAATGGATCTTCGTGATCTAAAAAATTATAAAATGTTGAAAAAACATATCTTCCCAAGTTTCAAAAAAAAATAATGTTCACGCCTGTGCATCCATCTACATCCTGAAGCTAAAGTCAAAGTCCAAATTAATTTAAGGCCATTTACCACTCTATGGAAAATAATGTCCAGATTTAAAAAACACTATGAGACCTTTACCTGTACATATGATCATATCCAAAGGTCTGATTAGAACCTAAAATTATCATTCATTTCGAGTTCCAGGGTCATGCCTATGAAAAATCAATTTGAACCCATGATCCTTTTAAGGCCATAACTGTATATCTATTTAGTCTTTCCCTTCAAATATTTTTTCATAATAAACTTGATATGTGAAGACATTTCATTTGTCTGGATAATTTGGCATTTGGTGTTTTTTTTTTTAATTACAAAGCCCCCGGCGGAGGGTGCTTGAGGGAGTTGATCTCCCCCATACAAATATAATAAACCTAACTTGTCATTCCAACATCTAGTAACTGAATTGTTTGTTAATTCCAGAAAGTGTTTATAAGCGAAACCTTAAGAATAGTCCTGATACAAGAATAAATAAAAATTCTACATTTTTTTGCACCACATCATCAAAAAAAAACAGGATCATATAAAATAGCGATATATTTGTTTTTTAAATATATAATCACAATTCAATCTCTAAATATAAATTACAAAATATCGTGCACATTACAGATTAGCAGAGATCATTACATGACTACTCAAATGCATTTACCTGCAACCTGCACTGTTTCATGTATTGCGCAAAGGGAAACGTCATATCACTCGATGTAACAAAAAGTATATCAACAAAAAAGGCAGCTTTAAAGGAAGAATAAAATAAATAAAAAGGCAACTATAAAAAAGTATACTACATAATCAAAGAATATGTAACCGAAGTTGTTGCTCAGTATTGTTTTTGAATTAACATGTGGTCAAATGAAATTATGAATAATGAAGAAATACATATGAATTTCAAAAACTGCACTATTTTAAAAATTGTTCAAATTCAGTAGAGACTGGCAACTTATTGAAGTTGTCAATAATAAAATTATGGACAAATGACGAAAAACAAACCTTTGTTTTTTCTTAACGGGGCTCAAGGGACAGTCGCGTTTAACTCCACGTTTTCAATGCTCGATGGAGGTGTAATATAACTTTTTATTGTTGCTGCTGACCTTTCAAAATTTAACAAATTATTTGTGGCCTTATATGCGTATGTATGTGAATACAATACGGAAAATAAATTTGAAAGTCTGTGTAACATTACTAAAACGTAAAATTACAACCAATATAGTTTTGGATCATCCCTTCTCACTTGCAACTTCACTACATGTCGGTAGATGTTCAATGCAGGGCCCAATTTCAAATTGAGGTTTGTCAATACGTCCATCCTTTTGAGAAGAAGCAACGAACGGCCATCAATCTCCTAGAAAAATAAGAAAATATGTCAATATTTTATGAGTGAACATCTACAGGGTCAGGTACAGGCCAATCGGGTGACGTTATTTTTTTTGTATAGCCCGTACCCAGAGACCCATCCGAAACACCCCATGTACTTATGTGTAGCGATTATTCATAGTTTTCGAGTGATGATTTTTTTTAAACTTAGAGATTTTCCAGTTTTTCCAAGAAATCTTCAAAAACAAAAATTATTTTTGGCTTTTATTTTTTCTGTAATTATATTCAGTATGAAGCCTATTTTAATATCCAATACCTGTACCTGTACATCCGACCAATAATTAAGTACATTTAGTACATTATATAGGCATAAATGTGATTCTGACATTGTTCTATATGATCCTGTGATGATCGGAAAAATAATACTTTAACAAACAACTACAGATGAAAAGCATGCAAATATTCGTGATCAGAGAATAAGCTAGTTTTGTCAGTGCTTGTTCTATTGCATCATATTACTTGGATGACTGATGTACAAGTATTTCATACAAGAATACCTTTCGAATAACTCAATAACTGCACCCCAGGTTAAAAACAACACTACTATTCGCAGTACAGTACAAATTGGTGAACTTAGGACAATCAAAAAGACAAGTATCATAAGGGCCGGTTGTACTATGGAAGCTTCAGCTTCGGCTTAAGGTAAGCCGACGTTAAACCACGTCAGTGGCAAAATGTCCGTTGTACAATGCTAGCTTAACCCCCCACTCCAAGCTTAACACGAGCTTACGTAAGCCGATGCTCAACGCGAGCTTAGCTGAGGTTTAAACCTAACCTGGTATAAAAATGACATGATTTGTCAAGAATGAACCTTCAAATTGCTTATCACTTTATTAGGTCAAATTATTTGGAAGATTTGTGTCTAATTTAACAAAGAGAGCGAACGAAAGGACAGAGACAAAAACGGTCGTTGCCAAAATTTGACACAAACTGTCATAAGTGCCTAACCAAAAAAGGTAATTTTTCAGATCATTATGTCAGTATGCTCTGTTACCTGATACTTTAAACTGGCTTGACGTCTATTTGTTAGGTATCAGCTGACGAAGAAGTGTATCTCAAATTTAATTTTTTACTAGTGGTGTTGATTGGCAATCCTGCGGCCAGGACCGTATTAGTAATGTTCTTATTTAATATCTCATTGCCAAAAAGTAATGACTATTGTTGTAAACAAGAAATTGCTTCATTATCCAGAAATTCGCAGCAAAAATGGTTAGTTGAAGGAAATAGATTATTTTATTGATTTGTATATTGTTAGAGACTATCAAAATACACCTATATTTAGCAATAAGGATGATTCAATGAATAGCTTGCATCTCTAGTGGGATATTTATTGGTTGAAACGTACAAGGTACAATTGGAGAAAAGTATAAATTAAGTACGTGGAGTCAAATCAATATAAGGCAGTTTAACTGAAGCTTAAGCTAAAACTGCTTTTATCTTCATTTTTACCTCATTTAAGGCGTACAAAATCATCATCGTTCAGACCAGCCATACTGATATACTGAAAGACACGCCGGATTTTCCGAGAAAATGTAAAATAAGCATAGATCTCAGAGCATAGACGAAAACGTCACCAAGTGTCAATTACTTGTTATTAGTAGTACTTCCACTCAGTACAGCCCTGCATTCTTTCAAAGCTTAAAATTGATACGTCAAGACTCAGTTTGGGGTATTTTTAGTTATCATCAGCCGAACAGCTGTTCGTTGTTGACACGGCTGACAGTTTAAAGTATCGGGTAGCAGGGTATACGTATTGCTTCATTGATGCCAACTGTAGTGAATTTCATTATCAACCTGGTTTAACTAAGCCGACGATTGTACAACGGGTGTCGACTTTAAGCCTGAGCTTAGCTAAGCTTAGGCTTAACAAAGCTCGTGCTAAACCCGCATTTGTACAACCGGCCCTAAGTATCTCATGATTGACAAATTTTACTTGGATATTGGATAGTCCTTAACATCTGAATTTCAATGGACAAGAGAGGTCATTGCAGTGAGATGAGTCATTACCACCACACCAAGCTCAGCAGGACCTATCTAGGGAGGGAGCTTTGTTAAACCTAAGCTTAGCTAAGCTCAGGCTTAAAGTCGACACCCGTTGTACAATCTCGGCTTAGTTAAACCTGGTTGATAATTAAATTCACTACAGTTGGCAT
This sequence comes from Callosobruchus maculatus, assembly GCA_951848785.1. NCBI lineage: Eukaryota > Metazoa > Arthropoda > Insecta > Coleoptera > Chrysomelidae > Callosobruchus > Callosobruchus maculatus. The sequence goes on from CATOUR010000029.1 coordinate 7,212,954, forward strand.
CAATGAAGCAATACGTCAACGTACTGACATAATGATCTGAAAAATTATCTTTTTTGGTTAGGCACTTATGACAGATTGTGTCAAATTTCGGCAACAACCGTTTCCGTCTGTTCTTTCATTTGCTCTCTTTGTTAAATTAGACACAAATCTTCCAAAAAGTATGACCTAATAAAGTGACAAGCAATTTAAAGGTTCATCCTTGACATATCATGTCACTTGATTAAGGTTAGGTTTAAACCTCAGCTCGCATCAAGCTTCAGCTTACGTAAGCTTGTGTTAAGCTTGGAGTGGGGGGCTAAGCCAGCATTGTACAACGGACGTTTTGCAACTGACGTGGTTTAACTTCGGCTTACCTTAAGAAGCTAGGTAGACACCTTTATATGTATGTATTTGCCATGTAAAACACGGACTCACAAATTCCCGCACAACTCACTTTATTTTCAAACTATAATATATTTAATATTTCAGAAGGCGATAGTTAAGACCTTAATGAATGACAATTATTTTCGATTTTATCAAAAAAGTTTTTTAATGTGCAAAAAAACTCGCAATTCAAAATCATACATTCTATAAATGCCTGTAATTTAACAACCAAACACGATATCAAAAAAAGGCTAAATAGTTGCACAAGCGCAAGCTTTCTTCAATTTGCTTTTTGAATCATTACTGTAGGTTTAAAGCTAACGTCAGGAGCTTGGAAATGCGAAATTCATTTTTATAGTGACCTTTGGACTTTTTGACTTATCTCCCCTCATTTTAGACACACACACTGGAGAAAGGGAACAGGCGGCCACGCCTCCTCGCTAACACGGGAATACGTCTTATCTTGGATTCTCAATTTCGCGCGCTATACCCTAGACCCTTAAGCCAAAGCTTAAGCTTGCATTGTACAACCGGCCCTAAATTAGCCTTGTCACAATGACGATTGAAATGAAATATTGTCAAGCACAGAACTTTATTGACAATAAAAGCCCTTATTAGTTATTTTGGAAAGATTGCTATCGTAACATGAAAAAATCGTTTCTATGTTACGACATACCTGTTCTCTGAATACCTTTGACTCCTCTGGAAACCATTGCGCGAAATAATCGGCCACCTCGTCGGCCGTCCAATGTGTGGCGTCTGGAATGCTAGGGTCGATGTTGTCCTCCACATCTGATTCGGACTTGCGATCTTCGTCTGTGGAGTGGCGTCCATTTACCAAAGACCTAGTGGCGCCTTCCCTGGTGGTTTGGGGGCTCAATTGGGGCGGCGGCGTTGGCGTGAGTGGCGGTGACACAGCGTACGAGGAGGACGACGAGGACGGTGGGTTGCTTATATCGTTGGTATCTGAAAAAAATAAATATATTATAAAACAAGCCTAAAACAATGAAAAAAACTGCTATCTGGATCAATGAGATGTTTGAAGTATTACCAAAGTTTACGGAATACATATAAGTTGGATCACCCTCCGTCGGCACTTTGAAGAACTCGCATGAAAGCGATGCCGCGGTCGCACGCGCCAGTTAGTTTTTGCGTTGTTTTTTGCTCAAGTACGAGGGTCTTTTAGCGGGGACTTGCTAACGCCTGGGTTGTACATATATACGAGGGGCATTGAAAAACTATGTATTGACGGCCGCTTTAGACATACAAATACAAATATAACGTTTATTTTGCTAATGCACTAAGTTACATAAATGGATATCAAAAATAAAGCCTAGTAAAACTATTACTAATGAATCTCAAATGATTTCACATATTGTAGCTCTTTCGTAGATAAGTAAAAACTGATGGTTCAAAGCAGCTGTAGAATTTTTACTTTAATGTTTTGTTTATTTGGCTTATTTTTGAGATCACAGTACGGTACAGTATATACGAACTCGTATGTACAATTTTAAAAGATAATCATGTGGAAATGCTTTACATGGATATGAATAAATTATTTTTGACATTTTGCCTTTCAGTGTCATTCCAATTGCTACTGCAGAAACTAAATTGTTAAAGTTATCAATTACAATACAATACAATTTACAATGTCCCTGGGTGGTATGGTAAGATCACTGAATGAATATTTTGTCTCACTATACTATACGCTTTTAGCGTGATACAATCCTTTAAGCACCTGTAGCTCTTGAACTAATCACTTTAGACCCCAAGTGTGCTAGTTTGTTGGAATTGTTTTATCGGAAGGAACACAGGCACAAATATACGGGATGTCCCATTAATAATTTTGAATCGAATGTCACGTGACCAACAAAAAATACCTTGTTGGATAGTACAATAAAAAAAGACACAACATCTGCTGTAATTTACATGCCCAAAATTATAATTCTTAATTCTCTACTACTGCCCAGTTCCGACATATTTCTTGTCATAATCGTATCCCTTACATTTCAAGGTTTGCCACAAAATAAGATGGATCTGATTGTCATTCTCCATCCGTTAGTAAATTTAAATTTATTGGTAATATCTTTTCTCGCGAAATTGATTACTCCCAAACTTCTAAAAAGATTATCCATTTCCTGCAAACAAATCCGAGATAACAAAATCCGATATTTTTGAGACACTGTATACACTTCGCGTTAAACACGTTCAACCTTTACTTTGCGCCGCCCCGTATCTCCCGGCTGACGTCGGTACACTGCTACCGATGTACCGGGGAGACGGGGCAAGGGGCAAGCCGTTTTGATATTTTTGCGGAGTGATCCAACTTATATGTATTCCGTAAACTTTGGTATTGCCCTATCTACAGGGTGTTTACGATCTTAATGCCGTTATGTAAAGTACGAATATTACACATCATTGTAATGCCTGTGCACAAATATAATACGAATATCCCAAATTTGAAGTTTCAAAAAAAAAATCGCAACATTTTCTGATAACACAGAATATGCGGCAACAAGTCTAGAGATAATAACATTTGTTTACATAGTGAATATCTCCAAAAACACCTGACAGAAACTAGGGCGAATACTGGGCAATGTTGTTGGATTATGATTTTGCAGTCATACTTTTTTAATTTCTTTCTGTTTAACTATGCGTTAACTAGTGAAATGGTACCGGGGTTTCAGGTTCGAAATATCATGATCTATTGTTCCTCCAAATTAATGCACTAAGATCGTAAACACCCTGTATACCTATTAGCATTGTCCTATGATTTTTCTAAAACAGGTCACTTTCTGAGATGAAGTAAATGGAAAAGTGTTACCTTAGCCATCATAGCACAAAAGGAGCTATTGATTTTGTTTTGTTTTTCATAGAAAGCCCATAATATTTGTAAACAACTTCATGTCACGCTGTATGTTCTATAATTCTAGTGATAACTTAAATTTCTTATACGAAACATGTAAGATATGTACTATTTGTAAAAAAAAGACTAGGCAATACTTAAAAAATTGCAACAACTACTGATTGACCTTAAAATGCATTTTATATACACAATAACTGCGCTCCAACATGACTACAATAACCATTCTTATTTTTATAATGGTTTCAAAAAACCAAATGACTATAAGCACAGCTGTTAAAAGTTCAAGCATTACGACTTTCATTCAGTTTAATGCTTCAGTTCAGTTCAATTTGCAATCTTTTAACTTTTAGTAGTATGAGAATACAGCTACAGCTTCTAATTTATAAAATATACAGTAATGTCCGCCTATAATGAACCCGCTTTTTGCGAACTTTCGTTTATAACGAACCAAATCTAGAGATACGAAACTTCGGTATTACGAAACGTGTATCAATTTTTTCGCAAATAACGAACTCTTTTATAATGAACTTTCGGATAAAACGAACCTTAAACTTTGATATTGTCGTAAGATCTGTCTTTTATAACGAACCTAAAACGGGATTTTATCGCAGGGGATTTACCGAGTTATTTCGATCGCAAGGCACCTGAAACGATATTTCACCGCTGGTGATTCCCGAATTCTAAAATAATCCATCTTAGATGGAATAAACTTCACTCATATGGCATGGCCAAGGGTATCAAAACAAACAATTTTTAATTGTTTTCAACACGGTGGATTCCTGAAAGTGGAAAATGATTTGGATTCAGACGATGACTTGACATTAGCCGAATGGCTGAAAAAAGTTGGTCAGGAAGATGAAAACAATATTCTAGACAATCTTCCTTGTTCTGAAAATGAGTTCAATGATTTTGTCCGTATTGATGATAATCTTGTAAGTATTGAATACTTGGATGATGATGCCATTGTCGCTTCTGTGTCTTCTTCAGTTTATATTGATAATGATGAGGAGGTAGACGATGAAGAACCTGTGAGTACAGAATTGAAACCAGTTCCAACCACATCAGAGGCACTTGCACGTATTGATAACGTTCGTCATTTTCTTCTGTCACGAAATACTCCGCAAAGTGTTTTTAATCAATTAGCCGAAGTAGAATTACATATTAATGATATTCATTTCACAAAAATAAAACGAACTAAAATAAAAGATTTTTTAAATTAGTCTCTTAAGAACAGTTGTTAATGTATCTACTATATTACAAAATATATTTCATATACCCTCATATCTATGTATTAATAAATTAATTAATAAAAAAACCACATCTTTTTTATATATCGTTTATAGCGAACTTCGCTTATAACGAACCGTTTTCCCTGGTCTCATGAAGTTCGTTATAACCGAACATTACTGTATTATAAAACGCAACTTTGCCGCTTAAAGTCTATGGAAACTTTAGAAAGCTGCATACGAGCAGTGGTGCCCACAATGTTTTCATTCTCTTCACGTCATGTGTCATATTTGAAACACGCCCAAAACGATTAAAAAAGCTGTTATCGAGATCAATGACATATTTGAAGTATTTACCCTATGTATACCTATTAGCATTGCCCTATGATTTTTCAGGTCACTTTCTGAGATGAAGTAAATGGAAAAGTGTTATCTTAGCCATAATAGCACAAAAAGAACAACTGATTTTGTTTTGTTTTTCATAGAAAGCCCACAATATTTGTAAACAACTTCATGTCATGTATGTTCTATAATTCTAGTGATAAATTAAATTTCTTATACCAAACATGTAAGATATATGTATTATTTGAAAAAAAAATGTAGTCAAGTTGATTGACTCAGTACTTCCCACACATTCCAATGATACCAGTTTTATTATTTTCCCACAGTATGAAACTATAGTGTAGATGCCGCGCTGCAACCAAATCGCCGCTCGCCTGACCGCGAAAAAAGTGTTTTATTCTACTAGGTGCCTCTTCCAGGTCAATGGACAACCTATCATGAATACAACAAATTTCTGAGTTTTTTAATGAGTATTTTTAGTTTTTTAATATTGCCGCGCCGCCAGTGAGACGATTTCTAAAAATCAGACGCGTTTTTCATCCTCACCAAAGTAGTAATACTGTGCCGAAATTTCATTAACATCAATTCAGTAATTTCAACATTATAAAATCGGAACAATTTAAAGCAATACTCGTATGTATACATCGGAAAATTCTCCAAGTCCCTTGGTTCCTGTAATACACAAGGCAATGTTCGGTTGGACCTACAAAAGTGTATTTATACCGCTAGGTCTTTCTCTCTCAAATCAGTAGACAGCCTATTATGAGTACAACACATTTTTCAGCTTCACAACTCCCCCCAACCACCTCAATTTCACCACCACCCAAAAAAAAAGTAGAAAATGATCAGGAACCCCTAAAAACGAAGTTTGAGACATATTTGAAATTTTTCGTTTTTTGCTAAGTACTCCGCCGCCCATGCACCGATTTTCAAAGTTGTAGCAACATTACCTACTATGACCCTACACCACATCACTACCTACCCAAATTTCATCAAAATCTATGCAGTGGTTACTGAGATTAGGAGGCTAGAAAAATGTCAACAGACAGACAGACAGACCGACAGACAGACAGACAGACAGACAGACCGACAGACAGACCGACAGACAGACCGACAGACAGACCGACAGACAGACCAACGGAAATGAGTGACATGGATTTTCGTTATGTAGGTTATGTATAGCATAAAACGCCCAAAAAGTATATTATCTTAAAATCGAAAATTTTCGCGATCACAATCACCTATCGGTGTGGGAAGTAAAAGACTGGGCAATACTTAAAAAAATTGCAACAACTACAGATTAACCTTAAAATGCATTTTACATACACAATTGCACTGCAACATGACTACAATAACCATTCTTATTTTTATAATGGATTCAAAAAAACTGAATGACTATAAGCAGAGCTATTAAAAGTTCAAGCATTAAGACTTTTATTTAGTTTAATGCTTCAGTTCAGTCCAATTTGCAGCTTTTAATTTATATTTTACACACAGTAATATTTGTCGCATAAATATAAGATAAATATCAAAATGATTACCTGAGATATTACTTTTATGACTATTATTAATTAAACTCTTGTGGCTGAAGGTGTTTCCAATATTTGATTGTATCTGATTGATCTTCAGTTCATCTGGCATCATACAATTGCAGCACAGCCATTTTTGCCCATTACGAATCTTTTCTGTAATTCTTGGTTGATGGCAGCTAGAATGGTATGCATCAGCACAAACAGAACATACCGTCAAGTAGCCCTGGAAATACAAAATAATTGATTTTTAAGAAAATCAACACACCTACTTAAAAAAATAATAATATAATTAGATAGATAACTTTTGAAAACTAAGCAGTCCTAGCAACTGGCATTGGCAGCTGCCCCCCCCCCCCTAGCAGGCTAGGTTGAGTTTAGGAGAGGTAGTTGATTAACCTTGTGCGAGTTCCCCATATGCGTTGGTTTGATAGCCAAAGATTCAGGCATATTGAAACCTGTTATTAATGTGTTACACTCAAAGACTATTGACATGGATACATGCATGAAGAATCATCATAGTTCGGTTTAGCCAGAACTGCAACTGCTAGTAGAACCCATTTACAAGTTCTGCAACATCGCCTCAACTACCAGTCTCTAGATTTTATGAAGCGATCAATTTTTCTTCTTTATCTTATATCCGCACTGGAACAATGTGTTGCTAATAAAAATTTGCCTACATTTGGTTTGATGTCACTACATCTTGGTGCTATGTTGAATATGTGACCGATTTATATTAAATAGGAATCACTTTTTTTGCCAATCCCACTATTAGGAAGCTGTCAATAATGAAGCCAAACTATGGTATGGCAGAACAAATATGTGACGAGACTTTTCCACTTTTCTGTGTACACGGAAAGTTAGTACATAAAAACTGAGATAAAATTGCAGGTGAACTACTGAAATAGTTTTGCAAAAAACCTCAATGTTTTCAGCTAATGTGAAAACTGTCTTCCATAATAAATGTTTTTGTACCATGCAACCTTTGGACTGAACTGTCAACACTCTGAAGAGCAAATAAAAAAAGGCCTTTAATATACAAATAATGTCTCCTCCTAGCCCTTGCAATATCAACTATTATTGACATTAACTTATGCAGTTTTTTATAAAAGTGTCCATAAAATTTTTCATGGGGAGCTTGACCCTCAAACTCACCCTTCACTATGCCCTTGATGTTATTAATACCCCTGTCTGCCCCTCCCATGCAAATTAAATTCTAGCTACGCCCTTTAGTCTTGGCATGACTGTCTACTGTTGTCATAAGTTTACTTGTATTAATGAACATTCTATATTTACATTCCCAAAATATACAATGTAATCTTGTCAAGAATATATTCATTTGAACTTACTGCATCAGAGGTTTCGAAACAAACTACACAAGTCTTGCACTGTGGACACTGCCAAGTGTTGTCTGGATGCATCTTTAACATCATGTCATCACCGTTCAAGCAACTATAGTGAGCTGAAATTAAAAACATCTCAAAGTCGGACCATTTAATAAAATGATATCAACACTACCATTAACTTGAAATTAAGATTTCAATGCAAATTGAAAATATTTTAGGTTTCTTGGAATAATATATTAATACACAATGGAAAACTTAACCAAACAAATATCGCTGTTTTTTTTGGAATTTTAGGTCAGTATTACTTTACCTACATATAATATACATTTAATGAAGATGATACATCTGTTGACCTCTATTAGGTACAATAAATGTAATATTTCCAATTGTTACCTTTGTTACTGCACTCTCGGCAAGCTACCATTTTATCATTTGGCCCTCGCTTATTCTGTAATCGGCAAACAGAACAAACACCCCCTTGCTCTCTACCATTACTAGATGTCCTGGACTCAGGACGACTATCATCGCTTGTCTTCACCATTTGTTTCTCAATTGTCGACTTGTTTAGAGACCCAATCGGTCTACCACGTTTCTTTGGAATATGAGTATCGGAAGGATCAAACACCTTCCTAGCTCTCTAAAATATGATTAATACAAGTTTTCAAAAGTGTATATTACAAAGGAAATCGACGTTTATATAACTGCAAACAATGCTCACATGTGAAAAAATTGTTCTACTGGAAAAGATCACAAAAATGTTGCCATATGTTGGTGCACTTTATGAAACTATTCTATAATTTCTATACATCTGATAAAACTGTTTGATCTATTTCAGTTACATACAATCAAATGAGGAAATATGGTACAAGTCATGGTACTATGACCCACAAATATAATTAAAACCCCAAAACTGAAAAGTAGTAAATATACTCAAAACCTAGGAAACTATTGCAATTGAATGGATAATCTTATGATAACTTTGAAATAAATATGTGAAACAAATTGATCAATACACCATTGTATTTATGAAAATAAAAACAGACAGTTTAGCACAATTTACTAATAAAGAATATTTTTACAGCAAAAATATTAGTCTAAAAGCATATGTAGGACTAGTTTTGACCCAATTAAAAAATACATTCAAATGGCTAAACAAACAAAAGCTTTACAACCACAAAGTTTGTAGTCTTATTATCATTGTCTTTTACTAAGTATTATTTAATTTGAAAACATAATTATTAGTATTAATTAATTTGTAAATGTAATGTAATGCTCCTCTTTGAAATTAAAAAAAGACATGCTAGCTCTTGTTTAACAGCATTCTAACTATTTCTGTGTGTAATGGATTAATAAATGAAATCTAAGAAAAGGGTCACTATAAAAATTACATAATGCTAAAAAGTTCAGCATTAATTAAATTATTTTCAAAAAATATCCATTTCAAAAAAAAATATTTTCAAATTATTCAGTAAAGCATGCCAAACAAATATCATTTGATTAAAAAAAAAAAAGGAATTAACAATACTATTGTGTGGGATTAATTTTGATTCTCATATACCTAGGTATTTATTTTTATAAAAGACAACTAATAAATTTGTACTAATCATTAATATTATATTTCATTATTCCAGATCTAAAAATAAACCCATAACAATGATTCTAATTTTATTAAAAACTTCCAATATTTCTAAAAAATGAGTAAGGAATTATAGTTACTTTATATTTTGGCATATTCTTCAAAATTAAAGAACAAACTAGGAAAGTAGGAAACTGAACACAAAAACTAAAAACAGAACAGTAGCACAGGACAGGACAGACATCTGACATAACAGAAAACTAACCTTTCTCCTCCCACCAATCCTCAACGAACCGCTGTCACTCTTCTTTTCGTCAGCCGAATTCGATTCCATGTGTTGATTGTGATTTTCGGGAGATTTCAGATCTTTTTTCGCGTCCGTTCCGGATTTCTTTTTTGATTTGATTTCAACCATATAATCATTCCTATTTGCGGCTACTTTCACGTCGCTGCCGCTCTGTTTGATTATCTCTATCTCCGTCTTCTCTCTCGCTTCATCGTCGTCCTTGGATGGGCCCATGAGATAGTTTCCATTCCCCATCTTTATCAAACTTCCCCTTTCGACTTCTTTCTCCAAAAGAATGGTGATATACTTTTTGGTATACCTTACGCTGTCCTTTGATAAAATATTGTTGATTATCTCACTGGCTGGAACGCCCAGCTCTAAATAATCTGGCTCTTCTACAACCAATTCGCCGAATGCGTTCATCAGCAACTCGCTGAACTGTTTATTAATGTTCAGTTCATTTTGAACTTGAGAGGAGCGTTGTTGAGATGCGATCTGTTTATTGGGGTCTCGCCTCATTTGAGCGTATTTTTTCGCAGCGTTTCGGTAACTTATGCTCCCCTTGTATTCGACTTTGAGAACGATATTGTTCGCAACGCACCATTCCAAATCGGTCCTCGCTTCCACGGAATTCATAGCGAACCGTCTGAATAAGTAATTGCATATTCTTTGAATGTCTGGACGGGCTTTTCTACGGCGCAACTGGTCAATTGCTTCCAGAATACGCTCACAATTCTTTATCGATGTCATTCTGCTAAACAAGCAACAATTTTAACTGGTTATCTGTGCGCCAAAACATGCGTGCGTAGCGACTTTTTTAAAATTAAGTACGCCTAAATGAAACTATTTACCGATGTTGCGAGTGTGTAACACGCTTTATCTTATCTAAAAATCACTACACAGGCATGCTTTCTTATGAAAAGGACTAACTTAGAGCAGCGCTAGCAAAATCGTTAAACCTCATGAACATGTTGCAACAAATAAAAGCAAGAGTAGGCTCATAGCGCGCAGAAAGACGGAAGGCATGCGAGGCGTAGCAAGCAAATTTACCTGGATGTAGCTGGTGAAATACGATGAATCTGGTGTCTAGGTGATCGGATAGATGTCTGGTATTATTTGCACTAGTTTTTTGGAGTGTCCGTCACATAAAATCACTAAAATTCGAACAATTAGGTGGGCCGCATCACCGCAAGTTCGATAACTTACTCGTCGGACCGTCCGGCAGCACAGGTTTGGTTTGTCGCTGATGCGACAGGGTTGTTGGAGCGTTGGTCTGGTGCGGAGTTGCCGTGTCTTCTGCGTTTTCGTGGTTTTAGACATTCCTGAAGGCCTTCGAATATTTACGGGTGGAGTTAGATTATTTCATTGTGGGTTCTGACGAGTGGTTAAACTTAAACATGTAATTCACTCATTACATTAATCTAATCATTTCCACAATATGCAGGCACACTCTAGTTTATGTTTTCCATTATCACGTGCTTTGAAATACGATAGATTACCTCTAACCAATATAGGAATAACACAACACAAAAATCAGAAAAATCACAGTATAATATACGTAGAGAATAGAATATATACACCGTGTCCCAAGACACAAGTTTTGGAAATAAGATTATTCATCATTTGGTTTTTCTTTAACCTGTCCTCAAATGCATAATCAGCGATCTTGATTATCTCTTAGATTTTGATAACGTTGAAAGTCACATCTAAAGTCACTCAGAGTCAACCAGTAAAAAACCATCGTTCCCTTGGCTCAACGAGGTGTAATGCCTAATTGCGTATTTGCTCTTCTACCTAGTTCTTGACAGCCAAAGTATAAGATGAATAGAATCCTTAGCATAAAGAATAATACCCTCCCTGATCATCGGAACCGACTTGGTAAACTATAGAAAATAAAGAGAGGTACTTACTACACTACACTAGGTTGATCCGCTTACCAGGAAAATAATATATGTAGACAATAATATATCTATACACCGTGCCCCAGGACAAATCCCGAAAAAAGGAATCAAACTTAGGTTTCGCAATGTGAAACCGACATCAAAAGGTTTAAGATTTTGTTGTAAAGATGATTGAAACGTATGTGGCCCACCTTATATTTCCCTTTCACTTTTAGGTAAAAACATACTTTCGATTTTACAGCAAAAAGGGACGAAGGTCTTTTAATACGGTTTACACTAACAATTTCTTTTATTTCTTTTAAATGTTTTTGTCGTTTGTTCACTACAGCTAGCACGTGGTTGTGACGTAGTAACGTACGAATATGATAAGAGCGGCCACACATTAACTCATTAACCATTTAACGATCTAATTAAGGGCATTTCAACTCTTTAGCTATATAAGAACAAACGTATAATTTAAACATATTACAATGACATTGGGACAGGGTGTATAGTCCGAAACAACACGAAAAGCAGTTGCCACGTCGTAATAAGCTATTAGTGGTGCAGTTGTGGTATTTATACGATAAGGGAAAAATAAGATTTTATGTGTTTATAGAAACAGAATCAAGTTTGCAATGTTGCACTACGACCTCCTACGAAAGTAGGAGTAAATTGTGACCAAACTGGTACCTTTTAGATGAGATATTAAGTACACAGATTATTTACAAATGCGAGCAGTGCTACAAAGAGTGGTCTCTGTCATACTACCCCGTGCAATCTTAGTCCAAAGCTAGATGTTTAACTCAATAAAGGTTCCATCTAGAACTGGAGAAATGTCAAAACAGAAGCCTGCCGAAGAATATATGTCGTTAGAAGATTATGATTTCAAGAAGATTTTTCGATTATTCAAATCTCATATCTTGGAGACAATTTTATAAATTATTATTTGTAGTCGGGTGCAAGGTTTACAAACACGCATCTCATTATAAATTGTGCTCCTTTTAAATGTCGAACCCCGGTTTTAACCTTTTTGAATCGACCCAAAAAATTACCGAAAACTAATTGACTATGTCAAGTTATATCTTCCAACCTACGCACTTTCTATACACCTTACTCTTTTCCTTATTCCTTTCCAGTTCTTTTATTTCTCCATAACTTTGTTTGGTCTCTGGGTAACCAGACCTGACTAATCGACTGTCAAGCCCCACATAACACTATATGGATCCATAGAATGTACATTAGATATTCCAGTTTGAACATGTATATTTTGAATATTCATAGGACGTTAAATGTACATATGAAAAATGATATACACTAGTGTAATATACTATGTATGTTCACGTAGGTATATCCATATGTGAGTATACATAATATGTTGGTCTATGTATCATATATACATCTAGTAGTTTACGCCTGCGCGAAGTACAACTAGTGCCGCCATTGCTGATTTCTAGTCATTCCGTCATACGAGTTGTTCGCGTCGTTCGCGTGTGTGCTGGTGCTGGTTGTGCCTGATTACCTGATCGAGTAACATATTGTGCAATGTTACTGATCTTCTTACTACTGAACACTCACATCCAGCGTTTGACGGTAAGTCATAAGGGGAACAAACCACCTACAAAATTTTATAACCTTGATTTATTTGTGATTTTAGACATGCCATTCAACAGAAAAGAGATGACAATCACAGTAATCGATTTTGCCAAGTATTATTGTTGTAATTAGAAATTGAATTAATAACAATACATAATGAAAGCATAAAGATTGTTTATCTTTCTGCTTCTACATTGAACTTTCATACACTATGCATGTGCATTAAAAGTACATGAATGTACATTTAACGGATATACCATGGATGTGAAGTTCGCGACAAACGTACATGCAATGTAAATTTTTTTTATGTCTATTTGACATCCATTGGACATTCTTGCTCCATTTGTGGATATACATATCCATTGATTTGATATCCACTGTATGTACATTGTATATACTTTTGTTATGTGGGGCTATATCTTTCAACCTAAGCAGTTCCTCGACTTTGCTGTTCTCCTTCTTTGTTCCTTTCAAATTCTTATTTTAATCCTTCCTAACTTTGCCAGGTCTCTGGGTAACTACACCTGACAGACTAATCGATCTACACATCTACACGACCGCCATCAAGACCAAAAGCCCTTTGGATTACTCTGACAAGCATTGACGAATTGATCAAAATTGTACTAGACGTAAGGATCATTTTATGACATCATGTTACAATTTGTGGTTTTGTGATATTGGAAAATATTAATAATAGTACATTATTCAACGATGCGGTAATGATGGTAATAACTCACGCGTTGAAGTTTGCAGCACGAGCCGCTGGTGCTTCCCCGAATTCTTAAGTAATCCGTCTTAGATGGAATAAACTTCCTTCATATGATGTATCAACACAAACAATTTTTAATTGTTTTCAACACGGTGGTTTCCTGAAAGTGGAAAATGATTTGGATTCAGACGATGACTTGACATTAGCCGAATGGCTGAAAAAAGTTGGTCAGGAAGATGAAAACAATATTCTAGACAATATTCCTTGTTCTGAGAATGAGTTCAATGAATTTGTCCGTATTGATGATAATCTTGTAAGTGTTGAATACCTGAATGATGATGCCATTGTCGCTTCTGTGTCTCCTTCAGTTTATATTGATAACGATGAGGAGGCAGAAGATGAAGAACCTGTCAGTACAGAATTGAGACCAGTTCGAACCACATCAGAGCCACTTGAACATATTGATAACGTTCGTTATTTTCTTCAGTCGCAAAATACACCTCAAAGTGTTTTTAATCAATTAGCCGAAGTAGAATTACATATTAATGATATTCATTTCACAAAAATAAAACAAACTAAAATAAAAGACTTTTTAAATTAGACTCTTAAGAACAGTTGTTAATGTATCTACTATATTACAAAATATATTTTATGTACCCTCATATCTATCAGACACTACCATCTATCTTTATCTTTGAAATTCTATGTTATGCAAGAGCCAACTTACACAACTTCGTAAAGCGCAATGATCACTGCAGTTATTCTACACGCAACTCATTGGTCCTGCAGATTGCTACTCACAGGCTCTCATCAACAAAAAATAGCCCATATTTGACTGCTATTAGATGCTATAATAAATTGCCGGTCACTCTCAAGGCCCTACCAATGAATCTATTTAAATATAAACTAAAAAGACTACTTATACAGAAAACATACTATTCTTTGAATGAATATCTTTCTGACAGCCAACTAAACTAAGTGTTTCTACAATAACACCTTTTATAAAGAAAGCTCAATTCTGTATATCTCTTGAAAGCATATCATGTGTCCTTCGACACTTTTTCTCCTGTGTTTTTTTTATGTAATAACTAGTTATATTATTATTTTATGTGTCTTTCACCATGTATTTTGTCTTTTTTTCTGTTTTATTTATGTAATATTAATGAATTGTGTTTTCTGTGTAAATTGTTCGTAATCATTAATACGTATTGTCCATTTACATGTACTAATTATTTATTATATTTATATATTAATACTGACTTGTTCTATGTCATCAAATTAATGATGATCAAAAGAATCAATAAAATTATTATTATTATCCTATAGGCGATGCTGTAACACACGCTGTTTGTTTATATATAAGTAGTATAACCCATTCAGAAGTAGTTTGATAATGGCTCATTAACGTAATGGTAGTAGATAAATAGTATTTACCTATCATTTGAAAAAGTGACCAACCCTCAAATTGTATGAGACTTCAACAAAACGATAAAACCATATAATCTGGATATACGAGTAGATGCTTATATCAGGTAACTAAATCAATGTGAAATGTAATCTAATGTGTAAATGAAACAGATCATCGTTTCATCGAGAAATATCATCGCTAGTATTTAGAACTCGCAGCATAAAGAGTAAAGACATTCTACGTGCCTCACCCAGGTAGCTGAGCTATTAGCCACCTGACTGGAAACTCCCGTTGCTAAATCTGACAACACCACGCCGGAAATCGCTCGAGTTGCGCGCGCCGCAAACAAACTCCTGTAAAGATTGAAATTTATTTTTCGGATAATTGGCCATCCCTTTTGAAAAAATGGCATATGCATAGAAGTAAGTCGTCGACATTTTCCAAACAAGCGAGTAGCCTGAAATTGAGCTCTGCATTTTGCGAAGACCGCCATATCTGACACGCCTGGGTTGCGCCCGGGGTCTACCTGTGTCCGTGAAATTGTCGTCATCTTTTGCCGCCGCGCGTCGTCAGAGACGTAACAACGTGCGGGATGCGGCATTTCCATTTGCCGCCTCTGCTTCTCACGTACGCAGACCCCGGACCATACCACACCTGTCGGGTATTTGGCGCATTTTATTAAATATGCAGAGAAGTCCGCCAAAGAACCCCCTAAGACCACCGCTATTCGGAGGAATGGGTTCACGAGTGAATAACAAAGATGACCTTCGGACATTTTTGTTGCGCTGTATACGTTCGCACCATCGTTGTTGGTTCGCACATTTCGCACTCATCGTATCGCACATTGAGGATCGGGAAGTTCATTCTATCCTTCAAGCAGAGGCGTGTCAAGGGGTATTGGATATACGCTTCAAAATAGAATGTTGCGTCTACTAATAAAAAGTAGCTATAGGTAGGTTAGATAACTCTATTAAGCTTATTATATAGGTAGGTATGTATCAGAAAAATCGTATAGGAGAAAGATAAAGTGCATGACACATTTAGGTACCCATGCTACCTATATAGAACGAGTGGATGATTGTTTCACTGAACAGCTCATAATATCTATGCATAAAGCAATAGATACACGTTTGGTGTATTTGGCTTTTATCTTTTTATAACGCACTCGTTCTTAAGTTTTTATACATACCTACTACCCGATATTGAATTTTGGTCCTTCGGCCATTTTTGTTCCGCTTCGTACGTTCGGAAGAAGTTCATTGGTTCATTCAAGCTTCAAGCAGCGGCGTGGCAATGGGGTGTCGGATATACAGTTATATAGGTGTACCACAAAATAATGTTGAGTTGCTGAGGCTAAAGAATTGACGTATCTTTTTAAGACTTCTTAGATTTAGTATACGTATTAGTAGGCAACACACAATGGGGTGTTTTTAATGAATTTTCAATATCACACATGGAATCATACCTACTTATTAATAGGTATACAATGAAAGCGTTTCAACATCATTGCAAATAACTAAAAGCAGTCAAATTGAGTTTCATCATCATAATCATAGTCACAATGTCTTAACAGACATGTTGTGAATACGTGAAATGCATTAAGTCGGAGCTAGAGTACTGCCGACAAGAATAAATTGAGTTTAGAGGCTAAAAATATTTGGATATCTTCTTACGGGTGTCTTAGATTATATGTGCGTTTCAAAAGAGCCAAAAATAGCAGGGATTAATATAATTCACAAATAAAAGGAGTTATGTATTACTATAATTATGTACATAGGTAGGTACCGCTCTCTGATGTAAGCATAGCATATACTTATCTCATATGGTCAGTATCAGGCTTCATTCGTATAGGAGGAAGATTAACTAGGTACAAAACAGTGATGTCACCTGTCACCTGATAGGAAGATAGTACTAGCCGTTTCCAAAACAACCATCCCTTTTGTGCTGGACCCCCTGTACATCGCACGTTCGGCTTTGTTTTAATATCACCTGTGATGTTGTGTGATGGTGATTCAAGATAATTGGTGATTTTTTTAAGAGCTTGGATTTTGAAAATTGAAAAAAATACATACATTTTGCAAAAGTGAATAAGGTCTTTATTTGCATCGATAAATCAATGCCTGCCATTTATTTTTTAAAGATTATTTCATGCAAATGTTGACCGAGCTGCGCTTTAAATGGTCCATCCTCGAAGTCCAATTTTGGCACACATTTTCCAACATTGCGGCTGGTATTTCGCCAATAACGCGTTCAATATGTCTTCCCAAGGCAGCAATCGTGTTTGGCTTGTCTCTATAGACGAGACATTTAACAAAAAAAATCTAGTGGGGTTAAATCGCACGATCCTGGCGGTCAAATAACGAGGCCAAAACGTGAAATTAATTGTTCACCGAACTGGCGTCTCAATAAGTCCATGGTTTCGCGTGCGGTGTGGCTTGTGACCCCGTCCTGTTGGAACCACATATCGTCCAAGCCCAATTCTTCCAATTTGGGTAGAAAAAAGTACTCCAACATTGAACGGTACCTTTCTCCATTGACGGTAACATTACAGCCTTTGTCGTTTTTGAAAAAATACGGTCCAATGATACCGCCGGTCCATGAACCACACCAAACAGTGAATTTTTCAGGATGCAATGGCAACTCCTGAATTGCTTCTGGCTGCATCGTTGGACCAAATTCGGCAATTTCGCTTGTTTACGTAGCCATTCAACCCAAAATGGGCTTCGTCGCTGAAGATCATTTTTCGATAGAAAAGCGGATCTTCTTCGAGCTTTTCTAAGGCCCATTCACCGAAATCACGACGCGATGGTAGGTCGCCTGGCTTCAGTTCTTGCGTCAGCTGTATTTTGGACAGTTTTAGTTTAGGCCAAGATCCGCAAAATCTTCCAGGTGGTCGAATAACGCAAACTCAATACCTGCGATCGGCGACGGATGGACATTTCACGATCCTCGTCAACACTGGCAGATATTGCAGCAATATTCGCTTCGGTGCGCATTCTGCGGACACAGGTTGGTGGATTGATGTCCAATAGGTGAAATTGGTTTGAAATTTTCTCACAATGCCTTGAATTGCTTGTTCCGTGGGCCGATTATGACGACCATAAATTGGACGCAATTTGCGAAACACACTTTTCACTGAGCATGAATTTTGATAATGAAATTCAATGATTTGCAAGCGTTGTTCGGGTGTCAGTTTGTTCATGTTGAAATGGCAAAACATACTGAGTATTTCTGACTTTGACAAACGCCACCAACCGTACGTCTTCTGTCAAAAATCGTAATCTCAAAAACTAAGTACTAAAAAAATCACCCGATATAATTGAAGTCAGAAATATAAGATTTGTTTACATTTTTGTTTTATTTTGTTTTTATCTATTGCAAAAGGTATTTGCGATTACTTTGATCTCCTACCACTTTCTGCATTATTATAACAGATAATTACGTTTTTATCATTACCCAGGTCTACATAATATCATTACTACACTATAAAACTGTCGGTACTGATTGAGACCTGAAAGAAATGTAAATAAATCTTATATCTCTGACTTCAATTATACAGAACATTTATTTCGCCAAGGCCCGAAATCCATAAATTAGGACGGTGGGCGGAAACAGTGGGAGGGGCCAGTTCAATCGTAAGGGCTCAGAGGTGGAGTCACCAGCGGTCACCAGACACGTATCCAATGTCCGCCGCTGAAATTAACCATCTGCGTGTTTAATGGTAGCTCACTTCACTAACCTCAGTGAACTGCTTGTTTATTGATATCTTGAACGGCCATCATGAACTGTTGCAGGGTCTCGGTGAAATAAACAATAGTATATTTATCAACGAAATCAACAAACGAAGTACCATTACCGCGAGTTTAATACTCTACTTTCAATCAAATAATAAATAAAGATGACTATTAAGGCCCGGTCAAACAGAGAACGCGGCGCGGCGGTCCGGCGTTCTCTATTAATACAATGGAACGCTGTAACGCGGCGGTCTAGAACGCGGCGTTCGGTGTTCCATTGTATTGTTAGAGAACGCCGGACCGCCGCGTTCTCTGTTTGACCAGGCCTTTATTATTATTATCATCATCCTGATTTTTCAAGTTTCTCTCGCATGACTGCGGTGGCAACAGATGTTGACGGGCTGTGCAAAGTCAACACCCGGACTATTATTGATCGGAATTTAGGAAGGATCGCACAATATTACAGGTCTTTAGGATTACAGACTTTTGGAAGACTTTGTGCAACTTTTCGTCCAGGCCCAACTGTTAAAGGTGTTGTGTAAACGTGTTTGGTGTAAGGCCTGAGACAGACATAATGAGGGGGACAATAATTGTGACTTTGTTTTGTTTCGAAGGTCATTTTATTATTACTCGATTCAAGCAATTAACACACGCTGTTTGTTTATCGATAGTATTACCTGCTTAAAAGTAGTTTGGTAATAGCTGTATAACTTAGTGGGAGTAGATAAACATCTTTAATACATACATACACCTTTTAATGCTTAATTGTACCTTGAATCGCGCCACGAGATCGACTTTCAAAGACTGTAAACCTGGTTTTTCGTATTTGTCCTGGTAATAATCTTTTGTGAAATTCCAAAGGAAACACCGAATCCGAATGGTCAGACAGAGCGATGGCAATGACGAGTATCATTGGTTTTCTTGATTCCTTGATAGTGTTGATTCTAATTCAAATTAATTGTTGAATACTTCCTGTAGGGAAACGTCAGCAGTCAAAATTACGTCCTATATATTTTGGGCAGTTGTAAATGTATTTTAAATATGCAAATTATGTCTTGAAATATATGTTTATATGGTAGAAACTCACTTAATTATCTTGGCTACAATTATTACACCATAAGTTCAGAAATTACTAATAACTCTTTTATACAGGGTGTTCATTTGAAAACTTCCACCCCGGATTTCTCGAAAACCGCCACTAAAAGAAAAAACGTCAGGACACGCCAAAAGATTTGTCCAGGAAGGACACTTTTTAACCAAAAACTACTTCATCCCCTTGCACCCTCTCGCCCCCAGGATCATCCCCTTAATAATTTTAAATGACAAGGGGTCTCGAGTAATACCTACCTTGTTTTAAAGGCCAATTCATAAAGTCGACGTTGGCGCTGCCGTTGCAGTTGGCCGTTGCAACATAAATACATGGAAATGCCTAAGACCATTCATATTCGACGTCCGCCGTTGGCGATGCCGTTGGGCGCGCCGTTCGACATAACTATCTTTCAACTTTTGCCGTCCGCCGTTCGTAGCCCGCGTCATAGCCGGCGTATAAGCCAATCATAGTCGTCGGTTACCGGTCATGTGATATTGTTATTATTGTTGACGTCTAGCTGTCAAAAGGCTTCTGGGTTTTCTCAAGTCTTCTGTATTGATTATTGGTTCTGACTATGTCCATTTTCACCAGGAAAATTCAAAGATCTGTCACAAAGCCAAAAATACTTATGATAAATCGCAATAGAACATGTTTACATACACTATAGGGAAGCTAGGTTAACGGCGCGAACGTCGAGTTTATGAATTGAACTTAAGTCGATGCTACGAACGTCATCGCCAACGGCAAGCCAACGTCGAGTTTATGAATTAAGTCCAATTCATAAACTGATAGTCCAATTCATAAGCTCGACGTTGGCGTTGCTGTTGGCGATGGCGTTCGTAGCACAAGGCTGCTATAACAGTTTTTTTTGGCTTTGTGACAGATCTTTGAATTTTCCTGGTGAAAATGGACATAGTCAGAACCAGTAATCAATACAGAAGACTTGAGAAAACCCAGAAACCTTTTGACAGCTAGACGTCAACAATAATAACAATAACACATGACCGGTAACCGACGACTATGATTGGCTTATACGCCGGCTACGACGCGACGGTGGCTACGAACGGCGGAAAAGTTGAAAGATAGTTATGTCGAACGGCGCGCCCAACGGCATCGCCAACGGCGGACGTCGAATATGAATGGTCTTAGGCATTTCCATGTATTTATGTTGCAACGGCCAACGGCAGCGCCAACGTCGAGTTTATGAATTGGCCTTTAAGGGTATGTCGAAACACTTTATTTTGACGAGACGTTTGATTTTTCAAAATCCGTCGATCCGTTTTCGAGAATATTAGAATATTTATGCATCTTAACTTTTTTTTTTTTTTTTTTTTTTTTTTATTTATTTGTATTCTTTATACAAATCCAGCTACCTCGAAGGCTATGCCTTGTGTGAGGTCTAAGCCAATGAAGATACATAACACAAAAATTTTGCTAACCTATGAGCTGCGCGTCGTTGACTCAATTTCGCATCTTCTTCGCTTCCCACTGCTTCATTGCTCTCCTCATAGATATCCCCTTGCTCTTCTTAGATCTTCATAGATCAATACTAATACTGCAAGCTCCTTAGATATTCATCAAGGGGTGAAAATTCTTCATGCTCTAAATTTTGACATAATGTTTGACATTGTTCAAATAGAATGAAACATGAACATTTGAAAATACCTCTTTTTATTGCAATAAGTGTTCAAATGTTGCCAGTTATTGGCCAAACAATGATATATAGGGGATTTCAAATTCCTGACGGGCAGTTGCAAAAACATGTTGTGAGCTGTCATGGCAGCTTTCGATAATGCGTTGACCATCGGCGTTTTCAGGAGGGGGGAGGGGGGAGGGGGGCTTGGCCCCAGGTGTAACTTAACCTGATACGCTTTTTTACTAGAATCTTCCAGGGGGGCAGCGGAACTTCAGGGGGGCCTACCCCCCTGGCCCCCTCTAGCTACGCCAATGGCGTTGACGAAGGTCATCCAAACTGCTCGTCAGGAATTTGAAAACTGCCTATCATTGTTTGGCCAATAAAAAGTTATATTTTCGTATGTTTTTGTATTCCATTTGAACAAGTTATGGTACATAGAGACTCCAATTTTCTTGAAAACGAATTGACGTCCAATAACAGGACTTCGACATACCTTTGAAACAATAAGATATTACTCGATACCCCTTGTCATTTAAAAATGTTAAGGCGATGATCCTAGGGTAAGAGGGTACAAGGGGGTGAAGTAGTTTTTATTTAAAAATTTGTCCCTCTTGACAAATTTGTTCGTGGAAGATGAACTTTACTGACATCTCGGTCACCACTGAGGCCTTTACCAAAGTACAAAATTAATTTTATTCCAAATTAATTTTTTGTCACGGTTTGTACTTAGGAATAGACTACAAAGGTGGCCGAAATGTCAGCAAATGTTAACTTCCAGCGTATGTGGTTTTTTATTGATGGGTGAGTAAAGTAATAAAGCGCGAAACAACAGATATTTTCCATTTCCTTCAAGTTTTGTATGTTTGTAACATCAAAAAATACTTTGAGGCAAAATTTCAAAGAATATCAATAATAGGTTCATACAAGTAAACCTTTTTTTGCATCCTAGGTTTTTATTTTGTGTATTTTAGGATAGATAAAGTATTATTAATATATTTTCGCTCCGACCAAGTATATAGTCAAAAAATCGTCATATTCGTTGAATGTTAAAACTAAAAAATGAAATGAACAGACATAAAACCAATAGATCTCGTTACGAAAAATAAAAGAAAAACACGCAAATGATGACTGGCCAGCCAGAAACCACTTGAAACAAATCAAAATATTTGCGTCACGTCGTAAGTCACTATAACCAGAAATCACAAGTTATGCTTTTTGGGGAAAGTCAATGAGGATATCTATCTACTCTAGTTACAAAAAATACTCTCACATGTTTATGACTTATGTATTTTACATTTTTCAATATATTTGAACCGTAATAACAGCTTCAAGCTCAACACTGTACACATCTAACATCAAAAACCTAGCCCTAATATACATTTACATAATTTCTGCTGTTACAAAAACAAAAATATCAACATTATTAGTGAACAAGTAACAGACATGATATTCCACGTGCATCTACCTACGTTGGTAATTCAGAGAATCAAATAAATACATAAATTATTAGGAAGTTTCACTTCAAATATATAATAACTATTATTTGTATAGTAAAGTTTGTTGTTAGATTATTACAATGATCTTTAACAGGTATATGTTCAAGATGAGTGAACACTTGACAATTTTTTTCTGAAGCTGTGCCACTAACTACGGAAGTTCTCCTAATCTGTTATTTGTCGCATATTATTTCTGCACACAAAAAGTATCCAAGCCCTTCCCCGTCATAGCAGATTTGGAAGGGGTGGTCAGAAATTTCTACCAGTCCAAAAATATTTTCGTAATTTGGAAGAGCTTTTCTTGAAAGTCGAGAAATTTGAAAAGAGATATTGGAATTTAGAAGCTCCGCCTAGCTGGAAGAATTTCCCCATACTTCCGCATTCTTCATTAAATCTTCAAATCTTGGAAAATGTACCTCATAAATGTCTAAAAGGGAGCTTGCAGCCCCTTTTTATTTTTTATCCCCGCTCGAGCAGTAACAAATAGTCAAAATTTTATCACAATCAAATGAGTATGTGGACAAATTATTGTAACGTCAATCAGTGTGGCTTACCAGAGCAATATAATATGTCTAGAGGTGCAGGAAAGTATAAATTAGAACCGATAATAATAATAAAATGCTTTGGAATTACAATGACAGACTCGGTTCCACATGATTGTATAAGCCATGCACTATTGGATAGGGATAAGAACTAATTTCAGTAACATAGCCACTCCCAACAAGAACAAACCAAAAATCATATCCAACGAGGTATGAATTAGGTAGATGTCGGATGAATGTTTGGTGAAACAAATCTTTGGCATTCTTTTCTCTTTTCTTTTTATTTTCATACATCTACCAACAAACTTCACCAAATGGCGTGCTATGAGGATATTATTAAAATAAATTACACTAGACAAACAATATAAATACGAATATACATTATCACATTTTCATGAATGGTATTTTAAAATAAAATAAAAGTATTCATGGAACTGTTTACACCTCTTTTTGTCATACATACATATTTATAAGTTCGCATCATTTCAATCAACTAGAAACTATACTTTTTTAAAATAGCTAAGAAAGAAAAATAACTGTTACCAGCAGTTTAGAGGTCTATAATCATGGACCATGTCTAGGAGACAAAGTATGTTTACTATATTTTGTTACAGAACATCATCATCATAGTCACAATGTCTTAACAGACATGTTGTGAACTCGTAAAATGCATTAAGTCGGAGCTAGAGAATTGCCGACACGAATATTATCAATAGTTTGGAGAACTGTAGCTCGCCATCGTTCGCGATTTACTTCCAGTTCAGTGGCGCTCTTGATACTCATATCCAGCAAGTGTTTCGTCGTATCCACCCAGCATGTAGGGGAACGGCCACGACGCCGCTCACTCGGGGCATGACCCTGAACTACAAGTTTCTCCATATTATCGCTTCTGTGTATATGTCCGAAAAAAGTAAGCATTCTCGTCGACACAATGGAGGATAGTCTCTTTGGATTACCGAGCATCCAGTATGGAAACGTTGGTTCGAAGCGGTATAAGGAACTCTCAGCATTCTTCTCCACGTCCACATTTCAAAAGCATCTATGCGAGCTCGATCTGCCTTTTTAACAGTCCAAGTTTCCGAGGCATACAAAAATATGGAGAACACAAGAGACTGAATTCTGTAAATTCGAAGAATGCTTTGCAATGTAAACATGTAGTTCCAGTTCAAGTGAAACAATAGCTCTTACGAAAAATATATCTTAGTTTCCGTGTCCATATGAATTGGATCATTGTGATCGTTATGTTTATTATAAGAAGAATGGGTCCATAAAATTGTCTTCATAACCAACAGCATAATAATATGCTACAATATAAGCGATACATGCAATAATTGTAGTGACATCTAGTTGATTGAACATTATAAAAAATATAGTAGAATTTGTAAAAATACGCATTACCGACTATTTGTGATACTACCTACCTGATGTGACGATTTACACAATTTGTGCAGGGCTAAGGTCCTAGTTTACAAAATCTACTATATTCCGCATTGACGCTAATTTCCAATATACAATACTTGAGAAAAAATACAGGATTACTTTATAAAAATAATGGGAATGCTCATTTAAGCTACCATCAAAAATTATATTCTTTTCTAGCCCCAAAAAATATTTCTGCCGCTATGTTCTTTCGAAATACGTACAATGAAATGTCTCTCGGTCTAAAATGTCTACATATCATTGTAAATACTTCAGCTACGTATTTAGAATATGGATGGTCGATACCTTGGAATGAGGAAAGTATGAATCATTTGTACTGACCACGACACATACTTTAGTGCAATTTTTTGCCTGCCTCTTCTTTTTTGTGTAAGTGTTATTAGAAAGGTTATTTAATGATTCTCATTAAACTGTACAGATTAAAGAAAGGTTTAGTCCTTTGCCCTCCATGATTAAATTACAACGGGTCTTCTTACATTAGGAGTGCAATAAATCTTTTCCTTGAAATTCAAATAATTGAAGCTCTGAACACAATAAGATTTGCAACATTTTTAATACTTTTAAACTTTGCAACAATATTTACATGACAACTAATATGAATACCTACTGACACTATTCTTTCCAGAATATCCATAAGCGAGACAGATGCATAAACAAAGTTAAATAGTTGAATGATCGAAATACTAATTATTAAGAAATAACACTTTATATATTCCCTTCAGAATCAATATCCAGTATATCGAAGCTTAGATATTTCTTCTTAAAGGTGTATATTAAATGCACCATTGACGAAACATTGCATAAATGTTATTTAATACCAATATACGGTATGGGAAGAGAAATAACTTTATTGTGATGCAGGTGTTTTTTAATGATATTATTAAGCTAAGTTGGTATACCACTTTTGCTTGCTGGAACGCTTAACCTCATCACTTATGCACAGTGAAGAAATTGAGATATTTTGTCTAATATTATCTATTTCATCCTAATTTATACTCCTCTTTTGAAATAAGTTTTAATAAAATATCTCTGTTGTTCTTCAATTTTAAACATACAAAAAGCGCTACAAATTAAATGCGACTTAAAACCATTGCAGATAATTCTACAAAAAAAACAATAAAGTAATAATAATGTTTGATACATAGACTACTAAAAAATAACGATAGCATGTGTTGTTACAACAATACATGTCCATCAAGAATTAATTCAGTAAAAAATGATGTTTTTACACTTGTTCGAATTAAAAAAAACTTCTAACGTAATATTAATACAACTTAATGACATGATTGTCCATTGAATATGCCAATGATATTTTGAGGTTCTCCGAGAATTCAGGACAACATTTTCGTAAACCTCTTTGAGAAGCAAACAATGAGGTAGTTCTAAAAATAAGATTCGATTTGGTTATACATGAAAATCAGTTCAGCAGTATTGTAAAAAAGATCAACAATACGTACGATCATCAATAAAGTTATTCTAGTCTCTAATATGTATCACTAACACTATTACAAATTGACTAAATCTCTTACTAAGTATTAATATTGCTATGAAATCGACGTCACTTCATCGTTTAGGCCATTCCAGGGTCTTCTAATGCTCCATCCTCTTCCAATTTTGTGATAAACTTTATCACTCGGTTCCTTTCGTCTGTCTGTCTGGCCATGTCAATCAACGCTAGAAGTTTCTTGATTCCGATGAAAATCCTGATACGAGGAATGATGTTTAGAAACCGACAAATGGTCCACACACTGCATAGATGTGAATGGGATAGACACTATGATTTTTGTCAAGAGCCCTGTACAAAAACTAGTCCCGAAAATTTAAACTAACTTCTAAAATATTTTACACAAATTTTGTACAATCCCTTCTGGAAAGCTGTATTATCTGGCCAATGGTTCTGAAGCTACGGGGTATCGGTAAGAGGGGTATAGTTGTAAAAAAAACATGGCCGATTTCATTCATAAAATAGCCATGTGCGTGCGGATTTTACGTGAGGGGCTATGAAGCTTCGTTCCTTTTGTATAAATGTTCATTTTTAAATAAGACAATAACAATAACAACGACGAAAAACAGTGTACCTAACAAGCTGACAGGACAATAAACTCGACAAAACAGATATTCAAATAGTTTGGGGCAATCTGCAGAAAGATTATGAACACGACGTACAAAACGCCACTGGTATTTCGATATTTCCAGACAGAGAGAGAGAGAGAGAGGAACATAAAGTTGGTGGCAGGGCGGCCAATAGCAAGATTTAATCTCCAGCAACGGCATAGTAGCAGATCCTCAACCAATAAGGTTCCCTGACAAGACATTGGATGACAGGATTCGTGAGTTGTTGCCGATTCTCCTGAAGTTGATGATATCTTCAGAAAATATGTACATTTTATAACTAGCAGATTAAGAAATATCGGTTAATAAATAAAAATACATTAACAACTATATTAAAGTAGCTACAAAATATCTTAAATTGCTGTTACCGTTAATTTTGGTTTTTTTTTATAAATAAACTTGGCAACATCGAACATTTTTGCCCGCATTCCTTTTGTAGTTTCAGATCCGCTGGTCAGATAATGCGACCATGGTCAAACTATGACGTATGGACAGGGATTGTCACAAAATTTCTTGAATAGAACTGAGTTTGCAGAAAATATACTCTTGATTGTAGATTTACGAACAACACTAACCTGTTGAAGTGCATTCAAAGAACAGACTCAAAATCAAACCACCAAAACAAAAGATACCAAAAATATGGGACACAAAAATAGAAACTGGTATCATTATTTTGGGCATGCACAGTAATAAGAAATTGGTAAATAATGCCCAATAACGACAACTAAGGTCTATGCTTGAAGAATCACAAGTGAAAGTTAGAAATAGCCAAAAGTCGCCAAATCACGTGTTTTGTGCTCAAAAGTCGCCAATCGTCCAGGTACGTATTTGATCGCAAACTTGATTTTGAAATCGTCACTTCGGCGGAAAATCGCGAGACCTGTTTACTCTGACGGAACGCGTGTTCTAAATAATGAAAGTGGGGGGTAGGGGATATTGTGTTCTCTCTTCAATCTGTTAAAGTCTATGGGCTATCTGCGTCGGAAGCGTTTATGTCCGGCTTGCGAATCGTGTATTTCGATATTATAGTTGCCTCCACCGACAATTTATTTTCTTTGAACTTCCCAAAGATGCCGACGCCGCAGATGCGGATAGTCCGGGCGAAATCATTTTTTTGAATGCTGTATAATAACATGTTTAAATGACAATATTTTGTATGGAACAAGGGGCAAAATAATTGTAAAACCAATTTTAAAAGAAGATTTTTCTCTTTCCTTCAAGTAATATAAGTTTTTAAGAGATTTTAATAATGCCTATACTTTACATGCACATAATAACTCCCAGACTAATATTAACGTGGTTCGTCACTTTGTCTAGAAAGCTAAATCCGCGAGATGGCAGCATCTGTACACAGCACAGTATTATAAGGAAGCCCCACCTTTTTCTACCTAGAGACCGCCAAAACTAGTATGGCTGTCCCGGCAACGTTGCCAAGGGTTTGTAGTCCACTGATAAAAGAAATGCCGAGTTTTTTATGGCCCATAAATTATATGCGTCATTCGCTAGGCTCTGTCGGAGTGTCGGCCGCCGAAAAAACGTCGGAGAAACAGGTGTTGACCGACATACATATACTATCTTCCATTTGGCTAGGTATAACGTATAACTTATAAGGAGGGTTTGGGTAACGTCTGTTTTGGATAAATGATTTCTTGTATAGTTTTATACTATTGATAAATGCAAAATTATACGAGTTATTCCATTTATAGGGTATGGGTTCAATGTACTGTCCTTTCTGGAGGTTAGGAATTTGATATAAATACGGCTATTTATTGGTTATGTACAATTAACGATTACCATTTGAAAAATTTTACAATTTGAAAAGGACTATCAGAGTATGTGCAAAAGTATAAATATAGGATGCTATGAAAAATTAGTACATAATCTCGTTGAAAAAGCGATCGTTATAATTATAGGACGTCAGCAATATATCAAACTCTCTGGTGTAACGAATGGTTTCTGTATAAGAATGGTATTATCATCAGAAAACATGCCCAAATATCTTCCTGTTCCTGTCATTTTAGAATCGAGGGGGTGGGGAAGGGGGAGGGAGCAGAAGAAGACTTTTAAAGTTTGTACATCAGTCGTCTAAATGCAAAACCCGACAAGTCCACGGTAACAAATTTTACAGAAATCAAGAAAAACAGATCAAAGTCTTGTTATGAGCGAAAATAATACGAAATCGAGAGTATTATAATATACGATGTTTTAGGATGTTCAATCCTAACGCCCAAAATCTAGGACATATGGTTTTTCTAAAATCTGACTTTCAAATTTGGACACGTCGGGTTTTGCATGTTAGAAACTGTGACATGTCGTGTTTTGACTGCTATTTTTGTGGATCGGATCAAAATAAGTGAAACACTTATCAATTTGGATTATTTTACTGAATATAAAGGAATCTAATCAAACACTGTGCTCAACGACAGGAACTATAAACATAAAGCTAGATATTAGAAATGATACATTTCAAGGTTTACAAGGTTTAACGTCAAAATCTAAATTTTCTGACAAACAAAATTCTTCAGAACTAGCAAATGCATTTTCACAATTAGCTTCGATCCTCTTCATTAATGTGGACCTAGCTTCTGTTGAAGTAGGCTCTCCAAAATCCGCATCCAAAGCATTTTTAAAAAAACGTGGTTATTTTTATCAATAATTTATCAATACAGCATAAATTAATCTCATTCTCTCAGCAAACTGAAAAACACGAATTCACCACAACGTATTTTCAGCGACTGGATAAAACAAAAACGCACAACGGTCAGAATACCTCGTGCGATCGACATGTGACTTGCTCCCGTTGTCCGTATTGGCTCCTGTGGACATGTCGGTGTTTGAAATAAAACACCGCTTGGACTTGTCGGTGTTTGCACCTAAGTCTAGTTTTCTTAGCCAAATATCTCATGTCTCCTATCGGGTTTTGTAAGCGAAAAATATAGAAAATGGTAGCGCTTCAAATAATTAACAAAATGGTATATAAAACTCTATTTTGAAAAATTTGTGACTTGTCGGGTTTTGCATTTAGACGACTGATATATGTATATTATAACATTTTTTTTAAACATTTTAAATAGTATTTTCAGAAATTTACAAAATGCAAATGCTAGCTGTCCAAAATGTACGCAGCTAGGTAAAAAAATGGAGTCAAGTTGATTGACTTAGTACTTCCCACACATAACGGTGATGTTATATCTATATATCTATATATCTTATCCTCCCTGCAACCAAATTATCGCCGGCCCGCCCTAAGAAAGAACATGCAACACAGCAACTCTCGTGAATAGTTTCTTGCATCTCTATACGAACTAGGACAACATAGTACATTATGCTGCTGGATCCTTCTTCCACAGGCCACTAGCCCATGGTGAATACAACAAATTTTTCAGTTTTACAACTCCACCCCCCAATCACCCCAATTTCACCCTTCATCCAAAAAAACGTGGAAAATGATCAGAAACCCCTAAAACGCCTAAAAACAAAGTTTAGGCAGTTTTCATATTTTTAGTTTTTCTATTATTGCCGCGCCGCCACTGATCCGATTTTTCCAAAACATACGCGTTTTCCATCCTCACCTTGGGAGTAATACTATGTCAAAATTTCATTGAAATCAATTGAACAATTTTCGCGTTACGCGATATCGAACGATCTAAAAGAATACTAGTATGTATACATCACAAATTCTAAGTCCCGTGGTCTTTATAATAAGCATGCAACGTTCGGATGGACCTAAAAAGTGTATCATGCCGCTAGGTGTTTCATTCACATATCAACGGACAGCCCATTACGAATACAACAAATTTTTCAGTATTACAACCCCACCCCCCAACCACCCCAAATTCACCCCCACCCAAGAAAAAGTAGAAAATGATCAGGAACCCCTAAAACGCCTAAAAACGAAGTTTGAGGCATATTTGAAATTTTTCATTTTTTGCTAATTACTCCGCCCCCTGGATAACGATTTTCAAAATTATAGGAACATTACCTACTACAACCCCACAGCATAACGCTGCCCAAATTTCATCACAATCCATGCAGCGGTTACTGAGATTACGAGGGTAGAAAAACGCGACAGACAGACAGACAGACCGACCGACAGACCGACAGACCGACAGACCGACAGACAGACCGACAGACCGACAGACCGACAGACCGACAGACAGACAGACCGACAGACCGACAGACCGACAGACCGACAGACCGACAGACCGACAGACCGACAGACCGACAGACCGACAGACAGACAGACAGACCGACGGAAATGAGTGACGTAGATTTTCGTTATGTAGACATCATGAAACGCCCAAAAAGTGGATTATCTCAAAATCGAAAATTTTCGCGATCACAATACTCCCCTCACCTATCGGTGTGGGAAGTAAAAAGTAGATGGAATGAGTTGAGATTCATAGTGATGACACGTCGTCGTGGCTCCGCCGTTCTTATAGTAATAATAGATTATCAACAACTGAGGTGCCAAAAAATTCAAGCTTTCAGCACTCAAATATGAACAGATAGAAAAAGAAATGAAAAATCTGAACAGTGGCCTGAGAATATTCTAAACGTTTTCAAAAGCTGAAATCGCATTTCAGAAATTTAAGGTAGGGCAATGCCAAAAAAGGTGATTTATCTCGCTAGGTCTTCCTTCACATGTCACTAAACAGTCTATTATGAATACAACAAATTTTTCAGTTTTCCAACCCTTCACCCCCAAACGACCCCAATTTCACCCTCCCACCCCAAAAAAAACGTAGAAAATTATCAGGAACCTCTAAAACGCCTAGAAACAAAGTTTGAGCTGTTTTTATATTTTTTGTTTTTTTTTTATTATTTCTGCGCTGCGACTGGCACGATTTATAAAAACCGTACGCATTTTCTATCCTCGCCACGGTAGTGATACTGTGTCAAGATTTCATAAAAATAAAGTCCACAGTTTCCTCGTTACACAATACGATCTGAAGCAATACTCGTCCATGCCTAGGTACACCAGAAAAAATTCTAAGTCCTTTGGTATCTGCAATGGGCAAAAGCACCGTACGCAAAAGGCAATGTTCGGATGGACCTACAAAAGTTATTTATGTCGCTAGGCCTTCCTTCACAGTCAGTGGTCAGTATTTTATGAATGCAACATTTTTCAAATTTGTAACCCCCCAACGACCCCAAATCTGACCCCACCAAAAAAAAAAAAAGTAGAAAATGATCAGGAACACCTAAAACCTCTAAAAACGAAGCTTGAGGAATATTTGATTTTTTTTGTTTTTTGCGAATTACTCCGCCGCCCATGTACCGATTTGCAAAATTAGCAGCTTAAAACAATAACGACGAATAACAAAAGGGATAACGTAGTAACAATGGTAACAAGAACTATTATAAAAAATACTGGGATTAAGCCAAGAACATGCACTCTGAAAGACAGGCTTCAGAGAACTAAATACATATATATTTAAAAATTAAAATACAGGAACCTATCTCCTTTTGCGAACAAAAACTTGGTTTTCTTAGTCCCCTTATTGTAGCGGCATGTTACAAAGTCGCCACCGACACCGCCACGCCGCCGCCGCCGCCCGCCGCCGCCGCCCGCCGCCCGCCGCCGCCGCCGCCGCCCGCCGCCCGCCGCCCGCCGCCGCCGCCCGCCGCACGGCTCTTTGCAATTTTACTTCCCACACCGATAGGTGAGGGGAGTATTGTGATCGCGAAAATTTTCGATTTTGAGATAATACGTTTTTTGGGCGTTTTACGATGTGTACATAACGAAAATCCACGTCACTCATTTCCGTCGGTCTGTCTGTCTGTCTGTCTGTCGGTCTGTCGGTCTGTCTGTCTGTCTGTCTGTCGCGTTTTTCTACCCTCGTAATCTCAGTAACCGCCGCATGGATTGTGATGAAATTTGGGCAGCGGTATGCTGTGGGGTCGTAGTAGGTAATGTTCCTATAATTTTGAAAATCGGTGCATAGGCGGCGGAGTAATTGGCAAAAAACAAAAAAAATTAAATATTGCTGAAACTTCGTTTTTAGGCGTTTTAGGGGTCCCTGATCATTTTCTACTTTTTTTTGGGTGGGGGTGAAATTGGGGTGGTTGGGGGGTGGGGGGTTGTAAAATTGAAAAATTTGTTGCTTTCATAATAGACTGTCCACCGACCTGTGAAGGAAGACCTGGCGACATAAATAACTTTTTTAGGTCCATCCGAGCATTGCCTTTGCCTATTACAGAAAGCAAAGGACTTAGAATTTTTTTTGATGTAAACATACGAGAGTATTGCGTCAGATCGTTGTAACGAAGAAACTGTTGAATTGATTTTAATGAAATTTTGAAACGGCATTACTACCATGGCGAAGATGGAAAACGCGTATGGTTTTGATAAATCGTGCCAGTGGCGGCGCAGAAATAATAAAAAAACTAAAAATATAAAAACAGCTCAAACTTCGTTTTTAAGCGTTTTAGAGGTTCCTGATCATTTTCTGCGTTTTTTTGGGTGGGGGTGAAATTGGGGTGGTTGGGGGGTTGGGGGTTGAAAAATTAAAAAAATTCTTGTACTCATAATAGGCTGTCCACTAACCTGTGAAGGAAGATCTAGCGACACAAATCACCTTTTTAGGTGCATCCGAACATTGCATAGCCTATTACAGAAACTAAGGGATTTTTTGTATACTATACGAGAATTTATTGGTCTAAATCGTTTTGTATTTTGTAACGTGGACACTATTAAATTGATTCTAATGAAATTTTGACACAGCATGTTGTTACCGTAGTGAGAATGGAGAACGCGTATGTTTGTTAAAAATCTTGTCAGTGGCAGCGTAGCAATAATCAAAGAACGCGACCAGCATGAAAGCAACTCAAATTCAAATTGTAAAACTGGGAAGTTTGTAGTATCGATAATAGGGTGTCCATTGACCTGTGAAGGAAAGACCTAGCGGCATAAGACAATTTTAGGGGGGGCGGGGGGGTTGGCAATTATTTGGTTGCAAGGGATCTTAGACTAAAGCTTCATGCTATGGGAAAATAATAAAACTGGTGTCAGCGTAATGTGTGGGAAGTACTAAGTCAATCAACTTGACTTCATTTTTTTTTTATGATGACCAGACAACCCGTACCTACCGCCAGTCGGTAGCACGGTTAGCAATGTCCACGGCCGTCTCTAATATCTAAGCTAAGTGAAGGCGGCTGTGCAATGTCCCTAATGATTTGGCAACACCGCGTACGAATAACCATCTAGGTGTGAGAAATGGGCAGGATCAGTGTGGGGCGTGTCAGTAGGGATTTTTCAATAGTTTTCCGGTCTTTTCTCCCTCACTGTTTTGAGTATCGCAATCAAATTTTGCGGTTGGGTAAAAGATTTATGATTACATGATTTTACTTCAAAAAAATTGAAAAATAATGAGCAGTAATCCACCCAGCCAAATTATTTTTTGAAAAAATTGAGCTATGTAAAAAGTGTCACATTCTTGTCACAGATATAGTGCATCTGATTATAAGTGGTAAATTACAACCTTCTAGCATATATATATTTCCAGCAAACGCGGACACAATATCGGAGAAATACTACACAAAAAAGATTCAAAATTTCGAAAAAAATCAAAAATAACTGATCAAATACATCATATTGGTATGTCCGAATACATGAGAACATTATAAAGTAATTATTAAGCACAATATAGAGTGTTTCTAAAAGGTGACCAACCACCTTAATCCGTCTGATGTTTGTTGACCGTTGGAACTTTAAACAGCCACGTTGCCACGTGTGTATTGTATCTCCCTTTAATAAACCCTCTAAAAAGAGAGGTAAAATAGTCTCATCGCCTTTTGTGTCCGAGGCACTTTCAGTTAGTCCAGTCGTGTTCGTCTAAAGTATCTAGATTTTTTTGCAGTAATCTCAAACATTTATGCTTATTTATGAAGAAAATTTTAAAATAAAGTCAAAATTGATTTTACAAATATGTTTGGTCATGTTCCATAACAAAATGGTCGCATTAGAACA
Source organism: Callosobruchus maculatus (assembly GCA_951848785.1). Lineage (NCBI taxonomy): Eukaryota > Metazoa > Arthropoda > Insecta > Coleoptera > Chrysomelidae > Callosobruchus > Callosobruchus maculatus. Next base: position 7,248,103 of record CATOUR010000029.1, read on the forward strand.
TGTTTTCTTGTATGATATTAAAATAATACAAAACGTCTGGGCTATGAAAGCGGTTCCTTTGACTTTACCAAAGTAGACCACAAAATAGATTATCGATGGAGGCAACTATATTTTAAAATCGGTTCCTTATAAAAGATACCTCAAGCCACCATAGCTATAGATTGTGCCAAATAATGATTGATATATTGGTACTAATAATTTAAGTACCTCTTTCCATGAACCTGATGAGCGATCTGTTTCAATTCCTGATTTGAAAACACATCCGCTGCCTCCAGAACGTTGAGCAGATGCTCTGCTTTAGAAAGATTTGGAACATGTAAAACTGCTGTAAATGCAGAGAGCATTTCCATTTCTTCCAGCACTTGCCTGAAAACAAAAAGTCACCATGTATAATATACTGTACAGCACTTAGGTAAGGAAAGTTAGGAGATACCGCACGCCCGTTTGATGCTATATGAATGGGGTATTTTCCAACTTGCTAATATTGCCTAGTTAATGGCTGAAATGGATTGCTTGTATCTAATTTGTAACGATGGCACTGTTTGCTCAATTTTTTTCTGCCCACGTGGAGTAAAGATAGACTTTGAAAATCATCCCTTTGAAAGGAGCTCTTTAAATCTCTTAAACCTCCCGCCTAAGAAATCAACCAATCAAAAGTCATTTTTATGCCGGATGTAGATAGTGACTATATTAATTTGAATTATGCGTAGATTCAAGGTTGTCACGTTGTTAACATTTTGCCTAGTTTTTCTACATATAGAGGATGTAAACTTAATTTTACGTATTATGTTTATTTCTCTTTTTAATTGAATAAGTTCATGTTTGTAGACTATAAATGTTATATTACACTGCAATTCCATTTTTTGCATTATTATGTAATTAGAAGTTTACTCTGAGAATGTTTCCTAGTTACTTTCCACAATTTTACTCGTCATTCTTTAACAGCCTGTCACTAGTGCCATGCCATACATAACCTCCCCTGGTCTCACGACTGTCACGGTATCTAAATTAACCATGATGAAATGATGTAAACAAACATCTGACAAAGTCAATACGAAGCGGAGGTTATGTTTGTAGATGGAGAAAAGGAGGTCAGACGACAAAGTAGAGTCACATTCTAAGGATAGCACCACGAAGGACTTATTGCGCCACGCTAAGATTTATTACGTCGCAGCTTTGGCGCGAAATTTTATATTTGAACTTTGGGGGGATTTTAACCCACTTCGCGTTCACAATAAAACGTAAAAATGTTCGTTACATGGTTTTTGGTGACGTAACATCAATATTCCGCCATAAAATTATGTTCGGAAAATACCCCATTAGCTGTTACCGAAAATGAATAGCCACCAAAATATGTTTTTAATATTTAGCGTGTGTGTGCAGCTTACGGTTGTAAAAGCCACAGCAGCAGGAAGGAGCCAGGAATAACTTATTACAGGTAAATTTTGGTACATATTTGGTGCCATTTGGTAACAGAAATGTCAGTCGCGCATTTCGTCCTCACACTTTCCTTGTCTAAGGTACAGCTTAATAGAAGTGAAAGTATTTTGTAAGAATCGAAGGATCTTTCTGACGATGCTAGAAAATACAGGGCGTTCCATTCAAAATATCAAAGAAAATTATGGTCGTGAGTTTAGATTCACCCTGTACCCAACATCAAAGATAGCAGAAACTTGATAATTTTACACAAAACTAGACAACCACGAAATTGTTCTAGCATTGAGAATCAGGCCTACAGTTATTGATTTTTTAAGATACAGGGTGATGAATTCATTAAGATTTACACATAGAAGTGGCCATATCTCTGAAAATACGCTGTATAACCTGATAAACCCATATATTTTTGGAATAGAGAAAATGCACGCAACTCAAATTCGGGCTAATGTATAGGGTGTTCCATTTGGAAAACAAAACTTTGGTATAGTGTGACTTTATGAATAACCTTGTATATTATACAATAATTTTAAAATGTGAACCTTCACTTTACCTACAGCTTTTATACGAAAATTTGTTTTGCATCTTGAATATAAATTGATCACTCTGTATATGTGTATAATATAAATATATTATTCTTACCTTCTACTTGATGTGCATAAAACCAGAAGTTTCTTTCCAGGAGGTGGTTGCTTCTTGAGTAATAACAACAATGCTTGGAGGGTCAAATTTGAATACCTTGGCCCAATTGGACCGTAATCTAGTAATCTTTCAATATTATCTACCAAAATACAGCTCAGAGTGGACCTATAAGCATCGTCGAAAATCTGGAAAGAAAAAATAATATATACACTTTCTGGAACTACACCTAGAAACGAAATTTTGCTGGGATCAGATGTTGCTAAAAAGTGAATTTATAAGATCGAAAATTCCATGACTTAATTTTGGTTAAAGTGCGAGCCGCGGTCTTGCTAGACCATGTAGTGCACTGAGTCATGCAGCAAAGGGTTGCTATGCGATTCCGCTTGTTCGTTTCTATTCTTTTTCAAATATCTATCTCCAAATATAGCATGTGTCAAGTTTGTCAGTCTGGTGAGCAATTTCCTTATTTGCCAGAAGATGATTTTATACATGATAATTATTTTTAGTAAATTTATTATAGCTGCATCAACTGTTACAGTTATGAGCCTCAATAGTTATTTTTTTTAAGCACTCAAATTTCCTGGTCACAATTTTGAGCAGAAACATTTTATCATTGATCATTGATTAACATATTGAATCATTTTATTTAGATATATTTTTTAATTTTAAGCAGCTGAATTTGTTGTCGATTCTTTGGAGGAGCCGTAATGTAGGATTATAAGAAAATGATTATACATCGAGAGTAAATAGACCTTTTTTGAGTTCTATTAGCAGTTCCCGGTTACATGTAAACGTTTTTTTTCAGTAATTCATATTTTTACTCCGCCTAGGGCAACGAAAAGGACATATTTATAACCACGGGGGCGTATATTGCTATTGGTCGTATACTGTACCTTTCTTATGCTCAAGCATTTGGCAGTTTCAGTAAAGCCGACCATTTCTTCTGGAGAGCAAACTTTAACAAATGGATAGTCAGAATTTTTAGCTAACTGAGCAGCTAGAGCAGTTTTTCCTGCATTAGGTGGACCTTCTAACAGCACAGACACCAATCCTGGAAAAAATGTTGAAACCTCGTTGATAAAATTATAACATAACGAATAAAAACGTGAGATACCGGCGTTGAAGGCTAAGGGCATCAGAAACTAGACTTGTTTTCATTATGTTGTCCAACAGTTAGTATCACGTCAGTTTGACATACTAACAAATATTTACGTTGCTAATGTAAAAGATTCAAGTTTTTGTAGATCGGTAAATCAAAGCTAAAATTAATAGACTTTGGTAGAGTCGGTATTTCTTATCATCATAATCACATATGTATACTTATGCGCCTCATTGGCGTTTTTTAAATATATTGTAGTTAATATTGTGTAAAGCTATAACGAAGATTAATAAAATGAATTACCTGAACCCTCAGCTGAACGTGCTTGCTGAATAAATAGCATCCCATCTTCAATTATATTAGTAACTGGCGATCCCCAATTGATAATGCCACGGGCTAAGCACTGGTTGATAATTTCTTGAGCTGTACCAAACGCCTAAGCACAAATCAATCAAAAAAATATCAATATCACGTTATATCAAGAGACAAGGGCTATTAATTAAAATAAGAGAAAAAAATTCAGACAGGATAGCTCTAATACTGTAACTGATTCATTAATATTTTTGAAATTTTCTTGAGTATTTGTGAATTAACACTATCAGAATCAACACCCTACATAGTAGTACTAAGTAACTTACAGGTTTAACATCATTTTCCAGGGCGTGTAAGAAATCAGATCTGCCAACAAGAAGCTTCTCCATAGCTTCAGGATCAACTTCTACCTTACTAGAAGCTTTGATTAACCTGTTCATAGCTGTTGACTGTGCTGCTCTCACCAAACCTTCTAGTTCTGCACCAGAGAAATTCTTTGTTAATGCTGCCAATTCCTAGAGATGGAATATCAACGTTAACTTCGAAAATATTTGGTCATGATGATATATTTGAAACAATACTTTGATGCCTAGTCATCTATTTATTTTTTATATACAGGGTGTTTCATAAGTTGGGACTTTTTTTCATACAGCGGATAGTACTCGCCAAAATGAGTGTTTTTCTCAGTAACATATTAACGAAATATTTAGAGAAAACAAGATGCTGACCATTAAAGAAATCCGCAAGTCCGTCCCTGGGCAATGGCTCACCATGTCATATCACAACAAACAAGGCAGCGCCAGCGGTACCGATGCCGGTGAGAAAATACTAAAACAGGCAGTTCGTCATACGTCGCGTTGCTGTGGCACAGTGTACGAGAGTACTTGACGTGCTACATCTGACGATCGGACTTTAAAAACAACACCAATGGCGCACGCTTATAACAATAATGAACTGGTGGACATGCTTTTAATGTACGGTGAGTGTGGTCAAAATACAGCTGCGGCTTCGCGAGTGTATGCCGATCGTTTCCCTAACCGTACTCACCCTGCACCTCAGAGATTTGTCTCGCTCGTGCAAAGAGCTAGAGGGTGTCTGAATCCACATCGTGGTGGACACGCTGGAAGACCTAGACAACCTCGTATGGTCCAAATTGAAGAAGACTTCGTATATCGTACCTTTAACTTGTAAGACGCCTACGACAGGACCGCATTTACAACTTCGTAGCAACCAAATAGTGAGTACTTGCTTGGAATTTTTTTAATGTCTTGCTGCTGATTCACCGTGCATTAGCTTTGCCGTTTGAAGGGTCGTTGCTTCTAAAGAGGAAAGTCCCAATTTTTAGAACACCCTGTATTGGCGAATAAAATAATCACAACAACGTATACGGGCGAATTAACCCATGTGATAAGCTGATAAGTATTTAACGGATCACATCTCCTGTATAATGAAGGTCGGTAAATCCATGTAGGTGAGATAAATCGAATAAAATGATTGTGGGACGCTTTATTTCGGACAACATGGTTTTGAATCCTTTGAATTGCGATTGGAAGCAAGCAAGTGCAATTCAAACAAAACCAATAAGTGTCTACACAGGTTCTATAAACTACAAAAAAGGAAAGAAAACAAATTACTCAATCTTATTTGCATTGAATATTTAATATGAAAGGACACAACACCAATATTTACTTGTTTCATTTTTTCTACTTACCCTCAAGTCTACATCTGAACTGAGTTTCTTATACTGCTTCATCCTTGCAGTATGAATTTCTAAAATCTGTAACCTACCATCTTCATCAGGAAGGCTAATTTCAACTTGTACTTCTAATCGTCCAGGTCTGAGTAGTGCATCATCTATCATGTCTTTTCTATTTGTCATGCCTTGAAAAATTAATTTGCAATGATATTGATAAACATAGTGAATATATCAATTGTGAGAGTATTTTTGATAGTATGGCTTCAGTAGTTTAATCTTTCTAGGGAAGTCAAATTTTTCTGACAGATGCGATTTCCGTTCTTTTTTTCCTGACTTGCCCCGACCATTTTCAATTTTTTTTTGGTTGTTCTGGTTTTACTGAATGTCAAAACCTCTATCATGGATACTTAAACTTTCTTTGTAAACAGATTTACAAATTTAAGATGAATGTGGTAGCATGAAATCATCTGCGGACTATAATGCAAATTTTTAGGTATGTCCGCAATAAAAGAAAAGGCACAGAAGTAAAAAAAAAATCGAATTTGTATGGGTCACTGCCCTCCTTGAATTTATCTCTACTCCAGGCTTTTCCTATATTCAAAGCAGCCAACATATATCTTCTCTTATTCTGTTCATATTGAGACGTTTTGCACCTTTGATAGACACATAAAAGCAAATATCAATGTTAAAATTGTGACTTTTCACTTACCAATGACTAGAATGTTGTTCAACTGTTCAACGCCATCTATCTTGGACAGTAGCTGATTGACAACAGTATCATGTACGCCAGTGTTACCTGCTACAGATCCTCTTTGTTTACAGATAGCATCAATTTCATCGAATATTATTATATGAAGACCACTGTTTGGACCTGCCTAAGTATTGGAACAATGAATAATAGAGACGTTAGTTTTAGGTGCTTTCAACAAAAGAGTTAATTTTGGTTTGAGGAACAAAAATACAAATACAACAATAATGTGGCAGTAGGGTAAAGCAGTGAAGCAGCATAATTATTTTTAATACCTCTTATCAGAAAATAGTAATTAATATAACTATATCCCATATAAATGATAATATATGAAATCAAAGTAAAATATCTTCATTAATAATTGTTACTCCTCTTCAAAACAGCAAATAATTTCATAACATTGAATTCAAAAATAACAGAATTTTGAGCAAAAGATATCTTACCCTCTTTTCTTCCTCCTCCGCATCAGCAAACAATCTTCTAACATTGGCTTCTGATTCTCCAACATATTTATCCAAAATCTGTGGGCCGTTCACGATTTTTGGTTCTCTAGCATTCAACATTTTGCCGATCTGCCTTGCCATCAACGTTTTACCCGTGCCAGGTGGACCATACAGCAGAATACCTAAAAATAATTCGTTCAAATTGGCTCACGGGATATATTCAAGATATAATTAAGAGGAACATCAATATTAGGCAAATACTAACTGTGAGAGTAGGTGACAGAAAACATCTGCCTGTGAGCCATCTGGTACCCGAAGGTAATGGCAAACCAAAGAAAGTCACTGCTAAACAGCAGCAGACTTCTTGGTGGAACGCCACGGCGCGTTCGCTTGGCCTGACCTGAAGAGCGCGCTTTTATGCCAATTACATATGAGAGTCGATATACGAGGGTTGCTCTCTATCTCCGTCAATCCACCAGTACGCAGACAGAATAGTAACTGTATTAACACCTTTACTCTGGATTTGAACTACTACATTTAACTATGATGAACTAGTTGGTCTGCTTCGCTTCGTAAGGATGTTCGTTCACAAGAGTTTTTGGTAGATTAATCAATTTTTTCAGTTTTGATAAGTTAAAACACGTAGGTATTACCTTCAAAAATTCAAAACTTCTTATCAGTCATTTCAGAATGTCATTAACGATAAAAAATCGGTATTTTAACATAGCTTTGATGACATATCAACTTTTTTTGTATTCAAAATACACATTTTGAGAGTAGATACAATTAAAAAAGTCATATTCAAATTTCAAATTCACGCTCGTAAAACACAAAATTGCACAAATTTTGTTGACCAAAACAAAACCTCGGGTTAATTTATGAACCTACTTCGTAACCTACTTCATAAGATTGCGGGATCTAGGCACAGATGCCTGTTCTGTCGATCGACCCCTAACAAAGCAGTCTACTTAAAAACATGTAAGATGTGTACAACAAGTGGCAGAGTATAAGAGCCACTATAATTCTTAAAAGTAATTATTCATAGTAATCAAGTCAAGGCTGGATGACAGGCACACGCAGACAAATTTATAAAATATAAAATTTATGATTTAGATTTGTGACAAAAATTAATAATGTTTAAAAACATTCTTTGGAACATGTTTTAAGTATTGTTTCAAAAAATAGGGTTGACAACCGTTTGAATGAGTTATTAATTATTTTAGTCATGGGAGCTAAAACTGTTTCTCAAAATAAAAGACCATATTTAAAACTGGCAACAGCGTGCCGTTTTTCAAACCCACAGCCTCTCTCTCTAAGGCCATTGTGAAAGTGACGTAGGTGCGCCGTGTTCGTTGGTTAGGTTAGGTTGCTTTGTTTATTATCGTTTGTGTTTTTTTTATTTATCTGACAAAACTATTGACGTCTATGACGTCAATGCTGAGAAACGTGCTGTTGACAAATTGATTAAGTAATTACAATGGAGTCAATATTATAACTAATTTAGATTAACTGATATTTTGAAATACAGACCTTATAAATATCCATCATAGTTTATGTGAAAATAATTTATAAATACTTTAAAGATTTTTGTTATAACTTGCAAGCCCCAAATAAATTTCATAAACAGCTAGTCCTCATTTGACTTTAGCGTAGTGAATGTACGTCCTGAACGTTTCGCTATAATATGTGGATGGAATCCTCAGAAACTGTCATTGTGTGCAGTGCAAGTAATATGTCTAACAAAATTTGATTCAAACACATATTTACGTTGATCGTAGAAAAAATGTGCGTAAAAAGTGCAAAAAGCACATCAATAACATTTTTGATAAAAAAAATTAAAAAAAAGTTGGAAGGCCTGGGTTTCGATCCAAGGACCCTGAGATCCACAAGCGGACTGTCTAACCACTGGACCATCCTTCGATTGAGGAGATCTTTTCAACGAAACATATTTGATTAGGTACTTACTTACTCGAATCTGTAATCTGACTTCAACTTCAAACATTCAAAAACATTTTATTTCGCTCGTAGACTTCGTCTCGAGCTGGAAACTTCATTCATCGACTGTGTTGCAACAAATATACACTAGTTACCATTTTAGCAGTACGTATTTTCGCGATTGGCTGGGAATATAGAATCTAGTATCGGAGTAGGACGTCGTTGGTCAAAGGAGCATCCTTACCACCATGGTGACGTCACACGGGTTCGTGAGCCATCGGCGTGTTTTCGGTACTCGATTCAAAAACCCATTTTTATTTTGATATAACTTTTGAATTATTGCGAAAAAAAAGAAAACAAAAACAGTTTTGTTATAAAACTTATGTATGATCTTTCCATTTATGACAAAAAATTTTTATTCAAAACCTCAATTCTGTATTGATTAAATGATATCACAGATATCCAAATATGAAATAAACAACAGTGGAATTGCAAAAATTTTATCACAATTTTAAGAAGTGGATTTTATGGGGGTTACAATAAGAGAATTTATGGTTGTTAGATATTAACACAGTGGCGGAATACTAAGCTATTGGTAGATATTAATGGATATAATGAAGATATTAATGAAATACAGGCAAGAACAGATTGTCAAGTACACCCTCTGTGTCAATAATTCAGCACTGTATGGATGTACAGCTTTTAATTTTCACCCACCTTTAACATGTTTGCAGTTCAATTGCTCAATAATTTCTGGTGGAAAAACTCTGGAGGCAAAAGCTCTTCTGAAGATAGCATTAAATTCGTTGCTCAAACCACCTATGCCCATCTTCTGAAAGTCCCAGTCAGGATTGATGATGGACTGCCGAACTACTTTTCTGAAGATAATAAAAATGTATATTATGAAGCACAATAATAAATTTGAATCAAGGTTATTGTTGAATCCACAATATTAAATGTAATCATAGTTTATAACAGAATATGAATCAGTTTACTTGGATGAATACTATACTTTACCCTTTGGACTTTCCAACTAAATTTAAAGATGAATTCTCAGCTTTCTCAAACTGTACTAGTGTATTAGGTATAAGTTGACCCATCTTCGCTTTCCTAGGCTTGGCATCTCCTCCTGCTTTTATGGCTGATATATCAACAACTAGGATAGAGGGACACATAATATTATTAACAAAATATTCACAACAGCTTTTTTTATGTGATCTTACAAAACCATCTAAAGTTAATCAATTTTCTGGATTTATACTAGGCTGAGAATTATAGTTGAAACAATTTAAGTCGTAAGAGAATATAGGCATAAACATTAGGTATTAAAAAGCTTGAGATTCTAATTGTGATTGTTAAAATGATGATAATGACTTCCAAGTATCTCACCTTCAATATCTTTGATGACCAACAACAGCATTTTTTTATCTTTGAAAGCAAATGCTAACTGCTGTCCAACAGTAAACATCTGATTTGGAAAAGCATAGAGGAATTCTTTGGCCATCTCATCTGTGTCATACTGTTCTTGTGAAGTCCTATAATAGTAAAATGCCATTCAATTATGTCTTGTATAGCAGTGTGTCCCAGGATGAATATGGAAAAAATATATTGCAGGTTTTGGAATGTGAGGTTTATTTTATATAATAAGGAATTGTTCCCAAATTTGCATCTGTTCCAGAGAAATCAACTGTTGAAGTTTTGTTTTGAAGATATTTGAACCGTGTGTGGCCCACCTTACTGAGGCTGAATTGATTATCTACTTTAGAGCAAAAAAGGGAGATGGACATTTAGTAGGATTTGCCTTACAAGCCTTTTTAATGTTTTTGTACTTGCAGAAAATAATTTCAAAGATGGCTGACATCCAGATATATTGGAAGTAGACATCAACTTCTTTGTTTTAAATAGAACACCCTGTATATTATTACGTTTTTGAAATCAGCATCGATTTTTAGATCCAGTTTGTCAACCATAGTTTATGTCTACGAAGCCTATTTTCGAAGTTATTCAGCAATATTTATAAAATTTGACGTTTGTAGTACATTACAAAAAATGTTGCGGTTTTCGGTTTTAAAACGAGCAAGAAACATACTTGTGCTTCAGTAAGATCATTGTTCCAAATCATATTTAATATAGACTCGCAATTTATAAATTTGAAAAGTTTAAAATCTTAAAACCTTTTTTTTATCAAATGGAATGGTATGATAAGTTTTACATCAGTGGATGCGAAATTAAATTCTCTTTCACTTTTATCTATGCATATGTGGCGCGTAGCAATTGGAAAAATCTTAGATGGCATGGTTTGCAGACAAAACAATTGACTGAAAACTTTATAGTGTTAGTCCAAAGTGTTTTGGCTTCAAACACTAAAATGTGCAGCCACTCTGTCTAACTGTAACCACATTATTCTTAAAGACTCCAGTGGTAAATTTATTAGAAACATTTTCTTCTAATTTAAATGGTAAGGCTGCTAGAGAGCACCACATGCTTATTGGACCACCCTGTATATATGAGAAATTACAAAATCAAAAGAAGTTGAACAATGAACATTATTCTACTTACAATTACAATATCCTAGAGTTTTAAGATTAGATAATATAGAGTAGATAAATGGTATATATACTCTTTTTATGAGTGCAAAGCAGAGGCTCTCCTAATGTAGAGAATTTATGGGGGCAAATATTATTTCTATTGGAAAGTAGGTGCAGAATGGAAGATAAAGTTTTGTGACAATCACCAAATTTACAGGCAAGCTAGTCATTTTACAGGGGGGTAAATACAGTATTGAGGACAATTATCATAAGCTTTCTAAAAACCTAGTTGGAAGGTTTCCTAACACCATTCCATATTTGGCAGCACAGTCAACAACAACTGCTTTTTGTCTGTTCTTCAAAATACTTAGATACCAAATTTCACATGCAAGTGGCTGGCTAAAAGGGATAATCAGGGTTTCTTTTGCCCTGCAATAGTAATAGCAGTAATTTCAAAAGGATCAAGGTAGATTTCTAAGGCTTGTAATATTAGATCTGAGAGTTGAATTTACAATTGATGCTTTAAAAATGTAATTTGGTCTTTCTGAAACTAATGCTGGAGAAGTGATAGAGGAGTTACCACTTTCTGTAGGCTTATTACACCCCTATCTCTATTAAGATCATGCATGTTATAGTTGCTGCCCCCATACCTCTATGTTTCTATAGATTTTAAAACTATGTGACAAGCAACTAAAAGGATAGTAGGGGAGACCGGGGCAGAATGGGATACTTAAAGAAAAACACATCATATAATGAAAATTAAATGTTTTATTGTATTAACCTTTAGTCAGGTAGGAACATAAGGATTTAAATTAAGTAATGCAACTTTTTTTAGCAACTAAACCATTCAGACTTTGGCGAAAAGTAGCAAAAATCAGTATAACTTTTTTTTCCCATTATGCCCCGCCATTGGGGCATAATGGGAAATGACACGGGGCAAAATGGGAACATACTTCAGTACGGCTGAAAACGTTCACAAGTATGTACTTTATCGTGCTCGTCATCAACTCCAGCGTAGGAATTATGGGCCCAAGCATGCTATACATCACCGATCCTGTGACTGCGAATATAAGTATTCACTGTAAATCCGAGCAGTCACCACAATCTTCTTGTGATAAGTCAGTATCCGTCTCAGTTTCTCTTTTAGTCCTCTTAATTTTACCCTGTTTAGGTTTCTTAGCATTTGCTTTTTCCCCAGATTCATCTTTTGGACTTTCTTTCATTAGTGCTGTTGCCAGATTTCTTTTTCTTAGTCTTTAGTTCTTCAGTCTTCTTTTTTTTACTGTTTGTTTCTAATTTTCTTCTAAGTTAATTCTTAGATGGAAAATTCGTCGTCAATCTTACCTCGTTTCCTTGTCTTTGTTTCTTCAGTTCTAATTTCTTTTGGTACAAATATAATATCTGCCGGGCTAACCAAAAACGAGGAATATGCCATTTGCTTTCTCATGCTTCAATAAATAGTGATAATGGAGGTCTTTTATGATCAACTATGGCTGTGCCAGGAAAAATAGTAGGGTTAGAGAGAGGTTCCGTTTCACCACAATGGCTGTTAATAGATAAAGTTGAAGCATTAGGCTTAGATTTTGTTTGAGAAGTTGATGCACTTGATTTTCGACTGAAAAAAAATTAAAGACCAGATAAGAAATACATAGCATATATAGTACGGGGCAAGACGGTATAGTATCCCGTCATGCCCCGTCCGTTTTGCCCCAACAAACATATAATACGGTAAATTCAAGAATTTCTAACCTAAACCAGTTAAGGCTACAAACGGTATCTAATACCAAAACTCGATCCTACCGCTACGGCTTCTGGTTAAACATATTGCTAAAACTTTGCTACTCACCTAATAGCACATCGATGTTTATGACAAAACTTTTTAAAATGAGGAGAAAATTCAATTTTTTCTCACACCGCAGCCAATACGAGCAGCGCCACCTTCCTCATTAGTTGACCGACGTAAGCCAACTAAAGGTCGAACTAATAACACTGTTGCCAGCGCATTTCAGTGTATCAATCATGCATAGGAGCACTTTTCCCGTTCTGCCCCAGACCTCGTTTTGCCCCGGTCTCCCCTAAATGAGAACTTGACCTTGACCTATCAACAAGATCAATCCAAATGTAGGTCAAATGGTATTATGTATTTATTGGAGGGTGTTTTCTAGTCTTGTAGAAATACATCAAAGTTCTTTGACTTGCTAGAGAACTACATCCCATCGAATTTTGCCTTAACGAGTTTTGTGTAACACACTCAAAAATCCTTAAAGTGTTAAAAAGTAACATGACATTGTAGGCCATGATATTCAATATAAATTTCATATTTTTGAACAGAATCAATTAATATTTCATTTATCTTACAAGGTTCATTCAAATTCTGCTATATGTCTGAAATATTAATTTACTGGAAAGGTGTTGAGTAAATGTAACATAACAAACACAAATTAAAATACAGATTTCACAATATTGTAAAATCTATAACAATATTGCAAAACTTGTGCTTAGAAATCAATTTTTCAATTATTAATATGAAGGATGGAGTTTTTACTAACTGAACTATGTATTTACTGAGAAACTTAATAAAACATAATAAAAGCTACATATAGGTATCAATATCCTAAAAAATAGGTACTTTAATACTATTAGTTAACTCATGAACATGAACATAGTGCAAATACTACTATTATGGTAATCAACAGGCTACTTACGTTTTTTTCTGCATGAAATCAGCCTCCAAAACAATGGAGGATATGTATTCCTCAGGATGATAAGCCTCAACATTGAACTCTTGATTAAGTGAAAGAACAGCCCATTTCCTCTGAGGAAGACTAAATCCAACTGAATATCTCGCGATACTTGGATGACTTTTTATGGAAAACACAAAGTTTTGACCTCCTCCAGTGTGTATCTTGATGTGCCTAAAAAGTTTGAATTATACTAGTCACCATGTTAGAAAAACTGTTGAAACCCTTACTTTGTATTTGGAAAATCGGCCTCATTAACGACGGCACAATTTGAGAGTGAAAGTTCGTCAGTTGGACATTTGGCGACTTTGAAGACGGCCTGGAAAATCGAATTTTCATTATGATGAAAATTTTATCAAGCCAAAAATTGTTAGACAGAGTGAAAACCTCATACCATGTTTATCTGAAAAGGAGATGTATCTAATGTTTAGAATCTCGTATAACAGCACTGCAATGCAGACAAGACACGAAAATCTGTGTGGAAAATCAATATTTTCCCGAGGGCAGCCCTACTTTTGTGTTGTGATTTGAATGAATTTGAACTACTGTCACTGTCAATGGTGACTTCAGTCAGCTGACGTTTCGTTTTCAGAGACGGGAAAAATAACGGAAAGGTTAGTCTCACGGAATTGCGTTAGAAATTCCGTGAGTCATGGCCGTCTCTACTCACTAGGCCGGAGCATTGAAATATGGCAACGTTGGAGATCAGGCCGTGTTTTCATTTGTTGTTACGTCATGTGTATTCTTCCAGGTCCAGAAAATATGGTTGGAAGGTGATGATTAATTTGTTTCTAATTATTTACCTGCACAAACGAAACTATAAAGATAACAAGATGCCTGCAAAGCGTGTAGTACCAGGTTGCAGCCCAGGAGAGGACTACCAAACCATGGCCCAACATAACCTTATTCCAGATTAAAAAGAACGTTGCAAGGTGATTTTGAATGGGTTTCTACTTATTTACCTGCACAAATGAAACTATAAAGATAAAAAGATGCCTGCAAAGTGTGTAGTACCAGGTTGCACTAGCAATTGTGCGTCCGATAAGGGACATAAACAGAAGTGGGTGAAAGGGATTCCTCGGAAGGGCTGGTTATATTTATAAGGATAAAGACAATAATTGACAAACATTTCAAAGGATAAGACCTATTTTAAAGCACAATGTGGTACCTATAATGTTTTCTGGACCTCCCAAATATCACAGAAAAATACGGTTAATAGAACTCATCTGGGCATGGCCTGGGGCCTGGGGCATACCTACGAAAGCATTTGATATTGAAAGAGAAATCAAGACCAGCAAGAATGGCTTCACAGTAACCTAATAGTGAATTTTTCTAGCTCAATTTACAAAGGGTGTCCCATTAATTTACAAAGTAAATTGAGTGTTCATTTAAGTGGAAATGGAAGTGGCGGCAGGAAACAGGTTGCGTTTATTTTTATTTTGTAGTGTCTGACTGTGATGAAACAGACATCAGATGTAAGTGGTATTAGTAGTAGTTCTAAGAAGTATTTTTCTTAATTTATTAACCGAGATGAACTCTAATACATCACTAACACATATAAAATGTAATAATTATTCTGAAACTATAGTGCCACTATTTGACAGCTACGTCGCCACATCTAAGGCTACGGCCTAGTGTAGAGTCGGCCATGCGTGAGTCAGTGACTGTGTCACAGGACTGCGTTAATTTGAAGTACCCATCTCTATTATAGGATTTTGATTTGACATATTGACATGTAAAAAGTCATACGGATGTGTACGTCACGCGCGTGCGCGTTGCAGTTGACAAGCGAGTTGTATTTTTCTTGTTTGTGAATTTGTAATGCATAAATTTTGAACAATGAAGTGAAGAGATGATGGGAGATCAGTTCCGAAAAGTAGAACAATATTCACCAAAATCATCGCCACGTGGGGCCCGGTCTCCAGTTGTATCTCGTCAGGATTCGTCTGGAACATTAAAAACGACAATTTTGCTTGGAAAGAACCCCTCCATAGTCCCTAGCGGACCTTTCTACTTGTTGAAGGAACCTCCAGGCAAGCTTTAATTATTCACTCTAATATTTTTATTTTATATCCTGTAACTGTTAGTCGACAGTTTGATAGACTGACCATCTATGACCCTGACCCACACATGACTATTTTTACTTGATTTGTATGTTTAATTTATATTAACTGGAAGTAGCATCAAACCAACATCAAACCTATTTACATTCGTTGAGAAGTAGTATCTGTATATGCTCTAAGCAAGCTGATGATGGATAGGACTCATAATGTGCACTCTAAGACCAAGAATCTTTCCCCTGTTTTCTCTAATGCTCTGATCAAAAAGCAGAAAATAAGACATTAATCTGAAGACTTCATAGAACACTAGTTTGTCTTACCTGATTTTGGTATAAGCGTTACTTTCTAAGATGCTGGTATATACAGTAGTACATTTGATGGCCTGGGTAGGGTGACCATTTGTCTGAAAAATTCCAGGCGAAACCACAAAAATCATTAAAATGTCTTTAATTTGAGCCTTAAATGAAAATAATTGCCATAATATACAGTAAAATAAACTCGTATAGTGAATGGATGGGAAAAAAACAAACTGTCACCTGATGCCATCTCACTGTGTCCATGGGGCTAGCCCCCCCCATGAAGCCAGCATCTGGAATTGAACTATGAAGTATATAGTCACCCTAGGCCTAGGAGACTTTTCTGCCAATCAACATTTTTACAATTAAGTCACAGTGTTTCATGCTAGAAGCTCTGTCTTAGCCTCACAAGGTAGTTTGACAGAATCTTTTGAGAAATGCAAATTGTGGAGGTATTGCATAAATTCATCCATGTTTTATTGTCTTTCTTAAATAATCTGAAAGTTTGCCTCATATCACAACAAGTAATATCATTAGTCAGGTGGATTCTGTGTGGGATCCTAACTTGAACCCACTGGCTCCTTTATTTGCTCTGTAGTTTATAATATATGTTTTCTTATATATTGTATAAGGGATAAAATTATCATTTTGGGCCATACTTTTATCAAAATCAATAAGTAAAAATAAGTGCAAATTAAAAGAAATAAGAAACATAATAAAATATTTGGACAATAAACTTACTATTACTAATTTAACACTGCTATAAGCAATCTTGAACCTTAGTTTCAATGTGACTAACAGCATAAAATAACATAGTCAATACCCAAATTGTCTATCTGTGAAGTCTCACAGAATATTAACGAAAACATATCAGCCTGCTGATGTTTTGTATATCATAAGCAAAGTTGGATTTCAGCTCATTTGTTTCCATTTACTCACCATTTTATAGCAACCTCTTTTACATAACTTAACCTTCAATAATATGATTATTAAATTATAAAATTTACTTATCCTGAGATTTGTTGTGCTCCTTGATCACCCTCTTGAGGGTTTGCTAAGATTCTTTATGTAGATTGATTGATGTTTAGACCCTCTCAGGAGCTGCCTGCAGTGGACATGATCCTTTAAATGGAGGTCTTATAGGGAGATACATAACAGAAAAAAAAATGTGGCTGGATAAGCTTTGTAATTTGAATCCTTTCTTGACGGCTTAGATTGCCTGGAATCTTTCTGGACTAAACGAATGTCTCATATATTTGTTGTAAATATTACACATCTCAATTACCTTTTTGTATTACAGTTGAATCCGAGCTGACAGGTGCCACAAATTTGATGACCTATTATGGCTTAGAGCACTCATACAGCAAATTCAGTGGGAAAAAGTTAAAGGAGCAGTTGTCTTCATTCTTACCCACTTTACCAGGAGTCATAGACTCACCAGGCTTACAGGACAATAGTTCATTGAGGTCAGTTATTGAAAAACCTCCTATTGGTGGCAAAGAATTATTACCACTAACTAGTGTGCAGTTGGATGGCTTCAGGCTACATCCAGGACCAGTAAGTATTTTAATTCATAGATAGATATGATTTGTTCAAATAGTAATATTTCATAAACCACAGGCATAGTTCAGTCCAAGAATCTGGCACACAGGGGGGGAGGGGGGGCTTGAGCTTGGCTCTAGAGGTATCTAGGGTGGTTTATTGTAACAAACTCATTAGAACAAATTATTTTTGGGGTTGTTAATTTCATTCACCCAATCTCCTACCTGTGCCATAAACTAATAAAATTTGGGAGGAAATCATATGCAATTAGTGATTTATATGCTAAAATATGAAAATTTGTTGAATATTTTTTGAATTGGTGAAAGTGTCTGACTCTGTATTCAGTATCTGATCTAACCTGACCCATCAGTTTTTCTTACCTATTTTATTTCTCATGGTGACTACATGGTAGGAAAGGTTGGAATTTGATAGTAATCTGAAGTGTTTGGAAAAAGCGGATAATATCAGAAAAATTGTTATTGTAATAGAAAAAAGTTTTGAATATGGAAACTGGGTGTGAGGGAATACTCTTGAAAACTATGAAACTTTATATGGTAGTTACTTCCACTGGACAGTGGATGTCAATGACTAAATTATTGTCATGAGAGCTGGAATTACATTAAGGAAGTGTGATTAGATTTTTATAAATTTCTTGGTTATACTTAGCTACAAGATCTGTAGATGTTCAGTGCAGTAAGCCTAAGGAAACTTAGGTAGAATCACAGGGAATGACAGGGAATTATTAATCTAAATGTACAATTTTTGAATGTATATACAGGGTGTCCCACGGCAATTAAGTCAGCAAAATATTGGAACTGGGCAGTAGTAGAGAATTTGGGGATGTAAATTGGAGCAAATTTTGGGTCTTTTCTTCTTATTGTGTTACTCAATCACATATTTGTTTTTGGTCATGTGACATCCGATTCAAAATGATTAATGAGACACCCTGTATATTAGTGCCTTTCTGTATTCATCATGATATAACAATTCCAACACTACACACTTGGGGTCTAAAGTGATTAATTCAAGAGCTGCAGGTACTTAGAAGATTATACTACTATAACTGATTATAACATGTACCCCTACAGTTAAAAGTTTGTTTCGTGGTAGTGGTACAATCCTTTGAGTACCTGTAGCTCTTGATCACATTTAGACCCCAGGTATTCTAGTTTGTTGGAATCGTTTCATCAGGAAGAACATAGAAAGGCAGACACATACAGGGTGTCCCATTCATAATTTTGAATCGGACGTGATTTGACCAAAAACAAATGCCTCATTGGGTAACACAATAATAAGAAAAGATATGCTGCAATTTACACCCCCAAAATTGTAATTCTACTACTGCCCAGTTCCGATATATTGCTTACCTTTATCACCGTGGGACACCCTGTATGTTTTATAAAATTTATTTTCAACCATGCTATCCAAATTACAAGTGCCAAAAATTTGTCATATTGGCAAAGCTTGGCTGCTCAGAATATATATTAGAGCCATTATCATTCATATCACACTATTCCCTCCTTATAATGTGATTCTGTTATCAGACAATCACTGATAGTACTAACCTAATCTCAGGCTGAAATATATGACATGAATTCAGGCACAAGTAAAAAAAATCGTGCATGTCTTACAAGCTGATAAAACTGATCTCTCTGTTTTTGATATCTATTGTTTTATACTATTGGATTACAAATACAAACAAGGCTATGTTTTGTGTAACATATTGGCTGAATAATAACTAAATAAAGCTGCCTTACTTCATGCTGCCATTTTGAAATTTTACCATTGGTTTTGACTTTATTATTCATTTTCATTAGAAAAAACTTATCAGTATGAATTTACATGGAAATGAATTCTTTTTTAGTTACCTGAACAATACCGGTATACCAATACTGTCCCCATAAAGAAGCACAAGAACAAACACAAAAAGCATAAACACAAAGAAGGCGGTCTTCCCAGTCAAGAAACTACAATAACAGACACAGCTAATGACACCCATGAGAAGAAGCACAAAAAGCAAAAGAGGCATGATGAGGACAAGGAGAGGAAAAAGCGAAAAAAGGAGAAGAAACGAAAAAAACAGAAGCACAGTCCTGAACATAGTGGAGGTCTCACACCAAGCCAACATTCAAGTTGAAACTTGCTCTTCTCATAAGTGTACCTAAATGCAATCATAATTTTTCTTTTTTATAATTTATGAATGTAAGTTTTAAAGTGTGTTTATCGTTTATTGATTAATACATACTGTTATTTTTTTATTTGAGTTTTATTTCTTTTAGTTTATTCACTTTTTGTATCATGACAGGCACGTGGGGCCATCCCGTGGATCTATTGTCAGTGGTCATCGCAAAGCTTACTAAAATATGGCGTGACCATAACATCACTAAAGCTAAAGCTACCAAAATGTCGCCAGTTCAGTCTCTTGTGTTCTCCATCTTTTGTATGCCTCGGAAACTTGGACTGTTAAAAATTCAGATCGAGCTCACATAGATGCTATTGAAATGTGGATGTGGAGGACAACGTTGAGAGTTACTTATACCGCCCATCGAACTAACGTTTTCATACTGGATGAGCTCTGTAATCCAAAGAGACTCTCCTGCATTGTGTCGACGAAAATGCTTACATTCTTCGGACATATTCACAGAAGCGATAATATGGAGGAACTTGTAGTTCTGGGTCACGCCCCGAGTGGGCGGCGCCGTGGCCGTCCACCTACACGCTGGGTGGATACGACGAAACAGTTGCTGGATATGAGTATTAAGAGCGCCACTGAACTGACAGTAAATCGCGAACGATGGCGAGCTACAGTTCTCAAAACTATTAATAATCTTCGTGTCGGCAATACTCTAGCTACGACTTAATGCATTTTACGAGTTCACAACATGTCTGTTAAGACGTGACTATGATGATGATGATGACACTGACCCTTGTAATCCAATATTTTGTAACAAAATCCTAGAATACCGTCAATGATATGATTAAAAAAAGTATATAAAATTTCGACATTATACTTCCGTCATCTTCAGGTTATGTCTGGTATATAGTTAAAATTAAGATTGAAATTGTAAGGATCCATGAATTCAACAATATGAACATGGAAAACAAACAATATCTATAATTTTACAGAACGCGTTACAGTTTAAAATGAAAAAATAAAATGCACAGAAAACTTTACAACAGTCTCAAATATTTCTGCCGGATAGTGCTTTCAACTTTATTCTTATGGAGAGACTAGTGGTACAAAAATACATAGCTGTGTGATAACACTGATAAAAAACATACGTTAAAAATATACAAAAAGAAACCACATTAAAAGCGAAAGTTCTAACATCCACATATTAAAACTGCCGAAGCCGATGAATTTGTGGTTCTTGGGTTTTTAGGCCGGCGTCGTTTAGCGTTAAAGCTTGACGTTTCGCCACCACGAGTGGATGGTATCTTCAGAAGCTATTTCACTTCGGCGACTTCCAAAATACTGCTACTACTTCCGAAATACTTCCAGTACTGTATAGTACTGTACTAATGAACTTGACTACACTTATTTAGTCGGTATTTTAGTTGCTGGAAAACAGGTGTGGAAGATACTTCTTGCTCAAGATTCAAATAAATCGGAATTATTGATTCTATTATATTTACTCAACTAAACAGAGTGCACTAAATTAGGTACTCGAGCCAGGGCCGTAGCTAGGCGATGACCATGGAGGGGGTTCATGGTGATTTTAGGGAGGTTCATGTATAAAAGAATATGTAATGTCTTTATTTGCTTAAAATCTGTATAGATTGTATTGCTGCTAATGTGTTATGAGCACCGAGGGATTGGTTAGTAGTAGAATAAATCACTAGGCTTGGAGAAAGCATCCTTGATTATTGTTATTTTGTATTATTTTAGTAGTTATTTTGTTCATGGGAATACTCATGGGGGAGTTTGAACCCCCCAAACCCCCCCCTTATATACGGCCCTGACTCGAGCAGTTACTAAACCAAGTTGTTTACACCACATTTCCATGCAAGTAGCTAAATTTAGCTACCTAATTTAGCAACCTGCTTTAGCTACTTTTCACGTGTAAAAGCGTCACATTAGAGCCCACATCGTTTGAGTACATACGAATATATAAATGTAGCCCGGTTAGTAATAAAAGTTGGTAGAAGAACATCGAATTAACATAAATTTTATGACATACCCAAACTAAAAATAAAAATTATACAAATGGAGATTATAGATAAAATAATACACATGTCGTGTCAGTACTAATAATGTAGTGATATATATATAACGTAACATTTGATTTTTTTACGGAAGATTTTTTTACGGATTATATTATACAGGGTGCTTCATAAGTTAATACTTTTTTTAGCTGTGTCTTGAACTTGTTCATATAAACACATTTTTCATTAACGTAGATATATAAATTCTGTTTCGTTTTTTTTTGCTTGAATTTTTGTCTTACAAGGCGTTATACCCTCAGTTAGTGAAGTATAGTCACTTTGTTTATCATAGTTAATTTTAAATTGGTAAAAGTGTCACATTGTTATGAAAACAATGAACCTGTGGATATGTAGCTTAATTACGGAGACGTCTTCATTTCGGCTGCTGCTCGAGAAATTAGTTGTGTTAAGCCAGCTGTCTCAGTCTCGTTGGTGGTCGGAGACAACCTTGGCCAAATAGCGGTTCACCGTCCTGTTCATCCTCTCAACCATGCGGTCCGACTGGGAGTGTAACGCCGTGGTCCGAGTCTTCCTAATCCCCAAAGTTTTGCACGCGTTCTGGAAGAGCGCAGACTCGAAGTTCCTTCCCTGGTCCGAATGCAGCTCGAGCGGAACTCCAAAACGGCAAATCCAGTCCTTGACCAGAGCGTCAGCAGCGGTTGCGGCCTCCTGGTTTGGCAGAGCGTAAGCTTCGATCCATTTGCTAAAGTAGTCGATCACCACGACGATGTACTTGTTCCCAGCTTCGCTCTCCGGAAAAGGGCTTGCTACGTCGATAGCGATCCTTTCGAAGGGACGTTGTATTGGCGCATAGGAGCTTTCTTACGCCTCTGTGGACCGTTGCTGGCGGCACAAACTGTACACTTCCTGCACCTGATGGTGACGACTTTGAACGACTTATATTCAAGTTAGACAAGACTATGTTGATGTATTGTACACGTTTTGTAATAATTCAACTTCTTTATTATTTTTTGGTTTTTGAAAGTTATTTGAAAAATTTGCTTATTTTAATGACTTCTATACACAGTTAAAAAAAGTATCATCTTTATTTTAATCACCCTATATTTGATAATTGATAGGAACATTATAACGAACTTGTATACAAAAACAAAACTTGCACCGTTTTGTGGTACTCCTAATAAAGAAATAATATAAGAGACAATGATTCTTCCCCAAAATCACCTATTGGGGTATATTGTTTGAAAATCGAAACGGTGTCTGTAATACAATTAGTTTTTAAACCCATATGTTCGAGAAAATAAGATTAAAGGTACACGCACATAAATCGGCATCGGACGAATGGTACGTATCGAAGAAAAATAGTTTCTATAAAGTTTAATGGATTGGCATTTTGCAAGCACCTAGGTACTTAGGTACCTATTAAGCATATCATCAACCTTTCTTTTGCTCTAATAGGTGGGCGAGATGGACATTTTCCTCCAGTAATGGCTTTTCTTATCGCCTCCAGTAAAGAATAGAATTTAAAACGCGTCATTCTGAAGTAATTGACTTTTTTTCGTCATTCATTAAGTCCGGAAATAAATGTACACATTCCCCAAAAACTGCGCTTCTCTGGAATACTTCATGAACCCACACCCGTCTACGTTTACTACTTTCTTGAAAACTTTTTACTTCCAGAACAATCGTCAACTCGTCACCTCTCGAAGAGATAATTGCAACTGACTTCCAATTCTTCCGTCGATTCCGATCAGATATGTGTGATACTCTAATAAAAAAAAAATGGAGTCAAGTTGATTGACTCAGCACTTCCCACACATTACGATGATACCAGTTTATTATTTTCCCATAGCATGAAGCAATAGTCTGAAATCCCTTGCAACCAAATCATCGCCCATTTGGCCGCAAAAAAACACCCAAAACAAAAACTCTGGTAAATAGTTTCTGGCGTCTCCTTATTCCTTAGGAACTAGGACGCCACAGTTTTGATTCGGCATGCGATGCGAAACGCTCAGGAGCCTACAAACCGTCTAAAAACGAAGTATGAGCTGTTTCTATATTTTTAGTTTTTTGATTATTGTTGCGCCGCCACTGACACGATTTTCCCGAAACTGACGTGTTTTCCATTCTCGCCGCGATAGCAATTCCTGTGTCGAAATTTCATTAAAATCAATTCAATCATTTTCGCTTTACGCAATTTACATAGAACGAAATTAAGCAACACTCGTATATGTAAACATCACAAAATTCTAAGTCCCATGGTTTCTGTAAAATCAAGCCAATGTTCAGATGAACTTAAAAAAAGAATGCCATAGGTCAATGGACACACTATTATGAATACAACAATATTTTCAGTTTCACAACCCCCCACCCCCAACTACCCCAAATGCACCCCTACCCAAAAAAAAGTAGAAAATGATCAGAAACCCCTAAAACGCCTAAAAACAAAGTTTGAGCTGTTTTTATATTTTTGGCTTTTTTATTATTGCTGCGCCGCCACTGACACGATTTTTCCAAAACATACACGTTTTCCATCCTCGCCGCGGTAGTAATGCTGTGTCAAAATTGCATTAAAATCCATTCAATCATTTTCGCGTTAAGCAATATAGAACTATCTAAAACAATACTCGTATGTATACATCACAAATTCTAAGTTCCTTGGTTTCTATTATAAGAGAGGCAATGTTTGGATGGACCTAAAAAGGTGAATTATGCCGCTAGGTCTTTCATTCACAGGTCATTGGACAGCCCATTATGAATACAACAAATTTTTCAGTTTTACAACCCCCCATCCCCCAACCACCTCAAATTCACCCCCACCCAAAAGAAAGTACTCCGCCGCCAATGCACCGATTTTCAAAATTTTAGCAGCATTACCTACTAGGACCCCACAGCATATCGCTATCCAAATTTCATCACAATCGGTGCAACGGTTACTGAGATTACGAGGGTAGAAAAACGCGACAGACAGACAGACAGACCGACACCTATCGGTGTGGGAAGTAAAAATCCGTAGAGTACCTACCGGCTGTTCTCTCCGTCCTGTCCGTCCGATACCGATTTATGTGCGCGTACCTTAAGAAAGCAATATACATCAAAACTACTTACGTGTGGCGCTTGCCACACATACCATAGCATAATGGGTGTAGATAATAAACGCGTATTATCTATATTTTCCTGTTCCTCTACAAAGGCAGTATTTATTATGCACGAATAGAAAGCTTGGGTGACACCCCAAATGCACCAAATCATTTATTAGAAGGTTTCTTTTTTATTTCGTTACTCTATATTGTAATAGAATAAAAAAATTAGAAATACGACCACACACATTCATTTGACCAGAACAAATTCTAATTTACTTATAACTACTATTTAGCAACGCGGGAGACTTGCCAAACTATACAGTCTCACTTCGTAACACTTGAATGCCAGATAATAAATGAGTATGTGTTTGATTAATCTTATGCTTCGGCACCGTATTCCATTCACAAAGGTAACATGGTTTTCCATGTTACTTTTGTAACAAACTAGGTACATTGATTAACATACGTTTAAATATGTTAATCAATGGTAGGTACGACTCGTACGAAAAGTTCATCCAGCTTGGATGCCACAGGAGCGATATTCCATTAGTCTTGAATAGTCCATCGAGCTTCAATGGCCCATCAATAAAACCACATAAGCTGGAAAATAAACTTTTACAGGCGTTTCGGCTACCTGTATCAGGTGGACCTGATGGGTAACGCTCGGTATTAGGCTGACATAGAAGCAGTTAACCAACACAAATAACTACTTGATGACAAATACCCCTTACCGACAATGAATTACACTATTGATTCGAGTGCTTCCTTTGGGAAAACATGAAGAACATGATTTCCATCATTCCATCTTACCCCAATGTGAGCTCAAGGATATCACAATCCGTATCTGGAACATGGCCTGAATCGCATCACTGTCAGGCACGATGTCCCTAGTTCATAACAGCGCTGTTTCGATCTTTCGGATCTCATCAGGTGGACCTGGGTAATTTGTGCCGCAAACGAAAATATTTGGCACAACATACAGCAAAATTAACAAATACAGCTAATGGGCAGACAAAAAAAATCACAAAAATCGTTAAAATGCCCGGAGTTTGAACCCCAATCGAAAATTTTTGCGGCACAACATACAACAAAATTAACAAATACAGTTAACGGACAGGCAAAAAAGGCAGTACTGTCGCTTCATCTCTTTTCATTCTCTCACAGACCCGCCCCTCCGCCCGCCTGCCCCTGTGTTAAGCCAAGCGTCCGGAATTGATCTATGAAGTACATACCTATATGGTCATCCTACATGAAAGCAATTAATGAACCAATAGAAACAATTGAAAGAACTGAACTATGCTATTGGCTCGAATGCTTCCTTCGAAGAACATGATTTCCACCTTACCCAAATTAAGCTCAAGGATATCATAATCCTTGTTTGTATTATGTCCTGAATCGCATCTTTGTTTGACAATAAATTAATTCGGAATAAGTGCAGGAAAACGACCGGATAACTTTAAGAAATTAGATCTTTTGCTATTCTAATTCCAATCGTTTCGTTTGAACTGTCAACGATGACCGAATCGCCGTAGATTGATGAAAGACTGGCACAACAGTAGCGCAGAAGTGTTGTGTCATCATCATCATCATAGTTGTGAACTCGTAAAATGCATTAAGTCGGAGCTAGAGTATTGCCGACACGAATATTATCAATAGTTTTGAGAACTGATTTACTGTCAGTTCAGTGGCCTCTTGATACTCATATCCAGCAACTGTTTCGTCGTATCCACCCAGCATGTAGGGGGGCGGCCACGGCGCCGCCCACTCGGGGCATGACCCTGAACTACAAGTTTCTCCATTTTATCGCTTCTGTGTATATGTCCGAAGAATGTAAGCATTCTCGTCGACACAATAAATGGAGGATAGTCTCTTTGGATTGCAGAGCTCTTCCAGTATGGAAACGTTAGTTCAATGGGCGGTAAAGGAACTCTCAGCATTCTCCTCCACGTCCACATTTCAAAAGTATCTATGCGAGCTTGATCTGCCTTTTTAACAGTCCAAGTTTCCGAGGCATACAAAAATATGGAAAACACAAGAGACTGAACCAGCGACATTTTTGTAGCTTTAGTGATGTTATGGTCACGCCATATTTTAGTAAGCTTTGTCATGGTCATACGTGCCTATTGAATGCGCCGTCGAATCTCATTTTCACAGCTACCCGAATTGTCGATCAAAGAACCGAAGGACACAAAACTTTGAACTACTTCACAACGGCCTATTGACTTTATTTCTCGATTATTATCATGCTCTCTATCTACGATCATAACCTTGGTCTTATTGTAGTTAATACCAAGACCATAAACTGCACTATGTTGCTTGTGCCAATAATTATACCGCCATTCCAGATGTCTAATACCTGTCTCATCACACAAATTCAGAGTAAATGTTAAATAACGTCGGAGATAATACACATTCCTGACGAACTCCTTTTCTGGCTGCAATTTGATCAGATAGGTTACCATCAATTCTTACACAACACTAGGTGATAAGGAACTCCCATAGAGATGAGGATTTACCACTCTTTAGGCTACTTTACGTCTCTGGCTTTTTCAATAATTTGTCTTAAGTTTAAGATCTGTTCACGCGTACCGCGTCCTTTCACGAAACCTGCCTCCGCCTGAGAAATTTGCCAGCCAATAAAACCCTCCAAACGAGATTTTAAAATATACAGTAGAACCTTGCTTGCATGAGACATGAGAGATCAACGAAAGTAGGCGATAATTGTCTGGATTTGTTGGAGATCCCTTTTTATGAAGTGGAACAAAAATTGATGTGCACCATTCAGCTGGCCCAACACCGGAGGACCAGACACTTACAAATATTATGTAAAAGAGAGATGCCGTCGTCACCCAAGCATTTTAACGTTTCGGCAGAAATAGAAGTGTTGTAACTCCAACAATAATTGCAGTGGTATCGGCAAGTGAATGCAAAATAATACCATTTAGTTATCGTTCAGCTGCCCAGGTATACATATAGTCAATAATCCTGATAATATACTGCCGTATCAATTCAATTCAATTCAATTCAATTCAATATAATTCCTATAAAAAAAGATCGTACCGCGCTCATCGGCAGTCGCGGAATACGTTTTTAATGTTACGGACGAAGTATGAGGAGGTTTATAATTCTGTGCCTTGCTATTTGGAGTGTCAAGTGTTCTGATGATACGTAAGTAGAAGTGTTATCGTCGTTTTAATTAATAGGGGACTTAAAAAGGACGTTAAGTATTTGGTATGTCACACGTGATTTTCAAATTTATCGAAACAATCTGGATGGACTTGAATAGTTTTTGCTATTCCCAAAACTGACTGCGGAATCCTGGAACAATCAAAAGTTAACTCAGTACTTCCCAAATACTCGTATACAAAAATTTTGAACTTAACTCCTCGCCTGCCATACTGCATCAATTTTACCCCCTCCCGGAAAAAAATGAATATTATCGGGAACCCGAAAATGGCTAAAAAAAGTTTGGAGCGATCCTAATGACTTTTTTTTGTAATTACTCTTCGGCTAATTCACCCATTCACCTACAAAACTTCGGTAACTGCCTTAAGTGATCACACTTTTGAGAAATGTCTAGAAAGTAAATAAATATATATGTAGGTTGATACCTTACACCTAATATGTTAAACATCATTGCACAAGACAAAAATTCTCCCTCAAAAATAAAAAAAGTTCAATACAAACGCAAGCGTCAAAGCATTATTTCAAATTCGACATTTTCCGCAATTTCAATGTTTCCTCCGTCTATTGACGTGGGATATAGAACGGAGTCTGGAATTTATCAGAAAATTTAGTACCGCAACGGAAAATAGATAGATACTACAGTTACTCCAATACGTTTTATTTCTGAATTGTCAATAAATAATGTGCTTCAGACCAAACAAAATATGTACTTTGTTTCAAACCAAGCAACGACGTCCTTAAAACTAAGCTTTGCCATTCTCATACGCGATGAATAGTTTAAATCTATATATACTCTTCTTATAAATGAGATCTACTAATATATCTGCACTACGGCACCAAGCCAGCAAGTCTACTTTAGAGCAATTTACAATCTTTTGTTAAGTTAAAATAGCGAGTGGATGATAATTAGTTTTTTATCTTCTGCATATAATTATGTACACTATGATTGCATTCCCATTACCTAGATATGTGCATAGGTAAGAATGGTCGACATATGAAATATTATGACATTTTGAAAATATGTAGTAGGTATATATACATATGGCGAGGCTAGGTCATTTACCGACTTGATAGGAAACATATAACACATTAAACTTTTCGTCAATTTAAGGCTTTCTGAGACTGCCTGAAACCTGAAATGTTAACGTTACATCGGCAATAATTAAAATCGCTGATACAAAGTTGAAGTAACAATTACTAGATTTTGAACAGAAATTCATATTGTTTGATTGTTTATCGGTAAGGATTGATAAAGGTACGGTTTCCTAGGACTGTCGACGGCGGACGACGGAACTGATAGCGGAGCGGAACCGAATGTCGGTCGACGGTATTCGGTCGCGGAGATGGAGCCCTAGAGCGTGCAGTTTCAAAAATTTGTGATACAGTTTAGTCGAAGTTTGTTGGCCATGGAGGATACGTTAAAAAGAAACATATGTGTCTTACTGCTGCTCGAAGAAGAAGCAGAAGAAAATTATGTCCTATTGCCCTATATTATGCGAAATGTATTTGAAGAGAAGACAAGAAGGCACATTCAAATTGTTGATTGAGCCGCGGTTGTCTGACGATGATAACAAATTTGGATCTTTGGATTTGGAGCACTCATCTTTATTTACATACGATTCTCCGTTCCGTTGTCGGTTGAAATCAACCATCGACTGAATGGAACCGACGACCGAAACCGACAAACGGGCGCCGAAATTATCCACGGAGGGCGACCGACTCTAGGAATCCACTGTCATTTAAAAACACACAACTAATTCCAGCGAACTTCGGTCGCGGTCGGTTTCGGCCGGCCGACACCTCTAGGAAACCGTACCTTAATTGAGGTATCGTAGAATTTTAATACCGAAAGCTTGGCAGTTAACACCAGAGTCTCCTTTATGCAGTGACCCACAGTCATTTTTCAAAATTTTGGCCACAACCCCAAGATTTTCTCATCTATACTCTGTAGAATTTTAAAGTAGAAAAGCTATGGCTATCAATGAGACACAATTCAAGGCAGAAATTCGGTGACAGTTAGCGCGTTTACAGACTAATGGCGATTGCACATAGACCGGTTTAAAATTAAAAATTCGAAAAATCAAAAACTGACACTCAGACCCTTTAAAAGTTACTCTTTTCAATTTGGGAATTTAATAATTCCAAAGTTTTGATAACAACCAGAATTTGTGGGAAGTACCTATACAAAGTCAAGCCAATTCAACTAATTTTTTTGATGTCTTGTTACTTGTTATAACATACAATACGTAAATTGTATAACTAGTAATGTCACCAGGAGTCGCGTTTATATAGGAAGTCACACATTTTCTTGCAATGAAGCATACGGTTTGGTTGTAGGTCATAGATACTAGGAAGTCGGTATTTTGCGACATCACTTAAAAGGCATTTCTCCCCATGTTGGGTTCCGATGTTGGTTTCAACACACACACCGTATTGCGTGATACTGTTCTTGAGATCCTTATTCTAACCATCTCCGTTACTAGATACCGATAAAGTTACAATACTGAATGTTAAGACAAATTCTCATTATGCAACTACAGCAGAAAGTGAAAAATGTCTGGTGTCCTAGAAATGTTTATTGCGGTTTAATAAATTGCACAAAAACGAATATTGTCGTCTTGATTGATTTATCAAATGATGCAAGACGACTTTTGCGTCTCCAGACGCTGGAAAGTATCAAACAACGAATCTGAGTACTGCAGTGCCGGATTTAGGCATTCTCTATCTTGAATTATTAAATTTCGCCAAATCCAGTAAAATATGGTGCCTAAGCGAAAGCCTTTTGTGTGATCCAAGTCATTCTAGTTATCAATGTCTGGATCGTACAGCCTCCACTGAGTTTTGCATTCTTAAAAAAGCAGAAAAAGGATATACCGTATCCTAAAAAATAAGCAGCCATTCCAAGCGTTTGAGACCCAAAGAGTGGTAGTACCGTGCAGTACTCAATGCCTCGAGGATGGCTTCATCTGAATAAGAGGCAGAAGTTCTACAGGGTGTATCTAACCGGCTCTGAGAGCGGCAAACTTATGGAGAAGAGCTTAGGAAAGCAGGCTTTGTTAGAATATAAATACTAAAGAATAATAGGGGCAGCAACATTGTGATCTAGGAGTCATTATTACAGAAAATCTGTCATGGTCCGAGCACATTGAAAATACCACGTCCAAAGCCAAAAGATGCCTTTTCCTGATGGAGAGGTCATTCAAAGGCTGTCACTCTTCCACAGCTAGTTTACTGTACCAGACCTACGTGAGACCGATCCTAAAATTCGCTGGGACTGTTTGGTATCCAAACCTACACCTACGAGACCGTGATTTTTTTGAAAACCTGCAGAGAAGGGCTACACAACAGGGCTACACGTATTGTTTACGGAACTCATCGCCCAACCTACGAAGAAATATTGAATCTATCGCTCTACCTACGAAGAAATATTGAAGCTGTTTGACCTGATGCGCTTCTGTGATTGACGCCTGAGAGGGGACCTTATTATTACCTACCGTTTGCTGCATGGTTTATTTGGATCTGGCCTTTTTTCGCTTTTTTCCTTGAACTCAAACCACGACGTGGACAAAAATTGAAGCTGCTGAAAGATAAGTTCCGACTGTGACTCTTCAGCTCTTCTTTACGAACAGGATTCTCGATGTATAGAATCACCTTCCCCTGGACATAGTGAACGCATCATGAATGGCTTCAAGAATCTGTAGGACAGTTGGTTGCGGCAAGGACATCGGTAGTTAATATACAATGTGTTCCACCATCATGTCGACAAACTTTGAGGTATGAAAACACAATTAAATTTATCGAGAAAAAATGCGAAAAAAAAAGGGGTCAACCTTTTAATTAATTTTTTATTACATTTTCAATTTCTGTTTCACGACTCCATGGGTTCGCGCAGTTGTAGCGCCATCGCTTGATTATTTATCGACCGATTTACGACGTTTTGGACTCATTTTATAGGATAATGACTGGGCATATCAACTAAAGCAAAAAAAGATAATACCTGACAATTTCTAAGGCTAAAAATTCACCAAACTGAAAAAAAAAATTGAAATGCATTTATTTGGGTTACTTACAAATAATTTGAAAAAAAAGCCGTATCAGTGCCTATTTATTAAGACACTTTAATGTTTAGCAGGATGTTTCCTGTCTTACCACATGTAATTCGTGTATGTAGCACTAACATTTTCGACAGAATAGGCCTTTTTGTATTATGACTTCTGTATCACAGCGCCATGTGTTCACGCAGTTGTAACGCCATATCTTGATTATCTATCGAGCGATTCACGACTTTTTGGACTCATTTTATAGGGAAATGACTATGTATATCAACTAAGGCAAAAAAATACAATATCTGATAATTTCTAAGGCTTAAAAAATTCACCAAACTGATTTTTTTTTGTAATGCACTTGTTTCGGTTACTTGCAAATAATTTGGAAAAAGACCATATTAGTACCTATTTATAAACACAGTTTAATGTTTATCAGGATGTTTCCTGTCTAACGACACGCAATTTGTTTATGTAGCACTAAAATCATCCATGAAATGGGCTTTTTTATTACGACTAATTTTGAAATAAACGAGAATTTGGTATGCGCATTGTCTTTATTGGACTTCGGTACAGATTATTACCGTATAGTTGCAGAAAATGCAACCAGCAGAAGAAAAAAATAGAAAACAACAAGTGGATGCAAAACTCTCGCGGGAACTGAGTACACAGCCAGACATAGGTACATCAAGCACTGGCCACAACAAACAAACTAACTGAAAACACAGATCCATATTATATTACACACGGACCTCAGTACTCGAAAACAATCAATTCAAACTATATTGGGACATTGAAATACATACAGACAAAACCACCCCAGCCAATAGACCAGATACAGTTTTTCAGTCAAAGGCAGATTTGATAGATATTGCGATTCCCAATGATATAAATATCCAAAACACCTACGTTGGGAAGATGTCTAAATACACAGATCTTGCCATAGAAATGAAACGGCTCTGGAAACAAAACAAAGTCATTATTGTCCCCCTCATTATGTCGGTCCCAGGCCTTACTCCAAATACATTTACACCACACCTGCAACAGTTGATGGGGCCTGGACGAAAAGTTACACAAAACCCTCCAAAGGTCTGTAATCCTCAAGACCTGTAGCATTGTACGGTCCTTCCTGAATTCCGAATAAAAATAGGTCAGGCGCTGTCTTGGTACAGCCCGTCAATACTTGTTACTGCCGCAACTATGCGAGAAAAAATAGGAAATAATAATAATAATAAGTATATAGGAATTCACAGCAGTCGCGGTACTCTGGTATTTAGGCTCTGCCCACGCGGTCTGTTCAGTTACAAAAAACAATTGTCCTGACCTATACAGGTTTGATCCATCTAAAGGCCCAACTCGGAGGAGGTAACTGGATCTTTTCTTCCAGAAGAGACGTGTTTGTGTCAAATCATGTATTCTATCAATTTTGACTATTGCAAGCGTGAATTAATAATATTCGGGCAGAGCCTGCTCATTCGCCGGACCTGGATAGTCCCTTAGGCAGACCTATATGACAGAGACCAGTATTAGAGTTTTAGAAGCATACATTCTTACTATATTCTGCCTCCAGGGAACAACGTCGCCCATCATATGGAAGCAATCGCTATCAGTCTTCTGCTTTCAACTCGATTACAGACATCAGAATGAATCGAACTTATTGTGCTAGAAAGGAAGTAGTTGATTTGGAGAGGAAACGATATCAAAGCCAAACTTACGCTTGCGAAACACCATACCATAACAGATCTTATGGCTATAGAGGATGTACACCACCCAGTCCCATATTTTTTCAACGACAGATTGGATCATATATGAACCAGAAACTTTATTGATTCAAGTCTTCCGTAGGTTTGAACTGTTTAAAGTTTTCAAGGTTGCTTCGCTCCTAGTTTGAGATACCGTCGATATTGATGACATGTGGACCTTGTAGGAAAGTTATGAAATTGGCCGCAACTTTTTTTAATTTTCTACATTTTGTTCGTGACAACCAACTGAGTAATGTGCTTAATTCAACTTCTGGAACTTATCCTGTGGTTGTACCTGGTCTGTGGTTTACTAACGTTTTGACTACCTCTACAGATATTTTCAAGATAAAAAAACGGAACCACACATTTAGGTGCTGATAATGTTCGTATTATTCTTATTTCTACTGTCTTCTGTTTAATTCCGGTCCTGGCTATAAACAAAAAAGACCCCTATAACTATCCGAAACAAGCAACAGTAACAATAGCGGAAACACAAGATATATTTTTGAACCTTTGTCAATTCTTTGGAAATATGCATTGCGACAATAGTTGCCTGAAAAAAATTGAGGTAAAATGACCTAACAGCCTTGTATATAGAAAGGTGTGCGTTTGCTAATTGAATATAACAGCAACTCCAGAATGGAATCATAATGGATGAATTTATATGCATACAAAAATAATATGTTACACCAATAAACCTAATAATTGATATGTTTGTGTCGATGTTTTGAAAGAATAGCACAGAATAGCGTATAGGTATAAGACAATGTGCAATGTATGAAAAATTAATGAAGATATCCCCAGTGCACTTAAATTATTACACAAGGTAGCATTCTATTTCTGTTTAGCCGATGATTTTCAAAGTGTTGGTTATAGAGATGTATTAGTAAGACAGAAGGAATTCTGCCGGTGCGCCATCTAGTACCCGAAGGTGACGGCAACCAAAGAGAGAAACGCCACTAGAAGCAGTTTACCTCTCCTTGGTGGAACGACAAGGCTCGCTCGCTTTTTGCCACTAGAGGCGCGGATTTTGACGCACGCAGCGTGAAGCCGATATACGAGGGTTGCTCTATACCTCCGTCAATCCACCAGTACGCAGACAGCTGTTTCACGCTTATTAGCGATCATCAGTGCGCCATAGGTCGATTGACGAAAGTAGAGAGCATCAATTTTTCCATGTTTAATAAACATGTGAAAGATGTACGAGTAAGACAGAAGGAATTCTGCCGGTGCGCCATCTAGTACCCGAAGGTGACGGCAACCAAAGAGAGAAACGCCACTAGAAGCAGTTTACCTCTCCTTGGTGGAACGACAAGGCTCGCTCGCTTTTTCGGGTACTAGATGGCGCACCGGCAGAATTCCTTCTGTCTTACTCGTACATCTTTCACATGTTTATTAAACATGGAAAAATTGATGCTCTCTACTTTCGTCAATCGACCTATGGCGCACTGATGATCGCTAATAAGCGTGAAACAGCTGTCTGCGTACTGGTGGATTGACGGAGGTATAGAGCAACCCTCGTATATCGGCTTCACGCTGCGTGCGTCAAAATCCGCGCCTCTAGTGGCAAAAAGCGAGCGAGCCTTGTCGTTCCACCAAGGAGAGGTAAACTGCTTCTAGTGGCGTTTCTCTCTTTGGTTGCCGTCACCTTCGGGTACTAGATGGCGCACCGGCAGAATTCCTTCTGTCTTACTCGTACATCTTTCACATGTTTATTAAACATGGAAAAATTGATGCTCTCTACTTTCGTCAATCGACCTATGGCGCACTGATGATCGCTAATAAGCGTGAAACAGCTGTCTGCGTACTGGTGGATTGACGGAGGTATAGAGCAACCCTCGTATAGAGATGTATTTTTTGTGAAAATAAATGTAGTGTTACATTCCAAGGTAGCTGGAGGTCTCCAGAATAAAATCACCCTATTTTCTATTTCATCCGGTATATTGAAAGCTTTTTAGTAAAACTATGAATAAGAAACTGACTAGGTAATAATTATATTCGGTTTCAACTACATCATACAATAGGCTATTCGTCGGATGATGATGAAATTTTGAAATTTTGTTGTGATGCAAGGGAAAAGTTGTTCCTCTTTATTACTCGATATAGTTATACATTATTATTTGGATATGTGTCCAAGATACTCACTAACAAACAAAAAATGAAAAATTTTGTAAAAAAAAAGAAGTTAGCGATGTCTTTCGCACCGGTGGGTGAGGGGAGAATTGTGATCGCGCAAATCCTCGATTTTAAGATATTATTCTTTTTGAGCATTTTAAGATATTTACATAAGGAAAATCGTCACTCCTTTCCACTGGTCTGTCTGTCTATTGGCGTTTTTCTACCCTTGTAATCTCAGTAACCGCTACATCGATTGTGATAAAATTATATATATTTATTATATAATTTTGGAAATCGGTGCATGTGCGGCGGAGTGATTAGCAAAAAATAAAAGATATCAGGTATTCCTCCAATTTCGTTTTTAGGCGTTTTAGGGGTTCCTGAGCATTTTTTACTTATTTGGGCGGGGGTGAAATTGGGGTGGATGCAAAACTGGAAATATTGTTTATTTATAATAGGCTGCCATTGACATGTAGACTTAAAATTTTCTGATGTATGTATACGAGTATTGCTTTAGATTGTTCTGTATTGTATAACGTAGAAAAATTTTGATACAGGATTACTGCCGTGGCAAGGATGGAAAACGCGTATGATTTTTAGAAATCATATCAGTGGTGGCGCAAGTACTTTTTGCAGGCGAACCCCTGAAACATAACCATTTCCCAAAATATCTTAGAGTAACGTTAGATCGAACCCTCTGCTATAAGAAACATCTCGCAAACACTGCAGGAAAACTGAGAACACGCAACAACATTATCCAAAAGCTTTGTGGAACGATGTGGGGTGCCACGGCTCCAACTCTATGAACCAGTGCGCTAGCTCTTGTCTATTCGTGTGCTGGGTACTGTGCGCCTGTCTGGATTAACAGCCTTCATATACCAGACTAATTGACGTCCAACTAAATCACACTATGAGACTTATTACAGGCGCAGTAAAGACAACCCCAACTCAATGGCTGCCTGTACTCTCTGGAATAGCCCCACCGCTGCTGCAAAGGACTGACGCCCTCCTAAGGGAGTGTAACAAGATTACGGCCAACAACAAACTGCCCATCTACCGAGCAATACCCCCGTTGCAGATAAACAGACTTAAATCCCGACAACCAGCAATAAGCGATGCAGAAGGGCTTAAAACCAATAACTTCGACTCCTTAAACCAATGGCGTTCCCAGTGGGAAGGTTTTGCAGAACACCACTCACGATGCGCATTTATGGAGGCAGCCTTACTTCCAGGATCAGAACTACCCCGGAAAGAGTGGGTAAAACTTGATAGAGTCCGAACAGGCCACGACGGATGTGCCGACTCCCTTTACAAGCGCGGCTACGTGCAATCTCCCTTATGTGACTGTGGCGCGCCCCGCCAAACTATAAACCATATTACGAGCGAATGTGGACTGCGTGCGTTTCAGGAATCGCGAGAAGAGTTCTTCACAGCCACACCGTTGGCGCTGAAGTGGTTGAAAGAACTGGATATCAACCTGTAAATACCAAAGACTATCTATCTTAGTTTGTAGCTGTATCTATTTTATTTTAGTATATGTTATAATAGTTTTTTTAATCTATATTTACTATTGTCATGTTTTTGAGCCATACGATAAATAAATAAGTGGTGGCGCAGTAATAATAAAAAGCTAAAAATATAGAAACACCTCAAACCTCATTTTTAAGTATTTTAGTTTTCTACTTCTTTTTGGGTGAAAAGTTTGTTGTATCCATAATGGCTGTCTATCGACCTGTGAAAGAAAGACCTAGTGGTATAAATACACACTTCATGCTATGAGAAAATAATAAACTGGTATCACGGTGTGATACCAGCAGGTGGGAAGTACTGAGACAATCAACTAGACTTTATTTTTTGGAGTGGTTTTTGTTTTCATTCAATAAGCAAGACATATGCTTATGAATCTAATTTGATTCAATAGATCCGCAAAAATTTGTCACACACCACTTTTTACATTGAAATATTCTATTGATTTTCTGTCTATTTTAAGCCAAACAGATTTCGATGCTCCGTACGTGGTCCAAGTGACTTCTCCAGTAGACCACGCAGAAGAACCTCACTGGGATGGAAGGAAAAACATCCTTTACTACGTGGACATTCACAACGGAGGTGTATTGGCTTATCACTACTACACTAAGAAGCTGTCGAAGATCACGCTAAATGGAGAGACTTCACCAGTTGTGCCCATTAGGAAGAATCCAAATGTGCTACTTGTCGGGCTGAACAGGTAAAACGCCAAATTTAGATTATTTAACATACGTCCCATGGGCCACCTTGATAGCCAACGAGATTCCATGATAAAACATCAGTGGATGAAAGTCCCGTCAAACCTGACTACCATAAGAGGACAAAGCGGGAGGTAAGGAGTGAACATGGGGAACATCGGAGTCCCAAAAGTCCCACCCAAGTTCAGTGCATTCAGTGAGGCTATGGTCTACTCTGTTTTGTGTCTTCAGTGAGCTCTAAACATTCAAAGCGTCAGCATTGTTGAATAATATTAGTGTACCCCGATTTTGAAACCTCACCACAATGCCGACGCGTGAAGAGTGATTCAAACGAACAACGTTGGGCGATCAAGTTTTGTTCAAAACTCAGCTAAACCTGCTACCGAAAGGCACTCACTGCTACGGGGATACAGATTTGAGCCATGCACACCGACAGGTGAGGGGAGTATTGTCTTCTTCTTCTTCTTTGATTATAGGGTAATACCCTGTTTTTCTTCACGCTTTAGCCTTTCTCAAGGTGTATCCTCTTCACCTCTTCCGACGTAACCCAGCTTTGAGCCCATCTTTTCTGTGGTCTTCCTACGTTTCTTCTTCCGCCAGGTCTGAAATCTCTTGCTATTTTTATTAGCCTTGTATCATCCGCTCTTGACACATATTCATTCCAATATCTTCTCCTTTGTTTTATAAATTCCGTGATGTCGGTTACATCACACTGCTTTCTTATTTCTGAGTTCCTTACTTTGTCTAATTTACTCTTCCCTGTAATACATTTCCACTGTACGCAATAGCTGTTTTGTCCTGCTTGTTTTGGCTCGAGTTTCCGCCCCATATTGTATGTGATCGCGAAAATTTTCGATTTTAAGATAATACGCTTTTTGGGCGTTTTATGATGTCTACATGACGAGAATCCAGGTCACTCGTTTCCGTCGGTCTGCC
The DNA here is from genome assembly GCA_951848785.1 of Callosobruchus maculatus. Lineage (NCBI taxonomy): Eukaryota > Metazoa > Arthropoda > Insecta > Coleoptera > Chrysomelidae > Callosobruchus > Callosobruchus maculatus. Next base: position 7,287,076 of record CATOUR010000029.1, read on the forward strand.
TGTTTGCGTCCTTCTAGCTTTGTCATCTCAGTAACCGCTGCATAGATTGTGATGAAATATGAGTAGCGATATGCTGTGGGGTCATAGTAGGTAATAATGCCGCAATTTTGAAAATGGTGCATAGGCGCATGGGCGGATGGGCGCCTCCAGAAAAAAAGCCAGGGGGGGCAAAAAGAATATTTCTTGCCATGAATTTTTTTCTGTATTTAAACAAAAAATAACATAGAACATATGCAAAATAAAAGAGGTAAACATCTTAAAAAAAATAAATGCATGAACAATAGGATTGTACCCATACTCAATACAGTATCTAAATTAAAAACAATAAAAGAACAAAAATACAGAACAATAAAGGACACAGAAATAATAAAAGAATCAGAAAAAAATACATCTGAAAAAATAACTATAAAACATAAATCTGCATTTTTTATTCACTGTTAGAAAAAAAAGACTAGAGAAGTTATTCGAAATCGAACTTTTGCTTCTTTCGGTCTGGGCAAATTTGTTGATTACTGTTTTTATGAATTGCGTTTTATCACAGTCAATTTTTTTCTGCGAACGCTGAGCATACATAAACCAGTCAATCGATTTTCCTCATTGTTGACCTTAACCAAGTGTTGGCCCTCCTTTGCGTACAGAATGAACGTTCAACGGAACAAGTTGTAGGTGGCAAGGAGAGCACAATTTTAATTGCGCTCGCAGGAGGAGAAGAATGTAACAGTTTCCATGTATGTATGTTAGATTTGATCTGCCAGGGGGGCATGTGCCCCCTTGCCCCTCCCTGGCGGCACCCATGCATAGGCGGCGGACTAATTAGCTGAAAACAAACATTTCAAATATTCCTAAAACTTCTTTTTAGACTTTTTAGTGATTCCTAATAATTTTTTATTTTTTGGTGGGGATGAAATTGGGGTGGAAGGGGGTTGTAAAACTGAAAAATTGTTCTACGCTTTTTGGCGGGCGGGCGATGATTTGGTTGTGCCAATCAATTTGTCTATTTTTTTCTGGATAAGGAACAACATTGTACTCGGCTTTCTTCATATTTCACAGCTTTTCGCGATTTCCCGAGTTATTTTTTCGGCGATAATTCAGAGGCTAATAGCCTAATTAAGATAAAAATTTGCTAGTTGCACAACTAATGAGTCGATGAACTTGTTACAGCTCATTAAAGTACCTTCGTTAATAAGCTATCTATTTGACGTACTTAAAAACGTGTCGTGTCACACCGTACCCACTAACAGCACGTTCACACGATGATGCGGTCAAATCACCGATTCGGTAATTTTTCACACCGTAAGCCTACGAAACGCCTAGGGCAATTCCGTCATTTCGGTCGCGTGTTGTCACCGAAAACCGAATAGCTGATTCGGGAATAAAACCTAATCGATGGTGAGCACCCAAATGACTTAAAATAGGGTGAATCCAAAGTTTTCTGTTAAGTAATCAACGCCTCCTTCGACAATACCAATACAAAATCATAAACGTATGTATTTACGTCCATTCGCAAGAAAAGTATTCAAAAATGAGCCGAAAGCCCGGGATCGGCTGTTACAGCCCGTTCACACAGTGCGGTCAAATCACCGCTTCGGTAATTTTAACGAATCGGTGCAACTCGAATGATATATTCAAAGATAAAACGGTTGTAAACAGATTTTCAGCCGATCCCAGGTTTTCGGTTCATTTTTGAATAGTTTTCTTGCGAAGGAGGCGTTGATTACTTAACAGAAAACTTTGGATTGACCCTATTTTAAGTCAAATGCCTCATTTGGGTGCTTACCACCGACCCACGAGAGGTAAATAGTGGGTGCCGAGCACCCACGACTATGTATCTAAAATAATTTTCATTCTCGGCTTCAGTCTTTCGAATCTCTGTTTATCATAAAATCACTGATAGAAATTCTTGGTCGTACTGAAGCTTTGAATGCTACATTACAAAAGACATCTCTGCATCTGCAAATAGCCGTTGATAATATTAATACAGTCAGGGAAGTTATATCGTCCCAAAGAACTGACGAAAACTTTGAAAACGTCTGGAAGTTGCTGTAGATTTAGCTCGTATTTTGGAATTGGATGAACCTAAAACTCTAAAAATACGGAGAATACCTACTCTACAAGCGAACCGCACGAATTTTCTAATGCAGCTGACTTTTTTATGAAAGATGTATTCTGAAATGTTAGATAAATCGCAGGCCGTATTGAACAGCGCTTTACTAAAGATACCATGACACACTTGAGCAAAATAGAACTATTTCTTACTCAGAAAAATAATGATACAAGCAGCAATTATGTGAAAAACTTTTATGGAGATGACTGATATATGGATGGTTTGACTCTTCATCGAAATATACTTTTATATATTGCGCAAACAAAAAATTACAAATTCAATAGTGTGGAGGTTGTTGTTTGATTTGTAAATACTCATTGCGCATCTATCAAAGATATGATATACTTGAAGTCATCAAATTATTAAAAATCATTTCAATCATTCCAATACTGACATGTACCGCCGAAAGGTCATTTTTAGCATTACGAAGGATAAAGACTTATTTAAGGACTAAGCAAAGGCTAAATAATTACATGGTAGTGCATGTAAACAGAGAAATAGTAGATTATTTTGAACTAGAAAACATTACCGACATTTTTATAAATAGAGCAATAGTTCGTCAAAATACTTTCGCATTGAATAAAAAAATAATGTCTAATGTAATAAAAAATGTTTGTTAAATTAAGTGCGCACATCAAATTGCTGTGTAATGTAATAAATCATTTTTTTCTGAATATCCTGTGTTTTCGTGTATCCGTTGAATCATAATGATATTATTTCATCTTTAGCAGTAACTAGACTTCCGCGCGCAGCTTCGCTTTTATAGATTTTGTCTTCCTTTGTAAGTACTCCTCGATAGATTGGTCGCCAATAAAAATATCACCACCTAGTTAACAAATTCACTTTATCGCTGCTTTTGAAGATTAATTTGGTTGCTAGTAGTATTTTTTTTTTGTTATATCTGTCCTATGACGTGATCGATATAAGTGCCAAATTTCATCCATTTTCACATAAGGTACCCACCTCTAAAATGTAAGGCTAATAAATATTACTGCATAGTAGATCATTTGAACTACTGAACGGATTTTCGTGCGGTGTTCACCAATAGGTAGATGGAAGGATTCATGAGGAAGGTAAGGCTGATACTGATATAAACAACAAAAGATATAGGTACCTCTGTCATTAAAAAGGCGGAGCACCCACGAGAATTGTCAAAACCCGGCGCTCCTGAGGCGAGGGATCTATTTTGGGTTCTATACAAAAACTATATCACCACTATACTGAGGCAGAGGAAGACCTGAACAAATTAGCAAGGAGTAAAGCAAGGCAACTTAATTTTATTTTGTATATTTACGAAAAATTCAATGTACTGTGACTTTTCTGGATGTAATCTCCCATTTAGTTTTACCGAAATCAATATGCGAAATGTCATTTCCAAGGTAAATACACGTCCTGACTCATTTGGAAATGGAGGATGAGGAGGAAATGCTATGTTATATTATTATTATTTTTCCGAGTAGCCCTACCGCCCCCCATCATTAAATAATAGATTTGCACCAAAAGTAACTGCCATTTTAAAGTTCAAAAGTTTGCTACCTTTTATGAATGTTTACTCCGCCATTTTGGAGATTTTGCGGTATGCGCACGCAGTAGCGTTTTAGAGACCAAGACCAAGTTTGAGAAAATCGGACAACTTTGGTTTTTTGATGTCCATCTCTGTGTTTGTTTGTGGGTACGTCCGCGATTTGGTTCTCCAACGATTACTCAAAAACGCCTCAAGCGATTGCTCCCAAATTTGGCCAACTTGAATTAGTAAAGGTCATTTCGAGTTGAAAAGGTTTTGGTGCCGATCGGACAATGGGGGGTGGAAAAAAGTGAGGGTGCACAGAAAAATATAATATAACGTATAAATTTGATAGCACCAGTTGAAAGAGAATGTGTCTTTATGTCTAAAACGATATATCACATGTTCATTTTTTCTGAAAAGGAGGCTAAAAAAATTAAATAAATCGAAATACTCAAATAACAATAACCACTTGAATCGGGGAGGTTCCTAGATCGAGCCGATCGAGGTTTATCTCGTTCGACGTCCACCTTTTTAATTTTTTCAAGTGTTGCTTGCTCCTGAAGCTGTGTGTGTGCAGTTGTTCTGCATAATTTGTAGCCTACTTTCATGAGAAGAGATCCCGTTTCTGAGGTGTTTGTTCAGTCATGATTTTTCTCGACTGACCAATAATTACAATTATTAATATAAATACCATAATAATAAAAATACCGGAGTTAAGCAGACGTTATGTCAGTTATGATCCGATATCTGAGAAATGAGATAAATAACAGCTGTTCATCATTAAATGGAATGATTATTTGATCATTACAATACAGGTTGTTCCACTTGATAATTTTCCATAATTGAGACTGTTAACGTGCTAGTGCCATACAGCTTAATAATAATAAAAATAGCAGAGTCGAGCGGATATTATGTCAGTTATGATCCGATATCTGAGAAATAAGATAAATAATACAGCTGTTCATCATTAACTGGAATGATGATTTGATCATTACGATACAGGTTGTTCCACTTAATAATTTTCCATAATTGAGACTGTAACGTGCTAGTGCGTTACAGCTTAATAAAAATAATAAAAATAGCGGAGTCGAGCGGATATTATGTCAGTTATGATCCGATATCTGAGAAATAAGATAAATAATACAGCTGTTCATCATTAAATGGAATGATGATTTGATCATTACAATACAGGTTGTTCCACTTGATAATTTTCCATAAGAAAGAGACTGTACTTCTTAAAATTCTTGAAAATATAGCTGCTACTTCCATTAATTTTGGCGCTTCTCACTAGGCCGAGATCTTATTGCTTATTTTCCTAGTGACCGCGACTATAGATTATGGATTATTTTTCATGGGTTTCGGTCAACGGTTGAAACTATAATTTTTCTTCCCTACGTTTCGGTTTATTTTAATATAAACCATCTTCAGGTGTCAACTTGAAAACGAATAAGAATTGGATAAGAACACAGACTTTTTTTACTTTATTTCATACGACCATAATACCATTGATTAACTTAATACCCTCCTAGAGTTTGGTGCGTTCCTCTCTACTCACCCTGTATATTCATGAGAATCTTGCCAGCATTAGCTTTATTGGAAAAAACTACCCTAAAAATCTGCCACGAAAAGGTCCAAAATATTAAATTCATTTGCTGATGTTATAGGCATAGAAAAAGTTTGTTTCCTAGAGAAACATTGAATTGTATTTGTTCTTAGATCAGTGGTAGCTGTAGAATGGGATGGAAAGAAACAACTTGGAGATCAAGAAATTTTGACAACAATCAGCAAACAGTTCCCGAAATCAAGATTTAACGATGGGAAGGCTGATAAACAGGGACGGCTCTGGTGGGGTAAGATGCAATATACTGAATCGACCTCAAATAAGTACAGGTCTTCTTTCTAGCAAGATATCGAAAGTTGTTATTGTTAAACCTATATTATTGTATCAAAACTGTCATCAATTCATCGAGATTTGCTTAACCCCAGTTAGTAGTAGTAGTTGTAGTGATGGGGAGGCGAAGCCAGGCAAGTAGGCCACGTTTGGCCCTTTTTGCCAACCCCACTGAACCAATCACTGAAAACACGAAAATTCTACACCCTAGAAAGTTCCTTGTCGAACCTACCAGACCTCCTGACGAAAGTCAGCATATCCGACCATTTCGCTGAATACAGGGTTACTGGTAGCTCGACCACTTTCCTGCAGGAAGTGATAGAGGGACTCAAATACAATAGATTTAACCCCCCATATGTAATTCCGAAAACCGATAGTTTTCGAGATAATTAACATTTAATATTTTTCAATATGTTCAAATTTCCACACTGCATCCCAAATTTAGAAAAAACCCTGCTGTCGATTTCAGTAATTTTCAATTTAGTTTTTTACTGACAAATACGCAAATCTAATTTAGTATTTAAATGTGTAAAAATACTGAACAGTTTCAAACTACATACAATTATTTAAAAAATAAAGAACAAAATTTTTACATTCACCGTGAAAGAAAATTGTCTAGCTCAAAAAAAGATACACAGGTAGCAAGTAGCAAGATCTCTAGAAACTTTGAGTGCATTTAATTTGTTTTACTTGGACAAAATCATCGACCGTATTTGCAAACATTCGAGTATGTAACTGAGTTATCAATAATGATTGTACTGTCATTCGTTCTTTTTAAATAGGTGATTTTTATTCAATGCTGTTTATAATCTTTCTGAAAGGGTTATTAGGTAGGAAAGTTTTTTTAGCGATTTGTTCAACCGTTTGTATAATTCTTTTGGGCTAGATAATTTTGTTTCACGGTGAATGTAAAAATTTTGTTGATTATCTTCTAAATATTTGTATTTAGTTTGTAACTGTTTAGTATTTTTAAGCATTTTAATACTTAGTTGGTTTTGTGTATGTGTTAGTTAAATACTAGAATAAAAATTATCAGAATCAACAACAGGTTTTTTTCTTAGTTCAGGATCTAGTGTGGAAATTTAGACATTTGGTTGAAAAACATTAAATGTTAATTATCTCGAAAACTATTGGTTTTCGGAATTACATATGGGGGGTTAAATCTATTGCATTTGAGTCCCTCTATCACCTCTTGCAGGAAAGTGGTCGAGTTACCAGTAACCCTGTATAGTGGCTCCTCCCCAATCTCCGTCGTGCCGAATATCTGAACACTAAGGTTGCGATAAACTGCACATCTGCCCAGGAAGTGGAACGCTGTCTCGTCCTCCTCCCAGCATCTGGGGCAAATGGGGTCCCCTACCACTCTCATAAGTGACAAATGTCTATTCAGCCGGAAATGGCCAGTAAGAACCCCCACCAGAAGGTTGAGCGTCTTTCTGCCTTTATTCAAAAGCCATAGCGTTCGGCCCTTGTCAGGGCCTGCTATGAATCTTTTGGCTTGCTTGCTCCGCCGTACTTCTTTACCTTCAAGGCAGAAGCCCGCTCCCCCGGATCCTGAGTCCTTTAACTTTAGGAGCCATCCGTCAGTGAAGCATACCAGACTATTGGGCGGACACTTGACTTTCCCTCTTATCCAGCCATCTCTTTCCGGGATGACTAGTGAGAATCCCTTATCTAAATTTAAGATGTTTTTGGCTTTTTCCACCCTGAATGACGATATCTCCGCGAATCGCTCTATTTTGGTGTGGCCAACTAATAGTTATCGTGCTACCCACGTTCCCCCGTCACACATTCTCAGGCAGGCCGACATCGCCTCTCTCTTTATCCAGAGGTGTAGAGATGGCAAGCCCAAGAGTACCTCCAGGGCAGCAGTGAGTGTTGCCCTCGTGGCACCTGTTATGCTCATTGCTGCCAGCCTCTGAATCTTTGCGAGCTGGAGCCTAACAGAGCTTCTCTACGCTCGGCCACCAGACCGAGCAGCCATATTGAATCCTAGATCTGACTACTGCCGTATATAGCCAGTTTAGGACCTTATGTTAACCCCAGTTAAGCGGGAAATATCTAAATTTAATGAAGTTACATTGGGCAATTTGTATAACCATGTTTAAGTACTTAGTAGTAGCTGTAGGACGGCCGCGACTGGCAAATAGGCCCTAGTAGGCCCTTTTTGTTATCCCCGAATATCACACCTCAGCCACCACTGCCTGCTTCCCCTCCCTGCCTAACCTTCCCGACGTTTTGACAAAGGCCAGTAATGCCTGTATGTCGGCCAAATTTAAGGCGGCTCCTACGGAAAGCATAAACGGTCATTTTCAAGTGATTTCTTCCCAATTCCTGACGCTCTAGTTTTCAATATTTTTGCATGAAATTTCTACTTGAAGTTTATAAGGAAATTACACAGGGGGCTATCGAGGCATTTTTTGAAAAAAATTGATTGAACATGAAATATGATCGCTTGAAGTTGCCTATTTTCTTTGTCAACTATGTAATTTTTTTAAGAAAAGCCCAGAAGCAAAAATGAAAAAGTGCTTCGATATCACTCTGGGCAATTTCCTTCTAAACATCGTGTGAAAATTTCATGTAAAAATATTGGAAAATGAAGCGTCAGGAATTGGGATAAAAAACATCTGCAAATCGCCTTCCTCTTCAATTTTACAAATTTCGGACGACGCGCTAACATGATTGTATCCATTTCTTTCTAATGTAGCGCGCACCTGTTTATTTATCACGCCCATCGTCGGTTCTTTTTAGCTCCACGCATCTTCCGGAGGAACTATTCCGGATTGTAGGAGCAGCGCTAAGCTGAAGTTACATTTACGAGTGAATCGTATACGGGTACTCGTACAGGAGTACGATTCAGGAATTTTAATGCCAATGGTGAAAAAAAAATAGAATGCGAAGAGATCATTAGAAAAAGGCGAATTTGGGTTAAAACATCCTTACAATCAAGGAACATTGTGACTGAGCAGGGATTCGCGATCATAATACTCCTCTCATACCTATCGGTGTGGGGAATAAAAGTTGATAACTTTATTTACAAAAATATATCGATCCAGCGATGAGAAGCAACAATTTTTTTCTTCTCTTAGTTATATCTCGAACGTAGATTATTAATTTTTTTCTTCACTGTTTTCACCGATATCATTAGGATATCTGCTATTGCAGAGTATGATTTGTTCCTTGCATTGTTGTCTATATATTCCCTACTTCTCACGTCCCATAAACACTTCATATATAAGTCGATGAGTCGGTCGATCTCCTCAGGCGGCAACCTGTTTTCAGCCATCTTGGAGTAATAAAAAACTATTTCACTCGTAGCCGTACTCGATCTCTCGCAACTTTGAAACCGACATGTATATACGACCTACGAGTTGCCATTTACACATGCGAAATCGTATATACGATTCGTTCACTCGTACACTACCATCTCGTAAATGTAACTTCAACTTTAGGGAGCGTAATTTCTCTGGCTGGAGTCTGTGGGATCCAAAGATCTCGTATTTCAGCCCTTCTAGCAACTCACATTCCGCAAGGAAGTGGTAGGTCGTTCTATCGGTTTCTCAACAGCCCATACTTGGAGAATCATCTACAATTCCTAACAGTGATAGATACCGCCTGAGCCTGCAGGCTCTGATTGCCCATCAATCTTGGTTCCGTAGCCATGCTAATCTACATGACTGTGTTCATGTGCTCAGCCCGGCTATAAAATCCTTCGAATTTGTGGTTCTTGGGTTTTTAGGCCTGCGTCATTTAGCGTTAAGGCTTGACGTTTCGCCACCACAATAGTGGATAGCATCATCAGAAGCTATTTCACTTCGGCGTCTTCCAAAATACTGACGGCTGGTGGATCTGCACCTCCTGTATTTATACCTGTTAACGGTGATGTGGCCCAACAAGGTAGGGTTGGTAGCCCCGCCCCCTTGCGATATGGTAGTGTCTTTACCCATGTCCGGTTGACTTTCTGTGTTTCTTCTTCCCTATTGAAATCATTATGATGTTTTTGTATTTCGATGGCTTCTCTGTAGAGTCTGGCATGGTATGAAGATGTTGCGGCAAGAACCTGAGTTTCTTCAAACTTTGTCCTGTGACTTCCCTCCTTACTCGCATGTCCAGCTACCGCTGATTTGTCTGTATGGCCCAGTCGACAGCTAGCCTTATGTTCTGCAATCCTTGTGTTTATGGATCGCTTCATTGTTCCTATGTATATGTTAGGAGCAAACACCGATTTCGGCCAATGGACGGAAAATATGGTCAAAACGCGTTTTGGCTGCTACCGTTTTGCCAATGTCCGAATCATCGCGTTCTGGCTGTTCAATGTAGCCCAGAACGCGTTTTGGGCCAACTACGATTGCCAGAACACGTTCTATATTCTACTACGAATACATTTCAATTATTTGCCGTGTTGTGTTACAATATTTCCTCTGAGCTTAGATTCCATAACTAAAATGAATAAAAATGAATAAAAAGCACTTGTAGATCTTAGGTTCGTGAAAAAAACTGAAAGAAACATACCTCACAATCTCATATGTCCAGCTCCCACATGAGCGGAATGAATAATGTCAAATAACTCGTGGGTCATGCAAAAATAACGCAGTTCGGCTGTTTCGTCTGTCCTTCTATCAATTAGCTTTTCGATATAGCCAATTTTTAAAATATCATACCTTTTCAATCGTTGTCTTTGTTTCGAAGACATTGTATCACCGTTACTTTTACAAGCTTTTGCCGCCTTTACCTCTGTGAGTGTTTGATCGTATCTTTCTCTTGTACAAATATTACTACGATCATTGCTACCACTTATGACTTTTTGCAGTTCGTCATTAAAACATAACCTTAGGTCTTCAATTGCACTCTCTAGCTACTGTCTAACCCGTACAAAGATCAAATACTAATTAATGAATACACTAGCTCCAGAGGTATCGTTTACAAGCTGAGACAAACACAAAATCCACCACGCGTTATGGCAATCGCAGTAGAACAGGACGCGTTTTGGCAATCGCAGTTGAGCCGAAACACGTTCTGGGCTACATTAAACAGTCGGAAAGCGATAATTCGGACATTGGTAAAATGGTAGCAGCCAAAACGCGTTTTGGTCATATTTTTCGTCCATTGGCCGAAATCGGTGTTTGCTCTTAACATATACACTCCCACATGTGCATGGTATGTGATAAACCCCCGGTGTTGTGAGTGGGTCTCTTTTATCCTTCACCATTCTCAAATATTCCTGTATCTTTCTTGTGGGCTTGTAGATGGTCTTGACGTTTTGCTTTCGTAACAAGAAAGATACAGGAATATTTGAAAAAGGTGAAAGATAAAAGAGACCCACTCACAACACTGGGGGTTTATCGCATACCATGCACATGTGGGAGTGTATACATAGGAACAACGAAGCGATCAATAAACACAGGAATTGCAGAACATAAGTCTTGCTGTCGACTAGGCCATATGGACAAGTCAGCGGTAGCAGAACATGCGACTAAGGACGGAAGTCACAGGATCAATTTCGAGGAAACTCAAGTTCTTACCGCAACGTCTTCATACCATGCCAGACTCCACAGAGAAGCCATCGAAATACAAAAACATCATAATAATTTCAATAGGAAAGAAGAAACACAGAAAGTCAACCGGACATGGGTACCCATCCTAAAGGACCTGAAGACACTACCATATCGTGAGGGGGCGGGGCTACCAACGCTACCTGGTTGGGCCACGTCACCGTTAACAGGTATAAATACAGGTGCAGATCCACCAGCCATCAGTATTTCGGAAGTCGACGAAGTGAAATAGCTTCTGAAGATGCCATCCACTCGTGGTGGCGAAACGTCAAGCCTTAACGCTAAGCGAGGCCGGCCTAAAAACCGAAGAACCACAAGTTCATTGGAATATGGCCGCGAAAGCCTTGCACAGTATGAAATCCTTGTTTGCATCCCCAACTTTGCCTCCATTGTTCTTCTATGGTATCGTTTACCCACTTTTTAAGGGCTGATGTTACTTACTACCTACTTAATCCACGGGCTCCGGGCCAACAAACGGTCCCCCGGTTCCGAGTCTGGCCACTATATCGGCTTCCTCATTACCCTCCTATGACCTGGTACCTACGTCAAGGTAACTTTCTTTAACCTCGCCAGCTCTTCCAGTCTCTCCGCGCACTCCTGAACCAGAAGTGCCCTGGTTCTGGGCGCACAGATGGCTTTCAGTGCCATCTGACTGTCAGAGCAGCTGTAAACCTTCTGCTCCGTGCATTTTCTCACCACCTTTTTGCATGCAGCGGAGAGTATTGCACATACTTCTGCTTCGAAAATCGTGGTGTTTGTGCTTTAAGAGTATCTATCACTTATTCCTCGATTTTCCACATACAACCCTGCTCCTGAGGGCTGAGGGTCACTTGCTAGACGAGAACCGTCCGTGTAGCATATCAATGACTATGGGTACCGGCAGAATTCCTTCTGTCTACTCTGACTATGGGTATGTTTAAAAACCTTTCCAAACTTCTGGTGTAGAACTTATGTTTCTGGTTCAGTCAGCTACTATAAGCAAAATATTGTTACTATCTGTCTAAGTTACTGTCGTCAGAATTGAAAATATGAGTCCGTGTATGTAAGCAGTAAATCGAGGTAACTGCTGACATATTTTGAAAATGAGTCAATCAGATTCTCAGTATTTTCTATACATGCAAAGCTTTTTTGATCTCCCAAAAATAGTTAAGCTCTGTTTTCAAGTACTTCCAACTTCAAAAACATAACAAAACTCGAATCTGCTGTTGAGAATGTTTAGATTTTATGTTAAAAGTGCTTCGATTGGAGGTAAACGAATATAATTATTATATAGTATATGTTTTAAGGTACAATTGGGCCAGAATCAAACGGATATGTTACTCCTAACGAAGGACTATTCTATAAAATAACCAGAGAGAATCTAGAGAATCCAGAGGTGGCTAAAGCTCCCGTCTCAAACAGCAATGGCTTAGCATGGAACAAGGCTAACAATAAACTGTACTATATTGACACACCCACACTAAAGGTGATTATTATACCTAGTTTGATAATGGTTTTTGAATGTTGACCTGACGAAAACACACTACACAGTCGAAAACCGTTGATTAAAAGAGAAAAAAACGCCGAGACACTTCAAATGACTTGTCAAAGGGACAATTTTTTAACCAAAAACTAACTCACCCCCTTATACTCTCTATCCCCCAGGATCATCCCCTTAAATATTTTAAATGACAAGAGGTGTCGAGTGATATCTTGTTTCAAAGGTATGTCGACCTCCTTTATTTTGAAGTTTGACTTTTTAAAATCGTTTTCGAGAAAATTATAATCTTTATGTATCTTAACTTATTCAAATAGAATAACAAAAGCATACAAAATATCGCTGTTTATTGCAATAGTGTTCAAATGTTGCCCGTTATTGGCCGCGTTAAAAAGTATCTTGTGTCAGTAGATTTTCAGCTATGTATGGACTGATCCGTCCAAAGAATCCTACTTAAAAAAATTGCATGTTCGTCGTCCACATGAAGCATAAATCGACAAAAATCCATTCTTCTGTCAGGATCGCCTTTCTTCAAAATATGTGTACTAGCATGTAATGGTATAGATACGACCAGTTGTTCGCGCAGTTAACCACACCTTCCACTTCGAAATACCGTATTGAGGGGATTTGCAACAGCGCAGGTGGATGGATTCATGTACGCGTGAACACCGACGCCGGTGGCCTTTCTAAAAGTAGAGCAGCTGTCACAACCGCTGGATCTTAATTTGCGCAGGCGTGCGTTCATTATTGTCGATCTACAGCACAAAATCTACATGGAATGAAAGGTGCTTGCTTACTCCGCAAGACGGAGATGGTTCCAATCATTTGGTTCACAGAAAAATCGGAAAAATGAAGGGTACCGGCTGGATTCGAACCAGCGTCTCCGGCATTCTAGGCCAGCGCGTTACCAACTATGCTACGGTGCCCCCGTACTACAGCCAATATTCATTCATATTCATTTCATTCCATGAAATCCTGGGCGACTGAGGATTCGTAGTTCAGTAACATAGACAGCTGTCGTGCAAATAGCGGTGGTCGATTCACACTCACCCAACTGCCAACTAGATGTCTCTGGATAACTGAAATACGTGGTTCGCAGAGACGCGGGGGAGTGGTGGGTGTCGATAGAGTCAACACCATGTCGTCCGCGCTGTATATCGGCTGTGGTACGGAGCACCGTAGCTAGTTGGTAACGCGCTGGCCTAGAATGCCGGAGTCGCTGGTTCGAATCCAGCCGGTATCCTTCATTTTTCCGATTTTTCTGTGAACCAAATGATTGGAACAAAATCTACAGTTTCAGCATTAGCGTATGTACGTTCATAACTGATCCGTAGTGTGTTCACTAAAGACATTATGCTTAATTTTAGACCTATTTCGTGTTAGATTATTTACGACTTCTCATTTGTACACGAGTGAAAATCTACGGATACACGATACTTCTATAACGTGAGTTGCATGTTTTGCTTGATTACCTAGCAACATTTAAGAGATTACCTAGCGACTTTTTAAGAAGAATAGATTTTAAATTATTACTTGAAGTTTTCTTTCAAAATTATACTACTTTGATACCTTATACCAAAGTTTTGGTTAACCGATCCCTTTTTTATGACTAATCATGATGCAATAGCACGTTATTCAAGTACCCGTAACAAAAATAAAAAATTTGATGACAATTTTTTGCCAAACGGTCTGTTGAAGTTTTGTGCTCTCGGAGATGTATTGGGCCTTTAGAACTTAAATGAAATCTTATTGTCTGTGTTTACCACAGTCACAACAAAGTTTGTGGTACCAATAGATAACTAGAAAAGATGGGCTTGTGTTTTCTGTAAAGTGCACGGTTAATTATTTGGTGATTTTTTAAGATAAATTCCGTTTTGTGAAACGTTTCTTGAGGACACTTTTCAAAACATGCTAATTTTGACACTCGTGATACATGATCACCTTCTTTTAGTCGATAATGACGTGATAGCATATTTTCTAAGGACTAATACCAAAAATTTCAGAATTCCAAAATTTGTTTCATTAGGGTTTTCGTCTGAAGGTCTGCATTTAAAGGAAAATCTGCAAAAATCAATTTATCTCTGAAACAGTTGAAAATCGGACCCTACTTGATATGACTTTTTTTGTTGAAAAAAGTCTTCTCCTATAGTATTTTCCGTTCGTAGAACACTCTGTATAACGTTTAGGACCTCCTGGATCCCCCCCCTAAATACGTACCTGTCCATTAGTCAACCAAAAAACATCAGATATCTATTTGTTACTTCCAGAAGGTGTTTGTAGGATTTTGTTGAACTTAAACTTAAATTATTAGCCTTTACATAAATATTTGTTGACAGGTGGTTGAATTTGACTACGATGACGAAAAAGGTACCCTATCAAAGGAAAACAGAACTATATTCGATATGAGGGATTACGAGGGAAAACTGACAGGTCTACCAGATGGAATGACCATCGATGATGAGGACAACCTTTATATAGCTTTGTATGGCGGAGGAGCGGTTTTGAAAGTCAATCCAACTACGAGAAAACTACTAAAGGTGAATACACGTAATTGAAAAATATAGGCACTTGTATTAGAGCCCGCGCACACAGACGGCGGTCAGGAGTTCTGAGTTCCGCGTTTAGAGTTCTGCGTTCTTTGTAATTTATGGACTACTCGGTAACAAAGCACACTGCCGGTAGTGAAACCGTAGCGGTCACTGAGAACTCTTGCGTTCCGGAGTTCTATTCACAGAAAGACAAAGAACGCGTGTACTCCGTCATGTCAGAAACAGAAAATTTAATTGAATTGGTTCGAGAAAGACGTTTGCTATATGATTTAAGTGATAATGATTATAAAAATCGTGATAATGATTATGAAAAGTTGGTATCTTGTTTTTCTATATCATGTGTTACTAAACTGTACAATTCATTGAAGCTATTAATTGACATACGAAAATATATAAAAAATCATTTTTCATCTTCAACCAATTCAGCAAATAGCGTATGAAATTCCCCTTGATCTTCTCGCTTGCTGTTAATTGGGTGCACCCAGTGTTTCATTTTTCTCTTGGATGCCTGCAGGCTCAACAAAAGCAATGCTTCTTCTTTGTCGGAAGATGAGCTGTCTGAATACATGTTTCACGAACAACATTAGGAACAAAACTGGAACGTTGGTAACTGACCGCCGCCTGTGTGCTCTCAGAACTCCAAACAATGATCGCAAAACTCTGAACGCAGAACTCGGAACTCCTGACCGCCGTCTGTGCATAGGCGTAGTTGGGGGGGCTTAGCCCCCCCAAGAATGAAATTAGCCCCCCAAAAATCTAAGAACAATTCGTTTTGTTAATTTTATTGTATCTTGGGCAGTCCCCAGATCCAGGGACTTAAGCCCCCCCAGATTCAGGGACTTAACTACGTCTATGCATCTGTGTGCGTGGGGCCTTAATGTACTGAATATACTTCCTGTTTAGTACCATTTGACATATGTTTAAAATATAATGAGTTGAGTAGTATAAATGCGTGAGAAATGTAAGTAACGTCATTCAAAACAAAAACTACAAAACGCTGAGAATTCAGAAAGCCATTTTTTGCCTCAACAAAAATTTCAGATAAAAACTAGTCTCTTTCGTGCAGTCCAGAAGTAGTAATCTACATATTCACCTGTATACACTGCGTCCCAGGACTAATCCCGAAAACTTTAAGGGATGATTTCTGGCACCGACTCATGTTACAATGCATAGATTTTTATCCGTAATAGAGAAATTGGCAAAAATACGAGTAGTAGTATGTGGTTTAGCACCAGAGATGTGAAATGACTTAGCGGAGCAAAGTTTCAGTACCTACGTACAAAAAGGTAATGCTGGCGAGGAATGTGTGCTACTGATGTGTTTCGAGAGATGTGCGCTAGAAATGCGTTGCGAGGGATGTGGGCGAGAGACGTGTGCTGTTGATGTAAGCGAGCAAAAAGAAAACTCTGAAAAGCGCCCGCTAGACACATCCTCGCAACCCTCATCTGCGCACCGTTCCACAGCTCCGCCACACATCATTGCATCGCTCATCTTCCTAGCACATCTCTGGTGGAAACACTCACACCGTTTTACAGCTTCGCTATACGCTGCATCCTCGCTGCGCACATTTTCCTACGACATCTCTGGTAGAAACGCAGAATTAACGACGGAGGTATCATACTTGTATGTTTAACAATTTAACTATTCTGTTGAGCTTATATTGCTTATTACGTGTCTCTAGTAAAGATAGCATTAGGAGTCCACTTATTGATTGAGAAAGTACACTATAGCATTTGTTCCAGGTAATTCCTATTCCAGCTCGCGATGTGACGTCAGCAATGTTCGGTGGGCCAAATTTGGACATTCTTTTCGTAACTTCTTCGAGAGTTTCTTTGACTGCAAAGGAGAGGCTATTCTATCCCGCTGCTGGAAGTCTCTTCGCCGTCAAAAACTTGAAGGCCAAAGGTTTACCAGCTTTCACAGCTGACATTGTAGACGGAGTCACCAAAAGATTGGTAGGTATTACGAAAGTTGAGAATTTGAGATCTTCCAGACGTCAAAGCTAACGTATAACAACAACTTGTGGCTTTAAACTATTATAAATCGCCAACTGTCAGCATTTAAACCATTGTCCTATACTCGTATACCCAATTACTCAGGGATGTAGTGACATCCAAAGAAAATCAGGACAATTTTTATCAGTAAAGCGCTGCTCCAGTGTGGATATAAAATATAAGAGAATCTAAACAAAGAAGAAAAATCCATTGCTTCCAAAAATCTCCTGGAAACTCAGACCGGTAGTTGGAGCGATGTTGCTGAACTTGTAAAATATGATTTATGCATGTGTCCATGTCGATAGTCTTTGAGTGTAATACATTAACAACATGTTCCAATATGCCTGAATCTTTGGCTATCAAACAAACCCCCCCTGCCCCTACCTGGCTACACCCTTGTCGTTTGGTCACAAAAGTCCGAGGCGTTGAGCTAGACTCACCCTGTATATAGGGTGTCCCCGAATTTTCTTGAGACGTGATATTCTTGTAACAAATAAATTCAAATTAAATTTCAGCTGAATTTTTGTAAGTATTATTGTATAGAGTCTATCATAAAATGTTTTAAAACATGTTTTTTGTACTTCAACCCTTAAAACTCACCCTTAACTTTTTTTTTCAAATAGCCCCTAATAGTTGTTCCTACATAAATTAAGTGACTATTTTATCTAAAATCTTGTAGTACCATTGATTTCATACACAAATTTATTTTTTTTTCGTAAAATCATAAGCATAACATAAATAAAATAACCTAGCCTAACGCCAAAAACGGATAAAAATAAAGTAAGTGGGTTTTGGGTCTGAAGTCAAAGGCACTACAAAGTTTTAGATAAAATGATAATCTCATTAATGTATAGGGGGTGCTATTCGGAAAAAAAAGTTTGTGGTGACTTTTACTGATTGCAGTAAAAAATGTTTCGAAAGCATAGTATGATATGTCACTCACCCTTGAAAGGCCCGCTCAGTTTCCTTTTTTATCTATTTTTCTTAAGAAAATATTACGCCTTAAACATATCCATATTTTATTTATTTTATGCTTATGGGTTATACCGAGGGTTATACGAAAAAAATAAGTTTTTGTATAAAATCAGGCACTACAGGATTTTAAATAAAATTAGGACCTAATTTGTGTAGGACAAAATATTTGGTACTATTTTAAAAAAGTAAGTTGAGGGTGAGTTTTGAGGGTTGAAGTACAAAAAAAATGTTTAAAAGCATGGTATTATAGACCCTGTAGTACTTCAAAAGATTCCATTCAGTTTTCGTTTGACCTTTTTTTTTTGTTACGAGAATATCACGTGTCAAGGAAATTCAGGGACACCACACACTAGGAAATGCGTTAGCTAAAATGTATTTATAAAATTTTGTCGTCAGTACCTAATACAATCTGTTGCGTTTTTTTATAGAATTTGCTAGAAAACCTTTTCGCGCCCGACATTTTCTATCCAACTCCAAAGGAAAGCAAAACAGTAACAAGAAATTCAGAAATACGTGAGTTTAAAACGCCTTTTAATAAATTGGTGGTAGCTGATGGCTAAACGAATTAACAGTTTAGGGGATATCTAAAGTAGCTAGAGGTGATGGACGTAGGTCATTTGGGGGCAGAGCTTCAGGTTAGTCGACTCAAATAACTAGAGATAAACTAAGCTATATTTAGTTGATCATGCATGAAAATATATAAGGTGTAGACGTAGATGAGAAATTCGGGTCGGTGGTGGACCCTCAATTTTTTTAGGAACCACAAATCCCTTTCTTTGTGTGCAAAGGTAAAACTAATCTTTGTAGAAGTTAAGTTGGTGGATGTAGGCAATGTGGTCGGAATTCAGGTAGAATATGGGCTTCTATGAATTTATTTGATTTTTTTCTATCAAAGGACATCATGAGCTGCGCGTAAAACGTTATGTACAGGGTCTCCCACGATGATTAAGACAAGCAATATATCGGAACTGGGCAGTAGTAGAGAATTATAATTTTGGGGATGTAAATTGCTATTGTGTTACCCAGTGAGGTATTTGTTTTTGAATTAATCACTTTAGACCCCAAGTGTGCTAGTTTGTTGAAATTTTTTTATCGGGAGGACACAGAAAGTCGCTAATTCATCGCGTCATTGAAGATTTTGAATCAGACGTCACGTGACCAAAAACAAATACCAATTGAGTAACGAAATACTAAGAAAATATGCAACATTTGCTCTAATTTACACCCCCAAAATTATAATTCTCTACTACTGCCCAGTTCCGATATATTGCTCGTCTTATTCGTCGTGGGACAGCCTGTATCTGGTTTAGATAAAGCTATGAATACCACCGTCAGGTTCAGTCGATTTATTGCTTGGTATTTGTTGAGGTTTTGGTCAACCAGAAGTTCAGTTTTAGTTGAAAATGCCTGGACAAACCGAGCATTTGTAGCATGTTACGACTAGTTACGCCTTAGCAAGTCCGCCCCTTAAACTAGCATCCCAGGAGACGGTACGTGGGCGACAGCAACATGCCCCACAGATCAACGTAGATATCAAGTGGTTAGTAAATAAAGTACAGAAGACTCAGGCAAAAACACTGACAAAAGAAGTCTCACGTTGGCTTACCAACTGATGTGGGAATGGAGGGTCACCTAATAGTTGAGTCACCTTCCGTCAAGCTTTTGGGGATCAACATCAACCACACATGTACTGGCACGACCACGTCGTCAGTATGGCTAAAACGGCATCCCAGAAGCTTGGAGTGTTGTTCCGCTGTAGGTAGCTGTATACACCAGAGCAACTACTGCTGCTCTACAAGGCACAGATCCGACCATCGCTGGAGTATTGCTCCCATGTATGGGGATGCGCTCCCAAGCACTCTACAGAGCCTCTGGACACTCCAGAAGAAAGCAATTGGTCTAATCGATGCGCCTAACCTCACAAAGGACCTCCACAGCCTGGAACAACGAAGACGGGTGGCTGACCTCCAGAATTCCTTCTTTTGGAGTGACGCTGTGGAATGAGCTGCCGGTGAATTTGATTCCAGAAGCCTACAACCTGCAGCGTTCCAAATCTAACGTGCACAGACTCTTATCCTCTCGCAGGGCTTCTACAGCAACATAGGCTTTCAGTCTTTGCGGAAGGCTCAGGATAAAAGACAGGTCAACGTCAGGGGGTTCACCCACAGTCTCGGTCACCATAGCGCACAGATCCATACTTATAGCTGCCCAATTTTAAGTTTTCAGCATAACAGCATATGAAAGATAATTTTATATTTTTTGTATTCTATATGCTGTTGAAATTAAAGACTCAACTACGAAGAACTGAAGAAATCTAAGAGAGTGTCAGATGTAAAATTTCCGTTTATTCAACGTAAGATACACAACTATTAGTTATTCACGAGTGGCCCACTAAAGGAAAATTTCTAACGTTTGCTTTGGCTATAAAAATAATTCGCTAGGATATAGATTTGTATTGTTCTTATATCCTTAACTTTTATTATTGCCCAGTCAAATACAAAGATAATTCCTACTAGTGAAATACACGTTTTAATAAAAATGTTTCATTGCAGCACTCTGGCAGACGTTAATGAATACTCTACGAAGCTTGTTTTGATGTAGCCTAATAAATAATTTACTAAAGATTTCTGGTTTATTAATATGCTTCTCCCTGCCATAAATCCTACAAATATTCGAAATAAAATGCTCCAAAGTTAAATTTATCGTTTTTCTTTTCAGCATTCTGGCAGTTCTTAGTCGACACGTTACGGAGTTTCTTTTGAAAAATAACAATAAACGTATTTATTTTGACTGGCTTTTTCTTTTATACCATTTTGGAACTGTGAAATTACCCGCATTTTCTCATCCAGTGAACTAGATATCGAAATATTTGCATAAATTTCGGATACACCAAAAAATATGAACATAAATTTACCTGTGAAAAGTGATTCCTGGCTCCTTCCTGCTGTTGTGGCTTTTACAACCCTAAGCTGCACACCCTGCCATTACGCACAACACAATATTTCACAATTATTGGTTTTAAAAATGCTAAATATCGCTAAAAACACCACCGTACCAAAATGTTTATTTTCCACCAAGATTTTGACAGCTATTCCTTTTCTGTAACAGCTAATTCATAAAACATCAGGCTAGCGCGTGGTACCCCCTCTCTTTCCTTATCTAAGCTTCAAACAAACGCATCAAATGTTGCGTTGACAATTGCAATTCGTATTTTACTCGTGACATGCTTGAATGAATCGACGTTTCGAATCTGCATGGAGATACTAAAATTTAGGCAACTCTTTGCAGATACTGTTTGCTTTCATCCTCAACAGAATAATAAATGCTGGACATTTTTATCAATTAATTTTATATTAACATCTAAACACAATAAAAAAGATCATAGTACAGTCTTTCACGATTGTTCAACAATCAAAAAAAATCATAAATAACACACAATCACATGCATTCTCCTTCACAGTAGTAGTATATTTACAATTCTTCATGTGCTTCATCTTTTTCTTCTTCTTTACTATCTTCTGATGGAGCTTCTTCCGGAACGTCCTCTTCTTCTTCCACTTGCTCATCCAAAGAGACTCCAAGAGTTTTCCTCATCATCACCTCAATGGATTGAGCAAAGTCTGCCGTATCTCTAAGCATATATCCTGACCTCAGAGTGGCTGTATTGAACATCATGACAGCCATGTCTTTAGCAGTTGGATCAGTGGGGTCATCGTTGACCCTTTTGAGCAACTCCCTAATCAGCGGGTGTCTAGGATTGATTTCCAAAGTCTTCTTTTGGTTGAGGTAGTAGGTCCGTTGAGGATCGTCAGCTTTCTGGTGTGCATTCGAGATGGCTAGTCTTTCCATATTCCCTGTCCATCCGAACATACTCGCTACCAAAGCGCAAGGAGAATCGCTCAATCTCTCGGAAACTAGCGCTTTAGCAATCTTATCCTTTAGAACGTCATCTGCCAGCCATTTAGTGAGAGGCTCAAACGTGTTCTTCAACTGATCTAACTGTTCCTTTCCTCCTTCAGTTTCCGTCAAACTAAAACCTTCTTTGGCTACATTCTGGAACTTTTTACCCTCGAACTCTGGAATGGCGGAGATGGCGTATTCATCTACAGCTTCTGTGAGAAACAGTACTTCGTAGCCTTTACGCAATAGCCTTTCAACGAACGGTGATTTTTCGACTTCGGCTTTGGATGAACCAGCAATGTAGAAGATTTTCTCTTGTTTCGGCTTCATTCTGCTGACATACTCAGCTAAACCAGTCATCTTGTCTCCATTGGAAGAATGGAACAGCAACAATTTGGCTAGTCTTGTACGATTAGCTGGATCTTCGATGGTCCCAAGCTTGATATTCGTAGAAAACTCCTTCCAGAACTTCTGGTACTCCTCCTCAGGCAGTTTCTTCAACATGTCCAATACTTTCCTTACCAACTTTTTCTTGATTACCTTAATCAACTTATGCTGTTGCAACGTTTCACGGGATACGTTCAAGGGTAAGTCATCAGAATCAACAATACCTCTAACAAAGTTCAGATAAGATGGGATCATGTCATTGAACTCATCCGTGATGAATACCCTCCTCACATACAGCTTGATATTGTCCGTCTTGGTACCATATCTGTTGAAGCTTTCGGAGGGTTGAACTTGAGGTACAAACAGCAACGCCTTGAAAGTAACTTCTCCTTCAGCAACGAAATGGATTTTGGTCAATGGAGGCTTCGTATCTTTTGTCAAAGCCATGTAGAATTCGTTGTACTCCTCGTCAGTGACATCGTTAGGCTTCCTTGTCCAGATCGGTTTGCTGTCGTTCAACAGCTCCCAATCCCAGATCGTCTTCTCAACCTTCTTTGTCTTAGGCTTGTCTTCATCCTTGTCCTCTTCGACTGCTGCATCTTCATCGGTCTCGGGTTTCTCCTTTTCTTCGGGGGAATCTTCATCTGTCGGTTCTTCTACAGTTTCGGTTCGGCTGGTCCAAAGATAAATAGGGAAGTTAATGAACTGGGAATATTTCTTAACCAAAGTCTTGATGGTTTCATGTTCCAGGAAATCCCTTGCTTCTGGTTTCAGATACAGGCTCACAGTAGTTCCTGGAAAAAAATACATTATCGTGCAATTCAAAGTAATACTAAAGTTATGTTTATTCAATTTCAACAGATTGATTAAATTCATATGAAACCCTCGCCATAACAGAAACTCTCAAAACGTATTTTATAGACAAATATTGACCTCTTAAAACATAGCTCGACTAAGATAACTGCAAGGCACAAAAAAATCAGTTGCCATCCTACAATCGGTTGCCTAAAGATATATTCTGCAACTAGTTTTATATGCTCGCTCGTGGGAAGAATTGATACCCTCAATATAAATATACAAATAGGAGGAGGAGGAATACATGCTTTATTGTCCAGGATACATAAAAAATCTTATTGACAAAGCAAACTAAAGTATCAATATATCGCATGTTTTTGCAACAGATTGGAACAGGAACTGGCTACAACAGCCCCAATGTGGTAGACCGTAGGACAGATGGGATTGAACTACCGCGAAAAAACTGTCCTAGCAATCGAGGTGCCAAGTTTGTTGCTGTAGCTCGGACACAATAACAGATGATGCAAGCTTTTTGTTCAAATCGATGACAGTTTGTGAAATTTAAGGTCAATGCCATGCTGCACCTAGTACTTTTGGAGCTTTTGATGGAAAATTGTTCACAAACTATGTCACTGATATCAACACGAAATCCAAGAATTTGTGTTTTTTTTTTAAGTTAAATAAAAGCCCATCTGAATCACGCCAGATTTCGATAACAACTATGTCACATGCAATTGTTTGGGTCAGATTGTCTGGCTCATCTTTGTGCCATATCACTGTAGCTTCATCAGCAAAGTCAGCGAACTTTCCAGATACATCGAGATCAAACAAGCCATTGATATATAGAAGAAATAAAATTGGGTCAGAATGATCAGAAGAGTTTCTGCCATTCAGTGAGACATACTGCAGTCTTGAGGAAATATAAGACTCAAACGACTCAAGTGTCACACTTCGAAAATATCAAATCATCCTCAATAAAGCGGCTGTCAGGCTCTCGTATATCCAAGCTCGGCTGAATAGTCCTTTTTTTAAATTAATATTTATATAAAACTTCTTTGGCAACTTCAAACCACACTGTAGACACTTTGTACCAATAATATTATGCATCAGAATCACAGACTGTTTCATCATATCTCACTTATCTGTTTGACTTTAAGCGCAATCCATAAACTTTTAAGGAATGACAATAGAAAATACGTTTTCAAAAATAAACGCCTTTCCATATACCTTGTATAAAATAATTCCAACAGAATGAAAAAAACATTACACTGTCTAACCAGACGTCTAAGCAATGTTTTTCCAAAACGATCCATGTTTTCCTAATCCAGTTAGCATCTTCAGGAGAAAGTTTAGACTGAGTTTAAAAGATTCAGTGCCAATTATTAACCTTCCTTTCATTACGGAGGGCCGGTTTCTTAATGTCCAGTTAAAGTGTCAGATAGGTATCTGCCAGATAGCGTTGCTATGGATACAACTGTCAGATAAGATTTACGTGACTTCGTAAGTTTAGCCTTCAATTGTTTAAACAGTTTATCTACAGTTGCTGTTATCTTGCAGATAAATATTTAACTGGACATTGAGAAACCGGTCCTGAGTCATACCAAAACCTTTGATGTCCAAGTTACCATAAACTTACAAACTCTTTAACCAACATAATACCTCAAAGCCAAAAAAAGGGCTACCTCAGTCACACCAGCATCCAGGGACCATTTTAGTTTTTGATTAGAATCATTGAAACATGAGCTATTAATACCAACAACAACAAAAAAAAGGAAATCAAAAGTATGACAGACAAAGGTTCATGTTTATTATATAAAAGTAAAAGTACTTGAGCTGTTGATTTATTGTAGCAGTTCTAGATAATCATCTTTTTCTACTGATCCATCTTGACATAAATAACATAGAAATAAACAGATTGCGCTCCAGACACCCTCCAATAATAAAGCCAACTCCCTATTTCAAGAAAACTTTGATATTGCTGCCGCCTGGAGAACACACTGGGAAAATAATGCGCCATACGAAATCCAACAAATACCATGCATAGTCACCAAGCTACCCGGAATGGAATTACCGAGGAAAATATGGAAAACGTTGAATAGAATCAGAACAAGCCATGGGGTATGTGCTGATACTCTACAAAAATGGGGTAAAGTGCCCAATCCACAATGTGATTGTGGAGATACACGGCAGACCATCCGCCACACCACTGAAGAATGCCCTCTAAGATGCTTCAATGAGTTCCTGAACGCAACGGAAAACTCCATTGACTACATGAAAACATTAAATGTTTGTTTGTAATTTTCTATGTCCTTTCGTTTTATATTATACATAATGTTATTGTTCAAAGTGAATGTTGAAAGTCAAATTTAATATTGTCTTTCTTTCTTATTTTAATGATGTGTTGTATGCCATACACTAAATAAATAAATATCATCTAAACAAATACATTAGTGTGTTTAATGTGTTACATCATTGGAGCAGCTACCTATGATGATTCATTGAAAAACATTAACTTTTTTACTACATATTTATCGCCAATATTTTTTTAGTAGTAATAAATATCATTTTTTTGCTCGTTAAATTCCCTTATCCGCTACTACAGCGACAAGACGCGGCTAAGTGTTGGCGGTAATAATTTTTATATCTTTTGAAATGTTTTTAAATTTCGCCCCCTTTTTCTAATCTATCAGGGGTATAAAATGAGGAACAATGCATAGTCAATAAAAAAAAGAGGAAAATAGAGAAAAGGAGAATAAAGTTGAATAGTCAAGGAGAAAAAATACTTGAGCCATTATTAATTGATCGTTCTAGCGATTTTGCTGATCTGTACCTGATCATTAATAGAAACAGTTATTATGTACCCAATAGAAATAGCTACATCTACTACCTCTTACCTCTCTTTAAAGTTTCTCCTCTAGGATCCTCAATGACGCTGAAGCTGTTTGAATCAGACTCCCAGATGTACTGCTTGTCATCGTTGTGATGGGTTGTCACTACCACTCTGTCAGCCACTAGAAATGCAGAGTAGAATCCAACACCAAACTGGCCAATCATGTCGTTCATGTCCTGTGAGTTTTCAGCGCTCTGCATCTTGCTCAAAAATTCGGCAGTGCCTGTTAGATTAAAAATACATGAATACATATGATGCTTCAATATCAACTGTGATTGATTTTTGGGCTTTTGTCATGTCATAGAAAAGAATATGCTTATTTGCTGGAATACTAAGTAACTAATAATTAATATAAGTACTTGTAGATAAAAAATAATTTCTTCTGAGCATTTACTATAATGTTATCAAATACCTTAATAAAATTAAACCTACCTGATTTTGCAATGGTACCGAGATTATTGACCAGGTC
Source organism: Callosobruchus maculatus (assembly GCA_951848785.1). Taxonomy (NCBI): domain Eukaryota; kingdom Metazoa; phylum Arthropoda; class Insecta; order Coleoptera; family Chrysomelidae; genus Callosobruchus; species Callosobruchus maculatus. The sequence goes on from CATOUR010000029.1 coordinate 7,313,566, forward strand.
TTGTTTGGTCATACCGATGCCAGTATCAGTGATATGAAGCACTGCACCATCTTTATCAGCCTTTATTCTGATGTTAAGTTCTGGTTCAGCGTCAAGGACACTTCTATCTGTTAGAGAAAGCATCCGGATCTTATCCAGTGCATCAGAAGCATTGGAGATCAGTTCTCTCAAGAAAATCTGCAATCAAATGGGATTGATATGTTAATTTTTCTATAGTGATGATAATTATATATAACTCAAAAAACACATATACTTGAGCTAGACTTCACTCAGGTTTCAGTCACCCCTGTGACCTGTTTGATCAAAGCTTGAAATTTGATAAAAAATTATTTCTTAATGACACTGTTTCACAGATGGAAATCGTACGTAAGGTCTATTTGGTTATGAAACATGATGGAACAGAAGTGAAAACAAGTCAGTGGTTAGGTTTGTTTGTTTACATATTAGTTCTAAATTTTTCAAAGTTATTTTTAACACTATTCTGCTAATTATAAAGCAAAATATTGTGATGGAGCTGCTGGGCAACAGCCCTTATCCACCCGTAATCAACACAACTGGCAAAAAGTACGACGATTGCAAAAATATTTGAAGATAACCTCGAAGATGTCTGGGACGACCGGGACCTGCAGCACTTGCAACACATCAGTGATTTTTAAGGAGCCAAAGACCAAAAGCAATGATGTATTTGGATACCCCTGCGACCACTGTAAGAGGGTAATATGTCAAACATGCAGTGATATCACTGGACCTACAGAAATACGTGCTATAGTTCTCTCAAAGCGTTCCTTTCCATTCTACTGCAAAGAATGTATGGGAAGCGTTAAGCAGATTCTAGGCTTAATGGACCGTGTATGTGAACTGGAAAGATGTGTTAAAGAATTGCAATCAAGCCTACCAGTCCTAGTGAAGGAGTCAGTCGATGCTGCCACTATCTCTCTAAATGAAAGGGTAACCCAACTGGAAACTCTTGACGTAAGACCGGCACCGGCGGCCAGTAAAGAGTCGACGACAGCGCCTACTTCACCTGCATCCTCAAACATTGACATTTTAGCTGAACTACATGATCGCCAAACCCGGGCTAACAACTTACTTTTTTTCAATATTCCTGAGTCAGATGATGATTATAAACAAGTATGCTCTGTCCAAGAAATGCTATTGGGCACACAGTCCACCATTTGCAGAGTCACTCGTTTTGGTAAACCTAACGTTAAAAATGCACGCCCCATAAGAGCAGTGTTAAACTCTGCTCTTGACGTACAAACCACACTACGAAATGGTCACAAGCTCAAAGGTAAACACATATATATTCGACCTGACCTAACCCTCAAACAACGAGAGCTCGAGAAGGCTGCCACAGAGGATCTAAAAAAACGACGTGAACAGGGTGAGCAGAATATCCAGGTGCGAATAGTGAAAGGCATACCCACAATTGTACAAAAAAACCCGTTACGGGGTCAAGCACAACGAACATCAGGCGTACACACTACAGCAGAAAGCAAGTAAACTTTAGCATCTATTACCAAAATGTTCGAGGTCTCAGAACCAAGTTGGACCAGCTTCGTTGCAGTATTGCAGTGCATAATTACCAGATAGTTGCGTTTACAGAGACTGGGCTAAACGATCAATTTTATACAAGTGAGCTTGGGTTTGATTCATACAATGTGTTTCGTTGTGATCGATCAGCTTCTACAAGTACAGCAGAACGGTTTGGAGGTGTACTTATTGCAGTGCATGAGTCTATTCCATCACGTCTAATACGCTCAACTGACGATATTGAACAAGTTTATGTTCTTGTAGGCTCAGGCAAAAAGCAAATAATAATTGGCTGCTTATACATACCACCATGCTCCCCAATTGAGAAGTATGAAAGCTTTGGAAACAACCTTGAAGTAATGTCTCAACAGTTTGGCAATGCCAGTATCTGTATTGTGGGGGATTTCAACCTCCCAAAGGCCACATGGACTATGGAAAATCTCTGCTCATCAGCTCAAAGTTCACAAGACGGCTACCTGTCTCCAGCTGAATCTGATAAAATACAGCTGTTATCAGAGATCTGCTCACTTCACAACCTCTACCAAACTAACGACATTCGAAATGTTAACAACGTTATACTTGATCTGGTCCTAAGTCACTTAAACCTGCCAATCACACAACCTGTCGCTGAAGATCATCTGTTACCTCTGGATAAACACCATCCACCATTGCTTCTTAAAATAGACCTAAATCCAAAGCTTACCAAGCCATGTGCCCAGGGCGAAGATTACTACTATGACTTCAAATCAGCAAACTTCAACGACATCAACAACTACCTCGGACTCTTTTTGTGGGATGAACTGCTTGCTGGGAAGACAGTTGAGGAGATGTTAAGACTGTTCTATGACATTTTATATAACACATTTGATATTTTTGTACCTAAGAAAAAAACTGCTAGTAGGAAATTTCCCAAATGGTTCTCGCAAGACCTGAAATCACTCATAATACAAAAAAAGGCTGCTCATAAAAAATTTAAGTTAAGCCATCTTCCCCTTGATTACCAATCTTACTCAAACTTACGTTCTCATTGTAAATCTCTTTCAAAGCAGTGTTTTCAGGATTATGTAAAAGAAACAGAGGCGTCTCTTCGGCACAATCCCAAAGCTTTCTGGTCATACATAAGTTCCCTAAAAAACTTTAGCAATCAACCACCCAGCTACATCTTAAATGAAAAATCATCTCCGGTGGGCCCACAAGCAGCTGAACTCTTTGCCGAGTACTTTGGCTCAGTCTATACAGACAACTCATTGGATGTGCCAGATCAGCCTTCTTCAAGTCCTCACAACCTATGTCATCTTACTATTGCAATTTCTGATATCTATACCGAACTTGAAAAAATTGACAAGTACAAGGGACCTGGACCTGATAAGGTTCACCCAATGTTCCTAAAAAATTGCTGTTTTGTTCTATCCCGTCCACTACATATAATCTTCAACAAATCGCTTCAGGATGGTATATTTCCAGACTTCTGGAAAATAAGTTATGTGGTACCTATTCACAAATCAGGTGATACTGAAAATGTGATTAATTATCGCCCTATAAGCATCCTCAATGCTATCCCAAAAATATTTGAAAGTCTGGTTACTAAAGTCCTTACATCGTGCCTTGGATCAGAAATAATACCGCAGCAGTTTGGCTTCAAAAAACACTCTTCTACTGAACTAAATCTTCTTACTTATGTGGACATCCTGTCGAGCGCCTTGGAGAAGGGTGAAGAGATACACTCTATTTACACTGACTTCTCCAAGGCGTTTGACAGGGTGTGCCATAAAGCTTTAATAAAAAAACTAGAAAATTTGGGTGTCTCAGGTTCTCTCCTACAATGGTTACAGAGCTATATCACAGGCAGGTCTCAAATGGTACACCTTAACAACTTTACATCTTCTCCCATCTCAGTATTATCAGGCGTCCCCCAGGGTTCTCACTTGGGCCCCCTCCTTTTCAATATTTTTATTAATGACATTTCATCTTGTTTTAAGCATAGTCTCTTTCTCTTGTTTGCCGACGATTTGAAGCTTTTTCTAGAAATAAGCACCCCAGATGATTCTTTTGCACTTCAGGAAGATCTAGACAGACTGTCTCAATGGTGCCATGCCAATGGCATGGATCTTAATGCTCTCAAATGCAAAGTTATTAAATTCCATAAATCTAAAAACATCAATAGTTTTGTCTATCATATCAATGGCAGTCCATTGAGCTGCGTTGATCAAATCAATGACCTAGGTGTGCTAATAACCTACAATCTTGATTTCTCACCTCATATTAACAAAATTATCAATACAGCATTACGCATGCTTGGCTTTGTGAAACGTAGCACCAGGGGCTTCTCAACCATTAATGCCATTAGAACTCTATATTACTCCTATGTCAGATCACACCTTGAATATGCTACTTCTGTATGGTGTCCTAATTATGCATGTCATATCCATCGAATCGAATCAGTACAGAGAAGATTCTGCAGATATATTCATTTCAAATTTTACAACAACAATGAATTTCATTATTCTGACTTATGCACATCACTTCACTTAGACACTCTCTCTTGTAGAAGAAAACAGAGAGACCTGGTACTTGTTTATAAACTCATAAACTCTATCAGTGATTGTCCCTATTTAACTTCTAGAATTGGATTACATGTTCCATACCGAAACACTCGTACTACACAAACTTTCCATCAAGAATTTCATAGAACTAACTACGCTTATCACTCTTTCATTTCTCGAACCCTGCGGCTGTGCAATGAGTTGTCTGATTTAGATTTCTTTGGTCCTTGTGAACCATTTGTGAGAACTGTTAAAGGTCTAACTTTATAAAAATTCGAAAAATTATTGTGGTTCCTGTTATCTATTTCTTTTATGTACTAATTGTGATTGTATTAACTTTGTGTAGTGTTACTTTGTTATTTTGTGACAGATTATGATTGTATTATCTCTATATAGTGTAACTTTGATATTGTAAGACCTTGTAGGTAGTAGTTTTTCGTATTTAATTTAAATATTTTGTTTTATATTGTCAATTTTAAAATATTTAGAACTTTTGCTCCATTGTATTGGACAAGTGGGCTTGACCCGTTAATAAATAAATAAATAAATAAGATAAGTTTTAGAAATTATACAGGGTGTCCCACGACGATAAAGACAAGCAATATATCGGAACTGGCAGTAGTAGAGAGTTATAAATTTGGAGGTGTAAATTAGAGCAAATATAGTATCTTTTCCTATTATTGTGTTACCCAATGAGGTATTTGTTTTTGGTCACGTATCGTCAGATAAAATTTTTTTAATGGGACACCCTGTATATTTGTGACTTTTTGTGTTCCTTGTCTTAATGGGACAGCCTGTATTTATAACTCATTTTTAATAGACTTGTTATACAACCATGTCACAATTATAATCATGATGTGCTTCTATTTTGTAAGTTTAATCCAATAGTTTTTTGAAAGATTTTGTGCAGGGAGTCAGCCCATCACTTCGAAATTTTTGTATATGTAAGTATCTGAGAACCAGTTTACTGAAGCAATCAAAGATTTTAAACTTACAACTTAAACAGTTAACAAGTTATGATTGTGATTATGATCATTAATTTTTTTTAATAAACCTATTAACATTACCTCCTTATTCTTATATAGAGAATTTATGATGAGTTTCATCATCCTATTAACTTCAGTCTGGAAAGTGAATTTTTCAGCCTTCTCCCTTAGTTCCTTCAGCTGAGCTACATTGAGGCCATCCAGTTTGATTGCTTCTTCTTCCCTTTTAACAACTTCATCATCTGAAATAACATTACTGATGAATCTTATGCTACCTAATCCTGAGTCAGATAACAGAAAACTTTGCCTGTTCATAATTTTGAAATCATTTCAATAATATACAATCTGCAATGTTTTATAGCCTCAACAAGAGAACAATATTAGAGAAAGAACTGAAGAATAAAATATGTCTATGCAAAAAACAGAAAATCGGATAAAAAAATTATCTTTCAGTTAGCAATAATCTAACTGCATTCTTTTAACAAATGTCAACTATAGTAATATTTGTTAGTATAAACTGTCTGCCAACATGAAAGATGAACAGTAGAAGAGAGTGTAAGCCTCCCTGTATCTCTCAACGTCCTAACTAAACTTGATCTCTTGCACACAATCTTTTTAGTATTGCTTGCTACCATTTTTTTCAATGTAACAGAATCAATGAACATGCACGAAGAAATACATACAATTCACTATTTTTGTGTGAACAGTCAAATACCATACTTATAGCAGGATGCAATTATAGTTTTCCATAATATGACTGTCATTTGTCTACTGCAGCAAGTTATATCACATATCACATCTAAAATATTCTGAGATATTCGTGTGTTTCATTGAAGACATGAAAAAGTATGTATATATGCCACATGTCCACTCAAGTGGTCAAATACTTAGGGTAATGAATGATAGTAGGCTATCATGGAATCATTACATTAATTCTACCATATGTCATATAGCTGACAGGATCTGAAGGCTCAAGCCAAAGGTCAGACTGGTTTTGTAAGGCACTAATCTGATCCTCATTTTTTTTTAAAGTTTAAACAAGCCAAAGCCTATGTCATTGTGAATTTGATAATATTCTTTCTCCTCCTTTTTAGATTCAGCAGCCTTAGCAGCTGGTGTGGTTACTAAGCATAAGGAAGAACCCTGTTATACACAAATTAGCCAAAATCAGACTAGCTAACAGCATTAAAAATAACATGTATTATGGGAGTCTGGGTGATATCACATCCAGTACAACAGAGGCATTTGGGAATATAAATCCTGAATTATTCATTCAGGGTAGAAAAAGCTAAAGACACTTTGAGCCTAGATATTAGATTCATACTAATCATTCATCTCTGACATTAATGACTGACTGAGGGGGGAGTTTAAGGTCCTACCCCATAGCCTTATTAATGGATCACACCCTAAGGCTCTACTGGGGCACATTTGTATCTGGAATGTAAAGTGAGGTATCAACTGTTATTAGCTCAGTCTACTCAAATAGGGTGACCATATACTTTGTAGATCAATTCTGGATGCTTGGCTTACAGGTAGGGGGGGGGGGGGGGGGCAGGGGTGGACTGTAAGAGAATGATGAGAGATGTCCATCAAGTGACAGTAGTGCCTCTTTTTTTGCCTGTCTGTTAACTGTATTTGTTTATTTGGCTGCTTGGGTCAACTATTTCCAATTGGGGTTCAAATTCCAGGCATTTTGCTGATTAATGTGATTTTTTGCCTGCCCCTTAGCTGTATTTGTTCATTTTGCTGTATGTTCTGCCAACTATTTTTGATTGCAGCTCAAATTTCGAATATTTTACTGATTTTTGTAATTCCACCTAGACACGAAATTTAGCTCCAGACAATGACAGCATATGTCACCAGGCATGTATCCAGGATTTGGTTTTGGGGGGGTCCAGATTATGGGTGTCACTTGGTTGACCTTTTAGAGGGGGTCCAGATTAGAGTTGCCACCTTAAATTTGTGGGGGGTACAAATTTGTGGATTCCATTTTTTAGATGGCATTTTACAATGTTTTGGGGGGGTCCAGGCCACCTGGTATTTGGGTCCTGGACCCCCCCAAATATGTGCCTGCATGTCAACCAGCTAGGTTAAGGGGTAAGGACTAGTACTACCAGGCATTTTCTATAAAGTTGGTAACTTCACTAATAATTAGCCCACACCAACTTATTAAAAGCTTAAGAGTTGACACAACATACCTAACTAGCTTTTAAAACATGTTCCTCTAGTCTTAGAATATTTAGTTACAGTTAATTAATGAGCGAAGAAGCTCTACTCAAATAACTATGGACATATAAGAAAAAAAACTAGCAGATGTACACAACATTTATAAACTAGAACCCACAGGTTTATGTAGGAATCCATTACATATGGGATAACAAATTACCTGTTCTTGATCCTTCTCTGCTAGCTCCTAAATCTATATCTATGGTGGCTGGTTCTTCTGCATCATCAGCCCTAGTGCAACCTACAAGAATTAAATATGAATACATATAAGATTAAAGAAGGCTACAAAAACCGATTAATCAAAGATATTTACCAATGAATAAAAATAGAGCGGTGATAAATAAAGCCCACTGCTTCATTTTCACTCTTCTTTCACCACCTTCTGCTCATAAAAACTGAAAAAAAGCTGTCAGACCCAGCTATATCCTGCTTCAAACACGACGACTTTCAAGAAAATGAAAATGCCGACTCAAACCAAACGTCAGATCTTGTCATTCTAGAAAGGTGTCCAAGTGAAAGAACCAATTAAAGGTCACCACGCTTGTTGACGTTTGATAACAACCAATGGGTGAGCGATTTGTCATAGCACTTCCATATGGCTTATTCTTATTGGTTAAATGTCCCTAGCTGTAGCTGCTTCGCTGTGAAAATAATAGTTCAGTAATTATTGTATTAAAATCGTAGCAGAGGGAAGAGAGACTTCAGAGACCTTTTATTAGAAAAGTCAAACGTCCAAAACGTTAAACGTTCGGCAGTGAAATGAACTTCCGCATTCGGACTGCTGTTCCATTCATCTTGTCACTGATTTGTCATATGATCTTTTGTCAACTGCTTTAGGTATGCACAGGGTGAACAAGCTACCTACTATTCTTTGTTTTGATACTACTAACTAATGTTTGCAGTGTTTGCACAAATGAAATACCAATCACATAAGAGTGTGAGCTAGACAGGCTGTACTGTACACTCTCATCTTTGTTTTAAATATGTAGGTACCTATACGCCGAAAAGATTTTTCAGCTAGCACTGAAGACAAAACAAAAGGCATCAACATAAACGGCTTCCCTCTAAATACACAGTATCCGTAGAATTAACAGTGACTATTTTTTCGCTTTTATTCATGTTAATAAAATATCAAAGTTTTCTGTAAAAATTCTTAAGCAATCCAAATCCACTATGACTGGACTATACAGAATTTACAGCAGTTCAAAGCTGCTCAAAGCAGCTATCCTCTGCTGCTCCACAGATAGGCAACTAATCATACAAATCCTACTCTTCCTAATTATATGCAACCAGTATTACAGATTACTGGAATTTTTTTCAGTTATAAACTTATTGTATGACGTAATATGTAATTAAAGAGAAATTCTCATTCCTGTTGCTTAGCTTGAGTAATCATGTGGTAATCATAAGATATGCACATATACTGCATTCTATTGCAAGCTGTTTGTCAGTATTTGAATTGATTTGAATGTCGGGATTCTTTCAAAATCCATGACACAGTGACATTTGTTTGACGCAATTTGACGTTTATGTGGCTGGAAGACGGCGAGGAAGGGTTATGTTATGGTTTTGCCTTCGACTTCGAAAACTGGAACACAGCGAGTAATGTCGCGGATGATCAAAGTCTATAAATGAATATTCCTATACTATAGACCATATTTAAAATATTCTGCTTAGTCACAAATTATTAGTATAATAGCGCGGGCTGTGTTAAACCTAAAAAGTGATGGCACCGAATTATAGTAAGTTTATGAACAAAAACAATGCCCTCGCTGGGGCAGGAGCACTAGCGGCTATTTGGTACATTGTACTGAAAAGAAGCAAGAATGTTAAACAACTAGATAGGTAGGTTGCAGTTATAGTTTCCTAGTTAAACCTATGTAATTTCCAAATATGTAAACAAGCTAATGCAGTAGCTTTTGATTGATATTTCTACAAACCCTTGATCAGTGGTAACATATAGAAAGTAATTTATACGAATTACTACTGAAGTCAAAGTTAAAGCAACATTTAGCTTGAAAAAATGTTAGATCAAATTTTCAACTTGCACATACTAGGTTGACTGTTTACTACAGAGCCAGCAACATAGATTATTGGCAAGAACAGATTTTGCTCTTGTAATTTTTACCCCAACTTCTTACCTTATCCACTCTTCGGTCTGATACTGTATGTAATTTATTGTATATGTAGCAATATGAGATATGCTTGTTTTCATCCTGTTCTGACGTTTGGAAACTTTTTAACTGTGCAAATTTTTGGCGTGGACCCTTGACATTTTTTTGTTAGGATGCATTTCTAAAAACCTACCTATAGAGATACTTTATAGACCAATGCATGTTGCTGGCTCTATGTTAATACTAATGAAGATACTACTATAAATTTAGTTTTATATGACAAATTCTAATGTCCTGCCAATTATTGTACTTATACATACAAAGTTTAAAAAAGTACATCAAATATGTGCTATGTTTCCATTCAAATTCACACTGGCGATAAAGGGTATATACTTAAGTAATGAGTTAAATACTTTTGTTTTCCAAATCTCATGTAATGTAAACCTATTTTTTGCATGTATTTTAGAAGGAAAATAAATAAAACAGTGGAAGAAGAAGTGAAGTATATGATAACAGAAAAAACCGAAAACAAAATCAAGGCAACAGTAGATAAAAAATTTTTTAGTGAACTGAAACAATTATTAAACATTGCTGTACCAGGATGGTCAAGTCCTGAATGTGGACTGTTCTTCCTCATAGCTTTAAGCTTGGTATCCAGATCCATGTGTGATTTATGGCTAATAGACAAGGGTACAAAGATTGAAAGGTAAGTTGCATGTTTTAGTTTGGTCAAAAAGGTATCTAGTCTAGGTATTGTCAACAAAGTCAAAAAACCTCCTATATTAAATAAATTATGTTTTAATCAGTATTGTTTCTGGTGTAAAATTAACTTGAAAATGTGTGCTTTTATACATATACTTACATATATTACAAAATTCACATTTTTACTATAAAAATGCCTCTGTAATTATTAATAATACACAAATCAGTCATATGGAAGGATCCTGATGTGTGATCTACCTGCAAATTGTTATAAGCAGAAGTGCTATAGGTTAGTCAACCAACATTTTATAGAAAACAGTGTTTGTATCTGCTAGAGTCTATCTATTTCCCTTTTTTGAATATTCTGAATTACAATAACAGCCCCACTAGCTCCCTAACATGGTTATTATCATCTTTTACTGATGATGATTAATCCAGATTTAATTTCAAATTTCAACTTAATTGATGTGAGCTAAGCAGATACAGGTAAGAATGGTATTGAAGGCACATAAAACTAGATCAGGTGAATGTGTAAGAGATCTGGTAGATCTGTTATGAAAAACAGAGTTTCAAAGCTTAATGTGATATACAATTCTAAGCCAATACCCTTATATAATGTATGATGTGACCTGTGTTACTATAACAGAAATAAATAATTATAGTCTAGATTAATATAAAACAACTTAGCTTTCATAACATGAATAAACAAGAATTGCCACCCTGTTGTTTGAAATATCTGGTTAAGGGAATGAGTCAACATTTCAGTAGTAGATTAGATTTACTGCATCTTCTTACAGTTTTGTTGCTTATATCTTTAGCCAAAGATAATTCACAAAATATGATGCTTCATGAAATACAATTCAGAAAATTAAATAGGTATTGTTTGCCAAAGATTTAATCCTAAATACTAGTACAACAATCAAACATAAGTTTATTTTTAACATAGTAATTGTACTTACATTAAAGTACCTAATTACAACAAAAAACAACATATATCCATTAAGTGCATTTGATCTATCAATACATCATATATTGTATTTTCCTTTGTTTAGGTAAGGGTTTTTGCTTTTTTTTACTATTCGGGCAGGTAAAATATTGTAAACACAAACATCATTGAATTTGAGATAACACAATTTATGGTATGATGTATGTTCCAGAAAGCTATTCTGACCTTGACCCTCCTAAACTTGGAATATTAATGAAATTTTAACAATATCTTAATATTAAGCCAATGACTAAAAAGTGCTGTGGTTTTGAGAGTTGCTTCAAAGACCACAGAATTTATATAAAAAAACTAAATACACAATTTTGTTTTTAGGCATTCTAGGGGCTTCTGATTAATTTAAAAAATTTGAGGGGAAGGTGTGGGAATTAAACTTGTGGTGGAAAGTTAGGGAAGCTGAAGTCTAGTAAAGTTTAAATTCATTCTATTGTACTATAAAAATTTGACCGTTCTTATTATTAATATTATGTATTTTCTAAGCGTAGCATACATTATTTGTTTTCAAGGAAAATGTGAATATGAATAATGAGTGCAAATAGCATTGCAGAATATTATGTTTATAACTCCTGTTATGTTATGACATATCTTTTTCAGCAATCAGTTTTTGGTTTTAGCATGAGGCATCATACAGCTTGTTTTTTTCTATTTCTTAAAGAATGTTTCAAGTCAATCTATTTGGCTCCATATTTAGGGGAAAGATAACAACAGCATTATTGTATGATAGTAAATGCAACTCAAATAAATTCTAAACAATTTTAACTTAGAAGCTACTCTATTATTTTACTTGCTGTGTACACTTTTAAGCAAAGCTTGAATGCTAGAATCTAGTGTTCGTAGTTGGTGTGTAATTTTTAATTATTAATAACCATATAAATGAACCATGGATAATTAGTTCATTGATCATTGCACGAACGATCATTATGTATCATATTATTAGAAGGAAGGATATGGAGTATAAATATGTTTCAATTTTGTTTTCATATATAATTTATTGTACACTATGAAACTTCAGTATTCAACATATTGATGAAATTTGACGCATAAAAAATCATTCCATTTCATTTAAAATGTTGTGCTAGTGCTCAATCTGTTTGTACAGGCCTTCAATACATGCGTTTGTAGATAATCCTATTATGAACTGTAATTGTGATTGTTAAAATCCCATGGTTATCAAACAATGCAGTAGGCAACAATAACCCACCTTTAATTAATTCCATCAGTATAAAATTTGGAATGAATGCCTGAATAATTATTTTTGTTACTGATTATCCAAGAAGATTGTTAAGCAAATATTATGTTAAAAATTGACCAAGGCTATGAAATGCCATGTTATGACTGAGTACTTGAAACAAAACACCTGTATAAAAATGCTGGACATAATAACTTACCAATGAAATGCATTGGAGGTGGAGTAATTGGCAAAAACGAAAGTTACCAAAACCCTCCAGAGTTCAGACTTTGTTTTTAGGTTCGTTTGAAGGGCATCGTGACTGGTTTCGGTTGTTAACGAGGGGGCGGGGGCGAAATTGGACTAGTGGGGAGGGTGAGCCAATGGGATCTAGGTTAGATTACGTTGAAAGTGTGAGGGGCAATTATACTCCTTCCACTTGCGACCCTATTGTAGCTCACACGGGACAATCTACACCTCTTGACAAAGGCGGTGGTCCTGACTGGTCAATCTTCATTGAAGTTGGGTGAATCCGAAAGTCTGAAACCTAGCTCTTTCCAGTACTGGACAGGAGCACAATATGTTTCGTCCTCCACATAGGAAAAATGACAGTCCGTTGTTTGTTCTAGACCTACCTTCCACAAGTGGTTCGTCAGACGACAATGCCCTGACAACAGACAAACCAGAATGCACAGATCATTCTTGTTCCATTCGATTATCCTTGGGGGCATGACTAGAGAACTATGGTATGAACACCTTTGAGTGTAGTTACTAGCCCTGGTATATCTCGCCAGTGCAGGAGTGTTTTCCACTCTGCCCTATCTGAGATGGTTTTTGGTCCTATGAACACAGATTTGGTTCCTCCTTTTGCGAGTGTGTGGGCCAATACATTGCGTTCCACTCCGCTATGATCTGAAACCCAAACCAAACTCACTGTTGGGGACCTATAAAAAATTTCAAATCTATGATAGAATTTCCATTGTTCTGAAGAAAAATAATTTGACACATATTACACTTGATAATCATATATCTTGTAATTTGGCAACTACAATTTTGATTTTAATGGATTTTTGACATCATAGTACTACCATGACAGATACGGAAACAGTTTTGGAAATCGTCTATTGGCGCCGAAATATTTAGCAGTAAACGTATCAGGTCCAGTCCAGTCCATTGTAGGCATTATGTTCCTGGCTGATTGTTCCTTAGTCTTTTGGTGTTAAGTGTAAGTGGTTAGGGGCGTGAGCGGTTGCAAAACCATGTTTTGTATGTACAAATGAGTTTCCATTGTTGATCTTAAATATTGCCGTGGGCTTAAAACTTTTGTTATACCCTTTATAATATTTTTATACATGATATTTCATTTCTTGATAATACTATTATTCATATATATTCATCAGAATTCATAAAAATAGTTCAAGTGGATCTTGTTTGCAATCAGTCCGAATGAAAATTACAAAAATACTAATGTAACATTTAAATAGTAGTATCTGATTTCAGTGCCTAGTCAGTTTACCAGAAATCTCACAATTAAGGAAAAATGAACTCCTTTAAGAAGGACTTACAAAAATTACAGTGTTATTATCGCTTCTAGTACACATCCCAAAATAACATGAATAACGTTTATATCTACTTAAAATACGAAGTATAATAAAAATTGTTACAAAATTAAATATATGATTAAATAATCCTTTAACTGTGTAAGTTCCTAGTTGAATGAACATTCTTTATTTTTTTAACATATTAAGGCGGCAGAGTCCTGAAATTTTTCTATATTTTTAATTAGAACTGAACTAGTTAACATTAATTTCAATGTATTTCTCAAAGTGAGGTGTCCCAGATCTCTAACTCGACCTCTGTAGGAATATTTTTTTACTGGTATGTTAACATACCTGGATATCATTACAATTTTTTAGCCATATGGTGCTCAGTCTCTGTACTTGAGGTTATATAACCAGTCAGAATATCATTTTACTTCCCACACCGATAGGTGATCGCGAAAATTTTCGATTTTGAGATAATACACTTTTTGGGCGTTTTATGATATCTACATAACGAAATTCCACGTCACTCATTTCCGTCGGACTATTTGCTCATTGTGACTAGTTTCACAGATAGCAAATCAATTGGGAGTTAAATTAAAAAAAAATTCCGTCGGTCCGTCTGTCTGTCCGTTCTCGCCATATAATCTCAGTAACCGCTTCATGGATTGTGATGCAATTTGGGTAGCCATATGCTGTGGGGTCGTAGTAGGTAATGTTCCTACAATTCTGAAAATGGGTGCATGGGCGGCAGAACAATTATTAGCAAAAAACAAAAAAAATTAAATATTCCTTAAACTGAAATATCCCAAATAACCCCTCCGCCACGCGCTTGGTGTTATTAATACACCTGTCTGCCCCCTCCCCTAAATGAAATCCTCGCTACGCCCTTGAATGAGTTGGTTACAAACACCGACTATTAAATTGTTGTTTTAATAGTCGGTGGTTACAAATAGGGCCTCATATTTGATGGCATATTCTTTTTGTTTTCATTTTAATAATTGAAAATTTTAAGTCGATATGCATTGCTTCATAAGACACTTCGCGAATAAAAGCTATCTAAGTATAGCTTTTTACTACATTTATTTGAATTATTATTGAAATTGGACTTCAACAATATGTGCACCTTTACCACAGAAATTATTATTCGAATTCGACTTCAATAATATGTGCATCTTTATCACAGACTCTGTTAAAATAATGAGAAAAACATTATACAGGGTGTTTACGATGTTAATGCCGTTATGTAAAGTACGAATATTACACATCATTGTAATGCTTGTAGCACAAATATAATACGAATATCCCAAATTTGAAGTTTCAAAAAAATTCGCATTTCCTGTTAACACAGAATATGCGGCAACAAGGCTAGAGACAATAACATTTGTTTACATAGTGAATATCTCCAAAAACACCTGACAGAAACTAGGGCGAATACTGGGCAATGTTGTTGGATTGTGATTTTGCAGTCATACTTTTACTTCCCACACCGATAGGTGAGGGGAGTATTGTGATCGCGAAAATTTTCGACTTCGAGATAATGCGCTTTTTGGGTGTTTTATGATGTCCACATAACGAAAATCCACGTCACTCATTTCCGTCGGTCTGTCTGTCGCTTTTTTCTAGCCTCGTAATCTCAGCAACCGCTGCATGGATTGTGATGAAATTTGGGCGGCGATATGCTGTGTGGTAGTAGTAGGTAATGTTCCTATAATTTTGAAAATCGGTGCATGGGCGGCGGAGTAATTAGCAAAAAACAAAAAAAATAAATATTGCTCAAACTTCGCTTTTAGGCATTTCAGGGGTTCCTGATCATTTTCTACTCTTTTTGGTGGAGGTGAAATTGGGGTGGTTGGGGGGTGGGAGGTTGTAAAATTGAAGAATTTGTTGGTTTCATAATAGACTGTCCACTGACCTATGAAGGAAGACCTAGCGACATAAATAATTTTCTGCGTTTTTATGTAAAACTGAAAGGTTTGTAGTATTGATAATAGGCTCGCAGACTAAAGCTTCATGCTATGGTAAAATAATAATCTGTTATCACCGTAATATGTGGGAAGTACTGAATCAATCAACTTGACTTCATTTTTTTTTATTTTTTTCTGTTTAACTATGCGTTAAATAGTGAAATGGTACTGAGGTATCAGGTTCGAAATATCATGATCTATCGTTCCTCCAAATTAATGCACTAAGATCGTAAACACCCTGTAGATATTAATGGCAAAAATGTGTCGCTGGCTCCGTGTCTATATTAGATAGTTTATGCGCTAGACGCTAGGCAGTGTCTGGTAATGGTCCTATCATTAGGATAGTAACGGGCATTCGATAACCCAAGAAGGGAAAGTTTAAGGAAAGTAATATTGCTGCCATCTCATCGTGAACGTAATGATGTATTTGGATGGATTGCACTTTAACATTGCGCAATTAGCTAGTTAATGTAAAATAGGTATCATTATTTTTATCATTTTGCATGTGCTGATTATAACATGCTAACTGCAAATGCTTCACTATAGAGTACGGATTGGATGCATTGTTGTGGGTTATTCAATCTGTTGATTGATTAAAAATTTCTGTTGAAACATCATCAAGTAGATGGACTTAGTAGTCTCAATATAGTCCTTGGACCCTGTGCAGTGTCCTGTTAATTATCGAACAATATTATGTTCTATTTGTCGGTGAATAGAAGAAAAGTTTCGTATCCATGTTTGAGACATACCCATATTTTGTATGGTTGAATATGCCATCATAAAGATTGAACTTCCTAAATTTATAAAAATAGACTAAATTACAAGTTTACAAAGAGCTGAAAAGCTTCAAAATAATAGCAAGATTGTTTGATGCAGACGGCATGGCCCAGGGTGTTTATTTTTATATTTATATTTATTTATTGGTGCTAAGTACAATAAATTGTTTACACACATCACCAAAAAATTATAAAACAATCATTATTAATAAACTCGTCAACATCGTAAAAATCATTTCTTATGAGATCGGACTTCATTTTAATTTTAAATGTTTCATCATCAAGATTTTTACAGATAAAGGGAGAGTATTGAAAAACTTAATGCCATAGTAGGATTCAGTGTAATGCTTCTGTCGTCAATAGGCGGAGAAAGTCCTGGTTACCTAGGAATTTTAATAATTTAAGATAATGTGTTTGCTTGACATTCTATGATATACACCTTGTTCAAAAAGTTCTGGACCAAATGAATAACCAGGGTTCTTTGATCGACAATGCGGGTAGCTGTGAAAATGAGATTCGACGGCGCATTCAACAGGCACGTGTGGCCATGACAAAGCTTACTAAAATATGGCGTGACCATAACATCACTAAAGCTACAAAAATCTCGCTGGTTCAGTCTCTTGTGTTCCCCATATTTTTGTATGCCTCGGAAACTTGGACTGTTAAAAAGGCAGATCGAGCTCGCATAGATGCTTTTGAAATGTGGACATGGAGGAGAATGCTGACAGTTCCTTATACCGCCCATCGAACTAACGTTGCCATACTGGATGAGCCCGGTAATCCAAAGAGGCTATCATCCATTGTGTCGACGAGAATGCTTACATTCTTCGGACATGTACACAGAAGCGATAATATGGAGAAACTGGTAGTACATGGTCATGCCGCGAGTGGGCGGCGCCGTGGCCGTCCCCCTACACGCTGGGTGGATACGACGAAACAGTTGCTGGATATGAGTATCAAGAGCGCCACTAAACTGACAGTAAATCGCGAACGATGCCAAGCTACAGTTATCAAAACTATTGATAATATTCGTGTCGGCAATACTCTAGCTCCAATTTAATGCATTTTACGAGTTCACAACATGCCTGTTGAGACATTGTGACTATGATGATGAGAGGTCACAAAAAACGGTCAAGACAAAAGTCGTAGGAAATTTTCCTGGCTATACGATGGTGAACTTTATGGTGATCTTGACCTCGACATCAACGTCATCAAGGTCAAATCGAGTTTCCCCTCCTTGGCATTCAAGGTCACATCAAGGTCAAATCTATTTGTTCGAATGGAAACCCCATACTTTTGATGCCCATGTATATCTGTATGTATGAAAAGTAGTATGAATTCAGTAAGTTTTCATGGTTAGTTAGTACAGTGACAAGTACGAAAAAGCTTCAATGATGTTGAAAATAGATTCAGTGACTGCGGAGAAATGGTCAAAATATAAAAAAATGCTTTGGTTTTTGGGGATCATATAAACTTTCAGTTGGCCTATAAAAACTTGACCTTGGAAATATTATGACCTTTTCAAGCAATCCAAACTGAATATCATACGCATTCAAAGAAAAATGATGACTAATGTTCACCAGCTGTGAACTAATAAGTTTACGTTATGCATTACAATAAAAGAGGGAGAAGGGAGAGTCCCAAAATATTCGCGTTCTTCTTTTACTTCCCACACCGATAGGTGAGGGGAGTATTGTGATCGCGAAAATTTTCGATTTTGAGATGATACACTTTTGGGAGTTTTACAATGTCTACATAACGAAAATCCACGTCACTCATTTCTGTCGGTCTGTCTGTCTGTCGTCTGTCTGTCTGTTGGCGTTTTTCTAACGTCGCAATCTCAGTACCACTCCATGGATTGTGATGAAATTTGGGCAGCGATGTGCTTTGGTATCGTAGTAGGTAATGTTCCTATAATTTTGAACATCGTTTTCGGATTTCCTGATCATTTTTTACTTTTTTTGGATGGGGGTGAATTTGGGGTGGTTGGGGGGTGGGGGGTTGTAACACTGAAAAATTTGTTGTATTCATAATGGGCTGTCCAATGACCTGTCAATGAAAAACCCAGTGGTATCATACACTTTTTTAGGCCCATCCGAACATTGCTTTCTTATTATAGAAATCAAGGGACTTGCGTAGACAAATACTCTTAAATTACTGGTGGTAGTATGCGGTTCGGGACCAGAGAAATAATATTCGGTACTTACATAGCTGAAAATCAGCATTTTTTTTCGGAATAGCATATATGTATTTATGTTTATCTGTAGGATGGTCGAAGAAGTGGAAAATTCCGCAAGGCCTCTCATACAGTGTCTGACCTCACTTTCCATAGCTTTCAGTGGATGACTCTTATTTGTTGGATATGTAATTAATGTTTTGACCATTCGAATATTTGTTTACCATATAACATTGCCTGTATGTCCCTTGATAGGATTAAAAGCAATTTTGTTTTCATTTGACAACAGGGTTTTTATTTATTATTTGAAATCAATGAAGCATCGATGTATCATAATAACTGATTGGTAAAATTTTATCGAATTCAATGCATATATTAAAGTTCCTCATAGTGGTAATTTAAGTCTCGAGACAAAAATTATCATGCTAAATTTGACCTCTGAATATTCAAGGTTCGATTCTAATTTGCATTGCAGATGATGAGCATATAAATATACGAGGTGCTTCAGAATTATAAATGGCATAACACCGAGAATACAAGGGTGTTCATTACATGTCATACCGTTAGTAGTAGTAAGTTAACCTCTCTTGACGACTTTTGCCTACCCCAAAGAAGCAACAGTAACATTTAGGTGATTTCTTGATAAATTTCTTCCTCTTCAAATGATAAACTATCCCGTTCTGTAGGTTTCTCAAATATTGAAACCCGTGATGCTAAATATTTGAACTCTCGGTTTACGATGTACCTGCTGAGGAAGTGGAATTAGACCTTTTGGAGATGATTCTCTCGTAGGCTATTGCAGACCTAGTAGATACTTGTCAACTTTTGAAAGTTAAAAAATATCCGATCTGCTTGGAAGAGCATACATCTGTACTTGGCCCAGGAAGAATCTTCTTATCCTCTGGGAAAATATTCTTTCACACCTTTCCTTAATTTTCCCCGCCTCTTTCGTTTTATGGCTTCATCTAATTTCACTATTAGTTGTGCTTAGCAAGGACTTGTTATAGTAGTTCCTTTTTCCAAGTAGTTAACCAACAATACTCCTTGATCATTCCAAAAAACTGAGACCATAATCTTATTGACTGCACCACAGTTCTGAACTTACGTGGGTGTAGTGAACCACTATGCTTCCATTGCTTGGAGTTTTTCTATCCGGATCTAAATGGTGTAGATAAAGTGTTTCTTATCTCTGAAAAAAGTGTTCAAAAGTCGTTTACAATCGTCCTGTCTAACATGCATTTGATCAGGAGAAAGCTTTGGGGGAATCCATCTTGCTGGACATTTTTTTATTGCTAAAACATTTTTGTGATGTTTTGCACTACATGAAACGAAAATGATTCCTCTACAATTTGACCCAAATATACCCTTCGATATTTTCTGACGTTTTCTTCACCCCTAATGCCACTGTTAAATCGGCTTGGGTTTCTTTTGGGGATAACTGCTTTTCCAACAAATATTCAACCACACATCTTTGTTCTTTCCCGTCCATTTCAATACTCAGTCATACCTCACGTGATGCTTGCGAGCTCTCTGACGTCACTGATACAAGTTATTGAAAAAATAATGGCATTGACCCGAGATTATAGAAACATCTCTTTCTGCAGAAAGCTTTCTATCCATTTTAAAAAGTAGTGTCAGCGCACTTTGATTAGTGCGAGAACAGGTGATTAATAATTGAGAGTGATTAGTGCAGGTGTGTAGAGTGATTAGTGCCCAATTCAGGGGCGGATTTAGGATTTCTTATAGGGCGGGGGGGGGGGGGCGGAGCAGTGGCGCTCATAATGAGCTATAATTTATCTGAAGAGCAAAAAATGAAGTCAACTTGATTGACTCAGTACTTCCCACACATTCCGGTGATGCCAGTTTTATTATTTTCCCACAGCATTAAAGTCTAGATGCCCTTGCAACCAAATCATCGCTCGCCCGACCGCAAAAAAGTGTTTTATTCTACTAGGTGCTTCTTTCACAGGTCAATAGACAGTCTATCATGAATACAAGAAGTTTTTGAGTTTTACAGACCCCACCCCCGAACCACCCCAATTCCACCCCAACCAAAAATCGTAATCGGCAAGGCAGTGCTCGGATGGACCTACAAAAGTGTATTATATTATGCCGCTAAAGTAGAAAATGATCAGGAACCCGTAAAACGTCTAAAACGAAGTTTGAGGTGTTTTTTATATTTTTAGTTTTTTTATTATTGCCGCTCCGCCACTGAAACGATTTCTAAAAACCATACGTGCTTTCCATACTTGTTGCGGTGATAAATATGTGTCAAAATGTCATCAAACTCAATTCAAAAGCTTCCACGTACACAATACAGAACGATCCAAAGTAATACTCGTATGTATTGTGTATGCATCAGAAAGTTAAGTCCCTTGGTTCCTGTAATAGACAAGGCAATGCTCGGATGGACCGAATAAAGGGTATTATACCGCTAGGTCTTTCTCTCCCAGGTCAGTGAACGGCCTACTATGACAACAAATTTTTCAGCTTTACAACCCCTCACCCTCCAACCAAAAAAAAGTAGAAAATGATCAGGTACACTTAAAACGCCTAAAAACGAATTTTAAGGCATATTTGAAATTTGTCGTTTTTTGCTAATTACTCCGCCGCTCATGCACCGATTTTCAAAATTGTAGCAACATTATCTACTACGCCTCTACACCATATCGCTGCCCAAATTTCATCAAAATCTATGCAGCGGTTACTGAGATTAGGAGGCTAGAAACAACAGACCGACAGACAGACAGACAGACCGACAGACCGACAAACCGACAGACAGACCGACGGAAATGAGTGACGTGGATTTTTGTTATGTTGACAAGTACAAAAGTATATTATCTCAAAATCGAAAATTTTCGCGATCACAATACTTCCGTCACCTATCGGTGTGGGAAGTAAAAAAAACTGAAGTCAAGTTGATTGACTCAGTACTTCCCACACATTACGCTGATACCAGTTTATTATTTTCCCATAGCATGAAGCTTTAGTCTAAGATCCCTTGCAACCAAATAATCGCCAGCCCCCCTCCCTAAAATTGTCTTATGCCGCTAGGTCTTTCCTTCACAGGTCAATGGACAGCCTATTATCGATACTACAAATTTCTCAGTTTTACAACCCCCCACCCCCCAACCACCTCACTTGCACCCCCACCCAAAAAAGCTGGTAGGAAATGATCAGGAACCCCTAAAACATCTAAAAACCGAATTTGAGTTGTTTTAATACATTTCGTTCTTTGATTATTGCTACGCTGCCACTGACACGATTTTTAACAAACATAAGCGTTTTCCATTCTCACCACGGTAACAATACATATACTGTGTCAAAATTTCATTAGAATCAATTTAATAGTGTCTGCGTTACAAAATACAAAACGACTTAAACCAATAAATTCTCGTATGTATACAGAAAATTCTAAGTCCTTTAGTTTCCGTAATAGGCTAGGCAATGTTCGGATGGACCTAAAAAGGTGATTTGTGTCGCTAGATCTTTCTTCGCAGGTAGTGGACAGCCTATTATGAGTACAAGAAATTTTTTAATTTTTCAACCCCCAACCCCCCAACCACCCCAATTTCACCCCCACCCAAAAAACGCAGAAAATGATCAGGAACCTCTAAAACGCTTAAAAACGAAGTTTGAGCTGTTTTTATATTTTTAGTTTTTTTATTATTTCTGCGCCGCCACTGGCACGATTTATCAAAACCATACGCGTTTTCCATCTTCGCCATGGTAGTAATACTGTGTCAAAATTTCATTAAAATCAATTCAACAGTTTCCTCGTTACAACGATCTAAAGTAATACTCTCGTATGTTTACATCAGAAAAAATTCCTTTGCTTTCTGTAATAGGCAAGGCAAATATTGAACTTTGAAACTGAATAACTTTTGGAAGCAGAACTTGCAGGAAAAGTGTGGGTCCAAAAATATATTAATAGAAGACCCATTCGTGGCGCAAGATATCAACTCTTTAAGGAATTGGCTGTTGAATTGAATGTCGTATCCGACTGAATGTTACTTTGCTCTTAGTTTGAGTGAAGAGTCGTTTAATATACTACTAAACCTCGTTGCAACCGTCATCAGAAATGCTATCCATATATGAGACGCCAAACACTAAATTCCACCTTTAATGTTCGAAGAATCTGACACGCGGGACGTGGTTACTCGCAGTCCACTCGCAGAAAAATAGAACACACTTCTAATCACCTTACTGTGCAGCTAAATCATCACTTGCACTAAACAGTCGCTGCCTACATTTATTTTCTCCTAATTACATATCGTCAAATGTCAAAACCATATCTTGTGATTAATTTGTATCTGATTGTATCATGTATTTGAAATTTTGAATTGATGTTAAAGTCAACCAACAACAATTTACCCACGAAAATATACATGTGTCGGTTGAGCAAGAACGACAATCACTCGGATACCGGATACCTAATTGTTCTGTCTTGTTTCGTTGTAGTTTAGCGAGATTTTATCAAACCTTTTCGTTGACCTATTTGTGTACGTGTACATTCTAAATACATTTCTTTATTTGTGATTGTAATATCTTACTCGTATACGTATGTGTATTTCAGGAAGTACTTGATCGTGATGAAATTGTGAGAGTAGGTCAGTGCCAGGGAAGAACGAAAATGCTCTGTAATTGTCCAAAACCATTTCATTTGTGGAGGTGTAGTTATCCAAAAAACGAGTATTTTTTGGTTTTTCGATGGTTGGACGGTAATCATTGGACCAGTTAACACACATCTAAACATTGTAGAGGCTTATTTCAATATAACATTACTGCTTTCCAAGTTATAATAGAGAAAGCAATATCCCCTGCCTATTGGCCTGAAATAAATCAATTGTAATAAGTCGTATATTTTTGATTTCTTAGAAACCGGTAATGAAACATTACTACATAAAGTAGTACCGTAGAATTTCAAAAAACGGTTCCTAGGAAGAAACAAGCTGATGAATGAGTAGGCTTGTCAAATTAGTTACTTCAAAAAAAATGTTTGTAAATGTGTTAATTGGAAAAGCTCTTTTAGTTTATCCCAATTAAGTGCCTGAAAGACCTCTAAAGTGCACAGAGTAATTTGAAGAGAATTAAGCCCTTTTTTCCTGTTATATTACTTTCATGCGTATAATGAAAGACTCATTTGTAACAAAGTTTCAATTGCTAAGATCCAATCGTCTTACTAATTGTACCCAGTACATTATAAGCAAATGATTCCTGAGGCTTAGTTGAACA
The DNA here is from genome assembly GCA_951848785.1 of Callosobruchus maculatus. Lineage (NCBI taxonomy): Eukaryota > Metazoa > Arthropoda > Insecta > Coleoptera > Chrysomelidae > Callosobruchus > Callosobruchus maculatus. The sequence goes on from CATOUR010000029.1 coordinate 7,337,536, forward strand.
ATAGGGTGTGAGCGAATTAACGGTTTTAAGATTTATTCATTTGGGCCATCCAGTTGATTAATAATGATGTTTACTTTTTGGACCTGAGATCAAATGAAAATGGGGAACTAACAAAAACACTTTCAAATAAAAAAAGCCTCTCCAAACTCAAATATTCGTAGTTTAATTTATTTTAGGTCATTCATACTAAGTTAAACCTAAGCTATAAAATTCACAAATCAAAGGGGAATGTATGTACAGGTAGACAGTCTTAACAAATAGTTACTTTTATCTTGCTTCTAGTACTCTGTATTATTCAAAGCCCATGCCCATCTCTTAGTTTATGGTCTAGGCTATTGCCTAAAACTGCCTAAATGTGTTACTTTCCATTTAATTCATAAAAGAAACAAGCTTGAGATATGATTGTTTAAAGACATTATTGGCATTTGGTTTATACTTATTTTAAGGTTTAAAGAGCTTGCAGACATTCTTATGTACCTCAAGCATTTTAAAAGTTCTCCAAGCGATTTTAAACGCATCTTCAGATATTTTCTAAATACTTTGAGAAGAAATGGCTTAGAGTTTAGAGATTGGGATCCGCCGTTAAAATAGTCAATACATGTAGTGTGAAAATGTACACTGGTTTGCTGTAGAGTGAGTTAGAATCAGTTCCAAGTACTACCTGTAGTTTAGAAGTATACCGAAAATTATTTTTAAGGAGTTAATGGGTCGATATACTAACACTATACTTTTATCAAAAAGTTTAATAGTATCGTTGAATCAGGATTACGCTGGGGGGGTGGGCAGTATGGTGTGAAAGAGAGAGAGATGCATGTTTCGAAGACCAAAAGGTCATACCATTTCCCATATGACTCCCAAAGGAACGAAGAAAGTTTCCTCTAAGGACGCACAATTTTACGTCTTGTCTAAATATCTGTGATTCATACCGGTATAAACTTCGTTATCCAGAGAGGCAATTGTACCTATTGCCCACAAGTCCGTAACTGATCTTTGCACAATAGGTTTAAAAGTATATTAAAGCAATAAATCTAGACAACTGTGTCGATAACGATAACGAATTTAACGTAGCACATACAAGGATATAATTTTCTGGGTTGCAGCAGATTACTTGCCTTTAATTGGGTTACGCAACTTCTAATATAGTTGTTTTTTTCCTGTTTTGGAATCATCTCCTATTTTGCACCACTTCAAGGTCCCTAGAAAATATTTTGAAATGGGAATGTTCATGTCTTTGATTAATTGATATCGGTTATCTAAAGATTTATCTTCAGCGTAATCTAAAGACAACAATAAGTGGTTTGGCAGCGATTTGGAAACAGCATGAGTAATTTACGAATATAGATTTATTTTTTACAGTTGAGAAGATTTTTTCAAGGCTGGGCTATGTGAAGCAAAATTGAAAGATCTAATTTTCTACTGAGCATGTGGAAAAAAGTTCCCAGTCAAATTGGAATATATAATAATGTTTTTTGAATATTCAATAATAAATCTTGGGATACGGTCAATATTTGCGAATTAAATTTTTTGGACGGCAATTATATAACGTTTCGTTTCGAGGCGGAGGTCCGGACCCCCCCTAAATACGTGCCTGGAACGGAGCATTATGGCTAAAGTATTTGATGAAAGAGAAAATAATAATTTTGGATGGAATTAAGGCTACATTACATAACCTTATATCAGTAGAAAGGCTATCACATTTTACATTCAATCGAATAAAAAAAGTTGGGCATTTGAACAAAATCAAGTTATCTCTGATTGAAGTGCCTTTAATTAGTTGACCCATTTCTCAAACTACAAACGTAATTCAAATTTGACTGTCTAACCTAAGCTGTCATAGTTCATGCTTAGTAATATGGCAGTCACAGCCTTCTAACTTTTATAATCTCCGTGATATTAAATTTTTTCTGACCAACTTATACCAAAAATGGTGATATACACCTTAACAGATCGCTTTAGGTACAATGTGTGATACATATAGTCACTAGAATTCACCAAGGAATCTGAATATGCAATAATATATAGGGTGTTCCATTTAAAAAAGTATAACTTTATGTTTTCGTGTTTTGGGGAAACCCTGTATAACATCAAAATATTTTTTAAATGTAGCCTTTAATGGGTCCCTATCCATGTAAAAATATTATTTAATATTCCATAATGCTCCGTGTCGAATAACATATGAAACCCATTCATTGCACCCGAAACCAATTTGTAGAGGTTTAATAATTTTATGTCGTTGAAAACATAAGAAAAACTACATACTCTGTTTTTTAAATGGTTACTAAATTATGTTGCACGAAGTTACTACCACTGTTGTAGTTTTTGTCATTTAAATGTTTGCAGCGGACCTTGAGCTTTAAAACTTTAGGAACAGATGAATTTTATGAAAGCAGCTTTTCGGGACTATTCCAAAAGATGCAATTTACAAGTTGGTATAATTTTATGCGGTTGTTGTCGTATTCACGTTGAAACGCGTCAATCCAATTCCGCTGATGTTATATTAGCATAAAAATATATTCAATGCTACCAATACTCCATACAGTGGATCTATAAATAAACATACCAGTAATTTTTAACAATAAGAATTAGCTATTTTGAGTGTCTGAAAAGAACTTTCTTAAATTTGGGATACCTATCTAGCAAATGTTTTTGAATATATAATAAAGAACAAATTGACAGAATTCTTCGAGAAGAACTTAACATTATAAATAGTTCGGTTTCAGAAAAAACAAATGTACTGAAGATGCTGTGACATATTATGTCAGTGACGCGTAAAGTTAGTGTCGAGAAAGAAACTGGACGATGCTTTGTATTTGAGTTCTAGACGCAGTTTGGACATTTTTTTGTCAACGCACCAAAACCTCAAAACGGGAGGGATCGGAAATAAAGAGGAGGTGTTAAAACGTGAAAAAAAAGTCGTTAAGTAACCGGATGAAAATGCCGTAGCAGTTCAGTACACATATCAGCTAATGTTCCAAAAAATCGTCATCCGAAATTTATTTATTTTTTTTATTTTTAACCCCATTTTTCAACCCCTCTAGGGGGTGACATTGAACGCCTTCTAAAAGGATACGGAAGGATACGATGTTTTTTCACTTTTTAACACCTCCGTCTATCTCCGATCCCTCCTATTTTGGTGTTATGGTGCAAAGCCAAAAAAATGTCCAAACCGCATCTAGAACTGAAATACCAAGCGTTTCTTTCTCGACATTAAAATTACCCGTCATTGCTCTGAGTATATGTAGTACGAGAATTATGCAACAAATATGGATAGAAACAATCCAACGTTATGTGTGTGTTCGTAGACCTAGCAAAAGCATTCGAGCATTCCAGTTGATACTCATGAAAACAACAAAATTTGGGTATATGGAAATAAATGTATCATCTGATTAAAAGTTTATTAAGTAACTGAACACAAACTCCAATCATTTGGTTCACAGAAAAATCGGAAAAATGAAAGGATACCGGCTGGATTCGATCTCGAAAGAGAACTGTCGTGCAAATAGCGGTGGGAGATTCACACTCACCCAACAGCCGACTAGATCGCTCTGGATGACTGAAATACATGGTTCTCAGGGAGATACGGGGGAGTGGTGGGTGTCGGCGGAGTCGATACCTTGTCGTCGGCGCTGTATATCGGCTACATCACGGGGCACCGTAGTGTACTTGGTATCGCGTTGGCCTAGAATGCCGGAGACGCGGTTCGAATTCAGCCGGTACCCTTCATTTTTCTGATTTTCTGTGAACCAAATGATTGGAATTATCTCCCTCTTGCGGAGTAAGCAAGTACCTTTCATTCCAAGAACACAAACTGTTGTGATAAATAAATTTCTTAGTACCCCATCCGGTGTTTCTCAAGGAATGGTACTGGGACCGTTAAAAAACTTTACTCTGAACGTTCTCTTGCATAGAAAATTGGAAAACCCAAATTGGTGGATATATAATTATGAGCTGCTACTGTGCCAACACGCAATTGATATGAAGGCTTCTCGAATGTTCCTTTTGTTGGATCTCGTTAACAAAAGTTCTTAATTTTAAAACATTTGTTTACAGCTCGATTATCTCGATGGACAAGCAACTGTTCAAGAAAAGACTGCTGCAATTCCTGTTAGCCATTCCAGTGATTTCTGTGGTGAACAACGTCCTTAAATACTCAATCGGTGCACTCAAGATACAACTCAGGACCAACATGACCAAGAAACTATACGAGGAGTACTTGAAAAACTTCACCTACTACAGGATGTCCAACTTGGATAATCGGATACAGAACGCCGATCAGCTGTTGACGACAGACATCGACAAGTTTTGCGAGGGAGTGACAGATCTGTATTGCAACACTGCCAAACCCATGCTCGACATCGGCATCTACGTTTACAAACTCTCTACGAGCATGGGAGGAGGGACTCCGTTGTTGATGTTAGGTTATATGGTAAGCTTGATAGTGTAGAAAAAGTTTTTAAAAATTCAAACAAAGCAGAAAAAAGTTTGAATCTCCTCAAAACAACCACAGAGAGACATTGGCATAGTGATCCATCAGTAGCATTAACCTTTTACAAAGCGTATAGTAGTCGACCAGGCTTTGAATATTTTATATGTATCGGCTTCATACTCAAGGCTTAAAAAATCGACCGAATGCAATACAAGGCATTGAGGATGATACAATACTTGCAGAATGTAGGGAACCACGGCTAAGTATCAGAAGCACACTACATTCATATGCAGATTTGAATCATTATTTATTTTCTTGTAGAATCAACAGAAATGCTACTGATTATTTATTATCAATATAGATAAGACAAAGTAATCTCTGTGGCCGTCCTATTAAATACTAACAATTTTAATATTTTAGAAAATTTTTCAATTTTTTTCAATCCACATCCATTGTACTACTCTGCCAAATTACAACAAAATCTGCTCATTGATCTTAAGGAACTAATCAAAAATATTTTTTTCAAACTGACACTCTGTATCTTAAAAACCCGACTCTCTAGGTCACATGTTCATACGAACCTTTCTATTTGAATTTGGGTCAGAAATTCGCCCTTGGAATTACGGCTTCCCATTAAATAACACCCTGTAGACAGATACCTGCTTATAATAGATTTGAAATATTTCTTTCCTCCCACGCTGCTCTTTACTGGATTAATTGGGGCATCACATACGCGGTTTTTTGCAAGAATATACAGGGTTATTCACGTTATTCGACACGGAGCATTATGGCTAAAGTATTTGATAAAAAAGAAAATCATAATTTCGGATGGATAGAGACCGATAAAGGCTACACTAAATATTTTCATGTTATACAGGGTGTCCCAAAACACGAAATGTATCAAAGTTATGTTTTTTAAATGGAACACCCCGTATATTATTGCATATTCAGATTCCTTGGTGAATTCTAGTGTGACTCTGTGTATCACACATGGGACCTAAAGCGAACCGTTTAGATGTAAATCACCATTTTCGGTATAAGTAGGTATCAGGAAAAAATTGAATATCGCAGAGATTATAAAATATGGAAGGATGTGACTTTGCCGTATTACTAAGCATAAAATGCGTCAGCTTTGGTGAGACTGCCAAATTTAGATTACGTTTATGCTTGGAGAAATCGGTCGATTAATTAAGGAAACTTCGAACAGCGATAACTTGATTTTTTCAAATAGGAATGCCTAATTTCTTTTATACAGTTAAACGTAGAATTTGATAACCTTTCTAATGATATAAGGTTATGGATATCAATCTCTGGTAGTTTACATCTAATTTTGAATTTTCAAACAAATCGGCGATTTTGAATTTTCCTACCTACAAGAAACATAGCAGGCCATGAAATATAAACAAAAACCTGTTCAGGTAGAGGAAAACAACTAACTTAGCTGAAAAATATACACTAACTAGACTAAGGGGACAAGATTATAAAAATTCCTTACAACAAATCAACTCTCCCAGAAACAACTTTGATAATATCTCTAAGGTCAAAGAGAAGCTGGAATATGGCAGTAATAGATATTTTTTACAGTCTACTGGCTACCGCAATTTACTAGACGTTAAAAATTTCCAAGACAACTAAAAACCCTGATATGAAACAATACAACCAGCGACTCTTGCTCCAGCACGCAACTATCAATCATATGTAATGGTGTAAAAAAGTACTAATTTGCGTCGAAGTCGATACCTCTGACTGGAGCCCTTCTATTTTTCAATATCTATTAGCAATATTGCAAAAAAGGAATACTGACAAATCAGATCTAAATTTTCCGCCATTTAAGTTATGTTTTATAATTTGAACAAATTTTAATTCATTCTTCATTTTCTGCGATCCTGCTAATAGGTACTGAAGAATTTTCGGAACTCCAGTCAGAGGTACTTTTGACTTGAGTTTTGACAGAATTGCATACTTTTTTATATCATTAAATGTGAAATTTTATTATAAACATAATAAACTGCTTACAACATTCTCTAGTAGTTTTTATTTTATTTCAAAATTTTTAATGGTTTTGGAAATTGCCAATCTCTAGTACATTGCAGTAGCTAGCAGGCCGTGAAAAAATCCATTTCTGCCATACTCCAGCTTCTCTTTGACTAAAGATAAGTTACCGCCGTTGTTTCTAGTTAGACTTTGTTTGTTGTGAGTAATTTTTATAATCTTGTCCCTTTAATCTAGTTCGTGTGTATTTTTCAGCTAAGTTAGTTGTTTTCTTCTACCTGAACAGGTTTTTGTTTATATTTCATGGCCTGCTTCGTTGCTTATAGGTAGAAAAATTGAAAAACGCCGATTTGTTTGAAAATTTAAAATTAAATGAAAACTACCAGATATTGATATTCATAACCTTACATCATTAGAAAGGTTATCAAATTCTACGTTTAACCGTATAAAAAAAATTAGGCATTCCCATTTGAAAAATCAAGCTATCGCTGATCGAAGTTTCCTTAATTAATCGACCAATTTCTCCAAGCATAAACGTAATTTAAATTTGACAGTCTCATCAAAGCTGACGCATTTTATGCTTAGTAATACGGCAAAGTCACAGCCTTCCAAATTTTATAATCTCTGCGATATTCAATTTTTTCCTGATATCTACTTATACCGAAAATGGTGATTTACACCTAAACGGTTCGATTTAAGTCCCATGTATAATACATAAAGTCACAATAGAATTCACCAAGGAATCTGAGTATGCAATAATATACGGGGTGTTCCATTTAAAAAACATAACTTTGATACATTTTGTGCTTTTGGGACACCCTGTATAACATGAAAATATTTTTAGAATGTAGCCTTTATGGGTCTCTATCCATCCGAAATTATTATTTTCTTTTTTATCAAATACTTTAGCCATAATGCTCCGTGTCGAATAACGTGAATAACCCTGTATATCTTCTTGCTTTTCTCTATCTTGCTTTAACTTACAGCTGTCTTTATTGTTATTATTTTTTGTGATTAGGCAGCATTGAGTGCCAGATCATTAGGAGATGGACGCTATTGATAACCAACTACATATATTATTTGGCTAACATCTGAACGTGCTTTATTCGTACCGGGTTGTTGATATTTTGTATCTAATTATGACTCCGTGGGCCATGAATGAATTAACGAATCAATGAAAGATGGTCAGGGGCTTTCCGGTGAGAAGAGCCACCAGTGCATAGGCTTACAAGTGGTTTTTTATGCCCCTCTCCTTATTCTAGTTTCCAAGTCCAGCTCTCATCGCAAAGGTGAGGATGGTCTTGGGTCCGGCCCATCTTGTCTTCAAGTTCAAGGACCCTTGAACCTAGTATAATCTGTCCATGATATCCAAGGGCATCACAGTGACATAGAATGTGTGCCGAGGACTCTTCCTCCTCGCCACAGTGTGCACACGTCGGGTCGCTTGTCACACATACATGTGATGTCTGAAGGTGTTATGACCAGATAGCAGGCCCACAAGCAACCTAACCGCCTTGTGTCCAGTGAGAGACATAACTGCCCCACCTTGGCCAGAGGTCCGAAGTTCTCTAGCTTGATAGAGATGTCCAGAGATTTCTCTTCATCTCATGACATGTTGAGTTTTCAACCACACTTCTGTTTTCCTTCTAATGGTTTCTGTTCGCCTTGCGAGCGTGTCTACCGTTTCATTACCGCAAACTCTACCGTGACTTGTCGCCCACATTGGCCATATAGTAGTGATTGAAATCTGCGCAATAGACATAAACTTTCCGTAAAAACGTTTGCATTTAGTCCTATTTATGCCACTTTATCTGATTATAGACATTTTATATGATATATTGGAATAACTAGTCATTTTTACTTCCCACACCGATAGGTGAGGGGAGTATTGTGATCGTGAAAATTTTCGATTTTGAGATAATATACTTTTTGGGCATTTTATGATGCCTACATAACGAACATCCACGTCACTCATTTCCGTCGGTCTGTCTGTCGATCTGTCTGTTTATTGGCGTTTTTCTAGCCTCCTAAGATCAGTAACCGCTGCATCGATTTTGATGAAATTTGGGCAGCAAACTTCGTTTTTGGGCGTTTCAGGGGTTCCTGATCATTTTCTACTTTTTTGGATGGGGGTGAAATTGGGGTGGTTGGGGGGTAGGAGGGTTGTAAAGCTGAAAAATTTGTTGTAATCATAATAGGCTATCTACTGACCTGAGAGAGAAAGACCTAGCGGTATAATACACGTTTTTAGGTCCATTCTAACATTGCTTTGTGTATTACAGGACTTAGAGAATTTTTCGATGTATGACATACGAGTATTGTTTTAGATCGTTCTGTATTTTATAATGTGGAAACTACTAAATTGATATTAATGAAATTTCGGCACAGTATTACTACTTTGGCGAGGATGGAAAACGCATCTGTTTTTTTTAAATCTATATTAAAAAAACTAAAAATACGAAAACAGCTCAAACTTCGTTTTTAGGCGTTTTTGGGGTTCCTGATCATTTTCTACTTTTTTTGGGGTGGGGGTGAAACTGGAATGGTTGAGGGGTGGGGGTTGCAAAACTGAAATTTTTTGTATTCATAATAGGCTGCCCATTGACCTGTGAAAGAAAGACCTAGCGGCATTATATAATACACTTTTGTAGGTCCATCCGAACACTGCCTTGCCGATTACAGAAACCAAGGAACTTTCTGATGCATTGTGTACGTGGAAAATTTTGAGTTGACTAATGACATTTTGGCACAAATTTATTATCGCGACGAGTATGGAAAACGCGTATGGTTTTTAGAAATCGTTTCAGTGGCGGCACGGCAATAATAAAAAAATTATAAAAAACACCTAAAACTTCATTTTAGACGTTTTAGGGGTTCCTGATCATTTGCAATTTGTTTTTTTTGGGTGGGGGTGAAATTGGGTTGGTTTGGGGGTGAGGGTTTATAAAACTTGTTGATTGTTGATTCATGATAGATTGTCCATTGGCATGTGAAAGAAGCACCTAGTAGAATAAAACACTTTTTGCGGTCGGGCGAGCGATGAATTGGTTGCAAGGGCATCTGCACTATAGTTTTATGCTATGCGAAAATAGTAAAACTGGTATCATCGGAATGTGTGGGAAGTACTGAGTCAATCAACTTGACTACATTTTTATTTTATACAATACGTTGGACTTGGAAATCGCTTATACTCGTAATTGCTGGGGGTTCGAAAAAAGTAATTAGCTTCTGAGGACATTTAACCCAAGTAATTTGTTATTTCAGGTAGTATCTGGAATAGTGTTGACGAATCTCCGGAAGCCAACAGCCCGACTGACAGCTGAAGAACAAAAATTAGAGGGTGAATTCCGACACATAAACTCTCGACTGATTACGCATTCGGAAGAGGTGGCTTTCTATAACGGCAACACCAGAGAAAAGGCGACTCTGTTGGCTAGTTACAACAAGCTTCTGAAGCACCTAAGAAAGTTCCTGCGATTCAAGGTTGTGATGGGAGTTATAGATAACCTAGTGGCTAAATACTTTGCCAGTGTAGTTGGTTTTTGGGCTGTCTCGTTGCCATTTCTGTCTGACAGTCATGGGTTTACCAGGTAAATATACTTAACTCTAATTATCAACTTGCTCTTGTTCGTATTGAGGAAGGGGATTTGTGTGTTTTACGCGTACATACGAATAGATGGGAAAAATTATTTTTTTAAAAATCGCATGCGACAGAAATACATGTATTCATTGGTCATGTTGGGTTCATGAATTCAATATTATGTGTTATCATTTTGTTTTACACAGATCTGCTTTTTTAAAACATTTGGTAATGATATGGGCATGTAAAACCTATTTATTGAAATAGTTATACTAAGTGGGGACTGAGCAGCTTCAAACAAATGAATAGTATAGATACAAAACGGGTTATGTGTTTATTTGTGTGATATTAGTAGATCTTAACCTGGTTTAGCTCTGATATTTACATTCTGGGCATCGCGCCCAAATAACATTTGGCAGATGGCTGTTTAGTTGTTATTATACTGTAGTCAGAATTTAATATTTAATTTATGCCAGGTTGTTGTGTTTAGCTAGTCTGCTTTTTTTATTTTGTCAATTCCAGTTTTCCGCTGTTTAATATCTGTAAGCCATAGTTTACTACTTTTAGTATCTTCTCAATGTCAGATTAATCAATGCATGCGCACAACATCGCAATATACGAGGGTTGCTCTATACCTCCGTCAATCAACCAGTACGCAGACAGCTGTTTCACGCTTATTTGCGATCATCAGTGCGCCATAGGTCGGTTGACGGACATAGAGAGCATCAGAATTTTCATGTCTACCAGAGATGTGAAGCATGCGAGAGCAGGCGACAGAAAAGATCTGCCTTTGCGCCATCTGGTACCCATTCGACCTATGGCGCACTGATGATCGCTAATAAGCGTGAAACAGCTGTCTGCGTACTGATGGATTGACGGAGATATAGAGAAACCCTAGTATATCGGCTCTCATATGCAGCAGCATATAGAACCGCGCTCTTCTGGTCGGCCAAGCGAACGCGCCGTGGCGTTCCACCAAGAAGTCTGCTGCTGTTTAGCGGCGATTTTCTTTGGTTTGCCGTTACCTTCGGGTACCAGATGGCGCAAAGGCAGATTTTTTCTGTTTCTTTATACACAGACATATACAATTTTTACTATACTAATGGTCGTGAAACGGCGCAGCAAAAAAAGCCGAAAGCGATAGGGGCCATTCGACCGGTCGGGTGTCTTGTGAAGGATTAAGGGGTCCTTTGTAGTGTCGGCACTCGATAGGAGCACCAAAAATGTAAACTGCTCTTATACATGTTTCTAACCTGTACAATACATCCTGTTGAAAACATCCTAGTCCAGAGCAACCCTTTGAAAACACAGCAACCCTTTGAACTACATTTTTTGTATTCATAAAATATATTCCTTAAATATGACCTTGGTGATATTTCTATATTTTACAGACAAACCTGAACATTGCCTTTAAAGATATGTGCAAATTTCTTCCATTTGAGGACTTTCGTTCGCGAAAGTTGTTGGTAGATGAAATTATTTTTTTTATCTACCTTCAAACAGTCAAAACTTCTTATGCATCAGTTCAAAAAGTATTAACGACTAAAAATCAAGTTATTACTCAAGTGGGCACTTGAGAGACGACTATGAATACGGCGCTTATTATACAGGGTGTTTAAAAAAAATTCGGCAATATTCAAGGGGGTGACTCCTCAGGTCATTCCATGAAAAAAAGTTCATATAAACATATGTCCAAAAATGCATGGTTTCTAAGATACAGGATGTTATTTTTTTTAAGTTTTTTTTTTAATAATTCTGTCATCTTCTAACCGATTCTGTTGAAATTTAGTAGCGTTGTTTTTAGAAGTAAGAGGGTGATTTTGCCCTAACTAGACAAAAAAATTATGTCCAGTGGCGTTAGAGGTGGCAATTTCATAACAATTATAAGCGGAAAAATGTACGCCACTGACACATTTAATGTTAATATTTCTTTGAGGTAAACCAACTACAACAACAACTTTTTTGTCTCCTGAATTTTTCTCGTATCTTGCTTTATTTGCGAAATAAAAAATAAAAACTATTCTATCATCTTTTAAGATTCCAAGAATACTTGCGAATTGCACGTCAGTTTAAAAATCAGTAACGTTGATGTTATTTGAATGCTTTCATTCACTTTGTCAAATTTGTTGAAGTTTCGTAACATGAATCGCTATACGAATGCCGACATGACCGACATGCACTTCATTTATCGATTTGCTGATGGCAATGCATTAGAAGCTAGGCGGTTATACATCGAAAGATTTCCTGCGCGTGTTGCTCCTGATAGGAAGATGTTCGAAAGCATTCATCGACGCCTTCAAGAAACAGGGACATTAAAACGAAATGGGGGAGCGGGAAGACCAAGGACGACAAGAACGGTAGCGCTGGAAGAGAATGTTCTTCTACTCGAAAAATTGCTGAGGTTCTAGATATTTCTAATGGTACTGTTTGAAAAATTCTTAGAGAAAATATGTTATATCCATACCACATCCAACGCGTTCAGGCGCTTCTTCCTACTGATTTTCTTCCACGTATTGAATTCAGTCAATGGCTCGTACAAAAAATGGTTGAAATCCCTCAACTACTGATGCTGATTCTGTTTACAGATGAAGCTAGTTTTTCAAGGAATGCGATAAGGAATTTCCATAATAATCATTTATGGTGTGATGAGAATCCACATGCAATATTTGAAGACCGTTTTCAGCATCAGTTCTCGTTGAACGTTTGGATCGGAATTTTGGGTGACTGCCTCATTGGACCGGTATTTCTACCTGCAAGACTTACCGGAGAGATATATCGCCACTTTTTGGATCATACTCTCCCTGGATTCCTGGAAAACGTACCCTTGGCACTAAGACATGCAATGTGGTTTATGCACGATGGCGCACCAGCGCATTTTAGTCGGGTTGCTCGTGAGCTTTTAACTTAAACCTACGGAAACCGCTGGATTGGCCGAGGTGGACCTCACTTATGGCCTGCACGATCCCCGGACTTAAACCCCCCGGATTTTTTTCTGTGGGGCCACCTGAAGTCAATAGTGTACGCTACTCCTGTGGAAAATGTGGAGGATCTGAGAAATCGAATCATTGCTGGCTGTAACTCAATTAGAAATGACCCCGGTATTTTTAAGAGAGTTCCCCAATCAATGAGGAGAAGACTGGATTCCTGCATCCGAGCTGGGGGAGGTCACTTCCAACAGTTTTTGTAACTTTTCATATGATAAATGGATATGCAGTAGAATAGTTTTTATTTTTTATTTCGCAATAAAGCAAGATACGAGCAAAATTCAAGAGACAAAAAAGTTGTAGTTGTAGTTGGTTTACCTCAAAGAAATATTAACATTAAATGTGTCAGTGGCGTACATTTTTCCGCTTATAATTGTTATTAAATTGCCACCTCTAACGCCACTGGACATAATTTTTTTGTCTAGTTAGGGCAAAATCACCCCTTTACTACTAAAAACAACGCTACTGAATTTCAACAGAATCGGTTAGAAGATGATATAATTATTTAAAAAAAAAACGTTATTTAAAAAAAATAACATCCTGTATCTTAGAAACCATACATTTTTGGACATATGCTTATATGAACTTTTTTTCATGGAATGACCTGAGGAGTCACCCCCTTGAATATTGCCGCATCTTTTTTAAACACCCTGTAGATATTGGGGTGGTAGAGAAGACGGGAATTTTTTTACCGAGATTGTGTGGAAAGTACCGATTCGTTCCACTTGAAACCGTTTTTTTTTTGTCCGCAGGAGCTCGAATAACGAACGATCTCGCCTGTACTACACATACGGCAGGATGCTGGTGAAATTGGCGGAGGCGATTGGTCGCGTTGTCCTGGCCGGTCGGGATCTGTCGAAACTGGCCGGGTTCACCGCCAGAGTGACGCAGTTGCGGAAGGTTCTGGCCGAGTTGAACGACGGCAAATACCAGAGAACCATGGTCGCCGGATCCGAACAGCTCAGGCCTAACGGAGGAAAGATGATCTTCAAGAACAATTTGATCAAGTTCGATAGAGTGCCGTTGATCACACCGAATGGAGACGTACTCATACCGGAACTCACCTTCGAAATAAAATCGGGAATGAACGTATTGGTTTGCGGACCGAACGGAGCCGGAAAGTCATCACTGTTCAGGATACTGGGAGAGCTGTGGCCTTTGTTTGGTGGCGAATTGACCAAACCGCCAAGAGGGAAGCTGTTTTATATACCGCAGAGGCCTTATATGACGTTAGGTAAGTTTAACGATGTCTATGTTACGACACTCTGTCACTCGCTTCTGTCGGTCTGGCGGTATGTTTGTTAGCATTTTGATAGTAATGCCTCTAGCAGCTAAAAAGCAAAAAAAATCAATATTCCTTCAGATTTCGTTTCTAAAATTTTGCTATTTATAAAAGACTGCTTGTCCCAGAAAAAATAAAGGATGCAGTAAAGTTGGTATCACCATTGATTAAGATATTTATACGGTATCACGAATTTTTCACACATATGAACATATAGCTGTGAACTTTTTTTTTACTTCTGTGTCAGCGGCATCGGCTACTCTGGTCATTAGCCTCGTGTTCTGAGTAGGCTTTGTTACTCTTTCCCGGTGCCACTCTAGGAACAGCACTGTTAATTAGAAGCCAACAGTGAAGGTTCGGATGGGGATTCTCGCTTTCTTTTTTATGGATAATTATTTTTGATTGAAAAAACCATAAATAATTTCCGTCTCTAACGAGAATCGAACCCGGGACCTTTCGGTCATGAGCCCTCGACTCTAACCACTGAACCAACCCACTCTGTGGAACTATTTGTTTATCGATATTTTGATGATCCTGTAATATACTCTGAAAATAATACAAATTTTAAACCTTGTTATCACAGCGACCCAAAAAAGTGAAGGTAATTTGGCAGAGCATAAAAATGAGAAATATAGAAAACCTCAAACTTTTTGCTTGGTATTTTAGAAGTCACCATTTATTTTATTGGGAAGGTTCATATTTGGGCTTTGCATTTGCGGTCTGCTTACTTATAATAAAGCTTGTCTTTATACCGGGTGTTGCAAAATTTCCTTGACACGTGATTTCGTAACAAAGAACTAAACGAAAACTGAGTGGTTTTTTGAAAGCACTATAGGCTCTATCATATCAAAACATTTTTTTGTACTTCAACCCTTAAGCATCACCGCCCACTTTTTTTCAAATCAGGGGGTGGGTTGGCCCAGTGGTTAGGGTCGAGGGTTCGTGACCGGAAGGTCCCGGGTTCGATTCTCGTTAGAGGCGGAAATTTATTTCTGGGTTTTTCAACCAAAAATAAATATCCATAAAAAAAAAGCTCAGCGAGAATCCCCACCTGAGCATTCACTGTTGGCTTCTAATTAACAGTGCTGTTCCTAAGTGGCGCCGGGAAACAGCAACAAAGCCTACACAGAACACGAGGCTAATGACCAAAGTAGTCGATGCCGATGACACAGAAGTAAAAAAAAAAGCACCCAATAGTTTTTTCTTCACAAATTAAGTCCTTATCTTATAGTATCTTCGATTTTATACATAAACTATAAAGTATTAGGTGTCAAACAAATTCTTATTTTATTTGTTTATGATTTTACGAAAAAATAACTTTACTTATCAAAGGCACAACAAGATTCTAAATAAAATAGGGCATTTAAGGAAGAAAACCTATAGGGTGCTATTTGAAACAAAAAATTAAGGGGTGTGTTTTCGGGGATGATGTGCAAAAAAACCAAATGTTTTGAATGCTTGGTATGATAGACATAGACCATATAGTACCTTCAGAAGTACAACTCAGTTCTTGCTTGAACCGTTTTTTGTTATGAAAATAGCACGTGTCAAGGAAATTCTGGGGCACCCTTTATAGGTTCCTGAAACAAATTGGCCTGTGGTAATATTGTGTACTATTTTCGCTTCGATTTTGAGCTAGTTAATAATTATACAGGTGGAATTTACAAAAGCGGATAAGAGGTGCTTGAATCCTTGCCTTTAGGAGGGTGTAAAGGAAAAACAATATGTCATAGATGTGTCTACTTTCTAGCAATATATTCCTTACCGAGACAGTCATTGAATAGATATGAATTTCATTAAAAAGTAACCGTTCTGCAATACAAACTTATATCCAAATGCCAAGGCTTAAGAAACTAGGTTATGTTTTTGAGAATTGACATCAGAAAACATCTAATTACAGGATTCGGAATGTGAAATTTGACGACTTTGTAGCTGACGTCTATATTCAGACAGTTGATACATAAGATCTCTGAAGGATGTAATACGCTGAATAGTCAACCATTTCTTGAACATGAAAAATGTTGCTTAATGTAATACGGAAGCAAATGGACGCCAAACAATATTTGGTTTAACTGCTTGTCCAAGAAATTGAATAATAATAATAATAATGGTTGCATTCAGCAGAAAGATCGGGAGCTGCTACTTTTGTAGCCGCTACATCTCAACGTTCTGCTGAAAAGCATTAGGCAGTTTTTGTTACTTACAAAGTGATGTTTACGTTTAACGCTATTTGACAACTTTGACATTTGCAGTTCGTTTTACGTATATCGTAACCGCTAAATGCCGGTATTGTACGGACGATACCCATAGCGATTAACGAACCGACACGCATGCGCAGCACCATAAAAATTAGATCATAACCTGTTTTGGTTTTGACAGTGACACTGGTTTTGACTATTTTTGAAATATGACAGCATAACCTATAACAGAAGTGTCATAACGGGTGACACTCACAAGGTCAAAAGTAGCTTATTCCGCTCCGCTCCAAGTGAGCGTACTTTTCTATCGCTACAAAAAATGGCGACCGCTGGAGCGGTAGCTGCTAGGTAGCGCACGCGTTCAGCAGAAAATTTGGTAGCTGCTCCGCAACTGTTGAGTCTGTTGAATGCACCCAATAGGTCTTTATTTTCCAACAATAAAAAAAAAATACATAATTTAGAGAATAGTAAAAAAAGATGCTGGAAAAAAGCGGAAGATCAGGTGAGGGCACTACCTCTGTATTTAGTCTTCATAATCACATATTGTATAATAACTTGAACCAAAGCTTGTACAAGAAATCGAAACTAATCTAGTACAAGAAAGCGTCTAAAGCGTCCTAAATTAAGCCTAATTTAATAATTCTTTTCTCAATTTCTAGGCAGTCTTCGAGATCAACTGACCTACCCTCATTCGGGATCAGAAGCGATCCGTCGCGGTGCCAGCGATGATAAACTGAAAGAATACCTGCGTCGCGTGCAGCTGGAATACATCCTGGACAGGGAAGGGGGTTTGGACGCGATCGCCGATTGGCTGGACGTGCTGAGCGGTGGGGAGAAACAGCGAATAGCGATGGCCCGGCTGTTCTACCATCAACCGCAGTTCGCAATTTTGGACGAATGCACCAGCGCCGTTTCGGTGGACGTCGAGGGAAGCATGTACAGGTCAGTTTGTTAACGAATAATAATAATGGCCAGACTACACTGTAAGTCTGCTGGTTATGGTCATTGGATCCCTAGGTGGAATGAGGAATACGCTGCTCTCTGCACTGCGCAAAATACCGGTGTGCCGTGCGGCGGCGCACATCTTAGCCGCCAGAAGGCAGTCATCCTTGGGTCCCTTCGTCTACTTAGGGCGCACGATTCGCGGACCCAGTGATTGCTCACCTCACGGTGTGAGGAGTAGTCATTGGGTAATGGAACAGCAGCTCGTTGTGTCGGAGCCCGGGCTGCACTTTTTTGTTTTTTAAAAATAATAATAATAAACCTGTAACATTTTTACTTTTCCTGACATTAGGCGGAATAGCGAACAAATGGACTAGTATAATGGGTTTGAAAAGAATGATTAACTTTTACTGTATACAAAAATAGGTGTACTATACTCGGTCCACCGAAGAAAAAGAGCGCAAAAAATTCATGGTCTTCACGTGCTCAAGATATTTGCGAGACCTGTTTACACGGTAACCACCGCCGGTAACAGTCAGTCCTTCCAGGAACGACAAATGGACGGTGTTATACAAAAGTGATGTGAGCCACCGATCTGTTGTTTTGAGAAAATTAGTTTTGTATTAAGCTGCCTTCTGGACTGTACTAGTTAAAAAGCACTCTTATTATAATTTTTTATATTAAATAAAATTAGGAAGGAATTACCAAACCAGACATAAGATTTATTAGCAGGAATGGACAACACCTATCCACCCAAATAAGCTGAAGTGCGCTGCGTTTAACAAAGTTGTTTTTCTTCAATCTCTGAATCTGAATCACGACCACTTCTTCCAAGATGTTTTCAAAATCTTGACTTTGGAGATTCCTTCAAATGAGAGATGATTATGCAAAACGCGAATGAGCCTGGAGAGCAGCTTAATATTATGACCATCCATCGTAAGATTTTGACCATATGAGTTTCTTAACAGAAGCTTGTTTACTTGTATTTACATATTTACGTGAGCAGGAACCAACTTGCTTTTGCGTACTCATCCTAGCTTCATATTCTAATCAAATACTAAAAATACCGCTACCTGGTCTGCCGATGAATATACCTTCAAGGAATACGTTCGACCTAATCTTGTACAGTTTTGATATCATATTTCATCTAGCAACTTACAGTTTTTCAATAATGGTGTATATCTCACATATTGTGGATTATAATACGCTATATTTATCCGACGGAAAAACAGGGCACAAAAAATGTGATGTTCATGTTCATCTGTTTTCGATGTTTGGCAAACCTGTTTAGACCACAATACGTCCGCGGCCATATTATGAGGAGGCGTCGACAAACAGCTGTGTATTTGATTATTCAAGAAAGGTGGCCTGTTCTCTAAATTTGTGGGTGCCAGGCGTGCGCTTAGGCATTGGCATTTCCAAATGGTGTAAGCTCGCCTCTGACCAAGCCACGAGAACTCACTCATTGCTTACCTGTTTTCCCGTTTCTCCGCTGGATGGATATTAGTGAATTTCTTCATTAGGTTATTGGTTTGACAATATGGAATAGGAACTTGCCTACAGATGTCGCCAAAATGTGAACAGTGGTTTAATTAGGACATTTATGCAAAATGTAGAATGGAACGTCCATGTTTTGGTATCAAATAAACGTTTGTTCTAACAGTCATGTGTGTGTGCCCAAGATCCCGTTGTTATTATTTGCTGTGTTCACAAACACGATGTTATTTTTTACAGAAATTTGCGGGATATAAATTTTATGCACTTTTGCACTGTTAAAACCCAAAAATCATTAAAAACTGTAGCAATTAACCCGAAACGATCAACCAAAACAAAATAGCTATTTATATTATACCTCTACATGAGTGCTGTTATTTTTAGAATTCTTTACCCGCTATCTGTACAAAGGGTATATAAGTTTATCGGCGGTCAGTGTGCCAGCTGCCGCGTTACGATTGTGGGCACAAACAAAAACCTTGTTTACTTCTTCTAACCTATTCGAATTCGTTGGAAAAAACCATCTAATAAAGCGGTGTTTCTTTTAGGTACTGCAGAGACGTTGGTATCACCCTCCTGACAGTATCTCATAGAAAATCGTTGTGGCAACACCACGAGTACGTGCTTCATCTGGATGGCAGAGGAAGTTACACCTTCAAACCGATGGAAGAATGCACCGAGCAATTTGGATCGTGATTTCGCAGTTCTGGCTGATAGGTTATTTGGTATACTTTTTCCTTTTCTTTTATTGTGGTTACCGCTTTGTTGATATCGGTAGATTTTTTAATCACTATCGTTAGGTAATATCTTGAGCGAGACCAATTGTCTCCAGGAGTATCACATCAAACTTCCAGACTTCGGTTGTGTATATGTTTTTGACGTTTCGATCCTTGTGATATCTTCAATCGTCTTCAGGTGAATTTTATATTTCTTCCGTGTTTATTAATTTTTTGGATGCATAGTGTTACCGTTAGGATGCGACTCTACTAGCAAATTGATAAAAGACACTTTTGCATGAACTTGAAACTCTACGGCTGATATGCATAGTCTTTCGCCAGCTGATGAATCGCTGTGGCGAGTCCTCGGAATGTCACTGAAAAGTAGTTGCAGTGCAAAGTCAATCTCCCATATATCTCAACGACATAACCACAATAACAGCAAATTATAGAGAGTTTTTGGACGTCCGTTTCCTGACGTTATTGCACGTTATCGGCTATTTGTGGCATGCGCAGTTCTCCCGAAATATCCGAATTGGCGAATAACCGATAAAGTTTGCCACGTCTGAACCACTATGCGGCAATGAGAAAAGAACCGTGATGATTTTGATAGCAACAATACTTATTTTGTGGTTTATCATTGTACAAAAGGATCAGGTTTTCTTACGTCAATTTTATTTGACAGTATTATCCAA
Source organism: Callosobruchus maculatus (assembly GCA_951848785.1). Classification (NCBI taxonomy): domain Eukaryota; kingdom Metazoa; phylum Arthropoda; class Insecta; order Coleoptera; family Chrysomelidae; genus Callosobruchus; species Callosobruchus maculatus. The sequence continues at coordinate 7,357,845 of CATOUR010000029.1, forward strand.
TACCAGCTACAAAGTTAGGCGTCTCCGGCAACAGCATGTGATCATCACGGGACGGAACCATGTTAGTGAAATCTTAAATGTCATGCTTCGGGGATCCTGCATAACCCATTTTTTATTTTACTTGTGATGTGATATATTTTCTACTTGTGGTGTTTATTTGTTGCACGTAACATTTCTTGGACATTTCCGACCAAATCATAATGTGAGGTTAAGTTAAAATCAAATAGGCCCGATAATTGTTAATGTCAATGGTAAAATAACGCAACGATACACGTCACAGATTTCGGTTACAAAAACTGTACACAAGGCATACGTTTATCTGTTATTCGAAACACACTGCGCATGCTCAGAATAATGTTTTACGGATAGCGTCGTCCCAATTTTTAGTGGCTCAAAATCTCTCTGCTGACAAAATTACGTAACGTAAAGGGAACTGGTATACCTTCTAGCGGCGTTGCCAAGTCCGAAATTAATCCCCAACGTTTGTACCATAAACTACATTCTTTTAATTTTCACGTTAAGCTCTCCACTCTGAAGGATTTATAGACATTGCTCAAGCATTATATTTATACAGTATATTTTTTCTAATTTTTGCACCAAGGTCTATCTTCAACTGTTCTAATGATACTCAAACCATAGCACATGTATCTGGTACATACGGCTCTGCTACATTGCATTCAGGCAACGGTGCTCCAATGGCCCGACCAGTAAATTTTGTAAATAAAGGTGTCTACCTAGATCTATCATCGGTGATGCTAACACGTCGGCAATATGGCGGCCTTATTATACGGGTGTCCCAGAAATAACACGCCAGAGTGACATGGAAGGTACATTGGCTTTAGATCAATCAGATAACTTCGACATGACCTTAGTAACATTTTTTTAGTTTTCGAGATATTGCCACTTTTAAGGTTTTTCAAAAAATTCCTACCTTTGCTCCTTTTGTTGCCTGTTATGGCTATAAGGATTTGCGGACTTATGATCTTTTTTTCTTGGGCTACTTCTAATAGTTGGTTGAGACGATAGAGTATTGATTTCATTGAAAATTATCACGCTTTCAACTGAATTCTTAGACTTTGTGTCAATGCGAAAACCTTAACTAAGGTTTAACTGATTACTGTGAAAACGAATGAACCAGACTGAATCAGCAAATGGTCTTAAAAACCAACATACTTAATGCTCCTTCAAAAACAGTATTAACATTTATAGGTTCTTTTTACTAAAAATTGAATAGCTCCAAGTTTTGCCATAGAAGTCGTAATACTTCTACGTCTGAAACTCCCAGATACATTGGCCTTTTTTAATTTGTTGTAGGCATCAAAGTAATGAATAGAGGTAGGAATAGTAGCCCAAGAAAAAAAAGATAATAAGTCCGCAAATCTTTATAGCCAAAGCAGGCAGCAAAAAGAAAAAAAGTAGGAATTTTTTGAAAAACCTTAAAAGTGGCAATATCTCGAAAACTAGAAAACTTTTACTAAGGTCATGGCGATGTTATCTGTTTGATCTAAAGCCAATCTACCTTCCATGTCACTCTGGCGTGTTATTTCTGGGACACCCTGTATAAAAATTCGCGATAGCGGTCACCGAGCAAATGCCGAGCAGCAGCGACGCGACAGTAACTTGACCCAACCCTGAGGGCCTGGCCACATCTTCATGTCACGACGTCGTCAACGTGGAGCGGTGCGGTGTCGCAGCAGGGTACCGTTGCAACGACGTGCTAGTGACGTCACCGACGTGTGGCTAGTAGGCCCGATTTTATCAACAGGCGCATTTTAACAAAGGCTTTGACCAATCAAAGCAGCCCATTCGGATGCATGTTCTTGATCTCTTCAGATGAAGAAGGTAAATTGTTATAGCGTTTTTCACTGGGCACATTTAACGCAGTCCTTGCGAGTGCAGAATACTGAAAAAGGTCACCTAGGGTAACACATTTGCACTGGATGCTTTCAGTGGAATACACATCAAGAAACAACAACTTGTTTTGACAACAATCTTTGCATATATTACTTACTCGCTTATCTAAAGACTGCTCAATAGTTTCCATGTAATTACTACCTCTGGGATTTTTTGCTCCCAAATTTCTTCCTAAACACATTATTTGTTCAACCTCAGAAGATAAGCTGGATTCTGCCAATTCTAAGAAGGAAACTAAAAGTTTGATTTTTTCGTTCACTTTACTCATTCTGACTGAAAATATTGAAAATCAACTAGGTATTATCGTATTCAAAAATCGAAAGTTTAAGTAGGTGAAACACAATTTTATGATTTGAAGTTACCCGCTCAAACCTACTGTCATTTTCTTGGTTCACTTCCACGACACTAATAGCGTTTTCGACTTATTGCCCTATCACTGCACTCATAGGAACTGAGTGTCAAAATTATGTTCGTCTTAGATTTGAGTGCAAAACTAGTGTGGTTTTTTGTTTTCGACTTATCCGCTTAATTGCACTTGAGTGCAAATTATAGCCACGGACTCTCTGAGCTCGTGGAGATTTCAGTGCATTTTTGATGCCTATAAATATTAATTAATAAATGTGTTAATCAATGTTATAACCTATTTTATTTGTCAGAGAAAATAATTTTTTGAATTAAGAACCGGGTAGTGGGGTAGTATACATAATAGCATGAAAGATGCGGAAAGTGTAGTTGGAAGAACTGCGAATATCGTCATCTTCAGATGATGAGGAAATTGAAGCATATCTAGTTAAATTGCAAACAACGGCTGCGGATGTCCCAAAAATACGAATATTGTTGAAGATGTTGTTCATATACTGACGGAAGAAGAGATACAACAAGATATACATAAGTATTTACCGATATAGATAGATATTCATTTTTAGTGCAAAGGCCATATTGCACAAAATGCTGTTAGTTTTTATTTCGATAAATAGAATAAATTATTGAATAAGGCGGATTCAAACTATTCAAATTCCAAAACCACCACAGAATGAAATTGAGCTCTCGCGATGCAAAATGACATCAAACTGTCAGTTGGCTGACAGAACAGTTACTTGAATTGCACTGAAATTTGGTGTATGTTCGACGTACCAGTTCAGATTTATTGCACTTCTGGGTACCAGACGAGATTTCAATGTGCACTGTAGTACAATCGTGGTTAAAATCAGTGCAGTAAGTCGAAAACGCTATTACTTTGAAATCGGTGCGAAATTATTGCACTCAGTTCGACCGCTCCGAGTGCAGAAATGCCAGTGAAATGAGTGCACTTAAAAAATGTTGCACTGGAACTGCCAGTGAAATGCAAAACATAAATCCAGTGCAGCCCGAGTGCAACCAGTGAAAAACGCTATTAGAAACGGCACCTTCCGCCAATCTCCGACAAGTCGACGTGGCGTAATTCTCCTCCGTGGGTGGTTAGGCAATCCTACGTTTTCGTATCGAATTCGTTGTTTGGAGAACGGCGCACCCTCTAAAATTTGTGTGAGATCGACTGTGCATACCGGTCGTAGAAGGCAAACCATTACTATTTGAATAGTTTAATAAATTGAATCTAGAATCGACGAACTATACAGTAAGGTATTTTGCGACTCACCTTGTTTTCCTGATTGGTTAATCAAACCTAATATAATAAGCGATGTACCCTCCTATCTGCGAAAGGGTTGTAATAGAACTCAGATACATGGTTGAGAGATGTCTTCTGAATCAATGGAATCAACATCACATCGTTTTCTATATGGCTGCAATTACTGACAACAGAACACTTACATTCAAGTGATATGTTTTTGAAAAGCCTAAAAAATCACCTTGGCATAGTGATGCAGTGGTAACTGTGTTGTTATCGGAGAGGTGGCCAAAATCTCAGGACAAAGTGTCTTCCAGAATATGTGGTTTTATTGATGAACCAGTAAAGTGAAATGGATCAGGGCAACAACCACAGGATAAATTACAGAAATTACATTATATGTGGTTTGAATAACTGGTAAGAGAAATAAGATAGCATTTGCGATGAATACAAATAATAATGCAGTATCGTATTAAACTTTTATATCATCGTAGGCCATGTTAACTTCTTCTTCCAAAGTCTTCCACGGAATATCGAAATGTAGCTAGTTCTTTACTGGAAGATGTTATAGTGAATTGTGAATCGTTCTTTTGGGTCATTTTTTATTCAAGATAAAATCTTTACAATGCTAACAAAGAAAAAACATTGAAATGTTTTATAAATGTCTAACAGCTAAACAGTTTTTAATTTCGTCTATCAAAATGTGTTGATTAATGTGAAACTTTTTAAACTGTTCGTTTGTGTCTTGAATACTGTTTTTTAGGTCTACCTTGTTTTGTGATATCGCATAATGTTCTTTTTGTTTATTGGTTTAGTGGAAAATCGGAGACCGTACTGTAAAGTGATTGCTATTATTACATGCATGTACTCTTTAGCCTTGTGTATTTGCACTGTTATGTAATGGTAAAGCGCTCGGATATAATTCTGTTAAATGGAAAAATTATAGTGTGAAGAATATATTTTTTTAAGATGTTTGTTTATGTAATTTAAAAAAAATGTTTTATTTAGTAGAAAATAGGCGCTGATTATAATTATAGCTGTGTATGTAACATAATAGATCAATGTGATGGTTTTGTAAAATATATTTAAAAAAATGACCTTCTGCATTATTTTATTCTTAACTCGATGATACGCATAAGTGCGTAAATTGGAAGAATATCTTAGAGGTGTTTCAATCTTGAAAAACATTTGAATCGGTTTAGGATTTCGCCTAATAAGCAAATTCGGGCGTCGATAAAAATTTGGACATACGACTACTGGGATCGAATTTTGTATAAAAATTACGGAATTATGGATGAATGGATGCAATTGGTACGAAAAAAATGTTTTATTGAATATTGTAGCTCATGATTTCAGCTCCAGAACTCATAAAATATTAATGGTGTATGGTAGCCTGGAGCGTCGAATTTTTACTCTAGCCATGATTTTCAAAATTGTATCCAGGATACCTTGACAGAGGTCTCTGCATATGTGTAGAAATATACAAGCGAAAAGTAGCAAAAAAAACGCAGTTAACTCTGTAGAGGAGTGGGAGAATAAAAACACGTTTAGAATAAATATTTATTAAGTCAAAAACTGAAAATGAGACTTCAGAAAAATATACAAGATATGGTTGCTTCACTGCTTAATGTAACAAACGGAAAAAAGTAAAATCGGGGTAAACATAGCTGTTCAACGAAAGGAAATTGAAATTGGTTGGAGTAGAAGCAGGGTCACCTACTGAGGCAGTCTAGATAATAGAACTAATGGTCCATGACAAAGACAATTAATTGGATCAGGGATGAAGCTCCAGCCCTACAGTTGTTGTGTTTCACTGAAGTGTTAACCTGTCCCTAGATGTTCAGGATAGCAGCTTAACTAGTAGTTTGTTGATTGTTATTTGAAATTTGAACATGGACTGTTGAGTGTCGGACCAAAATGGCCGTATGCTTTCGTTTATCTTGTTTGTTTCAAAGACACAATATCAATTTTTTTATTGAGAGTTGGACTCACCGTCCTTTACCTCCGAGGTACACATTTATTTTTGCTAACTACCCTGTCGCCATTGCACCGACTTGTGAAATGTAGCAGCATTTCCTACTACGACTCCACACGATACTCTACAAAACTAAACAAAATTGTTACAAAGGTTATTGAAATTAAGCAGGTAGATAAATCAATAAATACACCAACCAAAACGAGTGACATAGATGTTGATGTAAATATCTTAAAACTCAAAAAAAATCAAATTCGAAAATGTTATTTTTAAAAAAATGACAAGCAGTAAACCATGGATTCTTTTACGATATCAATATGTTCTAAAATTCAGTACCCGTTAACTATAAAGGCTTGCTAAATAACAAAATCCAGTTTCTAAGTTAATAAACACCATTATCCCACGTTTGTTCATGAGTGTAAATTTGCAGAGCATTTTTTTACTAACTGGTTGACTATACGAGCATATAAATACAACAGAAGATCTGCCAAAATTTAGTTCACGGTACAAAAAAAGTATTTGTGAAGACGACTTTTAGTCCATATTTTTTAATACAAAGAAGAAATTAGTTTTATTCGTTACCGAGATTCTTTTATTTTCATTCATTTATTTTATGAATGAATAATACGATGTTGTGCGAATACATCATTATTTACAAAATCCCACTATCAACAATGCGCTGTTTAAGGAGTGTAAAAGTACACACACACGTACGTTACTAACCTTATAAATACGTTGTTTTGATATTCGCACGCGGATAAACACTCAGATATAGCAAAACGTGCCTCTATCTAATGAATCTGCGACATCTTATTTTTTCTGGCATCCTCAACCTGAAGACCTCAGGCACACGTGGAGAAAATTTCGAACAGTATACATTTAGTGTGTAATCCTTTCATACGTCGCAAGGTGTACCTGGTAGAAGGAAAGGTCAAATACAAAAGTTATTTGGTTAATGCATATCCTAAAAGTATTCTGAAATATACAGGATGTTGCGGGAAAGCAGTATAGTGATCAACTTGATTTTTTTATATGGAACCATTAGCTTTTTTTTATTTCGTCGATAGGGTATTAGTAGATACTTCGATTTTAAATAAAACATACAGGCATTGATTAACACATTTATACGTTAATCAATGATACAGGATATTCCATTAAAAAAACAGTAAAATGACTTTCAAGTTATCGTAATTTAAAATTCTCCTAAAAAGACCCGTAGATACAACACATAGTAACATCCAAAATAATACTCACTCAATATTGAAGTAACTAGCTTTATAATATTATTCAAAAATGTTAAAGGAATATACCAATTTGGACGGATTACTTGTGACCTTGCAATCCAGAAATTAATCGAAAATAAATTATAAGTTGGCAACGTCGCAACTGGTCCCAGAAATATCTTGGAATTAAATAGATGGAAACTAAACGGGGTAAAAAAAGTTAATGGTCCCATATAAAAAAAACAAGTTGATCACTATCCTACGTTTCCGCAACATTTTTAGGATATGCGTAAATAACTTTTGTATTCGATATTTTCTTCTATCAGGTATACCTTTTAAGAGATATCGAAGAATTACACACTAAATGGATACTATCCCTTTTTTTTTGTAAAAAGTCCCGTACCATATAATTGATAGTGGCGTCGATATGAGTTTTGATATCCATTTCATAAAAAAAATGAATAAAGATGAAAAATTAATTCCTGCATTAATAAAGTAATAAGCTGCAATTATTACAGTGCCTTTACGTTTATGCACTGCACCTATAAACATTATAGGTCTGTTTTTACAGAGAATCACAAACCAGTCAGAGCCAATCAGTATTCCCCATTGCAGTTGTCAAACTATTTCTGACTAGTACTGACCAATCAAATTGACGCTGACTAGTTTGTGATTGCTGTAAAAACAGACCTAATATGTACTTGTCAATGAAAATATGAAACAGTACTGAAACAACAGTGTAGTGAAATGCTTGCCACAATACATGGTGAGTTGGCAGTAACGCACCAAACTCAGTTTGAAAAGAATGTAAAAAACTCATGTTCTGATTCGATTCTCATTTGTTTTTAAGTTATAGCATAGTAACAAATAAACAAATTTCACACATTAACATTTTCTTAAGCATAGCATTCATGTATTTCTTCTTAATTGGTCGAATTAGTGTATCCCGTGTGTCCACTTTTTGTATACTTCCAGCCTTATAAACAATAATCTAGTGGAGTGAGGTTTGAAGATCTTGCAGGCCAATTAATAGGATCTCCATGACCAATCCAACGTCCTGGAAAACGTTCGTCAAAATTTTTCTTGACCTGACGAGCGACAGGCTCCATCATGCTGTGTAGTACCTACATCTGCATTCTAATATTCGCAGGAATATTGTCTAGCAGGCCTTGAAGTTTATTTTGGAAAAAATTGTGGTGAGGCGATTCTCCAATATGAAAATGCCGATTAAACAAATTAGTGTCACTGTATACTTACACTGCATCAAAACGTCAGAGCTATGAAATATTTTTGAGTCTCGAACATGGCATAGTTTGACCCCCTTAATACCTTAATCAATGCTATGACAAAATTCAGATATAACTATATAACGCTATAACTTGAAAACACATGAGAATCTGATAAGAACATATTAATATGAGTTCTTTTACACTACTTTCACGCGCATAATACATTGCTAGAATTTGGTGCATTCCTCGCGGCTCATCCTGTACAGTTGATTTCATTTCAAGAAACTTTGAGCAAGAGAAGAAAACCTAACAACTGTTTTTCTCGTGTTAGTATTGCAAATTTTCAAAAATTGACCCATAGAATTTTTGACAGTGCATGTAGGATCTTAAAATAGTTCCTTAGGTAAATTTATTAAATCTTGGGACTACCAATCTCTATTGCTATTTGGCTAACTTGTAGAGCAGTAGTGTCTATTTTCTAGAATATCGGAACAACAAAAATACTGAAATTGAGATTAGATATATTTTTAGCACGGTTCACCGATTCATGTTGGAAGAAACAAAAATATTTTGCACTCGCATTTGGAATGTTTCCAATAAAACATAAGCGTATATGTAAAGAAAATCATATATGGACTTGTAAGAAAACAACTAAACAAACGTACAATATCTTGACCTTTCAGATTTTTATATTTATAACAAAGGGGAAGGATTAATTCCAAGGAAAATAAAACACAACATGTATAAATGACTCATTTATGTTGAAGCAAAACAATATTAGATAGAAATTGTTAAAAACTGTATAGTTTGACCTACATTTTCACAGCTTGTAAAACACTGTTATTTCAAAATTTTTTGCATCATGCTTCTTTTCACAATACTCGGATTTAACAGATCTGTATACAAATGTACAAAGGTGTATAATAAGTACAGTTCTGTGTACGTATAGGTATAAAAATACAATATTTTGTAACAAGACATGTAAAGAGTTCTGATCAGTTGGAGTTTGGAGCTCAAATTAATTTTAATTGTCCACACATTTTAAATGATTCATATAAATAAGTTCTTCAAGGTACTAACACCATTTAAACTATATGTATCTGTTGTAACTTCAAGAACTTCTTTCCTTTCTGCTGGTCGGCATATATATGTGTATAAAATATGGATATTTTGTTAATTTCCAATACAGGGTAAAAAATATATAAGCTACATTTTTAGGCCGTAGCAGTTAATTTAAAATTCACTTGGATTCATTTAAAGTTCTTAAATAAATGCTATTTTACAAGGTTTTATTCTAGTAGGCACTATATATTGAATAACGGGTGTCATCGGGTAATTTATCAAAACAATAATAGCAATAATAATAACTTTGGAGATCTTGCTCCAAGCGATTTTACAAGGGTTGATAAACAGGCTAAAAAAATGCGTCGTATTTTGTGGTCACTCTTTAAAGCTATAATTTTTTGAGGAGCTCTACCCACGAAACGAAGGCCATATTTTATTTCTGACTTTATTATACTCCAGTTGTGAAGGAAAACGTCGGCAACCATTATTCGAACAAGTTCAATAACAGCAGTGTTTATTCGAGTGCCTTGTGCCTTAGTTCTTTAGTTTGGGCAGCACTATCGACGAATTTTCTTAAATATTGCATATTATGTCGAATTTCATGAGTTTCTTTGAATTTCGCAAATTCCCTACAATTGCCCAGAACTCTTTCTATACATATATATGTACTTTGACAACAGAATAACACATCATAAATTAATAGTATATACTCGCAACTGAATAAGATAAAACAATGTAAGGTGACATTTTTATATACAAAAAACTGGAACATTCTGTAAACAAAAAAAAAACAGTGCACAATACGCTAAAAGCAACAGGTTTCTGTGTCTCCCACATCACAGAGAATTCTAGTTGTAAATCATAAACAAAAAAGAACCTAAATATTTAAAGCTAAGAAGCTATAAGGAAAGCTAATATCACTATGATCATTATATACCATGCACAAAATTGATGTAACCTCCATTTCGTGAACAGAAACAATCGCACATAATGTTCTCGAAATTAGTCAAAACATAATTTTGCAGAAAAAATGATATACTGTTAGCCACACTACAAGCAATCAATTACTTTTTCTAAAGTTATGACAACACATAAAAAAATTACTTTATTTGTAAAATGGCAAAGATAAATAATACTATATGTGTTTTTTATTGTTTATATTGAAATTTTTTGCTATCTGGTTCTATCCTTCAGACTATCAAGTATATTATTGCAGCTGGTTTCCCAGAGTTGGTGTAAGACTATCGATGAAAGGCTACAGTTTATTTTGCACATTGTATACGCTTGGAAATATATCCTTGGAAACTTAAAACTAAAAAAATTAAATATCTCTTTGAGAGTCTAAAATAAACGGAACCAAAACAAACCCATATACCAGACGCCAAAAGTCAGTAAAATTCTAACGAATCACCTTTTCTATGAAGTGGTTACTTGCAGTCAGACGAAATTCACATTTTCCACTTGCACAAAATACAAGAGTTTCTTTCCGGATGCTGGTTGTTAAATAAAGTTTTAACTGAAAAAAGAGGAGAGCTTATTAATGTTCTAATACACTACAGAAGAAATTACATAAAAATGTTTTGATACCAAAACTAATTTGAAGTAACTACCAGTATGGCTACTAGTTCCAACCCATGTATCTTACACATGTGAATATCAAATAGATAACAGATCTTATTAAAATTAGTGCATATAGAATAATTTGGTGACCTGTTGACGAGTCTCAATACTGAGTACAAAGGTCAATTTCCCGTCGAGAATTACACGAAGCTCATTGACAGAACCACGCTGTTCTGAAGGTAATCCATTGTAGATGAGTTTGGGAGTAGTAGTAGATGAATTACGAGAGCTGTAGCTTCCATGTAAAAAAGAGGGTATTACATTTTGTCACATTTAATTGCAGCTTTAACTATCTTATTCACCATGCACTATTCAAAAAGTCCTTAAGTCATCTCGTAACCTGCAATCCTCAATACCGTTTATCCTTCTGTAGATTTTCAAATCATCCTCAAAAAAAGGGTATTGCCTATTATTCTGCTGCTCAGGTCATCAATGAACAAAAGGAAAAGTAAAGGGCCAAGGTTTGGCTTCTGATGAACACCCATTGATACGGTTTATTGGTCATCTTAGAAGCTCTCAGCTCGGAAACAGTTACAATTCGATACATTATGTTGCGTTTACGCAAAACTGTACTTTTTACTTGTCATTCAAAGGAGAATTGACCTTTTGGCCAATCCTGTGTAATTCATTTGTTGACTATTATCATTCTATTATACGTAGACAATGAATAATCCTAAAAACTGTTATACTCGCTTTTTTATAGTTTGTCCTTTTTACAAAATAATGATTAATAATTGTATGATTCAGAATTAAACAAAAAAATCTTACTAATACGGCCATCGTAGACACCCAATAACAGTTGAATTTAATCAAATACAGGGTGTCCCATTTGAAAGATGCAACTTTGTTGCGCTACATCTCTATGAGCAACTCTATATAATTAAAACTGTCACTGCTTTGTAGAGGCTTAAAACCTCTAATCCCTCAAATAACACTTTTTTGATATGTAGAATACCTTACTTAATAATATACCATATTAAAAATCTGTAACCGGTAATGCTCAAAAGTGATAGCGTATTTCATGTAATTTGGTATAATATTTTATTCCGTTATTCTTTCCGTGCTAAATTTAGTCAGCCATAACCAATATTCCATGCTGTTACAAATCAATTTTATTAATTTTACGGGAATTAGTTTGGTACGAGAAATGACATGCTTCAGTATTTATATCAATTCTAGATTTAATTCAATCATCCATTTCTTGAAGAAAATCAGTCAGATACAAACGCAAAATGTTGGTGAAGTTCAAAAAGTCGTAACTTGTTTACTTAGACTGTATTTTTTTTAGCGAGTACGAGTACCATTTACATTAATGTTCAGAATCGTATGCGATTGAAGTGTAGTTAATATGGCGCCCAGTCAAAGGAGGCGTGCTGCAATAGCAGGAATTTTAATATTAATGGTGAAAAAGAAAATAAAGTGTGAAGAGATCGTTAAAAAAAGGCGAATTTGGGTTAAATCATCCTTACAATAAAGGAACATTGTGGGAATTGAAGAAAAGTTACTAACAGAGTTATTAACTAAAATAAAGAACCCAAGAACCACAAATTCATTGGACGATGGCCGCGAAAGCCTTACACAGTATATCTGTATTAACTATTGTTATGTTTCACATATCTTAATCATTAAAGTCCAAATTCAAATTTAAAATTATACAGGGTGTTTCCTAAGTTGGTGCTTTTCTTCAAAGGGCTCATAGTACTTTCCAAAAGGAGTGATTTTTCCCAGTAACTTATAACAGAAATGAAATCGTTATTTCTAATTCAGTTCCTGTGCGATTAGATGAAAACACAGGCAAACAACGAAAAAAAACCTGTTTACAGTGGAGCATAGATATAGGTAGCAACGCGAATTATTTTGACGTCTCTCGATGTTGACTTACTATATGTACATAGTACTTTAAAAACAACAAAAATGGTGCAACCGGTTTAACCATAATGAACTGGTGAACATGATTCAGTCCCTGTGCGATTAGATGAAAACACACGCAAACAACGAAAAAAAAAACCGTTTACAGTGGAGCATAGATATAGGTAGCAACGCGAATTATTTTGACGTCTCTCGATGTTGACTTACTATATGTACATAGTACTTTAAAAACAACAAAAATGGTGCAACCGGTTTAACCATAATGAACTGGTGGACATGATTTTAGTGCACGGTAAGTGTGGTCAACAAAATGTCTTCGTGAGTATATGCTGATCTTTTCCCTGACCGTCCATCCTGCATTCCATCGATTTGTCTATCTCGTGTAAAGAGCTAGATACACATGTTTGTATCCACATCATGGGCATGGTGGACAGGCACCTATTAAGGGGGGTCCAGGGGGGTCCGGACCCCCCCCCGAAACTTTATATAATGCCATCTAATCTCAATTTTTGGGTCAAGCAAGTGACACCCATAATCTGGACCCCCCCAAAACCAAATCCTGGATACGTGCCTGATGGTGGAAGACCTAGACAACCTCAAATGGTCCAAATTGAAGAAGAAATACTTGCACTTTTAGAACTCGCTGCGCAAACTTCGAACGGTATCTATAAAACTCATGTGGCAGGTCCGCACCTGAAACTTCGTAGCGAACGAAACGTAAGTATTTTCTAACCAATTTTTTTACTCTTCTCCTGTTGATTCAACGTACATCAGCTTTTTCATTTCATAGGCAGTTGTTTCAACAGGCACGTGGCCGTTCCCCTACATGCTGGGTGGATACGGCGAAACAGTTGCTGGATATGAGTACCAAGAGCACCGCTGAATTGACAGTAAATCGCGAACGATGGCGAGCTACAGTTCTCAAAACTATCGATAATATTCGTGTCGGCAATACTTTAGCTCCGACTTAATGCATTTTACGAGTTCACACCATGTCTGGTAGGACATCGTGACTATGATGATGATATTTCTGAAAAGGAAAGTCCCAACATTGAAAACAACAGTGTAGATATTTGCCCCAAAGTGTTCTGACATATTTTTCACAAACTCAGCATCCATATTTGGTTGCTCGACTAAATCATTGGTTTTTGGTTGGATTCTAGGACTTTGAAGGTATGAGATGACCCCAGACATTATACCAGGATAGCCTGAAAAGTTCTCGGCCTGATATAGAAGAAAGCGGTTAGGATCTTCAAAATTATTTTTATTTTTCGACATAGTCTCCTCTTAACTCCATACACTTGGTCCATCGATGTTCCAGGGCCACGATGCCGTCTTTAAAATGATCTTGTGGAAGTCCTGTCAAGTAGTCATCCACGGCAGCAATCGCTTTTTCCTGTGATGGAAAACGTTGCCCACCAAGAAAGATTTTGAGTTTTGGGAACAGGTGAAAGTCTGACGGGGCCAAATCAGGAGAATAGGGTGGGTGCTCCAACAATTCATAGTTTAAATCGTGCAGTTTTGCCATTGTTGCGTGTTGCCCTTTGTGCACCGGCGCATTGTCTTGATGAAAGATGACTTTCTTCTTTTGCAAACCTGGTCTCTTTTCACGAATTTTCTGATCCAACTGGCTTAAAAGGCCAGAATAGTACTCCCCTGTTATGGTTTTACCCTTTTTAAGATAATCCACGAGCAGAATGCCTTTAGCGTCGCAACAAACAGAAGCCATCACCTTTCCTGCGAAGGGAACTGGCTTGGATTTCTTTGGTGCAGAGGACCCGACTTCAGTCCACTGCTTTGATTGTTGTTTGGATTCAGGTATGTAATGGTGAATCCATGTTTCATCCATTATTACAAATCTGCGCAAAAGTCCGCTTTATTTTTTCTATATAGCTCCAAAGCCTGCTGTGACATCCGAATGCGGTTGCGTTTCTGACCAACCCGTTCCCTTGAGATGCCAACAGCCTCGGCAATTTCGCGCAACTTCACTCTCCTGTTTTCCAAAACCATATCGTGCGCACGGTCAATGAATTCAGGAGTTGTTGCACTTTTTGGACGTCCTTTGCGTGGGTCATCGTCAATGCTCTCCCCCTTCGCTTAAACTCTGCAGCCCATTTCTTGACTGTGGAGTATGAAGGTGAATCTTCCTTATACACGTTAACAAACCTTTGGTGGATCTCCTTCGGAGATAAATCTTCTTTCACAAAGATCTTTATCACCGCACGGTACTCAAGCTTCTCAATATCTTACAGTGCTTCACACTACACTCAAGATGATCGACTGTCACATCCAAAATGCTGATCGCAACTGAATGGCATTTCATGTGAGACTTGCAGAGACTTGTATGAACATGCACGTAGTAAGTGGTGCACGTTCGCGCGCACCTGCGTCGTATTGAGGCCGAGAACTTTTCAGGCCGTCCTCGTACTTCGACGTTTATATTTTCTTGCGGGGGGGGGGCAAATTTGAAGCTACGCGACTGCCGGAGCAAAGCTAAAATAAAACGCGGATAAAAAAATGGACCAAAAAATCTCCTAGTTGGAAACCCTAATGTCAACATCGGTTGTACAAAAAAGCTCTAACCTTAATCATCTCGACTTCAGAAGAAAATGGCGTCAGATAGATCCAACCCTCAATGTCCCCATCCTTTGGTCAACCGTTTCCATAAACTAGGCTTATCGATATTGGCTGGCGGAGGCTGGTCGTTCTTGATCTGGTCTAGAAAGCCTGCAGTCTCACTTTGCGCATTGGCTTCTGTCGCATCTCCGATTTCTCTCAAGTCTCGCATCATCTTCCGCCTGATGGTCTTCTTCATGCTCAGGTGTCTCTCCAAAGTCTTGTACTTGTGCTTTGATCTGTTGTCGATCCCGTTGGCTTCCGGGATCTTCGGGTTCTCCTTGTTGCTTTCCGAGTCCCTGCTAACGTTCCAGATATCCCTCACATCCTTTATTTTTCGCTCGTTCATTGAAGACATTTTTCATTATAAACTCTGAAATAAGAACGAATTTGTTAGTTCTGAAACTTGTCTTGCGATAGTTGTATCTGTGCTTTATCGCGGTTCACTGGTTCATCAATAAAAAATCATATGTGCTGGAATATAAACTTTGGTAACGTTTCGATCTCTTCTTTGGTCTTTATCAAATATAAGCTTGGCCAAACAATCAGTTTTGAATAAGTGGAGGCTGTTCATCAGACGTATTTTCAATAAACGGCGGTGTTCCTCAGGGAACTATACTATCCCTACTACTCTGCTTCTGCTGTACATCAACGAGCTGCTAGAAATAACATCCAATCTAATCTACAGCTTCGCAGACGACAGTACATTAATATCGTGAATGGAACCAGGCAAGCCACTACCATCCCAGGAGACGGAACGTCGGCAAAAGCAACATGCCTCACAGATCAAGGTAGGTATCAAAACAATTGTCGAGTGAGGATTATCAAATAAAGTACAGTTCAACGTACAGAAAACTCAGTCAACAACTCTGACAAAGAAGTCTCACGTTGGCTTACCAACTGTGGAAATGAGTCACCCAATAATCGAGCCACCTTCCGTCAAGCTTTTGGGCTCAACATCAACAATAACATGTCCTGGCACGACCACGTCGTCAGTATTGATAAAACGGCATCCCAGACGCTTGGAGTTTTGTTTCGCTGTAGGAAGCTGTACGCACCAAAGCAAATACTGCTGCTCTACAAGGCACAGATTCGACCATCGTTGGAGTATTGCTCTCATGTATGGGGATGCGCTCCGAAGCACCCTCTAAAGCTTCTGGACAATATTCAGAAGAGAGCAATTAGACTAATCGATACGTCTAACCTCACAAAGGACCTCCACAGCTACAGAACTTCAAAAAAGGGAGGCTGACCCGTCCCTGTTTTACAGATTCTATCACGTAAGATGTTCGTGCGAGCTCTCCCAGATAATAATACCAAAGGCCGTCCGAACGAAGAACACTACAGAGGTTCTGCGAGCTCAAATCCTTATCAGTTCGAGGTCCCTACTTCCCGAAACAGTCTCCTCTAGCATTCCTTCTTTTGGAGAATTTTGACGCTGTGGAATGAGTTGCAGGGGAAAGTGTCCCGGAGGCTATAACCTGCAACGTTTCAAATCTATCATGCACCGACACTTATCCTCTCGCAGCGCTTCTGCAGCGCTATAGGCTTTCAGCCTGACCATAAAAAAATTGTTTGGCATATGTGGTTTTTCATTGATGTGAAGCGCTGAGAAAAAATGAATATTTTTAATAGGTATATGTAAAGCATCCGTATTTTAAAAATGGTGTCAGTACTACCCATACATTGTCGGCACCGGTAATAACAGAAACTTTGTAATTACCCAATTCCCACCATGGTTTGGCTTCCAGATCATAGCGGAGTGGAAGGCAATGTATTGGCCAACACACTCGCAAGAGGAGGAACCAAGAAAACCATCTCAGATTCAGCAAAGAGGAAAGCACTCCTGCACTGGCGAGAAAGACCTACACTCGAAGGCATTCATACCATATTCATCTTGTCAGACCCCTCCGAGGATGATAGAATGGAGCAGGAATAATCTGCGCATTCTGGTTGGTCTGTTGGCAGGATGTTGTCGTCACCTGCGGAAGATAGGTCTAGACTGTCGTTTCTGCTATGAGCAGGATGAAAGAGCGGAGCACATATTGTGCTCCTGTACAGTACTGGAAAGACTACTGTCTTACTCGTACATCTTTCACATGTTTATTAAACATGGAAAAATTGATGCTCTCTACTTTCGTCAATCGACCTATGGCGCACTGATGATCGCTAATAAGCGTGAAACAGCTGTCTGCTTACTGGTGGATTGACGGAGGTATAGAGCAACCCTCGTGGAAAGAGCGAGGTTTCACACTTTCGGATTCTGATACCTACTGACTTCAAGGAAGTTTCACCAAACACGAACATCGCCTTTCTCAAGAGGGGTGAATTGTACCATGAATTTCCTAATTTCAGCGTTATTTTTTTTTTCGAGGAGCCGCCCGACCATGCTGTTCCCGTCAATACTGAAGCCTTAAGGCCTATTGTATTATAACCCCTCTCATTTACAGTATACACTCCAGCAATCTAAATTCCTGCAAGTGTTTATGCAGTTCTCCTACTGGTCCTGGTGCTGAGCTGTACTCCATTGGTTCTAGCTTGGTCTTCCCAAAGAGCTGTTGTCTCTTATGATCTAGCGCTTCGCACTCACAGAGCACATGTAATTGTGTAATGTAATTTCATCGTTATACCTGAGGACATTATCTGTAATACATAATCAAATGTTGTTTAATGGGTAATTCGGCATACGATGCTTTGATCTACGTTGAGACTTTTTATTCTGAAACGAATACATGGGAAATGGTTTGTCAAAATTGTAAGTACACGGGTGCACCATCAGAACAAGAAAACGGGGACTTCCGTGCCGGGGAGGTGAATAAGTTTAGGTTTTTAGGAGGCATTGATTTCAGAAATTTGTTTGGACCACTATTATTTGCAACAATATACGAGAAGGCTGTACTGGGTGTACACTGTACAGATACTAAATAAATAAGCTAGTAGTTTTCAATGTACAGTATTGTTCGGTTATAACGAACTTCATGGGACCGGCGAAAACGATTCGTTATAAGCGAAGTTCGCTATAAACGGTAAATAAAAAGGATGTGGTATTTTTACTAATACATTCATTAATACATAGATATAAGGGTAAATAAAATATATTTTGTAATATAGTAGATACATAAACAACTGTTCTTGAGAGTCTAATTAAAAAAATCTTTTATTTTAGTGTGTTTATATTTTTGTGAAATGAATATCATCAATATGTAATTCTACTTCGGCTAATTGATTAAAAAACCTTTGCGGAGTATTTCGTGACTGAAGAAAATAACAAATGTTATCATCAATATGTTCAAGGGCCTCTGATGTGGTTGAAACTGGTCTCAATTCTGTACTCACAGGTTCTTCATCTTCTGCCTCCTCATCGTTATCAATATAAACTGACGAAGACACAGAAGCGACAATGGCAGCATCATCCAAGTATTCAACACTTACAAGATTATCATCATTACGGACAAATTCAGTGAACTCATTTTCAGAACAGGGAATATTGTCTAGAATATTGTTATCATCTTCCTGTCCCAATTTTTTCAGCCATTTGGCTAATGTCAAGTCATCGTCTGAATCCAAATCATTTTCCACTTTCAGGAAACCACCGCGGTGAAATATCATTTCAGGTGCCTTGCGATCGAAATAATTCGGAAAATCCCCAGCGATAAAATCCCGTTTTAGGTGCGTTATAAAAGACAGATCTTACGACAATATCAAAGTTTAAGGTTCGTTTTATCCGAAAATTCGTTTTAAAGGAGTTCGTTATTTGCGAAAAAATTAACACACGTTTAGTAATACCGACGCTTCGTACCTCTAGATTTGGTTCGTTATAAACGAAAGTTCGCTAAAAGCGGGTTCGTTATAGGCGAACATTACTGTACGTACAGGATATAGGACTACGATGGATTTTAAATAAAAAAATTTGTTTACACACATAAAATATTATTAAATGCAATTATTGAGGAAAGGTCTGTAAAAGATAAACTATAAGTATTTGCAACGTCATTCTTTAAGCTAATAGGGTTTTGTATGTATAAAAAGTCGAAATTCCTCAACCACCCCACCCTAGTTACACCGTCTTTCGGCAAACGCTACTATGATCCCTCATCATATCACACTACAAATTTCATCAAAATCGGAGCAGCAGGTAGTGAGATTACAAGATTGGAAGCATACATACGATCTTTGACTTTGGAAGAAAAATTCACAGTATGTCTCCAAAGGTAGTGTTCGAATAAGTCTGTAAGGTAGGTACAGAATTAGAATAGATTTTTTAGGGTAATGGGAGAGGAGAGAGTAAATGGAGTTCCCTTTAGCTCACTCTGCCACCCTCCTTAATTTTACCCATTCCCAGAGAAATGCAGGGCAGTTCTGAACATTTTCAGTTTTTGCTAATAACTCCGACATCACTTCTTCTTCTTCAAAAATATAACAACCGTAGCATGTCACACTCAAAAGTTCTTGAAAATGGTACACTGACATATCGATGAAAATAGATGACAAAGATTTTTGTGATACTGACATTATAAAACATCCAAATACATCATAAAATAGAAAAATTTTGCAATCATAATACACCCTTCACCTTTGTAGGGAATGAGAAGTAACAAAAAATGGAACGAAGCAGTAGAATGGTAGAACGGCGAGCATATAAAAGTTAAAACGAAGGTGATCATTGCCCTGCAACCGACCTTAAGCGGCCTACAGACGCTCCGGAAATCCACAAAGGAAAAACTGCACAGTCCTGGCCTCAAGGATTATAGGAGCGTATGTGGAGGTTCACCGGACTGTACAGGCCGCCGGATGTGGAATTGAAAAACCATTCGATCGTCTGCGCAGGCCGTCTTTTGATGCCATGCTTGCTAGAACTGAACTGAAATGAAAGGTTTCCTGAGCGTCTGTGAAGGAGGGTGTATTCAGTGCAAGGGCCTTCAGCCCAGGACTGTGCAGTTTTTCCTCTGATGATTTCCGCAGCGTCTGTGGGCCGCTTTACGAAGACAGTGAGCTAACATGAAAAACCATAAAACCAGATCAGTTCTATTGAATTGCATGGGGATCAAGTAATACTATACCATTTTCTAATTTACGTCTAAATTTGCAATTGACGCTTTAGAAATGCAATTTGGAGTTCCAGCAGTAAACTCCCGGTGGTTTCGTCTTTGTTTATAGAGTTCTGTATCATAAAATATTACAAAGTGGCAGGGTATTAGGACAAAGATCTGGAAAAAAAGGCAGCGGTACCGCAAAATAAGTATCAAGACGTCTGGGGTTTATACGAGAGTATTGAGGGCATATGAATAAATGGTTGGTTTTTGAACAATACATATCGCGATCTGAAAGTACACCCACAAAAGAGTGCTCTGCTAGGTCAATATCATAAAGTAGGAGAATAATAAAATATTCCACTGGCTCTCCTACTTTAGGGCTCTGTATAATTTGATAATATGAACATCTATAAATAAAAGTCATATACATTTTCGCTTATTTCCACACAGAGTGAGTGAGTTCTTTTGCTGTCGTCATATATTGTGAGGATCAGAGTTAAAGATATGGTTTGACAAATTGTGTGAAGTAGAGCGATATATGGTACATAATTATGGACAACCAGATGGACAGACGACCTACAGGCATAACCAGGCATGTATCCAGGATTTGGTTTTGGGGGGGTAGAGATTATAGTTGCCACCTTAAATCCTTAAATTTGCGGGGGGGGGGGGGGGGGTTCAAATTTGTGGATTCCATTTTTTAGACGGCATTTTATAACGACAAATACTAAATACGTGCCTGTTTTATTTACTTTTTTGCGTGCCTGGGCATAACATTAAAATATAGGGATATAACCCTAATGAACTCAGACTACATGGTGGTGATTGGCGTAAACCTTTTTCCATCAAAAGTATGAGAAAAACATGTTAATGGATATTTGAAAAACTGTTCTTCAAGTAATTTGAACTTCAGTGACATCTGTTACATCGTATCTACTGTGGCTATCAAATTGAAAGTTGTGATCAACTTGGATGGATATAAGCCTAAATATAATGACCTTAAAGACAACTTACTAGTGACGTCACATGATGCATGTTTTAAATTTAGTTAAATATCACGAGATCAAGGAATTACACGTATATTTAGCAGCAACAATTGCATTGTATTTAGTAGACATTCCACGAAATGTTCATATTATTTTTATTTCAACAATAGCATGCCAGAAGATTAGACATTTTTTGAATGCATTTGTGGTATACCAATAATCAATTTCTGTGAAAATGTACTCACATTTTTTGTTTCCTTTTTCAGCATTCATGGGTGAAAAAACAGTCCTCACAAATCATACTAACTTTAAAGCCATTTTATACGTTACTTTAAATTTTTCAATAACAAAGATTATTATTACTAAAGCATATTGTCAATTTTTCTTTTTAGATTTTTTAAAAGATGTAGGATAACAGTTAAAAAATGGTCATGACGATTCCAAAATATTTCTCTCAAATTTCGTGAAAGTATAATTATAACAAAAGCCAACAAAACGTGCTATATGTATGCATCACCGTGTTCTTTTGTCCATAATAAGAGGAAATTCGAATACGAATTTACATCCTTTTCACTAAATCCATGCATAATTTAGAAAGCTACTTTACTGTTCCTGTACAATGCACCTTTTTTTGTTGTTATCTAAGAAGGTTGCAATACAAAACTGGACCAAACTCGAAATAGTAAAAAAACAATGTTACCTCGACACTTTCATAATCGTATAAAAATTTACCGCTAGTAGTACACAGTACACACTCACTCAAACTAAACGGAAACTGTGGATATTGCACTGGTCTCTTACCTCATGTCTATAACACAATTATTACTGAAACTAGTTGGTGAATAACACCTCAGACCTAACAGTATAAATAAGTCATTTCACGAGATGTGTCTCTAGAGTCAAGGATAACAACTTCTCGTGAGCTTTTTTTCTTATTTTCTATCTCCTCCGACTGTAGCACCGTTCTTGGGCGCTCTAGTAAAAATCACATCGCAGACAAAAGAATATGAAATGGTAGTACTTACGAGGAGATCTAACGAGGCGATGCTTGGCTCGGCAACAGCACTTACAAAGCGGTACTTGCGGTACGAATTTAGCAGTTCTGCTCCTCTGAACAAAATTTACTTTTACTTTCAAATGTAGCCGGAGCCGAGCGCAACCGACGAGTTCGGTCGCTTTGTATTGTTGCTCGTGCTTGGGCTTTTTTACTTTCCTTGGAGTTGGACCGGTCCAGCGTTTTCGGCTGTGAGTCAGCCACCCCCTTCTGTGCATTTATCATTTCCCTTTTAGACCGCGCTCATCCAATAATCAATTTTACTTCCCTTTGCCGCTAGGGCATAGTCCTTCGGTCGCCGCATGAATATAGTACAGTAAATCCGTCTATTCTATCAGTAAACTGGGACTCCCCTCCCATCATGGAGGGACAGAGGGTCATAGGCGTCGTTGAGTCCCTGAATCTGAGGAGCTTAAAAGTTCCCGCCCTAGATACAATAAACTCAAGAGAACGTTACTCATGCATACACCCCATACCCTATGTTATATAACAATAAACCCGAAACGATCAAGCAAAACAAGGTTGCTATTTATATTATTCCACTATTCATGCCATTATTTTTAGAGTTGTTTACCTGCTATCTCGAAGAGGGTGTAGGAACAAAGGGTATACGGTTTTATCAGCGGTCAGTATGCTATAAATACCATCATGAAGCTGCCGCTGAATCACTACTTACGATGCTGACAAATTATTTCTGGGAATCCCAGACAGTCGATGCCGATGTCTTGGCGCTCACGTTCGGCCCAAGCAGAACGATCATTTTCAAAACTAACACTATTAAAAAGTTTTGCAAGGTCGACACTGGGTGAATCGCTTCTAAGTTTTTTGGCATTAATTTCTATAGAATATGAATGGGCAGAAGGCATTGACTTAGACCAAATGCTTGATACATTTGTTGCTTTACATACAAAAAATAGTTTTTTTACAGGAAATGAAAGTCAAATCATAATAATAAATTTTTTAGAGTTTGGGAGTTTTATTTCTCCACTTTTGTTCCATTTGTGTATTATAAGTATTTTATTTGTTTATTTTTGATTTTGTTATAGTTTTGTTTTGTGTGTTACTAATATTTATTAAATATTGTTATATCTCAAATTCTGTAGTTTTCTAAGCCTAAAACTTTTAGTGACCATATAATATAGATGGAGTTTGTTACATTAATGTGATTAATCGATATATAATTAAGGTCTATGAATTATTATTCTTCAAAAACTCGAACTAAAAAAATAAAAACATGAAGTTGAGGTCACAGTGGTCACACCAATTCTTTTCTATAAACCGATTTATAATATATCTTTGTATATAGATGGGGGGCCCCGTGAAAAAAATTGCGAGGGGGCCCCAAAGACCTTGGTACGCTACTGTTGCGGACCTATATATTTTGATTATCTAAAATCTATATTTCTCATATTTACGTCAACAAGTGTTTTTTTCTTATAAAGCACAATATGCAGGGATTGCAGGGTGTACATTTGAAAACTTCCCTCCCCGGATTTCTCGAAAATCGTCGACTAAAAGAAAAAACGCCGAGACACGTCAAAAAATGTGTGAAGGGGGACAACTTTTTAACCAAAAACTACTTCATCCTCTTGTAGCCTTTGCCCCCAGGATCATCGCCTTAATAATTTTAAATGACAAGGGGTATCGAGTAATACCTTGTTTCAAAGTTATGTCGAAGTACTTTATTTTGACGTTTCATTTTTTTTTGACGTTTTATGATATCTACATAACGAAAATCCACGTAACTCATTTCCGTCGGTCTGTCTGTCTGTCGGTTTGTCTGTATGTTAGCGTTTTTCTACCCTTGAAACTTGAGTAAACGCTACACAGATTGTGATGAAATTTGGGGAGCGATAGTTGCGAAATCGTTGTAGGAAATGCTGCTATAATTATGAGAATAAAACAAAATTCTACTTTTTTTGAGTGGTGCCGAAATTGGGGAGGTTGGGGAGTTGTAAAACTGAAAAATTTGTTGTATTCATAATAGGCTTTGACCTGTG
Source organism: Callosobruchus maculatus (assembly GCA_951848785.1). Lineage (NCBI taxonomy): Eukaryota > Metazoa > Arthropoda > Insecta > Coleoptera > Chrysomelidae > Callosobruchus > Callosobruchus maculatus. Next base: position 7,382,035 of record CATOUR010000029.1, read on the forward strand.
AAAGAAAGACGAAGTGACGTATTACACTTTTTTAGGTCCATTTGAACATTGCCTTGCCTATTACAGAAACCAAGTTATAATTTTCTGTCTTATACATAAGAGTATTGTTTTGGATCGTTCAGTATTGTGTAATTTGGAAACTTTTGAATTGATTTTAATGAAATTTTGACACTTTGTCATTACGTGCGACAATGGCTTCGCTTCGTCCAGTTGAAGCTTGCAGAATAAGAACTGGGTCGTCCCAGTTCCTACAGAAGGAGATGCAAGAAACCGTTTACGAGAGTTTTTGTGTTGAATGTTTTTTTTGCTGGCGGGCGGGCGATGATTTGATTGCAAATGGATCGCAGACTGTATCTTCATGAAATAAAAAAAATAGTAAAGTTGCATCACGATCATGTGTGGGAAGTATCCTGAGTCAGTCAACTTGATTTCATTTTTTCTATACCTAATTAATGATTTTTCCTATGCAAAAGAAAAAGCTTTTCGTAGTGGAGGTACGGAATCAGTCAAGCTACTTGACGTTTTTTTTCCTAATTTAGGAGCTCTCTAAATCTATAGTTTTATAGATGGATAGACCAAGTATCTTGTACAGGTGAAGTTTGATACTTTTTTTAGCTCTTTTGGGAGATTTCAACGTTCACAATGAAGCCTGGTTGGGCTCCAACAAAACTAATAGAGCGAAGCGCGCCGTTAAAGAACCCACTTTCTTTCCTCGTGTCTCCTCCCACTCCACTAGCCTGCTAGATCCTTTTCTCATGACTCATCCTGTCCCTTGCAAGATCGACATACAGTCTCTTTTAGGCAACTCCGATCAGTCCCATCATGGCTTAGTAGAAGTTACGTTCCCATCTGCGACAGATGTGTCTTCGGAAATTCGCCCAAGCCAAAATCTGGCACTACGGCCATGCCTTTTTTTATAGCTTTCCCTGGACCGAAGTTTGCTTTGCAATAATGATGTATCAACTGTCTGCTCGGAAATCGCAGAGGTTCATGTCGGCATGGATGAGTACATCCCGCATACAACCAAATCATACGATCTATTGTCTTGTGACACAGCTCGTATGCAAAAAGTTCTGGCTCACCGAAATTACTTACAGAACCCCACTATCGAAAACAAACAGGCTGATACTGAGTCCAGGAATAGATACAATGAAACCGTCCAAAATGCAAGAAGCCAATACGGTGCCAAAGTAAAAAAGAAGGTTATGTCACATCCCAATGGCTGCCGTTCCTTCCGGACTCTCGCCGAACAAATAGAAAGTAACTTCTCTAGGAGCAGCGGATGTCTTTCGATTCCAGTATTTTCCCAAAAACCTGGAAAACAGCTTGCATCCAGCCGGTGCCAAAACAGGGATCCAAAGCTGATCCAACTGACTACAGCCCTATATAGCTCTATGACCTGTGATCAGTAAAGTGATGAGCTCCGTCACTTAATTCACGACAGGCAGTATGGATTTCGACATCAAAGATCAACTGGAGACCTCCTGGCTTACGTCACACATGTGTGGAACAAACTCATCCATTCGTTTGACAAGACTCACGTAATTGCTTTCGATATTCGATTTTCGCTTTTAAAGGATCTGGAGACTATTACCGCTTGGGAGCTCAGAAATAATTGGTAACGTTTAATCCTTCCAAGACCCAGTACCCCACGCTATCAAACATGAAGTGCTCAAGCCAGCACCCGGTTCTTATGGAAAATCAGGCTCTGCCAAGGAGCCACTCATTCAAGCTCTTAGGAATCATCAACATTACACGAAATGCCACAAACACGTTGTGTTAATTGCAACAGCTGCTGGTAAAAAGCTTGGGTACGCATTCAGCGCCAGAAAGTACTTCTCACCATCTAATCCACATTGCATAAAACCCAGAGAACACCTGGCCTGGAGTATTGCTCTCATGTCTGGGGAGCTGCTGCTCCTACTACCCTGTCTACACTAGTTGACGTCCAGAGAAGGGCAATTCGACTAATCGGTGACCCGGCCTAAATGCATCACTTCCGGCCACTTTCCTACCGGCGTGTGGTTGGTAACCTCTCACTCTTCTACGGATATTGAAACGGAGTCTGTTGAGTCTGTTCCTCTCAGCTACCCTCTATAGTTCCGCAGCTCGCCGATCCTATCAGATGCACTCGCGCGACATTTATTTCCAGGGTGTCCAAGGCTTGGAATGGACTGCTAGGAAATATTGGGCCTGCGAGTGTTGGCCCATTCAGGCCCCGCGTTTACAAACTTCCCCTAACATAACCTTTTCACAACAGCCGCGGAGCTCTGGTATTTAGGCTCTGCCTACACGGTCTGCTCAGTTATAAGAAAAAATCATAGTACACGTATTATGGATAATTTTTTCTCCCAAAATGTCTCCCAAGCATCTCCTTAAAATAAATATCTAACAGTCAGGGGGCAAAGTCCCCAACTTGGCAAGCCGGATGCAAGGAGGCTAGCAGTCAATGACATATATGCGGTAACCAGTGGCCAACTCGCGGTCTACACAACAACACGTATGTAAAAACAGCACAGCCATGTGAGCTAATCGTTCATTAGTATGTAATGTATGTACTTAATAAATCAATAGATAAATGTAAACAATTACGTCTAGTAGTTTGTCTCGAGACTTGCCACGTATTTTAAAAGCTTTTATTTAACTTAGATTTATTTATCAGTTATGCATGAGCATGACGGATCCCCTTATTCTTGGTATCATCTGCAAACATTTGATGGTGGCTTTTAATAACTTTTGGGATGTTCATATCCTATCCTGACATAGAATTTTCTATTCCATTATCGTCTGCATCCAATCTTCATGTTTCTGAAACTGTCCTATCATTTCTTATACCTTCGCTTCAAACAGCAAAACAGTAATTTCATGCACAATACAACTAGAGTATTACTACCCACACCAATAGGTGAGGGGAGTATTGTGATCGCGAAAATTTTCGATTCTGAGATAATACGCTTTTTGGGCGTTTTGTGACGTCTACATAGCGAAAATCCACGTCACTCATTTCCGTCGGTCTGTCTGTCTGTCGTTCTGTCTGTTCGCGTTTTTATACCCTCGTAATCTCAGCAACCGCTGCTGCATGGATTGTGATGAACTTTGGGTACCGATATGCTGTGAAGTCCTAGTAGGTAATGCTGCTATAATTTTGAAAATTGGTGTCCCTCAAACTTCGTTTTTAGGTGTTTTAGGGGTTCCTGATCATTTTTTACTTTTTTTTGGGTGGGGGTCGCGGGTTATAAAACTTAAAAATTTGTTCTATTCATAATAGGTTATCCATTGACCTGTGATAGAAAGTCCTAGGGGCTTGTTGCCCTTTTTTAGATCCATCCGAACATTGCCTTGGCTATTACAGAAATCAAGGGACTTGTATACATACGAGTATTGCTTTGATCGTTCTGAACATGGAAACTATGGAATTGATTTTAATGAAATTTAGACACAGTATTATTACCGTAGCAAGGATGAAAAATGCGTATGGTATCGTGTCAGTGGCGGCGCAGCAATAATAAAAAAACTACAAATATAAAAATAGCTCAAACTTCGTTTTTAAGAAATTTGAGGGTTCCTGATTGTTTCGTTTCGTCCAGTTGAAGTTCGCAGATTGAAAATTGTGTCGTTTTAGTTCCTCCGGAGAGATTTAGGAAACCATTTACTAGTTTTTGTGTTGGATGTTGGATGTTTTTTGAGGACAGGCGGGCGATGATTTGGTTACAAGGGATCTCAGACTATAGCTTCATACAAAGGGAAAATAATAAAATGATATCACTGTTATGTGTGGGAAGTACTGAGTCAATCAACTTGACTCCATTTTTTTAGATTAATTTTTCACAATAGCCAGTCTTCATGTATCGATCTGAAACTCTCTTCTGTCATTTCTTACACCTCCTTATAAGATGTTTATCCTAGTCGTTATGATTAAAATTGATGTAACAAAAGATCATAGTTTCTAGCTTTCTTTTTGTACTACCTGTTGGGTTAACTTGAGCTAGAGAATTTGCTGTAAGATTTTGTTGCACTCCAAATTATTTATTATCCATCGATTAATAGTGAACGTTGATCCCAAATGCATTTTGTTGCCGTTTTTGGTACTTCAGTAGTCGAAAATTTTAATAGCGTCTCGTCTGTTTGACGAGCTTTATGATGTTTTGATCGTGCCGCTTATATTATTATAGAGAGAGAAACGTGCTTTAAATATTTTTTTCAAAACGATGGAAGTCTAACTTAATACTGTTCAATAATTGTTAGGCATTGAAAAGCTAGTAATTCAACTGAAAGGCTGGACAAGTTGCGCGAAAATAGTAATCATAGTATACAAAATTGGTGGACAAATTTCGCAAAAGAATGCTTTAGTACTATAATTATATTATTAGTTAATGACTCTTGGTCTAATCAATGTGACGAACTCAAATTCTTATATTGTGATTTCCTGGGACATATGGCAATTTTTTGAATGATGCTTCTCATATACATGTATATAGCACGAGGCACAAAATATGGTCATCAAACATAGTTCGATCACACAAAACGATATTCCAACGATCATTTATGTACCTAGCTCCGAAATTGTATTGTGCAGTACCATCAACCATAAAGTCCCTCAAATTTGGCAAAAATTTTAAACAAAAACTAAAGGAATGGATTTACTTTGTAGAGCGAATGATTATACATAATATTATCAATCAATAAAAATTGTTCTAGTAATATTTTGATATGTATATTTGAAAATATTTAAATTTTTAGATCACATTGTATATCCACGCACAGGCAACGCCTACTGTGGATTTATTTATATTTATTTACTACACTGTAATTATGGTGAATAAATATTATTATTATTACAGGGTGTCCGGATAATCGACGCCGACAACGGTGACAGGTGACCTCACATTATTATTAACATTGAGTTAGGAACATGCTTAATTTTGAAGATACAAAGCGTCAAAGTTTTACTTTTATTTCTGTTTTTTCTCAATTATTCAGCAATAAAATGGCACAAATCGATCTAAAATTGCGTTAGGGGGGTTTTATAGCTCTCATTGACTCACTGAAGTCACTAAAGAGAACTTATGCATATGCATGCAAAGCCTCTGTCTGTCCGCCCGTCCGTCCGTATACAAAAGATAGCCAAAACTACAGGTGCTAGAGAAAAACTAAATACATATTCGGAATCAGCATGAAAAAACTGGTCCGGGAAAAATCCGGTTTTGTCAATATCGCTTCCGGTTAAAAAAAATTGAATTCAATTACGACAGGTACTGACGACGTATTATGTACGGTGTATTGATATTCCTGAAGCACAGGCAGCGTCGCCGAGCGGTTGAGACGCTAGGCACCAGTTCGAAAGGGCGTGGGTTCCAATGTCATCGCGGTCAACAATTCTTTTTCTTTGGATTAAATGTTAAATTTGTTGATTATTACTAGTCCGGGAAAAATCCGGTTTTGTCAATATAATAAAAAAATTAAATTTTTATAACAACAGATTCCACAGTGAGAGCGCCGTTTGAATTTACTCAGGTAAATTCTTTCCTACTTTATCTAAGACGAGAAATCTAAATTCAATCACGGTTTTGCTAACCTGCATAGAGAGCGCAACCTTCTGCACATCTAACTCTTTTGAATTAACAACTTTTTTCTGGTTTCATGCATCAATGTAGATACCTATTATAAAAACTGTTTTCTCAATATGTTTTACGTAAAAAAGGAATACTTTCTTTAAGCTCCTAGAGGTAACCGTTTCCGAAATAACCTTACACGTAGGTAATTAAAATTTCCAAGGCATCCCAATTAGTTGGAAAATGTAATCGAAAGAATTATCGGTATTCTTGCACGAATTAATATCGTATTTTTTTAATGGTCAGCCTCCCGCAAAGCCTATGGCGCTGTAGACGCGCTGCGAGAGGATAAGTGTCGGTTCCTCATTCGGACAGCCTTTGGTGTTATTATCTGGGAGAGCTCACTCAAACATCTTCTGTGATAGAATTTGTAAAACAGGGATAGGTCAGCCATCCGTTTTCGATGTTTCAGGCTGTGGAGGTCCTTTGTGAGGTTAGGCGTACCGATTAATCTAATTGCTCTCTTCTGGATAGTGTCCAGAAGCTTTAAAGAGTGCTTCGGGGCGCATCCCCACACATGGGACTCCAGCGATGGTCGGATCTGTGCCTTGTAGAGCAGCAGTAGTTGCTCTGGTGTATAGAGCTTCCTACAGCGGAACAAAACTCCAAGCTTCTGGGATGCCGTTTTAGCAGTACAGACGACGTGGTCGACATGTTTTTGCTGATGTTGATCCCCAAAAGCTTGACGGAAGGTGACTCGACTATGAGGTGACCCTCCATTTATTCTTTGTAAGTGTTGTTGCCTGAGTTTTCTGTACGTTGATCTGTGCATGAGGCATATATACTGCTGTCGTCGACGTGCCGTGTCCTGCGATGATAGTGGCTTGCCTGGTCTCATCCAGGATGTTAATGTACTGTCGTCGTCTGCGAAGCTGTAGATTGGTTTGGATATTATTTTCAGCGGCTCGTTGATGTACAGCAGAAACAGTGTAGGGGATAGGACAGATCCCTGAGAAACACCGGCGTTTATTGAAAATACATCTGGTGAACAGCCTTCGATTACAACAAACAGAGATCGGTCGTTCAAAAAGCTATTCAGCCACTGGCGCAGCCCAGGTGTTAGTCCATAAGCAGCAAGCTTGACCAGAAGTCCCTCACGCCACACTCTGTCGAAGGTTTTCGATATATCAAGTGCAACAACGTGATTTTCTATTGCTCTGTTCCACATAAGTGAGGAGTGACGTAGGCGAGGAGGTCACCCGTAGACCTGTGTGCTTACGGAAGCCATACTGGCGATCATTCATGATCTCATTGTTGTCCAGGTATTTCAGAAGCTGTATGTTAATGACTGTCTCCATAATCTTAGACATGATGCTGAGAAGAGTCATAGGTCTATAATTGGTAAGATCGGTTTTCTTTCTTAGGGATGGGTTGCAAGCAGCCAATCTTAAATGAAGCGGGAAACACGCCTCGCTGATACGATAGTATAGTAAAGAGTAGGTGCAAGCTCAGCGATACAGCATTTAAGGACAATGGCTGGAATTAGGTCAGGACCAGTAGCTTTCTTTGTGTTTAGTTTTTGGAGGATGCTTTTTACATGTCGATATTGAAATTTGACCTCTGCCATTCTCACATTTATGATGGTGGTCGGAGTACTTCCTTGGAAGTCTACTGTATAATTGGCTGCGAAAAGCCTCCCTAAGATATCTGCTTTTTCTTCAGGAGTCGAAGCGATGGACTTGCCCTCTCTGGTCAAGGGTATGGTATCGATGAATAGGAACTCTTCTGACTAACAGCCTTAACTACAGACCAGAATGTTCTGGACGAACTAAGACGTGAGAGGAGCTTGTTCTTAATTTTTTGTTTTGTTCCTCCTTGCTGCTGTCAATCACGCGTTTACAGTGATTTCTAGCGTTGATCAAATTGCGGTAGTTCTCGGCATTTGGATGTTTCCTCCATTCTTTGCAATGTTGGTTTTTATGAGGCAACTGCATCTCTACAACGCTGATTAAACCATGGCTTGTTTTTGGAGGGACGCTTGATGACATGAGGAATATAAGCTTCCATGCCAGATATCAATACCTCTGTTTTTCTTGGGCGCAGGCTGGGTCTTGTGACTTAAAGCAGACGTCATTCCAGAGAAAGGACTGGTAGTATTCTCTTAGGTCGTCCCACTTTGCTGATCCGTGTAATGCCAGACCCGGCGAGGCTTTGTATGGTGGGGATCTGGAGAATGCATCCTGCATAGCGTTGAGACGGTGTTATGGTCAGAGGATCTTAGTGGAGCGGTTACTTTTACTGTATAAATTGTTGGAGTTATTATTAGGTATAGGTCCAGCAGACTAGCAAAATCTTTGTGGCGGCTGGGGATCCTTGTTGGTTCTTCAACTATCCGCTCCATGCCGCAGCTAATAGCGAAGGCTTCAGCTTCACGTCCCTCGTCGTCCGTTTTGTTTGAGTATTTGAGCTAGTATGAGTTGTGAACGTTGAAGTCACCCAGGAAGACTATATCTGAATTGGGATGACCTGACTGCAGCGCGTCCACTGTGACTGAAAGGTTCTCGAAGAGCTCTTTTTAGTTGTTAGGTACTACTTGGTGGCCTATAAATGCAGCATATAAATTTGGGATGATTATGGAAGGATATTTTAAGCCATATGATGTCAAATCCTTCCAGTTCGAGCTCTTTTTCTCGATGACAAGAAAGCCCAGATTTAGCGTACACGCATATACGCCAAACCTACGTCTAAATCAGGTGTATACTATAAGTCATATGCAGGATGTCTGAGGCAGTTATCCGTTGATGAAGACCCGACTTGAGTTTCCGTAAGCGCCAGAATGTGTGGCCTCTCTGCCTGAAGGTGTTGATGAACAGAGTTTATGTTGGAGGAAAGACCTCGTATATTTGTAATTTCGGCTCTGAACAAGTTTCTCTGGCCTTGGGGCCTGTCATCAGTGATGTGAAGTTGCTGCGAAGTACGGCTTCTGTTGTTAGACGAGGAGTGGCAGCACGATTCCTTAAACAAACCTCGCTTAATGCTCCCTTCGGACCACCTGCTGGTACCCAGAGATCCGGACGGCCATTTTACCTACGGAATCTTTTGATCCTGGAAGAGCCATTGAGCATTTTTTACTTCAAATTAATTTGATTCGCCACTTATCAGTAACCGGGACATCGGCCCAGCGACGGAGCATGAGCCATGAGGCTATTTGGCGCCGCCTGCTATTTCCGGGAACCTATTTCTAGTTTCCGGGAAATGCCGTAAATATTCCCATGTCGGGCTGATTGCACTGCGGCGAAGCGTAAGTGACTCCACTTCTCCCCCGTCCCCCCTGTGGCAGATCTAATAGTACACGATGCACCGTCGTCGGTGCAAAGGTGTACCATCACCTCTGGGCGATGAGGTCGCCACATCCTTACGCCTAAAAAAAGAAAATAAAACTTGAATAAGGTATCGTGGTTGAAGCATGTGCAGTGCAAAAGATAGTCATAGGTAAATAATGCTCCAATAAACAAAACAGCAGGTAGGCATAATGGTAGTGGTTGTTGTTAAGTTGGTTGGGATGTGAAACTTCCTCATAAATTTTATACACCATTCAAATTCTCCAAATACTAGAAAATATTTATGCCACCGTTTGCGGCTTTCAGTTGTATCGCATCGTTAAATTTTAGCCGTACTACTTTCCGCCAACTACCTAGGTATCTCACCCTTTATTTCTATCCATGAACCACTTTGACTGGACTGTAATGGTAATATTACAAATGTCAGAATCAAATATTTATTTTGAACGATTTACCCACGTAACAACTATTAAAAGCACTCAGTAGCTAACATTATTTGCATATTTATCATACTTATAGATGATAACATTAGTACACGTGAGCACACAGTTTTGATGTAGAATTATCCGTATCAGATTTAAATGCCCGCCTTGAACAACCACTCTAGTCTCAACCAATGGGGATTCTCCAGCTGTACACACGGTATCTCTAGCCATGTCGTTTATGTTGAGCACACTGTTGCCAAATATAAAAAATATTATTCTCAACCGTTACCCATAGTACCAGGTTAATAAGAGCACGTAAATAACTTGAAATGCTATATATGCATCTTTATGAAATTTGTCATAAAAGACTCGAAAATTGAGAAACTTACCGGTCCATAGTAGGTTGACGACCGTTTCTGGCTTTATAAATGGAGAATAGGACAGCTCTAACATATTCGCGAAAATCTGATCTGATGGAGTTATCTTTTGCTGGTATTTTTGATTTGAATTAGTAGACGAAATACGTCACCTAAAGGTCAGGTCGCAAGGTCGAACAAACCATCGACTATTTGTTTTGTAAAATTGTCTAAAGTATAAGATCTGACCATCATTACCCAATAGCCTTCTTGACAGAGGGGGGGGAGGCATGGGAAATTAATCAAGTATGTAGCAATGATTGCATATTGTCTATTCTATACGAAACAATAGATATGAAATATAAAATACGAAATATTTTGTTATATATCTTTTGATTTTATTACTGTTTCTTTTTTAATTTTTTCAGATATTTGTATATTTTTTGACTTGCTACATTGTCTGAAAATATTTTTAGTAGCCAATAAATGCCTATTCTATTCTATTCTGTAGTAACGTAAAGTACTAGCAGTTTAAGATTTGAACCCAATAAGTCGACTCTTCAGCACTTCACAATCTTGATTGCATGTATATATATTCAGATGAATATTTGATATTTAAATTCGTGTGCAATAAAATCTCCAATAAAATTAATTGTACCTTTCATCTCACAATTCTTGCTTAAGGAATAAATAATTTTTAATTCCACAATAGTTTTTATGATGAGGGACGCGAATCTGTAAAACAATAAATATGTTTCAACACAGTGTTGTGAAACAAGTTGATAAATCATAATGAAAAGTGTTTTAAAACTGGTGCGTTTAAAAACAATTTTCAAACAATAAGTTGCCGTGTGGTGTCGGTAAATATCAAAGAAAATGTCCAACATGTTTTATAACTTCTAAACTATATGTTGATATTTTATTTTCTGAAACCGCAACTTGTTGAACAACCATAGTGACAGGGCGGCACCAATCGTGGTACAGGAGCGTGTGCCCTAGTGCCTTTAGTGAGGTTATTGTCGCCACGGGGTATACAACGGTATGCGTATGTATAAATGTATCCTATATAAAGTGTTTACATCTAGTTTTTCACGAACGGCGGAATTATGGCAGAGTGGAGACAAGCAGATATTTTGCGCTAAAAATAGTATTTTTGGACATCTCGAATGGCATCTCAAAATTATTTTTTCTATCGATATGCCCACCAATCAAAGCACTCATGATCGACAAAGCTTCTGCAGCAGCTCACTGCCGCTATATTTTATTCTGTGGTATAAGGCAAAATCACACATGCTGCAGCCAATATGATTAAACCTTCACTGGCGAATGACAACATGTCATATTGAAAGCCTGAAACCTTTCTGTTTTACAACCATGTTGTCATTGTCGCCTCCATGTTTCGAAACAATTATTACTTTGCAACATGTTTTAAAACAATAAGTTTCATACTAAACTTATATTACTTATATTACTTATAAACAAAGGTTTATGAAACTTGTTACATATAGTCTAAATACGCCTTAAAACCTTCATATTTTGAAGCATATAGCATCTTGGCCAGATATACGTGTTTGCTATTATATGTAGTTCTTTCTTATGAGGGCTCTACAACTATAAATTCAAGGAATACCTACTTAATTAAACAGAAATTTTCAAGAAGCTGTTACCGAGGCACGATTTATAGCTACGTCACTCGTCTAGCTATGGCACTGATATAATATCATCGTCAAAGAATCAAAAAGAAACCCCTAACGCTATGAAGATTTTGCTAGCTTGCAGGATGTCAATTTGTTTCTTACTTTTAGCTTTTACTTCCCACACCGATAGGTGAGGGGAGTATTGTGATCGAGAAAATTTTCGATTTTGAGATAATACGCTTTTTGGGCGTTTTATGATGTCTACATAACGAAAATCCACGTCACTCATTTCCGTCGGTCTGTCTGTCTGTCTGTCTGTCTGTCTGTCGGTCTGTCTGTCGCTTTTTTCTAGCCTCGTAATCTCAGCAACCGCTGCATGGATTGTGATGAAATTTGGGCAGCGATGTGCTGTGGGGTCGTAGTAGGTAATGTTCCTATAATTTTGAAAATCGGTGCATGGGCGGCGGAGTAATTAGCAAAAAACAAAAAAATAAATGTTGCTTAAACTTCGTTTTTAGGCGTCTTAGGGGTTCCTGATCATTTTTTACTTTTTTTTGGTTGGGGGTGAAATTGGGGTGGTTGGGGGGTGGGGGGTTGTAAAATTGAAAAATTTGTTGCTTTCATAATAGACTGTCCACTGACCCATGAAGGAAGACCTAGCAACATAAATAACTTTTTTAGGTCCATCCGGACATTGCCTTTCCCATTACAGAAACCAAAGGGCTTAGAATTTTTTCTGGTGTAAACATACGAGAGTACTATTGCTTTAGATCCTTCTATATTGTGTTACAAGGAAACTGTTGAATTCATGTTAATGAAATTTTGACACAGTATTACTACCGTGGCGAGGATGGAAAACGCGTACGGTTTTTATAAATCGTGCCAGTGGCGGCCCAGAAATAATAAAAAAACTTAACTTAAACTTACTTAAACTTAAAAAAAATTTCTTGTATTCATAATAGGCTGTCCACTAGGCTGTGAAGGAAGACCTAGCGACATAAATCAACTTTTTAGGTCCATCCCAACATTGTCCTAGTCTATTACGGAAACTAAGGGACGTAGAATTTTATGTATACATAGGAGTATTTATTGCTTTAGATCTTTTTGTATTTTGTAACGTGGACACTATTAAATTGATTCTAATTAAATTTTGACACAGTATTATTACCGTGGTGAGGATGGAAAACGCGTATGTTTGTTAAAAATCGTGTCAGTGGCAGCGTATATAGCAATAATAAAAAAACTAAAAGTATGAAAACAACTCAAACTTGGTTTTTAGATGTTTTAGGCTGTCCATTGATGTCTGAAGGAAAGACCTAGCGGCATAAGACAATTTTGGGGGGGGGGAGGCTGCCGATGATTTGGTTGCAAGGGGATCTCAGACTAAAGCTTCATGCTATGTATGGGAAGTACTGAGTCAATCAACTTGACTCCATTTTTTTATTTCAAAGGCAGCTTTTTATGAAGAGGAATGACACAGCCTAGAGAATACATTTACTATTACTACTATTACTACTATACTCTGTTTGTTTATCAAATGACATCAAATCTGATCAAGGGCGGATACAGGATTTTTTCCATGGGGGGCACCATCAACACGGTGGGGGGGTTTAAAGGGAAAGTCATTATACTAAAGTATAAACATAAAGAGTGGTTTTTTAATTATTTTAGAATTAGTATATCAGTGGTTAAGGTAAACATTGTAAGGATGTACAGTATTTTCGAGCTCTATTTCATTTAAAATGAGCTTTTCTTAAGTATTACGTAAATGATTGTTCGTTTAACTTAAAAGAGATTTATATTCAACAAATATTTCAGAGGTACAATACTACCAAGTATATCGATATTCAAAGTATGCTTTACTTACAAGCAAGCCTAAATATACGCATGCATATAATTAAAAAAATTCAATATGCCCAAATTTCATAGACATGATACAATGATATAAAAAGTTATAGCGTTGCGGATCGGAATATCTAAAATTTATTAATTCTAAAAATACAACGAATATCTAACAAAAAGTATTAATTAGGAAATACTGAATTAAGACGTTAATAAATACAAATCATCCTATTCCACCTTACTTTCTTTTTATGAGTCGACTTCTGTTATAACTGTAATATTTTGAGACAAATCAATATAAAAAAATGGATGCACACTTTTTTGTAGACACTATGTGTGAGTGGTTTGGGATGTCTGGGTGGGGGCACGTGCCCCCGTGCCCCCTCCCTGAATCCGCCTTTGAATCTGATGTCATGATTAAATGAATTGAATTAGCATAACTAGTTTTATTTGCCTTGTAAATATGTTGCAAATGAATAAACTAAAACAGCGGCAACTGGTGCATAAGTGCTGAGGGGACCTGCAGAATACACCTAATTTCAGCAATTTGTATATTATACTATTTTTATTATAACTATTTTTTATCGAAAAATCCAAGTAAATTTTTTATCGAAAAATCCAAGTAAATTTTCTAACGACAAAGAATATCGCTTTAGTCCCTCCAAATGTCCAGCGTACACCGATAGTTCACTTTTGCGAGATTCCTGGTGCACAGCGAATGATTTTCCAAAATAAAACGTCTGATTGGTCGAAAGTTGGACGTGACTTAATACGCCAATACATGGATGACTGCGACAAAACCCAACACATTTGCTTTGATTACTGTATAGGCCTTTACAGAAACAGTGATCTGGATCCTGAACAATCAGTTATATGCAAACAGCCGTCAAGTGGGATCTATTATTCCCATGGATTTATAAGGGATATCGAACAACGAAAAAGTTGGTTTAAGAATAAAAAACAGATGGTTAAGAAAAACAGCTACTGATCTGAGTCATCCGATCGCGATCACTGACCGTAAAAGAGTAAATTGTGTCGTCCACACCTCCCTTTTTCTCACTTGTGCCGCTATAGTGCCGTTTACTTAAATTTAGTGGTGTTAAATTTGAGTGATCCTTTAAATTTTGCTAACCTGGCAACGCTGTCAATTCGGCTACCACAAATGCACTTCACAAAACAGAGACGGAAGCAGCCACGTAAATAGCTGTATTACCGCTGTCCACCAATCAGAGCCTTCCATCTGTCTGGACACTACAACATCCACGACATACGCATGGATTGTGCGGACTTATCTTCTGTAGAAAACTGGAAGCGTTAATAGAGAAAAACCAGTCTGTGATAGTTGCTGTAAGGTAGAATAGAACACACATCTCTGAATGTTTTTTGGCATTTGGTGAATAAACGTTTGGCTTGTTTGACGTGTCGGAGAGTACATTTTAAGAATTTAGGGTAAAAAATGAAGTATTCTTTAGTATTAGTGTTATTTGCGTATATTTACGCAGCCCAGGCTAAAGTATATTTTGAAGAGAAGTTCAATGATGGTAAGTTTGCCTTATTTTCCCGTAATTAGAAGTTACCTAGCCGGTCCGGTTCCGGTATTCTACACCTTCTAGAATTAATCTCTTGTGAACAGGAAGTTAAAGGAACCCTTTTGCTTTCAGATTCCTGGGAGAAAAACTGGATTTACAGTAAACACCCTGGAAAAGAATTCGGAAAGTTTGTGAGAACAGCTGGAAAGTTCTTTAACAATGAAGAGGAAGATAAAGGTAAGTTGGTAGATTTTGTGATTGCTCAATATTTTCCTATTTTTCTTGCTAAAAATATAACTATTGCTCATATAAGTTCTGGACTTCATACTTGTCTGCTCATTGGCATTTTTGTATCATTTCTAATGCAGAAGCATGGTAATTTCTAATAAGATGAACACATGGGTATTTGCAGCCTCACAATATTAAATAAGGCTAGCATACTTACGAGTCCAAAATTAATGTTAGTTTTATTAACATTTCAATGAGACCATATTATTCCTTCCTGCAAAATGATCACCAGTGTTTTTTAGTTTTCATAAAAAACTGCAGAGTTTAGATTTTATACATTTTACAATTAGGTTTCTTATTACCTATTTGAGGATAGGCTTTTGTTCAAATGCAGTGTCTTTTATTTTAATCTCTAGTTGAAGGGCAAAATTTGAATAAAAAAGCTTGGTAACATTTTATTATATTGATGGTCTTTTATTAAATATGAAAAACTTGATCATCTGAGAGTATACTCGCACAACTATTCAGATGTGAATTACTTTGACTCTGCTGACAGATTTTTCAAAAAAAATATGCTGAAGAAATATGACAGAAGCAATCATTTTGTTAAATTAAATATATAATAATTCATGATGTATTCTATATATTCATTAAAGAAACACTCCATCTATCTGGAATTACATTGATTATGTGATTTGTACCACTGCAATGATTCTCTGATACATTTAATAGTGCTCAAAATTTGTTATGTGGACCTTGACCTGAACTTGGCAAGTTTTCCCTGTTTCTAAATATTCGCACTTGGTATAAAAATAACTGAGATTTTGGTATGCTTTGTGTAAATATATATATCTTGAATTGAATTGAATGAACAAAAACATTAGAGTTCAGTGACATTAGTTGCACAGTTAACTTACATTTTCATACTTGTTACATTTTGATTGGCACCTTATAACATTTGCATTGCAAATTGAGTTATTATTATTATTAATTAGCTGGTGATGAGAAAGCCACTTGCAAGGTACAAACTTTCAATCATGTTGTTCTTGCATCTAAAATTTCCAACAATGGTACTGTAACTTAAGTCTTCCAATACCACTTGGTGGTAATCAGTTGACCCTTACAGCAACTCTTTAAGTATGTATGTCTATATAGTATATCGAAGATGAATCATATTTTCATACATGCAAAATTTTTCATTTGTAAATTGAACTAGGCCATAGACTTTTCAGAAATACATTTGTTGAAAAACACAAATTTTGTTTTTGATTATTTTATGAGAATGTGGCATCTAAAATGAGATATGTTGGGATACATATGATTTCTGTATAATTTCTATAAAAATATATTGACACAGTATGATGCGTTACTAGTAAATCATAACTGGACAAAATAGGAATTGTTTTACACCTTCTTTTGATATTGAAATCTCAGTTATTCTGGTTTGACTATGTATCAAAACTGGATTTGTTTCAGGTATTCAAACGTCACAAGATGCACGATTTTATGCCTTGAGCACAAAATTTGAGCCTTTTGGAACAGAAGGCAAGGATTTGGTCATCCAGTTCACAGTCAAACATGAACAGAACATTGATTGTGGAGGAGGGTAAGTGCAGAGACACCAATCAGAACCATATTTCACAGTATGTCCTAATAAATGTGGAGGGGAGTATGAGTGGGAGTTCTAATATTCCTTTTTAAATATCCATAACATAAAACAATGTACAAACGTGAAAACATGTATTTTAAAAAGATGGATATATACATACATAGGTCACACCAGAATTTTTTGCAAACTTGGTAAATAAAAAGAGAATAATGGGAAAAATAACTGTTTTTCAAAGTATTCTCCCTTTAATTCAATACATTTATTTATTCTGTAAAACCAATCATTAAAACAGGAATGCCACAGCTCTTAATCTTAGGAACCATGTATACAAACCCTGCAACAGTATAATTTGTGTTTTAAAAACATTCACCATGCATTTTATCTGATAACTTAGGGAAAAAAGAAGTTGCATGATGATAAGTTGGGACTGTCAGGCATATGCTCAACTAATTTAATTATTGACTCTTCCAAAAACCTTCTTGCTCTGTATGGTACCTATAAAGTGATGCAATGCAAAAAAATGTGCTGTAAGGATGTTGTAAGCATACCCTTTCGAATACTTGAGGTAAACAAACTGATGTACAATTATTGAACATTAATTGTTTGTTGCTCCTCTAAAGAAAACGAGATAACAACTCCACTTTATCAAAAAAAAATATGTGACAATTTTTTTCTCCACAATTTGAAACCGCTTCACTTTTGCAATTGTCAAAAGTCAAAAAAGTGGTTTTCCCGCATTCGAAAGTTAGGCATTTTTTTTTCATTTGAGAGGAATTTTTACCCTTCCTAATGGCCGTAGCCCTCAAACAAATTTATATACAGTGCACCGTCAAAGCAAGCTACACTTGTGGGCTGAATTATTGATTCACAGAATTTGAAAAATTTACACATTTTCACATTAGTGGATACTCTTCGTCACATGTTGCCCTTTTTACCATATTATCTCTACCTCTGAAACACGAACCTTTCAACCAAATATCAACCAGGTTAGTAAAGTCTGCTTCAATATTATGTATATGTACGACCTTAGATCACATCTTTCGTGTGAAATATTTTCATCACTTTCTCGGCTTTCCCATGCTAAGAAAAATCGCGGAAAAATATGAGAAGGTTCCTACGCCATACTCAATCATATGCAATCAAAATTCATGGCACTAGTCTATTGCAGTCATTCCAATACTCCAAATAGTTCTTTAGGTGACTCAGTTATTATCAATTATCTAGGGAATTTAAAGTACATTTTTAAACTCTACTCAAAATATATTTTTTTAAAGGTATCTGAAGATCTTTGACTGCAGTCTCGAACCAGCAGATATGCATGGAGATTCACCCTATAGGTTAATGTTTGGTCCTGATATTTGTGGACCAGGAACCAAAAAAGTCCATGTCATCATCAATAGGGATGGAAAGAATGTCTTGATCAATAAAGATATTAGGTGCAAGGTAAGCAATCCTTCTACATACATATTTATACATATTTATTTATATTGGTAATACAGCAACACATAGATTATTTGCTGCTGCTCTCTTTCAAAGTGGTTCAGAAGATAAAGACTACTTGACTATAACTTTTTTCTGTACTTCAAATAATCAAATGTGTTAATATTATATTACAATTGAATTAAAGTGCAAGGCAAGCATTTACAGATAATCCAGCACAAATCTGACAAAACTGCCACTATTTTACTGGGCCAGAGTCATTTATTATAATCTGCTTTTCTTTTAAAATTGTCTGCAGAAGGATTAATACAGAAAAAATATAATGTTGTAATAGGAACACTAACAGCACATCACATCTATCTGTAGTTTAGCCAAATTAACATGAATGCCACTAAGCTGAAAAACTGGTTCAGAAATACAAATTTATAAATTTACATAACCAAGATAAAATATTCTTTTTGAGGAAATGCATGAGTTATAGTCTATTTCTGTTGGTAATAATATGAGTTGATATCCAAGTATAGATATTCATTTTGTTGTTCTTCCATTACAGGATGACGTTTACACCCACGCCTACACACTCATAATCCATCCAGACAACACATACGAAGTATTGATTGATGGAGAAAAAGTTGAAGGAGGAGAACTGGAGAACGACTGGGAACTGCTGCCACCCAAGAAGATCAAAGACCCCAAGGCCAAAAAGCCCGAAGATTGGGATGATCGTGCAACCATTCCTGGTTAGTATGTTACTGTTAATGCCCAAAATCTACTGGAGAAAACTAAAATTTTGCTGAAAAGTGTCACTGACTAAACAGCTATCAGCTTTAAGTAATGTTAAACTATACTAAAAAATTGGTTATCTCTGGGGATTCAGCACTGTAATTGTTCATTCATTCTCCATATTTATCACGCTTCACTAGTAAACTAAGAAATGATACTGAATTCTTCTTGAAGAACATATTGTGTTGCATTTACATTTTTGATAAATCCAAACTGAGCGCCAGCATTAGCTTCTTAGATCACATGTTGTCTCTCTTATGAATGTGTAATGTGACATAAATTGTAACCCCAAGGCTCGACGTCATTTGGCGTCCAACATCATACCTTAAGGAAACCTGGAAAGACTTATTTTCCACTCTTTAGCTGTCAAAACATTGATCAGATTTTTCCCCGAACGATACCCATCCACATGTCATCAACTGATAAATTGGAAATGCAGTCATGTATGTTGTATTACCGCCTTGATGTTACAGTCTACAGATTATATAAGATAGACATCATCATGATCCTAAGGCCCTGCATATTACAAACACTCATTTTGAATTTATCAACAATGCAAATCCAACACTGTGTGTTCTTTAAGATTTCAGAATCAAGGAGTTAGTTACGAAGCATGATCTTAAAAGGACAAAAACTGTAGCAATGTCACTTATTCTAAATTAATTTTTAGCTTGATTTTGTATTTTATTGAAGGCCGCAGGGGTGGTGAAACGTCACTAAATGTTTATCTTTACCCATATGTGGTTTTATTGATGGGCCAGTAAACCGCGATGGTCTTTAACAAGACGTTTCTTGAATCAAATGACGTGAACGTCAAAATTGTATAACTATTTACTTATATTATATGATTTCTATTAAATAAAGATCCAGATGAAAAGAAACCAGAAGACTGGGACAAGCCAGAACACATCCCAGACCCTGAAGCCAGCAAGCCTGACGATTGGGATGATGAGATGGACGGCGAATGGGAACCACCAATGATCGATAATCCTGAGTACAAAGGGGAATGGGCACCCAAACAGATCGACAATCCTGCCTACAAGGGTAAGCATACATTTTTGGCAATTGTACTTTCTGGGAAATCAGCCGAAAAATTGTATTTTCGAAAGAGCTATGAGTAAGTAATTTACAGTTGTATTGTGGTGGCAAACCACAAATTCTGTTTATGATGAAAAGTCAATTTTATTTTTTGAGTTTTTGAATTCAAAATCTCACAATTATCTAAATATTACAGGTTATATGATTCCTAAAAGGTTCTCATCTTCAAATTACAATAAATTTAGAATGTCCTTTAAAATACATTTAGTTTGTCCATATTTTCTGCAAATAATATGTCCTCAAGTTTTTATAGTGATTTTGCATGATTCTGTAGTTTCAACTAGACCATTTCTTAAAAGAAAATAATTACATTATCCATTTTCCAGGACCATGGGTACATCCAGAAATCGACAACCCAGAATACACTCCAGTACCCGACCTGTATGCTCAAAAGGAAATCTGCGGAGTTGGTTTGGACTTGTGGCAAGTCAAATCGGGCACCATCTTTGATAACATTCTCATCACTGATGATGTAGAGTATGCCAAACAGGCCATCGCAGGTCTCAAAGAAACACAGGTCAGCACCTTTTTATATTATACAGTATCAGATATTGGAGGATTGAGTAATAGTGAAATTAAGGAAAGAAGATAATTATGAAATTGCATGGTTACGTTACGAATGTTATAAAATTACTCGGTCAGAAAAAAAGTTTTGCCGCTTTGTTTACAAGTGCAAATAACTTCCAGTTTTGTTGTAAAAAATGCCATTATATTATTATAAAGAAAATAAAACTTGAAGTTGTTTTCTGTTTATCTGAACGTGCTTCTTGACCGCACAGGTTTGCCAAATAATGGCCTGTACTCTCTTATTGCTTGAGATACAAATTGTTATTATTTTTATAAAATCTTAGTTTTTGATTTTCATTATAATAATTTAATGGCATTTTTTACAATAAAACTGGAAGTTATTTGCACTTATAAACAAAACCATGCTATTTACCTCGGCAAAAACATTACCGCATTCAATTGTTTCTCGGCCGCTATGGCTATAGTGGATTGAGGTTTACTCCCACATTTTAGAAACTCTGCAGCCAAATATTTAAATGATAAGGTTTTTTCAGATGATCACATTAAAGGAATTTTTGAATTTGCTTGTTTTAGTACCTACGTATTTTGCATCCTTGATTTAAAAATAAAAGAACCTCAAACTGCACATTTTTTTAAGAGAATTTTCCCACTTATTAGTTGTCACTTAGTATTTTTATAATTAGTTGAAATTATGGGATGCCACGCCTCATGTGTTAATACAGGGTGTCCCACGACGATTAAGACAAGCAATATATCGGAACTGGGCAGTAGTAGAGAATTATAATGTTGGGGGTGTAAATTAGAGCAAATGTAGTATCTTTTCTTATTATTGAGTCACCCAATGAGGTATTTGTTTTGGTCACGTGACGTCCGATTCAAAAATTTTAATAGGACGGACACCCTGTACATTTGTAAAGGAGACCCTGTACATTTGTAACTTTTTGTGTTCCTCCCGATAAAACGATTCCAACAAACTAGCATATTTGGGGTCTAAAGTGATTAATTCAAGAGCTACAGGTGCTTAAAGGACTGTACCACTACCATTATGAGACACTACCAAGATAATTTAACTGTAGGGGTACATGCTATAATCAATGGTAGTGGTACAGCCCTTCAAGTACCTGTAGCTCTTGAATTAATCACTTTAGACCCCAAGTGTGCTAGTTGGTTGTAATTGTTTTCTCGGGAGGAACACAAAAAGTCACAAATATACAGGGTGGCCCATCAAAAATGTTGAATCGGACGTCACGTAATCAAAAACAAATGCCTCATTAGGTGACACAATAATAAGAAAATATACTATATTGTGGCGATATATTGCTTGTCTTAATCTTCGTGGGACATCCTGTATAAAAAGAACACTGCCCGAATCTGCTGCGTTTTTTATTACAGTGTTGGGTGCTTGGTAATAAACACAACTTGAACCTGAAGATTTCAAAGATAATAGTAATTTGTATGGCTTCAAAATGTTCAAGTTTAAATATGTCTCACAGAAAGCTATTTACATATACTTTATTCAGCAGGTTCCTAATCAGACCCGTGACTTTTTCACTTCATGAGATATTAGGAAAGAATTTACCTGAGTAAATTCAAATGGCGCTCTCACTGTGGGATTTGTGTTGGTATAAAAATTTAATTTTTTTTTAAACAGGGAGCGATATTGACAAAACCGGATTTTTCCCGGACTAGTTTTTTCTTGCTGATTGTAGTTTTGGCTATCTTTTGTAGCTGAAAATGTCATAAATATTATTTGCTGAACAGTAGAATTGATTGTTTCGACGGTTTAAAATCCTCGCCGTCGGTAGACTTTGTTTCATCTACCCTGGTTGGTTTCGGTTAAACTGATCTGGAAGCAGTACATTCAATGCCAAATCTTGGTAATGTGAAAAATTGATTCAATATTTCGAATACAAAAACTGAAGATATGCAAACTGTAAAGAAGCTTTAGTATAGATGTTTTTAAAATCTTCAGTAAAAAGCCAAGTAGGAATTCTCTCAACTTTTTGCTCAGTGATTATTTTTTTATCACAGGAGGGCGAAAAGAAAGCAAAGGAAGCAATAGATAAGGCTGAAGCAGAAAAGGCTGGTACGTCGTCAGACGACAAGAAGGATGGTGCAGATGATGACGAAGATGACGACGATGATGAAGATGCGGATCACGAGCCGCAAGTCGTAGAGGTGAGAATTAACAGTTAGATTTTGATGATATTAGGTTTGGAACGCCAAAAAGTAATATCGTTTTTGCTCATACTCATCTTCTTCTTATGACGCCGTCTTTTTTCGAAGGCTGGCCATCCAAATATTTAACGTAGTTCTGATGCAGCCATGCGGAAAATGTCAAGCGATGAGCAACAAAACCATCTTCGGATGTGCTCCAACCAAGAATTTTGACGTCTGCCGACAGACCTGTCTGTCAGTCACAGAAGTTCGTATTTTTCTCTTCCCGTATATGTGACCGGCATATACCGTGTGTCCCAGAATTTCCTTGACACGTGATATTTTCGTAACGAAAAACGGTTCAAGCAATAACTGAGTGGTACTTTTGGAGGTAACATAGGGTCTATCATACCATGCATTCAAAACATTTTTTTTGTACGTCAACCCCTAAAACTCGCCCCCAACTTTTTTTTCACATAGCACCCCATAGGTTTTCTTACATAAATGATATCCCCATTTTATTTAAAATCTTGTGGTGCCTTTAATTTTATATGCAAACTTATTTTTCCGTAGAATCATAAGCATAAGACAAATTAAATGATAATTTGTTTGACCCCTGATATTTTTGTAACAAAAACGGATAAAAAAGAAAAGTAAGTGGGTTTTTCAAGGGTAGTGAATGACCTATCATTCCTTGCTTAGGAACCATCTTTTTCTTACTTGAACCCCTGGAATCCACCCCTAGCTTGTTCTTTCAAATTTCAATCCACAATTTTGCCTGGAAAAATTCATCGTTAATTTTTTTCGTTTAATCCATGAAATCGTAAGCATAAATTAATTAAAACACATGTATGGAAAATATTTTATTATCGTGAATCAACTAATAAAAAAAAATGTGACAACAAAACTAAGTGCAAAAAGTTTTATGGCTACATCAGGCCGCGCCAACCCCGTGTGCAAGGTGTATCCCGCACACGGGCGCCAAAATTAACGATAAATTGTGCAGTAGGGCCATAAAAAGTAAGGCATTACGATAATTAAATTCAAGTAAAGAATTTATTTTTCCAGGCAAAATTGTGGATTGAAATTTGAAAGAACTAGCTAGGGGTGGATTTCAGGGGTTTAAGTAAGAAAAAGTGATTCATAAGCAAGGAGTGATAGGTCATTCACTACCCTTGAAAAATCCACTTACTTTTCTTTTTTATCCGTTTTTGTTACAAAAATATCAGGCGTCAAATAAATTATCATTTCATTTGTTTTATGCTTATGATTTTACGGAAAAAATAAGTTTGCATATAAAATTAAAGGTACCACAAGATTTTAAATAAAATGGGGATATCATTTATGGAGGAACCTAGAACCTAGAAACCTATGAGATGCTATTTGAAAAAAAAGTTGGGGGTGAGTTTTAGCGGTTGACGTACAAAAAAAAGTGTTTTGAATGCATGGTATGATAGACCCTATAGTACCTTCAAAAGTACAACTCAGTTCTTGCTTGAACCGTTTTTCGTTACGAAAATATCACGTGTCAAGGAAATTCTGGGACACCCGGTATAAGTCATTTTTCGTTCCTTCATGGTAAGCATGAAGTTCTTTTGTTTCTTCATGCGATTAAGGACTCCATCGCTCGTTATTCTTTGAACCTGTGATATTCTGGGTATACAGAGAAAATGTAGCATCTGTCCATATGAATCCAAAGTTTTAGGCTTAGATAATAACAATAATAATTGCACCACTCCTGCAACAGTTGGGCATGTGTTGACTTAGCACAGCTAGTCAACATTTGTTGCTATCGCAGTCATGCGAAAAAACTTAGAAAATCAGAATAATAAACGTCGTTATTGTGTCAATCCATACTTCCATACAATTTTCTCAATTTATCAAGGGGCGAGATTTAGCAACAATGCTACTCTGATCTGACCTTATGAAGTACTTTCTCATACTCATTATCCTTTCTGAGATCAGATTTTTCCAATGGTTTTGAATTCCCGTTACTGATTGTACGTACTCAAATTCCGAGATCATAACTGCACCTTAAAATATTAAGAAACGCCCGTGTGACAAATCACCCTGAGTGGTATTTTCTGTAAAATTTGCTATAAAAATTGCTCTTATACCTTACAATTTCAGGTCGAATAGCTAGTAAAAATAAAACCGTTTTTCTATTTGCAGGATCACGATGAGCTGTAGGATGAATAAGTTGTGAAATGAAAAGACTTTTTTTATAATATTAAAAGGTGTGCAAAGTTTTGTTCGATAGTGTGTATTGCTGTTTCTTTGACTGATTTTTGTTGTATATTGAGAACGTATTACTTCTAATAAAATACGAAACAGATTGTTTTTTGTATACATTTGCTTTTATTTGTAAAAAAGGAATAAATTATTGTAAGTTTTTTTTGTAAATAGTTTTTTTCATTTTTTCATCTATATATCTCGTTCAGTACTAGTTACAATAAATATTTGTTTATTTATATTTATGGTTTTATTCACCCAAATCCGCTCACTATTATACTACTACGGTAAAATTTGTTGTTTTCTAGTCATTTAAAAAAACATGCCTTTTCATGAAAATTATTAAAATGTTTTTTCTTTTCGATCAATTTGCCTCCAAGTCGTTGGTGCGAAAACATGAGAAAGAAAACGTAAAAACTCATACACGCAGCCATTTTTAAGTATTTTGTTGCGTACTACACCAGAACCTGTTTGACAAAACAGCGCCATTATTAAATAGATGTTGCTATTCAAAAAACGTTAACGCTTACTTCTCCTCAAAATTAAACTATTTGTTTTTTTTTTAATTTCGTAAAATGGCCAACGGCACACCTTTATGGGGTTAAGGATTTTTTCGCTAAAACGTGGTTTGAGAAAATGAATATGTCATCATAAAAAATTCTGTGTATTAGGGTGTAAAGGTGGCTAGCTAAATATTCGGGAATTTACTCCTCAAGGGTCTAGGGCATTGCGCGCGAGATTGAGAATCCAAGAAAAGACGTATCCCCGTGTTAGCGAGGAGGCGTGGCCGCCTGTTCCCTTTCTCCAGTGTGTGTGTCTAGGATGAGGGGAAGTAAGTCTAAAAATTCGAAGGTAACGTCAAAAGGTCCAAAGGTAAGGCCCAAAGGTCACTATAAAAATGAACTTCGCATTTCCAAGCTCCTGCCGTTAAGCAAATTGAAGAAGAAAGCTTTTGCTTTGTCACCTATTTGGCCTTTTTTTGATATCGTGTTTGGCTGTTAAATTACAGACATTTAAAGAATGTATGAATTTGTATTGCGGGTTTTTTTGCACACTAAAAAACTTTTTTGAGAAAATCGCAAATAGTTGACATTCACTAAGGTCTTACTACCACCTTCTGAAATACTGTGTGTGTAGTTAGAAAAACAAGTGAGTTGTGTTATAAATGGGAATCCGTGTTTTAACATGGCAAATACATATTTATAACTGTATACCCAGGTTCTTTGTATCAATGTTTTGGATTCACAGAGACCTTTTAGGATAAAAAAATACCAATGTTCTGTTAGGACACCACGTGTATATTATTGAGTACCATTTGCTATACAATATGTACAAATAAAAACAATATGGATTATCAGATTTTATTTAATTCATTGAAGGCTATCCAGTTCTTTACAATGAAATACAGAGTTGTATGGATCTTCTTTGTATCGTGTCACTTTCGTCATCATTTCTTTGGAGGAAAAGAAGAAAACACATTCTTTCCAGTGGTAGCTCTCCAAATTCACAACTCCGTATTCTCTGTAAAAAGTCGCCATATTTGTATATCCTTGACATATTGCAAAATAATGCTTGATTTAACTGATTATAAGGTGAACTGGGCGGGAGATTTTGGCTCTCAAGAATTTTGAGAGATTTTGATTGGGTTTGACTGAGAGACAGCATGCATTCGTTATTTATTTCTTCAAAATTGAACTATGTAGTCAGAAAACCTCCTTCAACCAGGCACGTATTTAGGGGGGGGGGTCCTTGATAGGACTATGTCAATATTCAAATTGGAGCTGCAGCTATTTAATTTAGCGAAACCTTATTTCTCTGTTATATAATTTAGATCTAAAATTTTGAAAAGTTTATAATTAGGTACCATATCAAAACTTGCCTGCAAGTAAAATGCTCCATACAAGTTCTGTAAATCCTCTCCACGTAAGGTGCATCTGTTGCGTAAAGGTTTTCTACTTTGTGGAAGATGATGTCACGTATGAAACCAGATAGGAAGAAGAAATAGACTCCATAAATAGCCAAAATACTGAAAATCGAAATAATTATTATATAAAATGAACTAATGCAACGTAAATACTTGCGATTATCCAAAAAATACTTAAGTACCCGCAGACATTACATTTTAATGGTGTCTTTTTTTCTGGCATTGTAAAATGTGTGGACATCACGGTGGTGGAGATGCTCACACCATAGCAAAATTGCTATACAAATTAGCTGCACAGCTTTAAAATTTTAGATACATTTTTAATAGTTGCAAGGTTATTCACACGTATTATCTGACCAGCGGATCTGAAGCTACAAAAGGAATGCGGACAAAAATGTTCGATGTTGACAAGTTGATTTATAAAAAAAGCAAAAGCAACGGTAACAGCAATTTAAGATATTTTTATAGCTACTTTAATATAGTTGTTAATGTATTTTTATTTAATAATCGATATTTCACAATCTGCCTGTTAACAACCGCATGTCATTAGAAAGCTTATCAAATTGCACATTAGATCGTATAAAAAAAGTTAAGCACTCCCATTTGAAAAAATCAAGTTACCATTGATTGAAGTTTCCTTAATTGATCTACCGATTTGTCCAAGTACAAATGTAATTCGAACTCGACCGTCTAACAGAATCTGACACATTTCATGCTTAGTAGCACGGCAAAGTCACAGCTCTCTAAGATTTATAATAGCTGCGATATTCAACTTTTTCTTACTTCTTACTACTCTTACTACTTATACCAAAAATTGTGATCTGCATCTGAACGGTTCGCTTAAAGTTGTATGATACATAAAGTCTGACTAAAATTCACCAGGGAATCTAAATATGCAATAATATATAGGGTTCCATTTAAAAAAACAGCTTTGATATAAAAGTCATTATTTTTAGAATGTAGTCCAACTCGACCTACATACACTGGCAAAGTCGATTTTTCGAAAAGTGGTATCGTTTGGTCAGAAGAGTCCGAGGCGTTGAGCTTGACTCACCCTGTATAGATATAGGGGTTTTTTGAAAACAAATTACAAAATCTCACTTGTCTGGTAGGAGGGGAGGGTCGCTCACCTTGCCTCACCAGCGAACCAGGTCATCACCTCAAGCACCTTCCATGGTGCCACCACCTTATCAGTGAAGGAGTACACGACAATGACTTCATCACAGTCATTATAAGGCATTCGTTCCAGAAATAGCTTGTAGTTTTCATCCTCGCATTGCTCCTTAATTTCCCACCACAACCTTCCTTTCTCGTTTTCCAGAACATGCGCGTTAACAGTTATGTTTCGCCATATCATCGCTTCATCGTCTGCAAGACAAATAGTTAATAATAGTAATAATAATATAGTACGATCTTTCCTAAATTCCGATCAGTAATAGTTGAGGTGTTGACTTGGCCTAGCCCGTCAACATTTGTCGTCACCGCAGTCATTAGAGAGAAGTTTGAAAAAACATGATAATAATAATCGATAATGTCATCATGGAGCAAACCAGAAAAGAACATAGGAACCTTCATACCTGTTTCATCGACTATAAAAAAAGCTGGCTAGCGAAAACTCTTCAAATATATAAAATCAACCCGGGGCTACGTGAGTTTCTTACAAGAACCATGGAGACATGGCGAACCGGCATACATCTCAAAACCCAGGACGGCCATATCAAGACGGATGAGCTACACATAAGACGCGGCATCTTCCAGGGTGACTCTCAGTTCACTGTGGTTCTGTCTCTGTCTGAATCCGCTCTCCAAGCACTTAACAACATAAACTGCGGTTTCAACATTAGACACGACAAATTAAATCAACACAAAATCAATCACCTCCTCTACATGGATGATATAAAACTATATGCCGCCAATGAAATACAACTGAGAGATGGCATCTTCAGAAGCTATTTCACTTCGGCGACTTCCAAAATAAAAATGAAGATGCCCTCCACTCGTGGTGGCGAAATGTCAAGCTTCAACGCTGAACAACTGAGAGAGTTAATTAGAATAACAGAAGCTTGCTCGTCAGACGTCAGGATGGAATTCGGACTGAGTAAATGCAAGGTTCTCCACATTAACAAAGGCCAATGGAAGCACCACCTCCAGCAGGAAAGAGTAGCTGGCCAAACACTAAACAACATGAACAAGGACGAAACTTACAAGTACCTGGGCTTCAATCAGAACGTTAAAATAGACCACACACAAGTCAAGGCACAATTAGCCCAAGAGCCTTATTAAGCTACTAAAAACCAAACTGAATTCCAGAAACCTTACAAAAACTGTTAACACATTTGCGATACCAGTCCTCACATACTCCTTCGGCATCATCAAGTGCTCACACACTGATATACACAAAACGATATAGAAAACATCCACATCCTCATACGGACGGAACTCACGAAACACCGAATGTCACATCCAAACGCATGGAAAGAAAGGCTCACCATAGACAGGAAACAAGGAGGCAGAGGGATTACAGATATACAGTCGCTTCGCACAAGACAGATAAAGACACTCAGACATTTCTTCCAAAACAAACAAATTTACAACGAGCAATAGTAAAAGCAGACAAAAACTATACACCACTCAACCTATCATGTCCAGATCACGTTGCAGACACAACAATCCCACACAATCACAACAAGAAAAAATAAGCACCTGGTCGCAGAAACCACTCCATGGCAAACATAGATACCGTATTAAGCAAGACCACATAAATGAAAAACAGTCATACACCTGGCTGCAGGATGGCCAGCTCTTTCCAGAAACTGAGCGGTTTATGCTTGCTATCCAAGACAAAGTTATTGCGACGAGAAACTACAAGAAATGCGTAATTAAAGATCCATCCATAACAAACGATAACTGCAGAAAATGTCAACAACCAAAAGAAACAATAGATCACATAACAGGCGGATGCAAAGCCCTTGCCGGTACCGAATATACAGCCAGACAACTCTGCGGCCAAGGTCATACACCAAGCACTAGCCACAGCAAACAAACTAATAGAAAACGCAGATCCATACTACAATAATTACACTCCGATATCAGTACTCGAAAACGATCGGTACAAACTATACTGGGGCGTTGAAATACATACAGACAAGACTATCCCAGGCAATAGACCAGATACAGTTTTCCAGTCAAAGGCCGACAAAATTACCTATTTGATAGATATTACCATTCCAAATGATTTGAATGTCCAAAACGCCTACGCTGGGAAGATATCTAAATACACGGACCTTGCCATGGAAATAAAACGACTTTGGAAACAAAACAAAGTCATAATTGTCCCCCTCATTATGCCGGTGTCAGGCCTTACACCAAACACGTTTACACAACACCTTCAACAGCTGGGCCTGGACGAAATGTTATCCTGAAGACCTGTAATATTGTGCGATCCTTCCTAAATTCCGATCAATAGTCAGGGTGTTGACTGGGCACAGCCCGTCAACACTTGTTGCTACCGCAATTATGCGAGAGGAACTTAGGTGATAATAATAATAATAACTGTCTTTTATTAATCAAAATTTTAACAAAAAATAGGCTATACAGGTGGAGAATTCTAGCTCAGCGGCTACTCTACTTAACCACCAAGGGATCACATATCCCAAGCTATAAACGTAAAGAAAATTGGTACTTTGAACTGGCGCATACACAACTAAATAAGATTAGATACATAACTAAACAAGACAGGTTAGTGAAAAGAGTACCTTACTTCCAGTGGGTCGACGGGATCAGAGAAATATATCTTCAATTAAAAAGAAATTAAAAAAACGATAGTATCAATGTCACATGTGTCGTCCGAAAGGCATTTGAATACAGGTAAGTAGTAAGACAAATGCAGTCAGTTTTTATTGCTTCTCCATTAGATAAGTCTTAAGTTTGAATTTAAATTTATTAATATTGAATAGCTTGAATTATTCTGGCAGTAAGTTGTACCTACAGACAGCATTAAATATGAAGCTGCGTTGAAACAGTGCTGTTTTATGTTGAGGCATCGTGTAAGCAGCATTAAGGGCCCCACATACATTGTTCCTTTTCATCAGGTTTGCACGACGTGCCAACCGATGTCGGTTAAACCGATGGAACGATACCTCCACATACTGTTCGGTTTTCTTTCAGTTTCTCGCAAATTTTTGGTCCGTTAAGCATGGATAATACCTTAGCATTGGCGGCGGCTTTAGCTATTAAAGTGAAATACAGCAAGAAAAAACGTTCTAAATGGGTGAAACAGTGGCTTTTAAAAAGAGGCCAATTCTCCCATATAAATCTATGAGAAGAATTGCGTCTGGAACCAGGGGACTGGTACAATTATTTGAGGGTGGATGAAGAAACATACTTAGAATTACTTAATTCAGTAGCACATCTAATAAAAAAACAGGATACTTGGATGAGACAAAGTATTTCCCCTCATGAACGTCTGACAGCTACATTGAGATTCCTTGCTACGGGTAGAAGCTACGAGGATTTGAAATTTTCAGTTGCGATATCCCCCCAAGCTTTACAAATTATACCTGAAACCAGAACGACACTGCAAAATCCCGTCGTGATTGTACGATGAACGGCCACACCGAGTTGCACGATGGCGTTCGAAACCGACGAGTAAAATCAAGCTCTAACAGATTTTTTGGAACGACGGCCAACACGACGGTTTTTCGGCACACACGGACCGAAATGAGTGTGATCGGTTGGCACGTCGTGCAAACCTGATGAAAAAGAACGATGTCTGTGGGGCCCTTTAGATCTCAAATGCCTTTGGTGAGTTTTGGAATATTTGAGGTTTGAATATTGAAACAACAGTAGTATTATGCCAACCTACACTCTCAGCTCTATTAAGACGCAGTTATACGTATTAAGTAGCTGAAGCAGATTATTAAATTTAGTCTCTAAATTTAGTTAGGTATTAGCATCGTGTGAACAACTTGATTCAGTACTTACGCAGGTATCTGATTTAGTAAACTGTCTAGTCAAACGGATAGAGACAATTCCTATTTACTAGAGCAAGTAATGTCTCCAACCACTGCTTTCCCGTAGCTAAAACGATGGCTAAACAAGTGTAGACAGGTCAGTTTAGTCATGTTCATTTGTACAGATTGTGGGAATTATTTCTGTTTATTTGGTGCCGTGTCGTGGCGCTCGTGTTGAAAATACACATAACTAATTCAAGCTGTTCACATGGACGCCCGCACGACAAATTGTACGCGCGTACGACGCCACTAGACGCAGAGAATCTCAATACGCGCGTCGGTCAGCGGCGACGCGCGTATTGAAATTCGAGACGTTCCCATTGCCTGTTCAGTTGGCACGCGTCTTTTCTAGCGTTCAGTCGACATACCTGGTGTCTCTCTGCAAAAATTTATTTCTCACGTATGCTATTGAAATGGAAACAGAAGACTTAAACACAGATGTTTTCATTGACGAAATTGAGAAGAGGCCTACGATTTGTGACATGCATTCCAAATTATATTCAAATAAGACGGCAAAAAAGAGCGCCTGGGAGGAAATGGTCCTAATGCTTTGCAAATCCGATGGTAAAAATTTAGGTTCGTGATTTTGCAGGCTGGGATACAGTGTAAAGTATAAACTTGTAGAAAGTCTATTCCTTAAAATTGGGTGAACCCAGTGTGTCCTTTACCTCCTACGGCGTTTCCTTCTTCTATATGCTAACTAAACACAAACAGCTTCTCTTACATCCATTCTTGTTAATAACAACAAATAAACTGACACTAATATTATAGAGTCTCACTTTGTATAAAAGTTGTACGAAGTCCTACGCGCGTCATCTGAACACAGACGAAACAAACGTGCGCCACGTCGACGCGCGTCGTACGCGCCTTATTATGTAAAAAATCGAGACAGCGGTTGCTGAGCAGATGCCATGCAACAGGAACATGATAGCAACAGGACCGTCAAAATTGTAGGTTATATGTTGCTATCCGTCACGATGACGTCGTTGCGTAATACGAAATTTACGTTTGACAGAAGATATTGCGCGATTTTCGCCCGTCGCTTGTCGTCTGCAAGATACGTGATAAGGCTGCCGGCGCGGCTGCCCGAAAGTTACAAAGTATCTTAGTGATTTATATATTTTTAATCTGTTGAAACTTTTATGCTACGAGCTTAGAAGAAACCATCCCAATAATGTTGGAAGATCTTCAATTATTGTCTGAAATATTCAAGGGGATCGAAACAAATTTAAGCAAACATATTAGGGTTTCTACAGGTATCCACTATCTAAGTTCTAACTGTTGCTCATATAATAATTGACAAATAAACAATATTAACAATCATTTCTAATAGTACTACTAACTATACCTTATCCACCGAACAAACGGAGTAACCATGCACAATATATGTAAATTTTTACTGTATGGTCAAGGGTTATATTCACACCGTCTACAAAACTGCATACTGAGAGCAGTGATGTTATTATAAACAGAAAAATTAAGTTCGATTTATCCGAGTAAAGCCACAAAATATGGGTTTGAAATAATTTTTTATTCCTTTTCTTCAGTGAATGCAGTATAGTCATATATTGAAAACCTGGATGTACGAATTTGCAGTTTCATGCCAAATTTCCTTGTTTTGGTGTTGACGAACATAAGAAAATTCTGAAATAGCTGAATTTATGTACACATGTGAGTATTATGTTGCATACATTTTTTGCTCAACATTCAAAGAAGAAAAACATTTTTATGTTTCATATTATGTTTGCGATATAGTTTATTTTTGGGTATCAAAAGAATGGATAATAGCCAGCATCGAGCTCAAGCCCTCCCCTCTCCCCAAGTGCTTGGGAGGTATATAGATAAATACTGGCTTTGAATATTTCGAATACTCAACAGGTACCCCGAGGTAGGGCCGTCACCTATTCAATTCTTTCATAGCAGGTAGGAGCCACAAAACACTTTTTTGCTGTAGTGGTGACGCTTCTTTACTGCTCCTCCAGAATGTTTGAGAAACGAAAACCTAACCATTCTCCTTTTTGGCTCGTCAAAAATGGTGACACCTAACGACATCCTACTCCTGATACCCAAGACCTCCTTCAGTGAGACGTTGTTGGTGATACCTGACTGCTCTCAGTTTCTACCCCACGCCCCCACAGGTCAGATGATTAGGCTAGTGACCCCCCCCCCCCCGAAGTAAAATCCTGGCTACAGACCTGAGGATATCATGGGAATAGAAGAATTTGGAGTACCAGGAATTAAAAATAAGATACGGGCGTTGAGGTTAACGTATTTGCAAGATAAACGGGAAATAAGAAATTCAATGAAATCAAGAGCAAGATCGGACGATATTTACCCAATAATATTCCCACATAACACTATATGAATATGTACATCCATAGAATGTACATTAGACATTCCAGTTTGAACATGTATATTTTGAATATTCATAGGACGTTAAATGTACATATGAAAAATGATATACACTGGTGTAATATACTATGTATGTTCACGTAGGTATATCCATATGTGAATATACATAATAATAATAATAATATACATAATAATAATAATTGCCCTGTTGACGACCCCCGCAATGACATGGACCGTTTTAGGTGGACGACGGAGCTCAAGGATGACCTACTGAGCTGCTACGAGAGCAGTAGCCCGCGCCGTAGGGGATACATGTCCCGCATGTATGAGAGGTGGTGTGAAATGCACCCAGAGCATAGCACGCTTACCTCTCAGAATTTGCGAGATTATGTATCGTACCTCCGGAGGCAGGGATATGTTCGTGCTCCAGCTCAGCCTGCCCCTTCGGCGGACGGAAGGCCTGTTAACCAGGCTGAAAGTTCGCCGGTAAGGCCCGCTGAGAGGGAAATCGACCAAGTCGTCACACCTGGGGATTTCAGAGACCGAAGGGCCTTGCATAACAATGGAAGGTCCTTGAAGCTGGCAGATTTGAAGAGAGAGGATGAGGTTGTGGGTGAACGTCTATCGGAGGCCTCTGACATTTGGAGCATCAATTGCGAAATTTACGCTGCGGCTCTGAGGCTAGCTAGACAGGGGAGAGTGAGAGACTCTCCTGTTGAGAGAGCACAGAGACGGGTGCGCCAAATGGAAGCGAAAATCCAGTTGGCTCGCCAGGAAGCATCCCGTATCCAGTGTGTGATGGAATATAGAGCGGCTGGGAAGCCTTTTACGCGCCGAGTGCGCCAGATAGCCTACGGGTTGAGGCGCGACCATCATACACTCAGTCAAGCGGTACTGGTTGTTGTCAAGCAACACTGTCTTGACAGGATACGGATGCTAATCGCTGCTAAGC
This sequence comes from Callosobruchus maculatus, assembly GCA_951848785.1. NCBI lineage: Eukaryota > Metazoa > Arthropoda > Insecta > Coleoptera > Chrysomelidae > Callosobruchus > Callosobruchus maculatus. The sequence continues at coordinate 7,417,032 of CATOUR010000029.1, forward strand.
GATCGTTGGTGGCGCGGGCGAGAGGTCTGGAGCAGAACAGAATGTTCTACGAAAGACCTTCTCGCCTTTTCCAACAACCGCCTCCAGCCATAGAGCAGCCGCCAACTGCTGATCGCGTGGAGACCTTTTGGAGGGACATTTACGAACAACCCAAACCTCTCTCAGCAGACACTCCGGCCTTGGCGCAGTTCGAGTCCGTTTGTAGGAGGACTCCTAACTTGAATGTACTGCGTCACCCGATAAACACGGAAGAAATTCTTGACGCCTTACGAGGCGCAAAGAATTTCGCAGCTCCTGGCCCGGATGGCATAAACACCTACTGGTGGAAAAAATTCCCCAGTTGCCACCGGCATTTAGCTAGAGTTTTTAACTCGTGGCTAAATCAGGAGCAGCCAATTCCGGCTTGGTTTGTCGAGGGTCGAACCGTGCTTCTCCCGAAGACCGGAGATTTGTCTGATCCCAAAAACTACAGGCCAATAACATGTCTGAACGCGTGTTACAAGCTCTTCACCAGAGTCTTGTACATGCGTATCCTTCAAGCTGTGAATCCTGTATTTCTCGACGTGTATGAACAGAGAGGGTCAAAGAAAGGCGTAGCTGGCTGCAAGGAGAACCTGTTGATTGACCGATGTGTCACGCAGGACTCTGTGCAGTACAAGCGAAACCTTTCTATGGCCTGGATTGACTATCGCAAGGCATTCGACAGCACGTCTCATGAGCTCATTGTGCGGCTGTTGGAATGTCTTTCGGTGGATAATCAGATAGTGGGGTGCATCAAACAACTGATGCCACTCTGGAAGACCCGGTTCACCATAACATCAGGTGAAACTCGGGTTCAGACAGAGTTGGTGTCATTGAAAAGAGGTGTCTTCCAAGGAGACTCCTTGAGTCCCTTGCTCTTTTGCATCTCACTTTTGCCTCTGTCCATAGCGCTGAGAAATACTAAAGGATACAGCTGTGGCACGCCCAATAACCGGAGGCACAAGGTCACCCATCTGTTTTATATGGATGACCTAAAACTATATGCCTCCGGCCAACGCGAACTACAACAATCGCTGAGGGTGGTGCAGGAGTACAGTCATGCTATCGGAATGGAGTTCGGGACAGACAAATGTGCATTGGTTCATCTCAAGAAAGGACGAAGCGGAGGTAGTGGAGATGAGGAACAGCTCGTTGATGGGAGCATCTTGCGACAACTGCATGCCGGAGATACTTATACCTACCTTGGAGTGGCGCAGCGTCATGTCCAAGAGGCAACATTGGTTAAAGAGTGTCTCCGCCGCAAGTATTTGCACCGACTCCGGCAGATCTGGTCGTCAGAACTGTCCGGCAAGAACAAAGTCGCTGCCACAAACATGCTTGCGGTCCCATTATTATTATACACCTTTGGTGCTATACACTGGAAAGTGAACGAGCTGAAGGAAATCGACACGAAGACCCGCAAAAGGATGAATATGGAGAGAAGCCTGCATCCTAAGTCCTCTGTCCCGCGAATATACCTCCCGCGACACCTGGGAGGGCGTGGACTATTGAGTTTGGAGCGTCTGCACAACAGAGTAGTACTGGCCACTGCCTGCTATGTAACGAACAGCACCGATCCCCTGATCCGCTTCGTGCGAGAGCACGAGAATGCGGGAAAAGGAGCATTTCTTTTTAGCGCAGCGAAGCGAGCAGCCGAGGAGCTCAGCCTCACACTCGACTTCAAGCGGAGGTGTCAGCAGTCCATTACGGAACTTGCTCCCGCAGAATTAAAAGCCCACATTAAAACTGCCGAAGTCGACTTCCTCTTAAGACTTCATAAAGATAAGCCAATGCATGGAATCTTCTACAAACATCTAGAAGAGCATGGCTTGTCTGAGCAGTTGACCTTCTCTTTCCTAAGGTCTAGTGGGTTGAAGTCGGAGACTGAGGGCTTTATAATGGCTTGCCAAGACGGTGTCTTCAACACCTTGGTATACCGTAAAAGGGTTATGGGTGTACATGTACCCGACACCCATTGTAGAGCTTGCCGACAGGCGCCAGAGACGCTTATGCATCTCTTGTCGGCGTGTAAGACGTACGCTGGGACGGCTTACGTCCATCGGCACAACGCGGCTCTACGAGTGCTCTACTATCATTTAAGGCACTCATACGGTATCGATGAGACACCGGTGCTGCCATACGCTCCAGGGGATATAGAGTCCGTTGTGGAAAACGAGAGATGCCGGATTTACTGGAACTACTCGTTCCCCACGCTCGAGCTTGTACAGGCAAACAAGCCCGACATAGTCCTTCTCGACCACCAACAGAAGACGATGTTCGTTATTGAGTTTTCGGCGCCTGCCGAAGTGAACATCGTCTCTAAGGAGGAGGAAAAGCGGACCAAATATCAGGAGTTGCTCGGACAACTTCACAGGCTCTGGCCAGACTACACTGTAAGTCTGCTGGTTATGGTCATTGGATCCCTAGGTGGAATGAGGAATACGCTGCTCTCTGCACTGCGCAAAATGCCGGTGTGCCGTGCGGCGGCGCACATCTTAGCCGCCAGAATGCAGAAGGCAGTCATCCTTGGGTCCCTTCGTCTACTTAGGGCGCACGATTCGCGGACCCAGTGATTGCTCACCTCACGGTGTGAGGAGTAGTCATTGGGTAATGGAACAGCAGCTCGGTGTGTCGGAGCCCGAGCTGCACCTTTTTTTTTTTTTTTTTTTTTGTTTTTAACATATAATAAACAGATTTATTTGCAGTTAGGTATAAGTACAGCGTAAATAAGTTAAATAATAAATGAAATGTAACTGCAAAAAGGACCAGCAAACAGAAAAACTGATCAAAGCACTGGCCCTCAACTTACACTAAAACTGACTTAAAGAATGAATTAAAAAGACTAAATTCCTTATTATACTGAACATTTCAAACTCACACAATAATGGAAATTGAAATAATTGTAAAGCCGTATATAAAGATGGATAATAAAGACTAAAAATGAAAATACATATAAATCTAATCTAATAATAAGAGCCAGACTACCGATTCTAGGGGAGGTTATCATACAACAAGTAGGTCTTCACAAAGGAACAGAATATACAAGAACTTTTAAAAAATCTGCTATCAAAACAAGCTTTTGTTAAAGGTATATGATGTACATAGGTATCAGACAACATCAAGAAAGGGTCCTTCATTTAGCGTAAAACATGCTAATTACGAGTAAATATATACACATATACACAATACAGACATATACACGCATACATATATATAAAATCAGGAGGCAGCAAATTAATCCGATAGTAGAAGATCTTTCAACTTTTGTTTAAACCTTGAATACGATAAAGACTTGATGTTTGCCGGAATGCTGTTAAATATCTTATAAACTGTATACGAAAACGATCTCTCAAACAAGCATGTACGGTGCGCAGGAGGTGTTATGAGATCAGGATTCCGAATATTAACGCTGTGGATGTCTCCTCTAAACGATATCTTTTTATGAAGGTATGGTGGAGTTTTACATTTTATTATTCTGTGAGACAAAGCAGCGAAGTGGAGTTTTCTTCTAGAACGCATATCGAGCCAGTTACACTCTTTCCGCTTATGAGATATCCTATCAAACTTCCTAATGCCAAAAATAAATCTAAGGCAGGATTTTTGTACCCTTTCGATGCGTTCACTGTCCGCGCTGGTCAGACATGGTCCATAGACTGTATCGCAATAATTGAACAGTGACAATATGAGTGAATCAGTGAGCATTACTTTAAGCTTCCTTGAAAGTATATGACGGTGAGGAAACAACATTTTTAAGCGACCATATGCACGCTGTACACATTTTTTGATATGGCTTGTAAACCTGAGATCCGTGTCCATTTCAAGTCCTAGATTACGGGTTACTCTAACATTATTAACCGGGTTATTGTCTATCATCACACTGAACCTTTCCTCCACATCAAATTTATGTTTACCGAAAATAAGAACAGCAGATTTAGAGGGATTTATTATAAGTTGATGGGCTCTAGATTCAACAGAAAGGCTATTGAGTTCTATGTTAAGCTCTACATTTGCTGTATTCAAGTTACTGTAATTAAAAGACATTTTTAATTGAGTGTCGTCAGCGTACAAATAAGCGGTTGATTTCTGCAGACATTTCGTGATATTTGAGGAATATATAGCGAATAATAAAGGGCCTAATATGGACCCCTGGGGAACCCCGCAGACAATCTCCGAAGCACCGGAAATTCCTTGAGATGTTTCCACAAATTGACTCCTGTTAGAAAGATAGCTTGAAAACAAATTTACAGCTTTTTCCGAACAACCTATAAAACGAAGTATAGAATACAACAGTTGATGATTGATAGTATCAAAGGCTTTTGTGTAATCCAGCAAAACTAACGCGACAGTATCGCCATTATCTACGTCTCTAAGGATATCATCACACACATTCAAAAGTGTTGTAGAAGAACTGTAGCCCTCTCGAAAGCCTGACTGATGTTGTGGAAGAATATCATATTTTTTTACATGCAGACTCATTTGAAATTTCATTATCTTTTCCAACACCTTGGACAAAACTGGTAAAATGGATATAGGTCTGAGGTCTGATAGTGATGATACGTTATCCTTCTTAGGCAATGGGATTACTTTTGAAACTTTCCAAATTTCAGGAAACACACTGTTCAAGAGACAAGAATTAATAATATTGGTTATAACTGGAAGCACATAAGGACAACACAGTAATAACATTTTAATGTTAATATGATCCGTGCCTTCTGCGTTAGTTTTAATTTCATTTAAACATTTGTAAATTATTTCTTCTGATACTAAGGAAAAATGATAAAGCTCAGAAAAATTGCCAAGCAGGTGAGTATTATAGTAATGCAGCTTATCTGGATCCGGTTGAGAATTGTACACTGATGAAGAAAAGTAACTATTGATTTCATCAGGCTTATTCAGTTTGTCGGGTATCAAACGTTTACTTTGGCTATTACCTCCAGCAACATCCAGCGTACTAAGTCTTTTCCAAAGCTGTTTAGAGTTTTGTCCACAACGATTTACACAAAAACTGAGGTATGCTTTCTTTTCTTCTCTCACCGCCATGGTAGTTAAATTTTTTAATTCTTTATAATAGTCCCAATGTTTTGTTTTACGTGATGATTTGAATTTAGAGAGCGCTTTGTCTCGTAAACGCATCATTAACTGAATATTATCAGTAAGCCACGGAGGCCTGGCTTTCTTATAACTGGCTACCTTAAGAGGAGCAAGAACGTTGAATATATTAATTATTATGTCATTAAAGCAAATAACGTTTTCATTAATGTCCTCGATAAGAAAAATATTTTCGAGTGGTGAAACATACAACATTTCTAACAGCCTATCCTGATTTATTGTTTTGAAATTTCTGTACTCAAAAGTGACATTTTTTTGCTTTGGAAGTTCCAAATTCAATACACCTACAACCGCCATATGATCGAAAAACTCGCTCACGTCTCGCACGCCACTCGACAAGACTTCAACGTCATTTGGAACTAGAATAATATCTAAAAGAGAAGACGTGTTCCTAGTTATGCGAGTGGGAACAGAAATTAACTGTCTAAAATTGAATAATTCGATACAATCGTTGAACTGATTGAAATTAGTACTGAATGGTTCCAGAAAATTTATATTAGTATCCCCACCACATATGGTACGAGGCGAGAGCGGTAAAAAGTTTGAGACGTTTTCCTCTAAATTCGCAACGAAATTGCTTACATTCGTGTAAGGTGGTCTATACAATACCCCAAAGACATACAAAAAGTTATTTATCTTGACCTTCATCCACAGCTGTTCAACAGATTCACTAGATTTAAAGTCAATTATATCTGCCGTTAGAGCCTGGTTGATATAGAAGCCCACCCCACCTCCTCTAGAAGCTCTATCCTTTCTATAAAAATTAAATCCATCGATGTGCACTTGATTATTGGAAATATTATCATTGAGCCACGTTTCGCAAACACCAACAATATCATATTTTTCCTGAACAATGAAATTTTTAAAATCTGTAAAATGAGAAAACAGTGACCTAGTGTTAATATAGCAAAAGCTAAAAGACCTCATGTCGAACTATTTGTAATTTAGTGATATATAATTATTTAAAGCTATAAAAAAAATATAAATGTATCTACGAAGGTTTCACTTGTTAAAAAGGTATCAAATGGGCACGCAACATATCAAAATATACCTAAATAAAATCTCCTAAGAAGACGTCTTACTTGGTAAAGGTCATAAAATTCGCTTTGTCAGTTTGTTTGATGCTACCCAGTGTTTCAGCAGCATCTGCTTATTACCAAATAAAAATATAAAAATGCACAGTAAAAACGTATAGCAATAATTAGGAACTAAAACGATAAAAATAGGCCTGGAAATAGTTCCTAAAAGTTGTATAGTTACAAGACGCAAATAAAATAATATAACATCAATAGATCAATAAAAGTAGTCCAAAAAAAGCAGTCCTTAACAGTAACAGGGAGAAATTATACAAGATAAGTAAGAGGCGAAATTTCGAATAAAACGTTATTTTTTAGCCTTTTTTGCCGGAGGTAGATCGTTTCTAGCTGATTGCTTAGTTTTTGTGACTGACCTGGTGAATATGTTTTGCTGCCTGTTTTCAGAGGCAGTTGTTTTGTCCTTTGGAGAGTCACTATACACAGACACTGTAGCACTTCCACATGTCATTGCTTCCCTTTCTCCAGCGTCAGCAACTTCTTCTTGCCCATCTCCACTTTGATCGTCCTCTATTTGTCCCAGTATTTCATCTTCGCCTGCTTCCAGCTGTTCGGCGGAGTATTCATCTCCATTGATGAGTAATTTATTTTTAACAATTTTTACATTTTGCTTCCGCTCTTTCGCGATCTTGTAGTGCTTAAGTATGATTTTTTGCCCTTTTTGTTGTTCAATAGTTAAATCTTTTTGTATAAATATACCAGATCCTTTGAGCTTTTTGGTGTTTTTCAGGATACAAGTTTTTATCTGGTTCCTTACTAGTTTGACCACCGCTGGTCTTGGATTGGTCCTATTCTGTTTGCCTATTCGAAAAATGGAACTTATGTCTCCCTCCAATATGGGTATTCCTAGTTTGGTTGAGGCTATATCCTTGAATGTTTGCTCCAGATTTTCTTGCGGGTTTTCTGGTAGCCCAAATACTATCAAATTGTTTTCCTTGAGAGTTCTCTCCGTGTCTTCTAGTTTCTGCTTCAATTGTTCGTTCTCTTTCTCTAGGGTTTCTACTTTGTTTTGCAAATTCGTTATCGCATCTTTTTGTGTTTGTACTGTGTCCTTAATTACTTTCACATCAGCACTTATTTCTGTATTTTGTTGAACTAACCTTTGCAATAATTCGTAAACTCGCTCGTTAGAATTTTCTGACGTGTCTCCCATACTATACTATATCTTTTTCTGGCGATAAGAATAACAACGTTTTTTCATAACAATGTACCATGGATTAGTAGGTTTTTCCTCTCTTTATTTAATTATTAGACGCATCATTTCATGTACAAAACGTTATTACGTATCATGAGAAAGAGGAAAATTTTGTCGTTGTTATGGTATAACTTTTGCTCCAGTCACTGCGATTTTCACCACTAAAACTACACTTTTTAGCATGACCGACACTAGACACGTCTTTTCTCTCTGATGGTTAATAAGATGTTGGTCTATGTATCATATATACATCTAGTAGTTTACGCCTGCGCGAAGTACAACTAGTGCCGTCATTGCTGATTTCTAGTCATTCCGTCGTACGACTCGTTCGCGTCCTTCGCGTGTGTGCTGGTGCTGGTTGTACCTGATTACCTGATCGAGTGAAATATTGTGAAATGATACTGATAACACTCACATCCAGCGTTTGACGGTAAGTCATAAGCGGAACAAACCACCTACAAAATTTTATAACCTTGATTTCTTTGTGATCTTAGACATGCCATTCAACAGAAAAGAGATGACGATCACAGTAATCGATTTTGCCAAGTATTATTATTGTAATTAGAAATTGAATTAATAACAATACATAATGAAGGCATAAGGTTTGTTTATCTTACTGCCTCTACATTGAACTTTCATACACTATGCATGTGCATTAAAAGTACATGAATGTACATTTAATGGATATACCATGGATGTGTATATATCCATTGTATGTACCATGTATATAATATACATGTACATTAGACGTCCATATGTACATTCTATGGATATGCCACGGATGTGAAAGTTCGCGACAAACGTACATGCAATGTATATTTTTTTGATGTCTATTTGACATCCATTGGACATTCTTGCTCCATTTGTGGATATACATATCCATTAATTTGATATCCATTGTATGTACATTGTACATACATACTTTTGTTATGTGGGTTATAGGGTGTCACACTTGAAACTCTAAAACTGCGCACGTTTCTGGTCAAACCGAAGACCGTCATCTTTTTTATAACTGAGCAAACCGCAAAGGCAGGAGCCTAAATACCAGAGTATCGCGGCTGCTGTGAAAGGGTTATGTTAGGGGAAGTTTGTTAACGCGGGATTTGAATGGGTCAATACCCGCAGGCCCAATAAATACATCTCCTGGCGGTCCATTCCAAGCCTTGGGCACCCTGGGAATAAATGTCTTGATGTATGAAGAACGACCGCCTTAGGATGAGATGCAGCGGTCGCGTAGGTGCATCTGCTCAGAGGAGCGGATTCCGTTTGAATGTCGGTAGAAGAGCGAGAGGTCACCAACAACGCGCCTGTGAGAAAGTGGCGCGTTAGGGCCGGGTTGCCAATTAGTCGAATTGCCCTTTTCTGGACGGCATCAAGTATAGACCCCTGTATAGACCCCTACTACTCCCCTGAGTAGGGGCAGCGGCTTCCCAGACATGAGAGCAATACTCCAGGCCAGGTATTATCGGGCTTTATATAGCGTGAGGAGGTTACATGGTGAGAAGTACTTTTCGCTCTAAATAGGTACCCAAGCTTTTTACCAGCAGCTATTGTAATTGACGCAACGTGTTCGTACCAGATCAGATTTTCTGTAATGCTAACTCCTAACGGATTGAATAAGCGCCTTCTTGATAGAGCCCGGTTGTTCATTAGAACCTGGTGTTGGCTTGGGTACTTCTTGCTTGATAGCGTACTATATCTTAATCTTAATGTAAAACTATCCGAAATTACTCGTCAAAATCCACTGTTGAAATATAAGTTACTACACAGACGTCACAGTGGGGTATGTTTCTGCATTTAATTAGTTTTGTCAAAATTTCAACAATTTCATTGTAGTTAATTAAAAATAGGCTTACAATTATGTTCACTTTTCATCAGTACACTGACCGGGCTGATGTTGCCCGTCTGTTGAACCCTCAGAAACTTAGGTAAAAAGTATCGCAATTTCTGTTGTTTGGTTTGCTCGTCTCTATTGAACGTTATCATCTTGACCAAATCTCTGCGGCCGCTCGTGAATGGATAGAATGTTTTCGTCAGTTCTCCAGCCACCTGCTTCTGTTTTCCATCCGTTAAAAGGGTTACCTCCCAACTCATAGTCGCCCTCACTGGATGCGCTGCATAAAAACATCATCACGTCAAATATTAGTTCTTATGCTATTGAATACTATACAGGGTGTCCAGTTAGTGTGTAATTCTTCGATATCTCGTAAGGTATACCTGATAGAAGAAAATGTCAAATACAAAAGTTATTTGGTTACTAAAGACGCATATTCTAAAAGTATCTTGAAATATACAGGGTGTTATGGGATAGTAGGATTTATATTATTATTTATAATAAATTAAAATCGGGGATATTTGTTTAAAAATTTGGAAAAATAATTTATAACTTGGCAAAGTCGCAATCGCGAAAAAAAATACAGGGTGTTACATTTAAAAAAAAAAACAAAGTAAAATGACCTTCAAATTGCCGGAATTTAAAATTCTGCCAAAAACACCCTGTAGATACAAATTGCTGGTAGCATCCAAAATAATATCCACTTAATATTCAAGTAACTGGCTGTATAATATTGAGAAAAGTTAAAGGAATATATCAATTTGGACGTATTACTTGCGACCTTGCAAATCCGGAAATTAATAGAAAATGAATTATAACTTGGCAACGTCGCAACCGATACCAACAATATTTTAGGGTTGAATAGAGATCAATGATGGAAACTAGAAAAATGTAAGAAAAAGTTATAGTTCCATATAAAAAAATCAAGTTGATCACTATCCGACTTTCCAGCGACACCCTGCATATTTCAAAATATTTTTAGAATATGCGTCTTAAGTAACCAAATAACTTTTGTATTTGATATTTTCTTCTATCAGGGTATACCTTGCGAGATATCGAAGAATTACACATTAACTGGACACCTGTATAGGTCAATACTGTGCGAATGGAAAATTTTTGGCTGAGTAGGTACTTCAGATCAGATCATTAATCACCCAGACTATAGACAAGGTTAGAGAGAAATGAGAGAAGAAAGGAAAAGAAGGGAGAGGAAGAGCAAAAAGGAAGAAGTGCATCTGTTAGAATGGGCATTGTTAAAATAACCGGATAATTTTAATGTTTTAAAAAATCTAGTGGGATCAGTGCCGGTGCACTTGACCCCTCGTGTGGTGCGTTAACGATGCCCTTAAATGTCAATAGCGCAAAAATCCGTGCTGTTTTGATTTCTACATCCTCTTGCATCCTCTCTTCACAACTGAAGCGCTTTCGGTCACTCGTGTCACTATACAGGGTGAGTTTTAGTACCGGCTCGGTCGATAACTCCACTACTGTAGAAGAAAGCGAAAAAGTTGTACATAAAAATTGTAGCCACTGATATGCTCCTTGCTCAGAAAGTATCTAGATTTATACAGGGTAATTCATAACAATGTGGTGATGCAAACAAGCATTTTTTCAAATGAAACACCCTATATATTATTCCATTTTCAAATTCTACTAATGATTTCCGTTCTTCCAATACAGGTTATTGTTACATTATACAGGGTATTTCAAAAGTTATGATCATTTTTATATCCAAATTGCTGTCAAATGAACGTACTGTATATCAGTGATGAATCAAAAATCATTTTTTTAAACGGATGAATCAAAAATATTCTCTAGTTTAAAAATCGGCTATAAAATCTCGCGATGCATATTCGTTTTCTCTTTTTTTAAATGAACCTCCAATATTTTATTATACCAAAGTATTGCTTCTAATATGCTCTTTCATCTTTGTATAGCACTCGTTATGGCTGCATTTATTTGTTTCTGAGATATTTTGATTTTTCTACAAATTTTAAATATACCTTCTATTTCTTTACTAAAATTTATTTATTTTGAGAAAATACTATCAAATTTTATTTTTGCTTAACAAACAACTAAAATATATGGCTATAATAGTACTCTGAACACTGAATTAACGAGATATTTTAGGTCAAGTGTGCTGCGGAAGCAATTTTATAGACGTCATGCATAATTGTCAAGCAGATCTATCAGGTAGGCTATGAAATATTAAACGACACAGTCCAAATAAAACGATTCTTCAATCCTTCAAACAAATTAGTTTTAGAGTGCCTCCGTTCTGGATACTGGTGTTCATAGTTGATATACTCTAGAAGCAAGTAGGCAATTTCTCAAAGATTCTTCTAAATATCCTCAATGGATAAATTAATTTTAAAAGCTCGTTTTTCACACCGTACGGAATTATTGAGCATGTTATGAAAACTGTCAATGTTTCAAAGCCTACCTGATAAATCTGCTTCATAATTATGCATCACGCCTACAAAATTGTTTCCTCAGCATACTTGACTTGATTATCTCGATGATTCAGGGTTTTGAGTTCATCAAATACTATCACGACCTTATAATTTAGTTGTTCGTTAAATGAAAAACAAATTTGATAGTACTTTTTTAAAATAAATAGCTTTCAGTACACAAATAGAATAGAAACTATATTTTAAATTTACGGAAAAATCGAAAGATATTTCGGAAACTAGTGGACGTAGGTACAACAAGTGCTATACAAGAATGAAAGAGCATATTAAAAGCAATTCTTTCGTATAATAAAATACTGGGCGTTACATTTAAAAAAAAGAAAAAACCTGGATTTTGCATTCTACATCACCCTGCATACGAATATGCATCGCGGGTTTTTTATAGCTGATTTTAAAACTAGAGGATATTTTTAATCTTTTCATGTAAAAAAAATAATTTTTGTTTCACTACTTTTTGTTATACAGTACCTTCGTTTGACAGCGATTTGAATATAAAAACTGTCGTAACTTTTGAAATACCCTGTATAATGTTATAATACCTTACATTGTGAGAAGATAAATTATTAGTAAAATCTAAAAATGGAATAATATGTAGGGTGTCTCATTTAAAAAAGTATATGTTTGCATCGCCACGTAGTTATGGATCACCCTGTATAAATCAAAATATTTTCTGAACAAGGAGCATATCCCTGGCTACAACTTTTATGTACAACTTTTTTCGCTATCTTCTACTGTAGTGGAGTTATTGACCGAACCGGTACTAAAAACTCACCTTGTATATCGATGCAGATAGGTTATCATCAACGATTATGGTGAATGTAGTTAGTGTTTTAGGTACCGTATTTATAATCATCGTGCTTTATTTATAATGGACAATCTTGTGTGTTGGACTGTTAGACCTAGAAGAAGCATAAGAAGATGTTTTAATCGGTTTGTGTTTTTCAACCTATTTCATGACACGTCCCCCCTAGTATTTTATGACGAATATTGTTAAAAATATTTAATCCATACAATTTTAGGAGTTAGTTATGTTTAAAATGAAAGTATTTTAGAATTAATTATAAAACATGGGTTCGATTCAATGAATCACTCATGGAATTACAATACACCATGTTGTCGGATCAACAACAGGATAAAAGCATGAATATTTAATGAGACGGCAGATTTTTCTTGCGTGTGAGAATATTCGTGAAGAGTTGATGCCACTCCCTTCAAAGCTGCGTTGTGGGCCAACTTCGTACACTAAAAGCAATGGTGTAGATTTGATTTATTCCTCGTATATACGAAGTAGTGTTTCAAAATTTCCGATAAATTGGGTGGCGGAATAAACCGGGTTTTTTTCCGGGGAAATTGGAATATACGGTAAATTTAGGAAAAAATGAATTTTCCTTAGGTATACAAAAATTACTTTAATATTCAGGGAGGTAAACGTATTAAATATTAGTCAATTCAACAATTTTTTCAAAAATGAAATGCTGCGTTACAACCCTGACAACAATCTTGTTGGACGACTACAGTACTAGACCATTGCCCGAGTATGTTTTTTTACTTACTCTGGCAGTTCTTTTAATTTTTTTTTCATGTATTTATTATCTAGGTATTTAAAGTTTAAGTTATTATGTTAACCAGAGTTTTTTCCGTTTTTTAAATATTACCATTGATTAAAGTAAATGTGTTAATCAATGATATTACGAAATAAAGTATTAATATATAATTGTAATATATAATTTTAGTTTTTTTTATTAGAGCCATTTATATTCACGAATATACATTATTATTTTATTATTGTTATATTAATTTGTTTAAGTTTGAGAAAAAAAATTTCCGTACTTAGGGAACCAAACGAAAAGAATCCGCGGTGTTTTCCAATTTTTCCGGTTTTTTTTCAGAACCTTAAAATATGTAATACGAAGTAACGCGAACGTCGTCGACGTCGATTACTGGTCGACTAATCAAGTGACTTTTCTTATTATGTGTATGTTCGGTGACATTGACTAGCAAAGATCGAAGCGGTATCTGGGAGAGCGTGCTCTGAATATTCTGTGGTATAGTATCGTGAAAACTAAAACGTACGTCCTTTCAATAGGTTAATCATCATTTTCTTCCCTTGGTCGCGAATCAACCAAATCTGCCCACCGGTATTGAAGACCAGAGCTACCACGTCGGTATACACGTAGTCGTACAAGAAATTCTTGGATGGCTCGAAAGCATTATACATTTGTTTCATGTACTCGTACTCTAGATTCTGAAACCTGCAAAGCAATATTACATAACCATTATTCTATGACATACCTGAATAAAGCATGATTTGAATTGATATGCAAAAGTTGGTTGTTTACCTACTTGTTATAAAACCTGAACATTGGATTCATAGGTTATACAGACTTGTGGTATGTCATAGCACAAGTCTGTATAACCTATGAATCCAATGTTCAGGTTTTATAACAAGTAGGTAAACAACCAACTTTTGCATATGAATTCAAATCATGCTTTATTCAGCTCTCTGGCTATTTAGTATATAACACAGTTAACAATCATTTTAAAAGCAGATTTGAGCAAAAAATAATAACAGAATATTTAATTTCTAAACCTGACATTACCAAAGATTATACGAGTATGTTAATAAAAGTTTTTATTTTTAGCTCTAGAGTGTTTGATTCAGGTAGTTATGAAGATGCATATCTGCTAAATCTTGAAATTACCATTTTTAACAGATACACGAGGAGGTACCCAATACCACCCAATACAGCTCTGCTGTGAGCGTGCCTTGTGCAGTATACAAAATTATTGCGCTGGAGGCTTGCAACTCACACATCGGCAGTTTCCTGACTATTATGTTGATGTGGCTTATTCTGTACGTCTTATTTTTTTGCTTTTTGTACGTCTTATTCACATAACGAAAATACCACGTCACTCATTTCCGTCGGTCTATTTGTCGGTCTATTGGCGTTCTTCTCCCCTCGTAATCTCAGTGACAGGTGCATGAATTGTGATGAAATTTGGGTACCGATTTACTGTGGAGTCGTGGTAGATAACGCTGCTATAATTTTGAAAATCGGTGCATGGCCAGCAGAGTAATTAGCAAAAAACCAAACATTTCAAATATTCCTCAAACTACTTTATGGGTTTGTTATAATTTTCTGATTCTTTTTAGGTGGGGGTGAAATTGGGGAGGTTGGAAAGTGGAAGTTTGTAAAACTGAAAAATTTGTTGTATTCTTAATATGTTGTCCCTTGACCTGTCAAAGAAAGGCCTAGCAGCATAACACACTTTTTTGCGGATGCGCGGGCGAGGATTTGGTTGCAAAAAAATACTTTAATATATAATACGGATTTGTTTTTACGGCCGTAGCCGTCTCTCCGTTCCCAGTTTCCATTTTTTTCTATCGAAGCACATGTCTTCTTCCAAATCCCTCAGTTCCATGGCTTCATCTATCTCGTCCCTCCAGCTTCTTCTCGCTCGTCCCCTTTTTCTTCTTTCTCGTGGCACCCATTCTAGTATTCGTCGAGGCCATCTATGTTCTTCCATTCGTTTTGTGTGTCCAAACCACGTCAATTGCTTTTGATGGATCCTATCTATCAGATTTGAGTCTGTTTTCGTCATTTCCCGGATTTTTTCATTTTTAACTCTGTCTAGTCTAGACTTTCTGCAACTCCGTCTCAGGAAGTCCATTTCAGCTGACAGGAGTTTATTGTGATTGCTACTACTGATATCTCATGTTTCTGCCCCGTACGTGAAAATACTTTAATGTATCGCCAATTTAACAAACTGCTCAAACTTGTCATAACATTGTATAAACATACTTACTGATAAATGTAGGCCACGTTGCTATAAATAGGCTCAAACTTTTCAAGTTGAAAGGTAAGTTTCGCTTCTTTTGGAGGGTTGGACAGTCCTTGTGCCCTTCCCCAGGAATATGTCATAATAGGAAACCACACAATCAACAAAATCAAGAATACAAAACCTAGACCATACAAATACTTGTAGATGATTTGCTTCTTAACTCCTACGGGTGCCCAATACTCTTCTTCTATCATGCGCTTACACTGCAAAATAAAAAAATATAATTAATCCATCGCGCATTGCTTGTCCAGCAGTGGAGTGCCGAAAGGCCCCGCGGTGCTTGGGGCCCCGAGCATCCGGGGGGGCCCCCTTTGACACCATTCAGTCACTTTATGTTTTTTTAGCGAAAGTCTGTCGTTACACAAGCCTTAAACAGTGAATTAAAAAACAGTAAAACTGTATGATCCACCTTAAAAACAACTATGTCCCACCAGATGGTCATCCAGGGTCGAATCTATAATTTCATTAAAAAGTAACTATTTAGTCGTCGTTGAATGTTTGTCGAATCTAGCTATAATAGCAAAGAAAAAATCTGATAGGGATGGCAAAGGTCATACAAAATAAAATAGAGAATTTTGCGTTTGTATTTTTATTAATATTTCAAGGAAAAATATTTGATAACGTCAATTTACTTTCAAAATGTTTGCAAAAAAGTCATATAGATGTCGGACAAGCCACAGATTTAATTGCGTATGTTTCAGATCAATTAGGGAATTTAAGAAATAATTTTGAAAATATCTTTAGAACCTCAGTAACAATGGCAAACGAATGGGGTAATAAGCCACAATTTACAGACAAAAGAATTCGTACTACTAAAAGGTTTTTTGATGAAATGGCGGTTGATGAACCAATTGAAGACCCTAAAAATCGTTCAAGAATTTTAGTATTCAACACATAAATAGAACTATTTTAGTACAACTAAAAATAAGTGTGTCATTCACAAACGTCTACTCAAAATTCGATATTTTATTATTATTAATAAAGTAAAAGAACTAGTTGAAAAATATCTAGACGATCTCACACAAAATCTTGCGTCGGAACTAATTGATTTAAAAAATCTTCTAACTGTAATCCTGAAAAATCTCCAGTATTAGGGAATTTTCTGATTTTATTTTCGAAATTGTTGACTAGTTACCTGAGCTTTGCACTGCATTTGAGTTGTTTCTAGGTACTGCCTGTTACATCGGCTCAAGCAAGCTCATTCTCAAAACTAAAACTAATAAAAGGGTTTGCAAGATCGACAATGTTCTGTGGCATTAATTTTTATAGAAAATGAACGGGCAGAAGGCATAGACTTAGACCAAATATTTGATATACCTGTTGCTTTCATAGTGGCCGTATGATATAAACCGATTTGTAATATTTTTTTATATAGAAGGGGGGCCCCGTGAAAAATATTGCGGGAAGGCCTCCGAAGACCTTGGCACGCTTACTGTTGTCCTGCAATAAAACGACCGATACCGAAAGATAATCTTTGATGCTGACGTTTAGACCATCTCTGTACAACTTATTAGTAGGTCAATATAAATTACACTTGATATAGTTTGAAATTACAAAAGACGAGTGGGAAAATTAACTTGACCGTTTTGAATTAACATTTGATGCTCTAGAAATTACAGGTGGAAAAGGTGTGTTTAGTCTAGTACCTCTATCTGACGCAAGAATCGCACGAATCACTCAAAATATCACTTCCATTCTGATCGCATGCAATTGTAAACGAGGAGTAGGAGCCTGCGTAGGAAGACTACAAAATTTCTAGAGAAAAGACCACTAAACGACCCATTTGCAGTGTACCTTAATTTTCCAGCAAACATACGTTTTGGTTTAAAATATGTAGTCTATAAAATGGGCTTTTACGGTTACTCTTCCATCAAGGCAATATAATGCATTTTTACGAGGGTTGCTCTATACCTCCGTCAATCCACCAGTACGCAGACAGCTGTTTCACGCTTATTAGCGATCATCAGTGCGCCATAGGTCGATTGACGAAAGTAGAGAGCATCAATTTTTCCATGTTTAATAAACATGTGAAAGATGTGCGAGTAAGACAGAAGGAATTCTGCCGGTGCGCCATCTAGTACCCGAAGGTGACGGCAACCAAAGAGAGAGACGCCACTGGCAGCAGTAAACTCTCCTTGGTGTAACGACAAGGCTCGTTCGCTTTTTGCCACTAGAGGCGCGGATTTTGACGCAAACTGCGTAAAGCCGATATACGAGGGTTGCTCTATACCTCCGTCAATCCACCAGTACGCAGACAGCTGTTTCACGCTTATTAGCGATCATCAGTGCGCCATAGGTCGATTGATGATCGCTAATAAGCGTGAAACAGCTGTCTGCGTACTGGTGGATTGACGGAGGTATAGAGCAACCCTCGTATATCGGCTTTACGCAGTTTGCGTCAAAATCCGCGCCTCTAGTGGTAAAAAGCGAACGAGCCTTGTCGTTACACCAAGGAGAGTTTACTGCTGCCAGTGGCGTCTCTCTCTTTGGTTGCCGTCACCTTCGGGTACTAGATGGCGCACCGGCAGAATTCCTTCTGTCTTACTCGCACATCTTTCACATGTTTATTAAACATGGAAAAATTGATGCTCTCTACTTTCGTCAATCGACCTATGGCGCACTGATGATCGCTAATAAGCGTGAAACAGCTGTCTGCGTACTGGTGGATTGACGGAGGTATAGAGCAACCCTCGTATATCGGCTTTACGCAGTTTGCGTCAAAATCCGCGCCTCTAGTGGCAAAAAGCGAACGAGCCTTGTCGTTACACCAAGGAGAGTTTACTGCTGCCAGTGGCGTCTCTCTCTTTGGTTGCCGTCACCTTCGGGTACTAGATGGCGCACCGGCAGAATTCCTTCTGTCTTACTCGCACATTTTTCACATGTTTATTAAACATGGAAAAATTGATGCTCTCTACTTTCGTCAATCGACCTATGGCGCACTGATGATCGCTAATAAGCGTGAAACAGCTGTCTGCGTACTGGTGGATTGACGGAGGTATAGAGCAACCCTCGTATATCGGCTTTACGCAGTTTGCGTCAAAATCCGCGCCTCTAGTGGCAAAAAGCGAACGAGCCTTGTCGTTACACCAAGGAGAGTTTACTGCTGCCAGTGGCGTCTCTCTCTTTGGTTGCCGTCACCTTCGGGTACTAGATGGCGCACCGGCAGAATTCCTTCTGTCTTACTCGCACATCTTTCACATGTTTATTAAACATGGAAAAATTGATGCTCTCTACTTTCGTCAATCGACCTATGGCGCACTGATGATCGCTAATAAGCGTGAAACAGCTGTCTGCGTACTGGTGGATTGACGGAGGTATAGAGCAACCCTCGTATATCGGCTTTACGCAGTTTGCGTCAAAATCCGCGCCTCTAGTGGCAAAAAGCGAACGAGCCTTGTCGTTACACCAAGGAGAGTTTACTGCTGCCAGTGGCGTCTCTCTCTTTGGTTGCCGTCACCTTCGGGTACTAGATGGCGCACCGGCAGAATTCCTTCTGTCTTACTCGTAATGCATTTTTATTCGTTAATAACTATATTAACTAGATAATGAATTTGTGGTTCTTGGGTTTTTAGGCCGGCGTCGTTTAGCATTAAAGCTTGACGTTTCGCCTCCACGAGTGGATGGCATCTTCAGAAGCTATTTGTCTTCGGCGATTTCCAAAATACTGACGGCTGGTGGATCTGTGCCTGTATTGATACCTGCTAATGGTGACGTGGCCCAACCAGGTAGCGTTGGTAGCCCCGCCCCTTCGCGATATGGTGGTGTCTTCAGGTCCTTTAGGATGGGTACCCATGTCCTGTTGACTTTCTGTGTTTCTTCTTTCCTATTGAAATTATTATGATGTTTTTGTATTTCGATGGCTTCTCTGTGAAGTTTGGCATGGTATGAAGACGTTGCGGGAAGAACCTGAGTTTCTTCAAACTTGATCCTGTGACTTTCCTCCTTAATCGCATGTTCGGCTACCGCTGATTTGTCCGTATGGCCTAGTCGACAACTAGCCTTATGTTCTGCAATTCTTGTGTTTATCGATCGCTTTGTTGTTCCTATGTATGCACTCCCACATGTGCATGGTATGCGATAAACCCCCGGTGTTGTGAGTGGGTCGTGGGTCTCTTTTATCCTTTACCGTTCTCAAATACTTCTGTATCTTTCTTGTGGGCTTGTAGATGGTCTCGACGTTTTCCTTTCGTACCTACAAGCCCACAAGGAAGATACAGGAATATTTGAGAACGGTGAAGGATAAAAGAGACCCACTCACAACACCGGGGGTTTATCGCATACCATGCACATGTGGGAGTGCATACATAGGAACAACGAAGCAATCGATAAGCACAAGAATTGCAGAACATAAGGCTAGCTGTCGACTAGGCCATACGGACAAATCAGCGGTAGTCGAACATGCGATTAAGGAGGGAAGTCAGAGGATCCAGTTTGAAGAAACTCAGGTTCTCGCTGCAACGTCTTCATACCATGCCAGACTTCACAGAGAAGCTATCGAAATACAAAAAACATCATAATAATTTCAATAGGAAAGAAGAAACACAGAAAGTCAACCGGACATGGGTACCCATCCTAAGTGGCGGGGCTACCAACGCTACCTGGTTGGGCGTCACCATTAGCAGGTATGAATACAGGTGCAGATCCACCAACCGTCAGTATTTTGGAAATCGCCGAAGTGAAATGGCTTCTGAAGATGCCATCCACTCGTGGTGGCGAAATGTCAAGCTTTAACGCTAAACGACGCCGGCCTAAAAACCCCAAAGCCACAAATTCATTGGACGATGGCCACGAAAGCCTTAGACAGAATACTAACTAGATAATTTCACTTTATTCTTACGTCTTCTTAGGACGTGAAATGTACGTACAGGGCCTTTTTCTTCAGTTACTTCCTTTAGATTATACCAAAGAAAAAATCGCTATTGAATCTTAACTCTCAAAACTCTCTATATTCTTTAATCATTTTGATAAGAAAAAGAAGCCTAAAATGTGAAACTATCCCACTTTCAAAGATATTTCTGGCGATGATTGGAAAATCGGATTAATTTTGACCAAGCAATATGCTATAAAAATTGGACATTATAAAAAAGGACCCACCGAGTAGATTTTAACATTTCTTGAAAAAATATAAGCAGCAGATAAAGTCTGAAACGTCAGACGAAACGTTGAAATAGTTGTTTTTTACCATCTTGTATAATCTAAAGGAAGTAACTCAGGAAAAGAACTTCTTCGTAATTTCGGAATACCTTAACCTCGTAGATGCACATGTACATGTCCTCCATTTTGAACCAGTCAAATACAACCATGGAGGTGTCGGTAAGCATCCAGTCAAGGGCTGTCCGCAATTCGTATAAGAAAGGTATAAACATGTAGATCTTCATAAGGGCTAGGTTCCAGAAGGTGAAACTGTGCGCGTAAAAGTAGCCCCAGATACGGCTGGGGTAGCCGTAACGAATCTGATTTGCTGATATAAGTAAATACAAGCATCGCGCTATGTAGTACATTATTACAGCTGGCATATCCTTGGCTCTCCTGAAAAAATATAACAGTACGCTAAAAAAATAAAAAGTCACAAAATAGACGGATTGATTGGTAGATATGGTGCATGCGGCTGCCTGATTGCGATGGTTTCACAAGAAAGAGTGGTTTTACCTAGTGGCAGGGCCGCCACATCGCAAGGTTGGGCCCAGGACCAGATTCTGGCCACGGGCCCCCAATACCATAGCCGTCTCAAGTGATGAGGATGTACCTTCCAACTGCCAACGAGATGGTTATGCCAATTGCTAATGTCATGTTGAAAAACTATTGATTTCCTCTCTCCACACAAAACGTCATTTGTACTTGCTTTTAAGTTTCAGTGATTGAAATGTCTAAATTTTTACTGAACTGTGTTTCTTGTTCTTCATCTTCTCAAATAAATTTAAGAAACTGTAATTGAAAATTGGGAACACTAGTATTCACGTACGTTAAGTACGTAGTTATTAGTTATGGGATTTTGTTTCTTTTTCGTCTTGGAATAGTACGAATTGCAAATACAAGCCTTAATCAGAGAAATTCATAATCACTCATTTCTTAAGAGTAGCTGACAGAAAATAATGATCGACTAAATTTTGTAATCAACACATTCAATCAATTATGTTCAACTTGAAATTTTGTAGACTGATTGGAAAAGAGAGTCTATGGCTGAAGGGTTTGATTGAAACAGCACTTGAAAGAATACAGAATGTGTATTAAGTGAAAAACAGGAACAAAAAATAATTGCTACAAAAATGAAGTTGCTTCATTATACTTTATTCACAATTCATTATTAGTTATTTGTAATAAAGTTACCCAGAAAAGAATTAGATTATTAACAAAACAAATGAATCAGTAAAATATGATCTTCGTTTTGTTGAATAACATAACACTGTTAAGAAACAGTTGCACGCGCCACAGCGTTTACTAATATTCAAGCCCGGACGGGCCCCTACGGGGCCCGGGCCCGGGACCACAGTACCCAGCTGCCCCCCCCTTGTGGCGGCCCTGCCCAGTGGCGACTGGTGAGGTAGTGCCACAGTGCCATGGCACTACCATAATTTTCGACAAAAACATATTTATCTATCTCTTAAACTTTTCTTATTCTATGTTAGTTTCCAACGACTTTTTATGTTTTATATGAAATAGCAATAGCGGCTCAGCGCATATATGCTTGCACCAGGCAACACGTGGCATCGTCGCAACTCACATGATGAGAGCTGACGATGCGACGAAACGGCGAGACGGCAACAGCCTACGGCACCGTTTCTTATAAGGCACAAACAGAGTGAGACAAGTTTTATCACAAACGTTTACGAGTGACAGAGAGAACGCTATGCTGAACGTTTGGATAGATTTTAAATACGAAAATCTGAAGTAGATCATGCCAGGCACATTACCCATATTTCCATTCATGGTTCACTATTTTTGTTTTGTTTCAGCAGTTTCGATTTGTTTATGATTAATGCTGATGTCGGCTTTTCTCGTTAAAGATTTGAAATTTAGGTCCTATTCTTATTAGTTTGAGTGAGTTGTGCACTGTTTTCGGATTGGTATCTCATTTGTGTTGAATTAAAATATATCATTGGAGCGAAAATAAACAAAATTGGACGCATTAATAAACTCATTTAGTAATCTTTCGCTGGAAGAAAAATTGAAAAACTTATTGGTAGTGGACAGAAATCGCGTTGTCGTAAATTTAATAAAACTATTTATGATGAAAACAATTGGATAAGTGACTGTGACAAAGTTAACAAACTGTTTTGTTTTGTGTGTGTTCTATTTGGAGGCGATGACACATGGGCGAAAAAAGGCACGGATGATCTTATTCATATACGGGAGAAAATGAACACCCATGAAAAATCTAAAGTGCATATATATGAATCATTTTTTCAGTTTATCGATGCTTGGTAAGTCAAACATAAGACACTCAGTTAAATTCGGCTTATCGGCTAGTTATAAGTATTTTTTTTCAATTTTATATCGGTTTGAAATGTTGGCTGTCACTCTGGCACTACCTCTTTAAGTTGGCACGAGCCGCCACTGGTTTTACCTTTCATCTTGTCATAATAAACAAATCGTCCCTGTTTTCACGAAATGGCTTATATCGGAGGAACGTTTTAAGTTTTTCAAGATTTAGAAGTGTCTACTACTTGAATACCGTATATCCTAACAAAACGAGTTTATGAAGTCGTATTCAGTATGGTCAAGACTAGAAAAACAGATTGAAATAAAAAATAAAAAATTAACGAATGAGCCAAAAATAGCAAAAAAAAAGATATAGGTACGCCAGTTTGTTAAATGTTTCTAACTTCCAGTTGAGGATACAACCACAATACAACCTAAAGGATTTGACATTAAACCATTTATTTTACCTTCATATTATAAGCCATATTTGAAAAATGTTTCATAACAGTATATAGTAATAAGGTACTTAAAAATTTTACATTTCAAAACATAAATGTTCTATTCCTCATTCCCGCACAATGCAATGCAACAGTATACCTATTATAATGATACAGCAAAAATATAATGGAAAAACAAGAACCTATTGGTGAGGCAAGTTAATGTAAAAGTCTTTGTAGACTTGCTGTCTCACTACTGGTCTTTTGCCGTCCCAAAGGGACAAAAGGGACTTGTATTTATCTTGCGTAATTTTTTGTTGACGATTATTTAGCGCTTTCAGTGCAATATTGCTGTTGATGGACCGAGGTAAAGATATTCGCCTGTACGAGTTATGCAGGTGGCTTGTCTTGATAAAAATTTTTTGGGGGTTGTCTTTTTCAACTTTAACTTCCTTCGATTACTTGTAACCATTTTATCTCTTCTCCTTGGTCATCTTTCCTAACGCAAAGCACCCTAAAATCTTGAGGAGGTGCCTTGAAGTCCCAAAAGTCCTTGTGAGTAATTTCATTAACAATATATAGGGGTCTTTCTGTCGGGCCAACCTGAAGATTAGTATAAGTTGACTGGAGTTGAAAATATCAACTGCTTTGGAGACTGCTGTTGAAATTGCGCTATGCGCAACATCACCTTCGCTTTGTCCATGACAATTTTCAAAGAAATCATGATTTATGCTCGTAACATTTTCACTTTTGATCAAGAAATAAAGTAACAAAGATGGTGTCACAGAATTTTTGTTTTGGCCATAGCGTCCGTCTGAAAACAGAGCTACTGAATTTGCACCTGCTTTATCACAAGTTTCTAAAAAGCTGAAGAGACACGTAGAAATTTCTGATGATCCCCTTTTGCTTTGAGTTTCATGCCATGTAAAGCAATAGCAATCCCTGCTAGCTGCGTTGTATATTGTGAAGTTGTAAACATTTAAACGTTGCTTATAGAATATTCCATTTTCTGTACCAATAGGTAGCTGAATAACTTGTTGCAAGTCAAAGACCGAGCATATTCGTTTGGGATCAGTTTTTAAATCTTGCTTTATCTCTCACACTTTATTCTTATTAGCAGAGTACAGTTCAAACTCTCTTTTAAGGTTTTTAGCAATATAACGTGCGACAGCATTTTCTGTCAAACAGAATCTTTGAACACCTAGATAAGGCCCTTAGCTCTTAAGTTTCTTTTTTTTCTTAATGTTGTACACCGTACCTTTACTTTTTTTTCTCACAGTTTCTGAGTTTATAGCCATTGTTGGCTCAACTCTCTTTAAAATAGTAATAATAATAAGTTTGGTGCACTTGCATGCACAGTGTGCATTTATCCTTCTTAGGGTGGTGAAAGGACAAATTCATGCTATCAAGTATTTCTCTGTAAAGACACAGGCTGCCTATCATGTTCATTTCCTTTGCATTTTGTATTGCCTCTTGCTTATACATTTCGTACATTTTAACTAAATTAAGCTTAGAGCTTAGATACTCTCGTGAGGATTTTTTTCGGCAGTAGTGGGACTCTACTTTTGGAAATCTTATGATATGTGACCTCATATCCGATTTGATTTGATCGTCTCTTAGCTTTAAGCTTTCCTTTCTCCTTGCACTCTCATTTCCTGATCTGCATTTATATACTCTAAATCTATCACTGTTCCATAATACCACCTGTTTGAATAACACATTTTAACGAAACACCTTTTTTAAATTTATCTTCTTTCCTGACTAATTTTAATTCATTCGCATTTTTTCCTCAGTAATATAATTAAATGAAAATGTACAAGAAAAAGCCTGCAACGGCTCAGAGCACCTTACTGTACACCAGGCAAATGTATAGGTTAAACGGATTCGCCAAGATTTCACATACAGACGTATATCGATGTACGACCCACTTGTCAGGACCCGTAATAGTTATGGTTATCTTCACAAAGAGGTGTATATCATATACGCCTATTTGAAGAAATTTGGAGTACTCATTTTCGTTATACGCCTGAAGCAGTTATTTGAATAACTTTGCTCGCCGATATCCCAGAGATACGTCTGTTTGTGAGGGTAAAGATCACTCTTCAAGTAGTCATATGCGACCAAAAGCTCAATTTTGGAAAAATGCGATATACGCCACTTTGTGAAAACAGGGACGTATGCCCAAATCACGGCTCAACAATCAGCTGTCTTACTCAAGGTCTGGAGATGCTTTGCGCCGATCCCTTTGCGCATCGACATTTTGGGTTAGATTGGTTCTGATTTCAACAGCAGCGGCACGGCAGAGTCATGGCTGTCTACATAGAATATGAGTATAGAGATAAATAATATAGATCTCAGCGCAAATCTAGTACTTTATGGGAGGTAAACATTAAGGATAACATAAACTTTATGTTGGCTTTAATGTTTAGCTTCTTTTTACACCGCATGGGTTGAGTATTATTTCTTAATTCTGCCCTGTGGTACACTTTTTTCTACTCTACCCCTGTCAGGACGAATCACAAAGGAACCGACCGCGAGTAAGACAGCTGATTGTTTGTTGAGCCGTGTCCAAATCCTGTTTAGTTTATTTATTTGCAACATATTTACAAGGCAAATAAAACTGGCTATTGTCCGTGAAGAGTTACCCCTTGTATACGGCCATCCACCATCAATGATCAATGATAGCAGAAGTCGCGTATGGCTGTCCTGACATCCATTATACAGGGTGTTCATTTGAAAACCTCCCACCCCGGATTTCTTGAAACCCGCCGACTAAAAGAAGAAACTCCGAGACACGCCAAAAGATTTGTCAAGTGGTACAATTTTTTAACCAAACATTACTTCATCCCGTTATTCTGACATTTGAGTTTTTTAAATCGGTCTCGATTCGTTTTCGAGAAAATTAGAATCTTTATGATTATGTCTTAACTTGTTCAAATAGGTACAAAAACATACGAATATATCACTTTTTATTGCAATAATTGTTCAAATGTTGCCAGTTATGGCCAAACAATGATATAGGCGATTTTCAAATTCCTGACGGGCCATGAAACTATTTTGCCGTTGGAGAAATAATTTATAGGGATTTTTGAAAATTACCCTCGAATTTATTTGTTCCATGAAAATTGTTAATATGAATTGCTGAAATTAGGTGTATTCTGCAGATCTGCGGCACTTTGCGCCATCTGCCACAGTGTTATAAAGCCTACGGGCCTAACAACTGCCATAATAATGTCATGTCGACAAACTTTGAGGTATGAAAATATAATTAAAGTTATCGAGAAAAAATGCGAAAAAAAGGGGTCAACCTTTTAATCAATTTTTTATTACATTTTCAATTTCTGTATCACGACTCCATGGGTTCGCGCAGTTGTAGCGCCATAGCTTGATTATTTATCGAACGATTCACGACATTTTGGACTCATTTTATAGGAGAATGACTGGGCATATCAACTAAAGCAAAAACAGATAATACTTAACAATTTCTAAGGCTAAAAAAATTCACCAAACTGAAAAAAACATTATTGTAATGCATTTATTTGGGTTACTTATAAATAATTTGAAAAAAAGCCGTATTAGTGCCTATTTATTAAGACATTTTAATATTAAGCAGGATGTTTCCTGTCTTACCACATGCAATTCGTGTATGTAGCACTAAAATATTTGACAGAATAGGCCATTTTGTATTATGACTTCTTTATCACAGCTCCATGTGTTCACGCAGTTGTAACGCTATATCTTGATTATCTATCAAGCGATTTACGACTTTTTGGACTCATTTTATAGGGGAATGACTGGGTATATCAACTAAGGCAAAAAAATACAATATCTGACAATTTCAAAGGCTAAACAAATCCACCAAACTTAAAAAAAATTGTAATGCACTGGTTTTGGTTACTTGCAAATAATTTGGAAAAAAGCCATATTAGTGCCTATTTATAAACACTGTTTAGTGTTTATCAGGATGCTTCCTGTCTAAAGACATGCAATTTGTTTATGTAGCACTAAAATCGTCGACAAGGTAGGCTTTTTTATTACGACCAATTTTGAAATAAACAAGAATTTGGTATGCACATTGTCTTTATTGGACTTCGGTACAGATTATTACTTAAATGTAATTTACACGAACAAATGTGATTATTTAGTATTTAAATTAATCAACGAAATTTTCAAAATGTCCACCATTTTTATTTAGGCACGCTTGACTTCTGAAACTAACGCTCTGGGTTACTCGACGCTAAGCTACGCTCCAGTCTTGTTTTCTTTGATTTCCAAGTGATTCCAACATATCTCATTTCAATTGGTTGCCTTTCAGTCATTTGGCTGAATACTAAATAAATAATACTAAAAATAAAAATAATAAAATTTGTTCATGTAAATTGCATTTAAGTAATAATCTGTACCGAAGTCCAATAAAGACAATGTGCATACCAAAGTCTCGTTTATTTCAAAATTAGTCGTAATAAAAAAGCCTATTTCGTCAATGATTTTAGTGCCACATAAACAAATTGTATGTCGTTAGACAGGAAACGTCCTGATAAACATTAAACTGTGTTTATAAATAGACACTAATATGGCTTTTTTCCAAATTATTTGCAAGTAACCGAAACAAGTGCATTACAAAATTTTTTTAAGTTTGGTGGATTTTTTTACCTTAGTTGATATACCCAGTCATTCCTCCATAAAATGAGTCCAAAAAGTAGAGAATCGCTCGATAGATAATCAAGATATGGCGTTACAGCTGCGTGAACACATGGCGCTGTGATACAGAAGTCATAATACAGAAAGGCCTATTCTGTCGAAAATTTTAGTGCTGCTTACACGAATTACATATGGTAAGACTGGAAACATCTTGCTAAACAATAAAATTTCTTAATAAATAGGCACTAATATGGCTTTTTTTCAAATTATTTGTAAGTAACCCAAATAAGTGCATTTCAAATTTTTTTTCAGTTTGGTGAATTTTTTTAGCCTTAGAAATTGTCAGGTGTTATCTTTTTTTGCTTTAGCTGATATGCCCAGTCATTCTCCTATAAAATGAGTCCAAAATGTCGTGAATCGGTCGATAAATAATCAAGCTATGGCGCTACAACTGCGCTAACCCATGGAGTCGTGATACAGAAATTGAAAATGTAATAAAAAATTAATTAAAAGGTTGACCCCTTTGTTTTTCGCATTTTTTCTGGATAACTTTAATTGTATTTTCCTACCTCAAAGTTTGTCGATATGATGGTGGAACACATTGTATTATAAAATATGAGCACATTCACCATATCTTTGAAGGTTTGAACAGGTTTCTTGTCTGTGTGAGCATAGCAGTCTCCAGTAAAATTAGTCCTGTGAATGCAGAATGCTGCGCAGCGTGAACTTGCGATTTAGGACCGGTTGTACAAATGCGGGTTTAACTCAAGCTTTATTAAACCTAAGCCTAGCTAAGTTTAGGCCTAACGTTCACATCCGTTGTACAATCGTCGGTTTAGTTAAACCTGGTTGATAATAAAACTCACTACGGTTGGCACAAACGTAGTGAATGTGTGTCACACCCTTTACTCACAATTTTTATATGACGCAATATACCTATTTCACCTAGGATATCTTCCATTGCAGAAAAGCATAAACTGACATGCCCTGTCTTGTAAACTGGCATATGTATACGTCAAATCAAGATGTTACCAGAAAAAAGAACCGACTGCCAGCGGGATTCGAACCCGCGCCTCAGAAATTGTAGTCCGACGCTCTTACCAGCTGAGCCATGGCGGTCATGGAGTTTAACGCGGTCGGAGATTAATGCTGACCCAACAGATTTCCTTCGATAACACGGATACGAGCTGCTCCAGAAGATGGCGGAGGTGGAGCCGTCAGTGGGCGTAAAGAAAATTCGATGCTTCTTGGAATCGCTTCGCCGGCTGGGTTGCCATGACCGCCAAGGCCCAGCAAGTAAGAGCGTCGGACTAGCATTCCGGAGGCGCAGGTTCGAATCCCGCTGGCAGTCGGTTCTTTTTTCCAACATTTTCTGGTAGCGCCTTGATTTGAGAGCCCGGCATGCGGACAATAGCATGAAAAATAGTATTATACGTATACATGGTGAGTTTTTAGTACCGGATCGGTCGATAACTCCACTACTGTAGAAGATAGCGAAAAAAGTTGTATATAAAAGTTGTAGCCAAGGACATGCTCCTTGCTCAGAAAATATCTTGAGTTATACAGGGTGATCCATAACTACGTGGTGATGCAAACATGCATTTTTTTAAATGAGACACCCTATATATTATTCCATACTCAAATTCTACTAATGATTTCCGTTCTTTTAATATACCGTATTGTTACACTATACAGGGTATTTCAAAAGTTATGACCATTTCTATATCCAAATCGCGGTCAAATGAACGTACTGTATATCAAAAAGTGATGAATCAAAACTAATTTTTTACACGGATAAATGAAAATTATCCTCTAGTTTCGGCTACAAAACAAGCCCGAGACGCATATTTATATACAGGGTGATGTAGAATGCAAAATCCAGATTTTTTTTAAATGTAACCCCCAATATTTTATTATACCAAATAATTGCTTTTAATATACTCTTTCATCTTTGTATAGCACTTGTTGTACCTACTTCCATCAATTTCCGAGATATTTCGATTTTTCAGTAAATTTAGAATAAGGCTTCTATTTGTGCACTGAAATTTATTTATTTTGAGAAGGTACCTATTATCGAATTTGTTTTTTGTTTAACGAATAACTAAATTATAAGGTCATGATAGTATTTGATGAAGATAAAACCCCGAATCATCGAGATAATAAGGTCAAGTATTCTGAGGAAACAATTTTGTAGGCGTGATACATAATTATCAAGCAGATTTATCAGGTAGGCTTAGAAAAATTCTCAGTTTTCATAACCTGCTCAATAATGCCGTACTGTGTGAAAAACGGAATGGAATGGAAGGAAGCAATGTTGTATCCTATACATAAGAAAGGAGATAGGTCAGTGTGCGAAAATTATAGAGGTATAGCCTTACTAAACATAGCATATAAAATCTTAGCATCGTTCCTCAAGAACTTGCTACTACCTGAGATGGAGAAAGCAGTGGGTGAATATCAATGCGGATTTAGGCAGGGAAGGTCAGTAATAGATCAGATATTCACGCTCAAAGAAATTCAGGCAGAAAGCTATGAGTTTGATAAAGATACATATCTGCTATTCATAGATTTCAAACAAGCCTTTGACAGAATAAAAAGAAATAGACTTTATGTAGCCTTGAGAGAGCTGGGAGTAGGAAATAAATTGGTGCGAATGATTAAACTAACACTAGAAGATACTGAATACTGCGTAAGAATTGGAAGTAAGTTAACTGACAAATTTGAGGTTACGGAAGGACTGAAACAAGGAGACCCACTATCTTCTGTGTTATTCAACTATGTACTTGAGTATGTTATACGGAAAGCAAAATTAAACAGAACAGGACTATTATACCACAAGAGACATCAACTTTTGGCATTCGCAGATGACATTGTTATAGCGACGAGAAGTAAACATGAACTACGAGAAGTGGTGTTGCGATTACAAGAAAGCGCAGAGGAAGTAGGGTTAGTCATAAATGAGAAAAAGACTGAGTTTATGGCATGGACTAAAAATGACTTTGTCGCAGATAGGACATTTGAGGTGATGACACACAAAGGAGTGGTTTACCATTTTAAAGAGGTAGAAAAATTTATATATTTAGGAGTAGAATTCAGTAGAAGACCCGAGAGGAGGAAAGAGATTCAAAACAGGCTACAGAAGGCAAATAAGTGTTTATACCAATTTAGGGAGATTCTTAACAGCAAGTTGCTTTCTAGAGGGGTAAAACTTAGAGTGTATAAGACAATGATCAGACCTATGGTACTGTTTGGGAGTGAAACCTGGACGATCGATAGGAGTGAGGAAAATATGCTTGCAGTATCGGAACGGAAGTGTCTGCGAAAGATATTCAAAGGAAAGATGGTGAATGATGTCTGGGTGAGAAGAACAAATAATGAATTGAAAGAGCTATTTGACCAACCAGACATCATATGTACAGTTAAGGGTAATAGGCTAAGATGGTTAGGGCATATGGAACGCATGGAAAATGGGAGAATACCAAAGAAGTTGACGGAATGTGGCATAGGAGGAAGGAGGAAGCGAGGTAGACCAAAGTCAAGATGGATTGATGAAGTGCGGAAAGATATAAGGCTGTTGAAGATTCATAATTGGAAGGAAAAGGCAAAGGACAAGAAACAATGGAGAAAGATAACCTATCAAGCCATGGGCCTACTAGGCCTGCAGTGCTAATCATATATATATAACCCCCAATATTTTATTATACCAAATAATTGCTTTTAATATACTCTTTCATCTTTGTATAGCACTTGTTGTACCTACTTCCATCAATTTCCGAGATATTTCGATTTTTCAGTAAATTTAGAATAAGGCTTCTATTTGTGCACTGAAATTTATTTATTTTGAGAAGGTACCTATTATCGAATTTGTTTTTTGTTTAACGAATAACTAAATTATAAGGTCATGATAGTATTTGATGAAGATAAAACCCCGAATCATCGAGATAATAAGGTCAAGTATTCTGAGGAAACAATTTTGTAGGCGTGATACATAATTATCAAGCAGATTTATCAGGTAGGCTTAGAAAAATTCTCAGTTTTCATAACCTGCTCAATAATGCCGTACTGTGTGAAAAACGAGCTTTAAAAATTAATTCTTCCATTGAGGGTATTTAGGAGAATCTTTGAGAAATTGCCTACTTGCCTCTAGAATATATCAACTATGAACAGCAATATCCAGAACGGAGGCACTCTAAAACTAATGCGTTTGAAATATTGAACAATCGTTTTATTTGGACTGTGTCGTTTAATACTTCATAGCCTACCTGATAGATCTGCTTGATAATTATGCATGACGTCTATAAAATTGTTTCTTCAGCAGACTTGATCTATAATTATCTCATTAATTCAGTGTTTTGACTTGATCAAGTACTATTATGGCCTTATATTTTAATTGCTTATAAAATTTGATAATGTTTTCTCAAAATAAATAAATTTTAATAACAAATAGGAGGTATATTTAAAATTTGTAGAAAAATCGAAATACCTCAGAGACTAATGGATGTAGCCATAACAAGTGCTACACAAAGATGGAAGAGCATATTGAAAGCACTTCTTTGCTATAATAAAATATTGGGAGTTACATTTAAAAAAAGAGAGAAAATCTAGATTCTGCATTCCACATCATCCTGTATATGAATATGCGTCGCGGGCTTCTTTTATAGCCGATTTTAAAACTAGAGGATATTCTTCATTCATCCGTTTAAAAAAATGATTTTTGATTCATCACCTGTTGATATACAGTACGTTCATTTGACCGCGATTTGGATATAAAAATGGTCATAACTTTTGATGAAAATGGAATAAAATATAGGGTGTCTCATTTAAAAAAATGCATGTTTGCATCACCACGTAGTTATGGATCACCCTGTATAAATCTATGTATTTTCTGAGTAAGGAGCATATTGGTGACTACAACTTTTATATACAACTTTTTTCGCTATCTTCTACAGTAGTGGAGTTATCGACCGAGTCGGTACTAAAAACTCACCCTGTATATGTCTTGGAGAAACTGGCATGTAACAGCACAAATTGCTTGCAATTTTGACAAATGTATCCACACTATTCTAGTTACTTGCATATGCCGTAAACTAGCAAGCAAGCTGCCACTCTGTTTTATAGGCATATGTATTCCTGCCTTTAGGCCACGAATCATGGTATTGAATCGTTATTACGTTTGGAAGCAAGATTTATCGACAGAAATCTATCTATCTAACAGATTGGTCTATCGTGCGTAAAATTTATTGTTCTTATTGATATTCATTCGATCACACCTCATTGTGACAGAATAATGCTTTATTTTTGTGGCAGATAATATGTTTACAGTTACTTACCTTCCGTTGGTGAGTAAAGGTAGTAAAAGGAACAACCACACGTGCAGCCAGATAGTGTTCAGTACATGGTACGTGAGTTTTCCGATGACATTCTTCTTCAGGTAGATGCATCGGTCAACACCAATACTGATAAAGTGTGCAAATACTACCATTACAAATGGCACAGGAATCGAGCTTGAGGTGAAGAATTCGGTAACTGTCACGCTAGTGTCATACTGAAAGTGTACCAAAGCAACTACGTTAACATCTTCAAATTTAGAAGAAACTTTAACTACTAGTTACATGATAATACAGGGTATCCTAAAAGTTGGGACTTTCCTCTTTAGAAGCAACGACCCTTGAAACGGCAAAGCTAATACACGGTGAACCAGCAGCAAAACAGCAAAAAATGTCAAGCAAGTACTCACTATTTGGTTGCTACGAAGTAATAAGTGCGGTCCTGTCGCAGGTGTCTTACAGGTCAAAGTACGATTTACGATGTCTTCTCCAATTTGGACCATATGAGATCTTCCAGCGTGTCCACCACGATGTGGATTCAGATATCCTGTCATGCTGTGTCTCTAGCTGTTTGCACGAGCGAGACAAATCGACGAGGTGCAGGGTGAGTAAGGTTAGAGAAACGATCGGCATACACTCGCGAAGCCGCAGCGGTATTTTGACCACACTCACCGTATATTAAAATCATGTCCACCAGTTCATTATTGTTATAAGCGTGCGAAATTGTTGTACTCTCGTACACTACGCCTCAGTAACGCGACGTATGACGAACTGCCTCTTTTAGTGTTTTATCACCGGCATCAGCACCGCTAGCGCTGCCTTGTTTGTTGTGATATTATGGCATGGTGAGCCATTGCCCAAGAACGGACTTAGAATTGAGGATTTCTTTAATGGTCAATATCTTGTTTTCTCTAAATATTTCGTTTATATGTTACTGGGAAAAAAGACTCATTTTGGCGAGTACTATCCGCTGTATGAAAAAAAGTCCCAACTTATGAAACACCCTGTATACACTCAAACTAGATCTTTGGGATAGCCTTTAGTTCTTTCAACGATGTACTTTTCATGTAATAGGGTGCCATATTGTTCTATTTAAAAAAAGAACATAACTTTGACACGTTTCGTGTTTGGAGACGACATGAAAACATTTTTAAAATGTAGGCTTAATGGGTCCCTATCCATCCGAAATTATTATTTTCTTTTTCATCAGATACTTTAGCCATAATGCTCGGTGTCGAATAACGTGAATAATCCGGTATAATCAACAAAAACGGAAGGGGAGGGGTGCATTTTTGTGAACTAGATTTTTAAGCATTATATGTATACTTTCGTAAATACGTGCCTCATTGCCTCACTTGAAGACGATATATTACATTTAATCAAGAAATAGTTGATTACTATTTATTATTATTGGGGGGGGGTTATTACCCCCATTACCCCCTCCCCTTTTCGACGCTCTTGGTAATGTAAAGGCGAACAATATATTTTAAGCAACCCATACCATTTTGATGTCAGTGAAAGAGTTGATCATAAAATCCGTACAAGAATAGTACATTTTTAAGAATTTTCAGTGAGGATCTAGAATTATGCTTACCTCAAAGAACGCTGGATATTCTATAGTTACAATCAAGAAGGTACTGACATCACATACAAACATCAAGGTATAGAGATCGACTGCTTTCTGCGAATCATGGTACAACAACCTCTGGTAGAAGTCACGAAAGCCTGTCGCATACTGGATTATGCTAGAAAAAGTATACTCTTTCATTAAAAAAAAGACATTTTATGTGTAGCGGAATTTATATGTAACTTCTTATGGTAAGCATAGTCGTCTGTATTCTACAAGAACTTACATTGTACCGCAGGCTTTCAGAATGTTGTCCAGAATCGAACTTTTCGTGCTTTTTATTGTATACGCTGTTTGATTATTGGGGATTCTAGCATCGACACTGAAAAATGTAATATCCTAGATAAATGTTAGAATAGACTTTTGTTCTATAAGACTCTTGGATCATGATATAATTAAATAACTTGGTTTTCCTAGAGCAGGTAATCTTAGCTGAAATATAGGAATCGAATTGCAATCAATATTACGAGGTAAGCCCACTATCCATCGCCGAACTGTCGGCTCACCTTGTAGATTTACTTCAAAATAACCCTATAATATACATTGAAAAACAAAGTTGTAGCTCGATAACTCAAATCAAAAGCGACTTAAGCTAAATTCAGATGCACACGACAACCGACATACGACACACGACGAACTGACTCTGTCGTATAATCTAAAATGTATCCATTCTCATGAGTCCGAAATTATCGTAAGCAATTTGGTTACGAACTTGGGAAATTTGTATTTTCATAGTTGGTACCTATTAAAGTTGAAGCAAGTCTTTGCCCTGAAGAAATAGGTTCGCGAACACAATAAATTCTACTGAGCCGTGGACCAATAATTTGAATCAAAGATTTAAATGCATTACTTGACATTCGCAAATAATTAAATTATTTTTCTGTGCCAGTTAGCTTCATCTCCTGCAACGTATTATGGTACGCTCTTTGCTTCTTTCTATTTTTAAAAATGTCTCGAACCCAAATTCCTTGCGTTCTTCCACTTTTCTTCATTTTTATCCATAAGAGGGTTAAAAGTAAATTTTATTTATTGAATTTGCGTATTGCGCTCGCTGAATTATCATTTCCGAATACAAATTAATGGAGATTGTCAGCTGTCAAATTACATACGACATCGGATAAGAAGTTAAAATATTTTCAACTTATCCGACCGTCGTAATCATCGGACATTTACTTTGGCGCCAATCCATTTTGAATATTTCAAC
This sequence comes from Callosobruchus maculatus, assembly GCA_951848785.1. NCBI lineage: Eukaryota > Metazoa > Arthropoda > Insecta > Coleoptera > Chrysomelidae > Callosobruchus > Callosobruchus maculatus. The sequence goes on from CATOUR010000029.1 coordinate 7,453,254, forward strand.
CAATAGGAGTAGTTTCGTACCGTCGTATTGTCGGATGTTGTGTGCATCTGAATTTAGCTTTATTCGTACATTTCCTTATCAAATCATATGTGTATACTTACTGTTCAAAGGTCCCCTTGTTCAGAACATATGTTCCATCTGACCGAACATCTTTAGTGGTATCTTTTATCGTTGTCCAAAGACCAATGTTTTTCAAATAGTGCCTATAAAAGAACGTTTTTATACTGGGGTTGAAGAGTGATCTGTGTGCAGGGTCTATAATCGTTCCGATTATGTATGGAATGAAATATCAAGCAAATGACACCCACGGATCCGATGACAGGCCATTATACTATTTTGATTGAATTTTCGATGACGATCACGCGTTGGATCTTGGCTTTGAGCTCAGGCAGCTCCCCAAAGAAGGAAATCACACGGCCTGTAATGAATACAGTACACAGTTACTACAAGGCAGGCCTCATTTTTCAAAAAAGTAAGGACCAATCACACCGCCTGACCAAAATCCGCACCCGACAGTTGCTCGTTGTGGATACGGTTCAAAAACCGTCATAGAGTAAAGAAACACAAAGAAGCCACCACCAACCGCCAACAACCATCAGGCTCTGCCAAGGAGTCACTCATTCAAGCTGTTAGGAGTCAACAATACAGAAAATCTGATCTGGCACGAACCCGTCGCGTCAATTGCAACAGCTGCTGGTAAAAAGCTTGGGTACCTATTTAGATCCAGAAAGTATTTCTCACCATGTAACCTCCTCAAGCTATATAAAGCCCAGATAAGACCTTGCCTGGAGTATTGCTCTCATGTCTGGGGAGCTGCTACCCCTACTACCCTGTCTATACTAGATGCCGTCCAGAGAAGGGCAATTCGACTGATTGGCGATCCGGCCTTAACGCGCCACCTTCATTCACTTTCTCACCGGCGTGTTGTTGGTGACCTCTCACTCTTCTACCGATACTCCAATGGAATCTGCGCCTCTGAGCTATCCTCTATCGTTCCGCCGCTCACTACTCCTATCAGATGTACCCGTGCGACCGCTGCATCTCGTCCTAAGACGGTCGTTCTTCATACATCAAGAACTGAGCGGTACAACCGCGCATTTATTCCCAGGGTGTCCAAGGCTTGGAATGGACTGCCAGAAGATGTATTTATTGGGCCTGCGGGTATTGGCCCATTCAAATCTCGCGTTAACAAACTTCCCCTAACATAACCCTTTCACAGCAGCCGCGATACTTTGGTATTTAGGCTCTGCCTGCGCGGTCTGCTCAGTTATAGAAAAAACAAACACTAAACCTTTTGTTGGCTGTACATGTACAAGAATATGATACTGTAGAATTAAGGGCAATGGAGAAAGAGCACAATGTCACGTCAGTCATTTCCGTCGGTCTATCTCTCTATTGCCGTCCTTCTAGCCACGTAATCTCAGTAACCGCGACTTGGATTGTGATGAAATGTGGGTAGCAATATGCTGTGGGGCTGAGGAATGAAAGTCTGCTATCATTTTGAAAGTCGGTGCATTGGCGGCGGAGAAATTTGTAAATAACAAAAAATTATCAGAACTCCTTCAAGCTTCATTTTCAGGCGTTTCAGAGATACCTAATACCGAAAAATTTCAAAGTCGCTTAAACCTTGTTTTTAGATGTTTTAATGGTGTAGTGGCAGAGGAGCTCCAAGTTCTTTGTTAGCACTAATCATGTGTGGGAGCTACCGAGCTTAACTCGATTTGTTCACGCTCCACGGAAGCGGATAAGGTAAAATAAGGACGTCACTGGTGCTTAGTCTGCTCATCTATTTCGCCCTCTGTTCTGTACGCTGAAACAGTGAAATTCAATACTTGGGGGTTTTCAGAATTTAAAAACACCAACATCAGTGTTGTCAGATTTACCACTTTTACGTTAGACTTCATAAATAGGGCATTCCATTCAAAATTATGACGTAAAATCAGTGAATCTGATAACACTGATGTTGCGTTTTTGAGTTCTGTATGTTTAAAGACCACCAAGTATTGAATTTCACCTCTCTGGTTGTGGCAGTTTTGGAAATATTTAAGCGTTCCGGTACTGTTTACTGAAAAAGCGGTGTTGCCGTATCTCATTAATTAATAGCACCAAAATTTTGAAGTTCTGAAATCTTCCTAAGTTCGACATGTGCAATTCATTGCAATAAAAATAAGTAGAGGATTCTGTTTAGAATAAATTAAAGTTGGAGATACTTGTTTAAAAATTTGGAAGAATAATCTATAGCTTGGTCATGCCGTAAACGCGAAAAAAAATATTACAAGGCGAGATAGAGCATTAGTAGATATTTCGATTTAAAATAAAACAAACAGGGTGTTACATTTAAAAAAACAAAGCAAAATGACCGTCAAGTTGCCGTAATTTAAAATTCTGCCAAAAACACCCTGTAGATACAAATTGATGGTAACATCCAGAATAATATCCAATTAATATTCAAGTAACTCGCTGTATAATATTATTGAGAAAAGTTAAAGCAATATATCAATTTGGACGTATTACTTGCGACCTTGCAAATCCGGAAATTAATAGAAAATGAATTATACCTTGGCAACGTCGCAACCGATCCCAAAAATATTCTAGAGTTGAATAGAGATCAATGATGGAAACTAGAAGAATTTAAGAAAAAGTTCCATATAAAAAATCAGGTTGATCACTATCCTACTTTCCACAACACCCTGTATATTTCAAAGTATTTTTAGAATATGCGTATTAAGTAACCAAATAACTTTTGTATTTGACATTTTCTTCTATCAGGTATACCTTGCGAAATAACGAAGAATTACGCACTAACTGGACACCCTGTAATACGCCGCATTTCTACTATTACCTGTGCAGGAGTATAGGGATGAGAATGAACATTTCCCATATGTAATATAAGTGCATTTGCTGCAGACCAAAGATTTCTGGAGGAAAAAGTGGATTCTCTTTGTCCATTTTAGTGTTCAATTTGACAATTTCAATTCCATTTCCTGGCATGACGTAAAACTGGAATATGCACTTAAGTAGTATCACCAATTCCACATATCCAATTGAGACAATCCAGAAAGTCCTGGATGTTCTAGGGAGAAACGAGAAAATTCATTAGTTTATCATATGAATGAATAGCATTCCACATAGATGAAATCAATATTAGCCTCTTTACTAAGAAATGTGCCACTAGTTTATTTGAAGTAGAAAAAAAATAAAAAAATAAAATTTATTAATTGATTAGCTGCCCAAGAAAAATGGCTTGTGTTTTGAGAACAAAGCGGCTCTATTTTCGTCAAACGAGACTGAGACTCTAAACTGCGACTCGATTTGTAATCAATACCTCGAAATTATCCGAAATGAGAGGTTTCATCTCAATAGAAAGCCAAATAAAGATTTTCGATTGTTTTAGGCACACCCGCCGGCCTGCGAGGTCTGAAAATTTTTATTTTCGTCAAACGAGACTGAGACTCGAAACTGCGACTGGATTTGTAATCAGCACCTCAAAATTATCCGAAATGCGAGGTTTCATCTTCATAGAAAGCCAAATATAGATTTTCGATTTTTTAGGTACACCCGCTGCCCCGACATATCTGATTTTTTTTAATTTCGTCAAACGAGACTGAGACTCGAAACTGCGACTGGATTTGTAATTAGTACCTCGAAATTATCCGAAATGTGAGGTTTCATCTTAATAGAAGGCCAAATAGAGATTTTCGATTTTTTAGGTACACCCGCCGCCCCGAGAGATCTGAAATTTTTTATTTTCGTCAAACGAGGCTGATCTAACTTTCCTCAACGAGTCAAAAGTATAAGTTCCTGAAACAGAGTATAACACTTGCAATGTTGGTAAATCGAGAAAAACGAGTAAAACGAGAATCAGTAATATATCGGTACCACTCAAACACAATGTTGATCCTTTTTTCTTCAAGTAAAGTACGTGTTTATTTCCCAACGAAACAAAGTTCCAATTACAGAAAAAGGTATTCATACAAGAATAAAATGAAAAAAAAAATGAATTGCTCTAAGACCTAATGACAAAAATCAAATAAAGCATAGTAAAGTAACAAGTCCCTCAGTTATATGTACTTAAAATGAGAAACCAAAAGGTGGTAATTTATCATTATTATATGCAAGATATACATAATTCGTTATGGACATGCAGAAGGGTTGTAGGAGCGAATTGGGGCTTGACATCCAAGGTGCTATTTTGGCTAGCTAGAGATACTACAATCGTAATTGTATGGATCACCGTTTTGGTGGTCATATTTAAGGATCAATCACAGCAAAGCTAAATAAAATTCAACGCTTGGCTTGTGTTAGTATAACAAATGCAGTACGCATGACTCCATTGTGCGCGCTAGAAGCACTGCTGAATCTTCCTCCACTCGACGCAAGGGTGTCTGCGTTTAGATTGTGGAGTCACGGCAGTTGGTCCTTTGTGAATCCTGGCATGGGACACTTTGCCATCCTTTCGGAACTGCAAAGAGACGACTCTAACGTACATATGAGGAATGATGTAATTTCAACTACCTGTCCCTTTGACTGCAAATTTACGGTGAAGTATCCTACAAGAGTGGGGACCAAGCGGCAGGCGGCCTTCTGATGCGGGGGGGGGGCTAGTCTGGTACACGGACGGCTCACTCATCAACGAAAGCTCTGGTGCTGGGGTTTATGGGCCAAAAACCAAAGCTCACCCTCTCTATTGGGAGATACACTATGGTATTCCAAGCAGAGATACCTGCGATTTTAGCTTGTGCCTTTCGTATTTACGAAATTCAGGGGCCAAGCAGGTGGTCACCATCTGCTCTGATAGCCAGACAGCATTAAAAGCATTAAGTGCCTGTAGGTTTACATCAAGGCTCGTTTTGCAATGCAGGAAGGTCTTGGATGACGTTTCGGCAAGACATCAGGTGTCACTTATGTGGGTGCCGAGTCATGCTGGAGTTCGTGTCAATGAAATGGCGGACGCGTTCGCAAGGCGAGGGTCGAGGAATTCTGGGTCCTGAGCTGGCTTTGGGATTGATATTACGAACCATTAGAAGGTAGAAAGGGTGTGGTTGCAAAATCAGCATTTTGGTGAAGAATCTCTGGACATCTCCCTCAAGCTGGAGAATTTATTTCTGGGCCTCTGGATAAGGTGGGGCGGTCCTATCACTCACTAGACAGAAGACGACTAAGGTTATTTGTCGGCCTACTATCCGGCCATAACACCTTTTAAACGTCATTTGTATGTGATGGGGGTAGCAAGTGATCTGACGTGTACACGCTGTGGCGAGGAGGAAGAATCTTCGGCACACATTCTATGTCGCTGTGGAGCCCTTGGGTATCACAGGCACACTATACTCGGTTCAAGGGTTCTTGAACCTGAGGATATAAGATGTGCAGGATCCAAGGCCATCTTCACCTTTGTGATGAGGGCTGGACTTGGGAACCAGGGTAAGGAGAGGTGCATAAGCAGGGCCGTAGCTAGGCGTTGAGGGGGTTCATGTTGACCTTGGGGGGGATTCATGTATAAAAGAAAAGACTTGACTTTGTAATGTCTTAATGTGCTCAAAAACTGTACAGATTGTATCTCTCCTAATGTGTTATGAGCGCCGAGGGATTGGTTCTTGACTATTTGACTATAGTTCTGGCCACCAGAAAGACTCTCTTCGTCTTCCATTTATTCATTCGTTTCAAGTAAAAGTCAAAAAATGATCACTCTATTTCTAAATCTCACTTACCGACAAAGGCTCATCCGGGCACTGGGGTTATGTAGAGTTTTCTAAATATATTATAATCAGTGCTCTATGATCTTTTGCACATTAGTGTATTTTCAGCGTTTAAGCATTAACAAATTTGCAATTTTTATGATTCTATGGGGTAAGGTCTGAAATGTCCTCTACACTATAATATGATTTAGCGGGTTAATGGTTATCAATTTTGTCACACTAATTTGATATTTATTTATACTTTATAGGTGATAAGTACGATTTTCTCTAATAGTCGAAAATATACCTATGATTATCTTATTTCCGTTGAACACCACGTCTCTATATACCTACCTGGGATTGCAGAGAGACCCCCAAAAAAAGACCATGATTGAGAGTGGGATGGTGATCAGTTGCGATAGCATCACCTGGTTCATGATGACAGCAAAGTAAGCCAAAAGATCTGACTTAGATACAGCAAATAACCAAAGGGCTTGTATCAGCTTGATGATATGAGGTTGCTCTTCCATTGACATCTCTTTTGGTGGCCTTTTCGGTCTTGGTAGCTTACTGTTGAAAACATAAACATAATAAGTGCCTATCCATTATTCTCTTTTTATCAAGTTTGCAAAAAAGTTCGGTGTAACCTACGTCCAATAGTTTTCTTTTTATTGTAGAGGGCTTAAGAAATCGGCTTAATCGCAAGGACAGAAGCACTCGCACACCAGGAAGTGTGTGTGAGAGAGAGAGCCTGCCCGCCCAACATTGAACTAGCTTAAGTCATTTCATGCATGTCCATCCGACATGTCACCACGGCCCGACCCGCTAAAACCCTTACCTCCTCTATTTTCTCCGCATCTCGTTACCTCGGAACTGTCAGATGGTTGACACATCTTCAAGGCAACGGGCTGTCTCTACTTCTTATTCGTGTCTTTTCTCTATACTCGTTGCGAGGATTAGGGGTTCAGTCATGGCTCATTTGCGTCTATTGCTGACCATTTCTCCGACCAGGTTTTGTGCGTTCAGGATGTTTTCACAGTGATCCTGCGGTCCAGACCTCCATGAAGCCCACCTCTCGCATATCAATATGGTATGCTCAGGGGTATCTTCAGCGCCCCATAATAAGCTGGTCAGCGTGATGTTCATGTTTTTAGTATAGGTCGCGTAGTAACCGTGACCAGTCAAGAACTGCGTTAGGAAGTAGTTCAGGGTCCAGTGTTGCATTTGACCCAACAATAAGAGTTCTTGTCCACGTTGCCAAGTGAGTATGATCTTTCCAGGTGTCTTGCCATATGCTTGGCGTCACCTTCGTCTCGCTCTCTCTTGTTTTTTTTAGGAGAAGTACCAGTTACAACTTGCATAGCTGCTGTGGATACCGTACGATATCCACTTGCTTCTCTCAGGAAGGCCTTACGCTCTATTCTGCGCAGCATATCGGCAAACCGTTGAGTGCTCATCGCTCTTAACCATATGTGGGCTGAATATAGAACCGTAGAGTGTATTACTGCACAAAGAACTGCTCTTTTTGTACTACTAGGGCCGCCTACATTTCGCAGGATTTGCGTTAGGGCTCTCATCCTGCTTGCCGCTTTCGCGACCACGTGTTTAATGTGAGGACCGAATGTTCTCCTATCGTCTAAAATAACTCCTAGGTATCTGAACACGTACAGTACAAGTAATAGTAGGTACTTACGAATTTGTCAGTAAACTGTCATAGGATGCTCTAGGTAACCACCATCCTGCTACTCTGACACCAACTTGATAATCGGTTGTTTCCTAAATAGATAAGAAGTTAATTTTAGTCGTATGTTTGAGTATAGGCATTTAATTCATAATTTATTAAGATATATGTAACCATTTCAGTTTTTTAGACCTTTGGTGATATATCTTGTTAAGAGTCTCAGTCTCTCAGAAAGTTTGAAGAATCAAAAAAGAACGTCAGTTTTAGGCAAATCCACTGTGGGCAATAGCAACATTGAATATATAAGAATATTCGTAAACCCCTGAATTTCCTTGACACGTGATATTCTCGAAACAAAAAAAAGTTTAAATGAAAATGAGTGGAATTTTTGAAAGTACCATAGGGTCTATTTTTGCTTGACGCAAAGAAACGGATAAAAATAAAACTAAGTGGGTTTTACTGAATGACCTATAATACATTTGTTCGAAAACAAATGCGTTTTTTATGCTTTTTTATGACGAAAATGTTACGCCTAAAACAAATGCTCATCTAATTGCTATTGGAAAAAAGTAGGGGGTAAGTTTTAGGGGTTGAAGTAAAAAAATGTCTCAAAAGCATGGTTTGATAGGTTATTTGGTACCCTTTAAAGGCCCACTTAGTTTTCTCTTTTTTTAACTGTTTTTCTTAAGAAAATACCACGGTTCAAGTAAATCTTTATTTATTTTATCATTTTTCATTTGAACTTTTTTTGTTACGAGAATATCACGTGTCAAAGAGATTCAGGGACACCCTGTATATGCCCATTCGTCACCATTTCTAGAGAATTCGAGACATCCAGATGCCATGACTTCGTATCGAGCATATATACCGAGCTGTCGTATTTTGCGTGTTCTCCCGTAATATCACTATTAAATTTGCTATAGGTTATAGCATTGATTAACATATTATACAATATAAAATATGTTAATCAATGGTTATAGTTATACCTTGAAAATTGGTCAAACACAAATGTTACTATTTTTTTAAATCTATGTTAATCGTATTGTTTATACTTGGATAAACGGTATATCAATGTGTTATTTTTTTTTTGTGGGGTTGCATGGAAGAGCAACACTGTTGAATCACGCGTCCAGATACAATTTTGTAACTTGAACGTGTTGCTAAAACAACGTAACACAACCAACACACAACAGCACATACAGTACGTTACAATATTGTATAATGCTCTTCTCAGGTCTCACTAACTAAAAGACCCAGACCTTCTGCTTTAATCTGACAAATCAACCTAGAAAGGGGTTAAATGCCAATATATTAGCAAAATCTTAAATTTAAACCATGTCGATATTCTTGCTGTATAGGAAACCCGCATAAAAGTCAAATATGAGCTTTATAAAAGAAGAAGTATTACAGCACTTCCAAAAATACTTTCTTATGTATAGTTTGTAATTTAAAGTGATGCTATGGCACTCACTTTTAGCAGACGTTTCTCCTTGTCCAGTGTGGCCCGTACCTCTACATACATACGGTTATATTCTTCCAGAGAGGTTGTAGCACTAACCATACCTATGTCTATAGCTACGTAGCAGAATTTGAAGAAATACAGCGTCTTTGTATACCCTGAAAGAAATGTTAATATAATGGTAATAAACTGCTTGAACATACGAATCAAATAGCTGTTCTTATTCTATTGTGTTCTTTGGCTGAACAGGAAGCTAAAGACGGGTTCTCACGATCCAGTTTCGCTGAATCAGTTTGACTGATTCAGTGATACTGAAAGCGATGTTCGTTCACACTGTTCAGTTTTAATGAATAATTTTAACCTATTTAGCATTGATAAAAGTAACGTTTGTATTCATTTTTCAATACTGACTCAGTCAAACTGAATGAAAAGTAGGACTGGCTTTCAGTTTGACTGACATTATACAGGGTATTTCAAAAGTTGTGACCATTTTGATATCCAAATCACTAACAAATGAACGTACTGCATATCAAGAAGTGATAAATCAAAAATCAATTTTTTTATACGTATGAATAAAAAATATCCTCCAGTTTTGAAATCGGTTATAAAAAAGCCCACGACGTACATTTGTGCACAAACAAAAAAAGGCTTAGAAGAAATAGGATCAAAATTGCAGTACATTTTGGATTTCCAATACGATTTACTCCCATTTTTCTTGAATACAGAAGGTGAAAATACAAATTCTGTTGCTCAAAATGCTAAAGCTAGACACTTCGACGTGCCAATGAAAAATGAAATTCAATAAATGTTTCTGTTGACCAAAAAAGGTCTAAGGCGGCATGTGCTTAAGTAAAATAATTGAAGTTGTGTGGATATTCACTGCCGAACAATCTGTTGCCACTGATCAAGTCAGTTCATGTATAATTACTTACATTTGTATGGTTCGTCATCTTGCAGCCTTCTGGAGACTTGGTCAGCGCTACTAGTTTCGTAATATCCTCTTACAGCTGTTCGCATATTGGTTTGATACATGACGGATATTAACTAAAAAAAAAACGATAAGACGTCATCATTTCGATGTAAGTTGTTACCTAAAGATCCTGAAAATGACCGACACATCATAATTCATTAACTAGTTGCTACCTATTTAAATTGATATTTTAAATCTACATGTACAGGGTGAGTTTTTAGTACCGGATCGGTCGATAACACCACTATTGTAGAAGATAGCGAAAAAAGTTCTATATAAAAGTTGTAGCCACGGATATGCTCCTTACTAAGGAAATATTAATATTTATACAGGGTGATTCATAACTACGTGGTGATGCAAACATGCATTTTTTTGAACGAAACACCCTATATATTATTCCTACTTCAAATTCTAATAATTATTTCCGTTCTTGCAGTATAGGGTATTGTTACATTGTACGGGGTATTCCAAAAGTTATGGCCATTTTTATATCCAAATCGCTGTCAAACGAACGTACTGTATACCAAAAAGTAATGAATCAAAAATTACTTTTTTACATGGAAAGATTGAAAATATCCTCTAGTTTTAAAATCGGCTATAAAAAAGTCCGCGATGCATATTCGTATAAAGGGTGATGTAAAATGCAAAATCCAGATTTTCTCTTTTTTCTTAAATCTAACCCCCAATACTTTATTATATCAAAAAATTGCTTTTGATATGCTCTTTCATCTTTGTAGCACTTGTTGTACCTACGTCCATCGGTTTCCGAGATATTTCGATTTTTCGGCAAATTTAAAATATAGCTTCTATTTAATTTATTTACTTTGAGAAAGTACTATCGAATTTGTTTTTTATTTAACAAACAACTAAATTATAAGGTCATGATAGTATTTGATGAAGTCAAAACCCTAAATCATTGAGATAATAAAGTCAAGTATGCCGAGGAAACAATTTTGTAGGCCTGATGATAATTATCAAGCAGATTTATCAGGTGGGCTTTGGAAAATCGATAGTTTTCATAACCTGCACAATAATTCCGTACTGTGTGAAAAACCAGCTTTAAAAATTAATTTTTCCATTGAGGCTATTTAGGAGAATCTTTGAGATATTGCCTACTTGCCTCTAGAATATATCAACTATGAACAGCAATCTCCAGAATGGAGGCACTCTAAAACTAATGCGTTTGAAAGTTTGAATAATCATTTTATTTGGACTGATGTTTAATATATCACAGCCTACCTAATAGATCTGCTTGATAATTATGCATGACGTCTATAAAATTGTTTCCTCAGCACACTTGACCTATATTAGCTCGTATATTTAGTGTTTTGACTTGATCAGATACTATTATGGCCTTAGTTGTTTGTTAAGCAAAAATAAAATTTGATAGTATTTTCTCAAAATAAATAAATTTTAGTAAACAAATAGGAGGTATATTTAAAATTTGTAGAAAAATCGAAATATCTCAGAAACTAATGAATGCGGCCATTACAAGTGCTCTATAAATATGAAACAGCATATTAAAGGCAATTCTTTGGTATAATAGAATATTGGGGTTATAATTTAAAAGAGAGAAAATCTAGAATTTGCATTCTACATCACCCTGTATACGAATATGCGTCGCGGGCTTTTTTTATAGCTGATTTTAAAACTAGAGGACATTTTTTATCCATCCGTGTTAAAAAAATGATTTTTGATTCATCACTTTTTGATATACAGTATGTTCATTTGACAACGATTTGGATATAAAAGTGGTCATAACTTTCGAAATACCCTGTATAATGTAAGAATACCCTATATTGGAAGAACGGAAATAATTAGTAGAATTTGAATAAGGAATAATATATAGGGTGTCTCATTTAAGAAAATGCATGTTTGCATCACCACGTAGTTATGGATCACCCTGTATAAATCTAAATATTTTCTGAGGAAGGAGCATTTCCGTGGCTACAACCTTTATATACAACTTTTTTCGCTGTCTTCTATAGTAGTGGAGTTATCGACCGAGCCGGTACTAAAAACTCACCCTGTATATAGTATAACCCTTCAAGGTGTTATCACAGCATAGTAAACAACCAGCAGAATAACTCAGGTTAGCGGTAATTACAGGGTTATCCCCCCTTTTGGATGATTTTTTGTAGGGATGCTAACGATACTTCGATACTTCTGCACTAATATCGAGTATTTTTGTCATCGATACTTTTTGAGGCATTCCAAGCTGGTATCGATACTTTTGTATCGGGGTATAATCCGTTGCACAAAATACTCTGTAGGAACCAAACGCGCCTATTTGGCTAAAAAAATATCGGGTTGGTACCGGTATCGATATTTTCATTTTCGCATCTCTACCCAAACTTCACATCCGTAAAATCATCCCAAGTCAAATTCTGTGGGAACCATTTTTATATGGGAAATCCTCAGAGATATTATGCTGGTTGTTTACTATGCTGTGGTGTTATATTGCCAAATGGATCGTCTTTAAAAGTCGCGTCTGTAGTGATGATTCTAGCGTGACCAGAGTGACGGGTACACAATAAATCACCATTCCTTAAACTGAAATTCACAACTTTTTTGCCATAAAGTAATAATGACTATCATTTCCTAAAGACAACCATTGACGTTATAACTACTGATGACTGAAAAGTTTAGAGTTAGCTTTTTAATGTTTTCAAAATACATGTTTGGGCAAACGTAAACGTCGACGAAGCAGTAAAGAGACGCCTACCTCGATTTTTGACCTAACCCCAACCATCTGTACCCTGGATTAAAATAAAATCTATCAGAATGTGAATGAAAAAAGTGCTTACATGCACAAAGCTTTTTTGAGGTTTCTGTTTCTTGACAGTCTGCTTCACATCAATTTCCTTCATCTTAGGCAGTATATCGATGCTAACTTGGTCTTCCAACTCGTCGAATAACTCGTAGTGGCCTGACCTACACTCTGAAATAAATTAGTATCATAGACACTTTGTCATAAAATAAAAAATTAAAATACGAATTTGATATAATACGTTCTTTGAATAGGGTTGCCACCTCACCGGTTTCGACACCCAATCTCCCGGCTTCCAGACACGTTAACATCTTCCAGTAAAATAATTATTTAGAAAAGTAGGCTGAAATACTACCAACAAATCACCACCACTATCAAAAAGCTGACTAAAGAATAAAGAAAGAAAAAAATTATCCACATATACCCGAATACCTGCTGTTAGAGAAAAATGTGTCGCAAAGTCGTAAAGCGGCAACAGCCCCCCCAGTAAAATTAAGAGGTGACAATCCTATTTTTCATTATAATTATGCTTAAGGATATGTTACCCACCCTGTATTTTCTTTTCATGCTCATACACCTTCTTTATCTTTAGAGCCATCCTTTCTCTTACACTCTTTTGCTCCTCTTTAATAGCATTCAATTCTTTTTGGCGATATTTACCCAAAATCTCAGCACCTACAATCAAAAAACGAGATTTCTGAATGCAAATCTGAATACGTCTTCTGTCTGAGCAATTAATATGTACGAGTTTTTCGAAGACAAATTATGAGTGAAATTGAATTAAAAATTTTATGAGCTGGATGTTAATCAATTTATCTCAACAGTCGAATACCTCACAGACTGCAATCATTTTTTTCAAATTCTCTGATTTATCTGGATTGGTAGATAAAACCAAGCAAGGAATGCTGTGATTTAGTTTACGTTACATTTAAGTGCTATGGTCGAAAACTATTGATAATATTCGTGTCGGCAATACTCTAGCTGCGACTTAATGCATTTGATGAAATAAATTAGTATCATAGACCCTTGACATGTCTGTTAAGATATTGTGACTATGATGATGATTCATTTTTCAGTAGCTGAATCTGAATTTGTACTCCGTTTGACCTCCTTCAAACGCCATATTTAGGATCAGTTCAAGGTCAAGTTAAAAGAAACCGTTTTTTACTACCCAAACCAATAGGTGATACGAATGTTGTGATCGCCAAAATTTTAGATTTCGAGATGATACACTTTTTGGCCGTTTTATATTTACATAACGAAAATCCACGTCACTCATTTCCGTCGGCTTGCCTGTCGATCTATCTGTTGTTTTGCGTTTTTCTACACTCGTAATGTCAGTAACCGTTGTACGGATTGTGATAAAATTTTGGTAGCGATATACTGTGGGGTTCTTATGCTGCTGTAATTTTGAAAATCGTTGCATGGGCGGCGGAGTAATTAGCAAATAAACAAATAGGGTTTCAACCTCAAGCTTAGTTTTTTAGTTGGGGGATGATCAGTTGTAAAACTTAAAAATTTGTTGTATTCATAATAGGCTGTCTATTGACCTGTGAAAGAAGGACCTAGCGGCTAATACACTTTTCTAGATCCATCCGAATATTGCCTTGCCTATTACAAAAGCCACGGGACTTGCATACATTTTCTGATGTCCGTAGTTCGCCATCGTTAGCGATTTACTGTCAGTTCAGTGGCGCTCTTGGTGCTCATATCCAGCAACTGTTTCGTGGTATCCACTCAGCGTGTGGGGAACGGCCGCCGCGCCGCCCACTCGGGGCGTAACCCTGAACTGTAAGTTTCTCCATATTATCGCCTCTGTGAATATGTCCGAAGAATGTAAGCATTCTCGTCGACACAATAGAGGATAGTCTCTTTGGATTACCGAGCTCTTCCAGTATGGAAACATTAGTTTGATGGCCGGTATAAGGAATTCTCAGCATTCTCCTCCACGTCGACATTTCAAAAGCATCTACACGAGCTCGATCTGCCTTTTTAACAGTCCAAGTTTCCGAGGTATACAAAAATATGGAGAACACAAGAGACTGAACCAGCGAAAAAATGAATAGATATGATTTTCTCAGTTTAAACTGTTTCATCCAAATATGACATTCACCTAGCCTATATCTTGATGCAATGAGATCATAAAGCCCCCAGATTTGGATCCGCTATCCGAAAACAATGTATTTTTAAGCGATCTGGAGTAATAATTACATAGATACTACCTCTAGTGGATAACAGATGTGTCGCTTTGGTATCGTCAATGATTAAGAAGAAATTGTAACTGCTAAAAACTCTACGCTGTATGATGAGGAAGGCAAAGATGGCGGCATCCCATTCGATGCCAGACATTTCGCTTTTAGCTGGCTTACAGATCTCCAGATCCTTTTCTAAGTTGTAGAAATGGTCAGTGGTTTCGAACCTGCAACAGGGGGATCGACAGTTTGAAATTATATTTTACAAGAAAATGACAAAATATAAATTAAGAAAGTCATCACTAATTACATAACTGCAAACTTTGTGAATCTGGTTTCTATTATTGCTGAATGATTAGAATTCACGTCTTATCTTTGTAAGGCTACTCCAGCATAATTGTTTCTATTTTGTTTTATTATTGCTTTTATCTTATAGCAACTTAAAGCTTTTTGTATAAAAGACAATAGCATCGCTACAGTTAACCTGCGCTGTGCTAAAAATCGGCCCCATCTAAGAAAATAATAACTCATTTGACCCACACAAGCATTTAGCTTAGGTCTCGATACTCCTTTTATAAAAAAATATTTTATGGGACATTCAAACTTCATGGAGGAATTAGTACAATTACCTGGATATCACATTACACCAGAAATTAACTTGGGACTCCCAAATCAACCTGATTAAACAAAGCAGAAAAAAGTTTAAATATCCGAAAAACAACCACAAAGAGACATTAGGGTAGCGATCCATCAGTTCTACAGTATAAGTATACTTAGAGCCCGTCCAGATAAAGCGATTTACGCGCGAGTGGACTCGCATCCAGATGTCGCGTTTCACTTGCGTTTCTACGCTGGGAGGGATTTCCTTCCAGTTGAAAACATGGAGTTGGATACAGCGGTTGTGTTGTGGCGTGCATACCAGCGATGGAATCTTCGTAAACAAAGAGAAAGACGACGATTCAACATGCATCCAATTCTACATGACAGAATGACGCACAGTATGTTTATAACATTATACCCAAAGCTGAGAGAACACAGTGAAAAGTGTTTCAACTATATCTTCCCAGTTCCTACGTTTTATGAGTCTATTGGAATAATCGGATGATTCCATATCCCATATGGCTACTCTTTTTTCGACTGCGTCAATGAAAAGTTCTGTATCGAATTTATCACGCTCCATTTTCAAAAACAAATACGTCCACACGCCACGGACTCGCGCGTTGTACTGGACGCAACAATGTCGCCCAATTATCTCGACTCGCGCGGCGCTCGCGCGTACAACGGGCGAGTCGAGAGTCCCGCGCGTTACAAGCGTTTTACGCGCGAGTAAAACAACGCGCAAGAGCATCTGGATGAGATGTATGTAGCTCTATCTTGGGAACGCGCGAATGACTACGCGCGAGTCCACTCGCGCGTAAATCGCTTTATCTGGACGGGCTCTTAGATTATGGTTTCACTTTAAAATATGGATCGGCTTCATGCTCATGCCTAGGATATTGAAAATAGACGAGATAATTTTAGATTAACAATAACAATTAACAATACTGAAAGCATCAATTTATGAAAAAAGTATATTTATATAATTTTTTCATAATCAGACGAAAATATCATTTTTTGTTAAAATAAATCCTCTAAGTACCTAAATCCAAACTTTTAACCGCAGTACAATTTTGAGAAGTCGCATTTTAACTAGATTTCTTGTGATTTTTAAACAATTTTGTACTTAAAGCAAAGCGAGGCGTAATTATCATAGAAAACAAAGTCTTCCGGACAATATAGGTATGGTGTTTTTGGGTGCAATTCGATAGCATTTCTGTTAAAGCTGCACAATAGTCCGAATATGGATAACCGAGCTATTACATACCTTCTCACGCATCCTATTCCGAATAATCTGATATACGGACAGTACTCCAGTGGTATCTGGTACAGGTAGAAGCACCCCATCACTTGCAGAAGAGTTTTGATTAGGATTATGATTACATTCTGAGCAATGAGCTGGTTCCAACTAGAATACATAAAAATCAATATGATAGTTATTTATATTAGTATCATAAGGACGATCTTTATGGTAGGTACTTGTCGGGTACAAGTTTTGACGAATCTTATACACTATACACACATATGTGTCAAAGGATAATAAAAAGTATTCTATATTCTAGGTCTTAGCTACATGAATTAATTGATAATAAGTCTTAAACAATAAAATAAAATACAAACATTGAATTAAGAGACAAACAAAAATAAATAGTTTTAGATTCTAAAATCAAGACCATTTATCCAGTCCACTACAGACTTCGAGGCTTCGAAGAAGTCCGACTGTTGTCCAGCATATGCAGTAAGCGGGCATTCAGTGCCAATATGCTGAACAGTCTACCGAGGCTCTCCACATCAGTCACAGAACGGTGATTCGGATATCCCCCATTTAAAGAACGAGTCACGTTAGATGCCATGCGACGCTCTGACTCGATTAAGGGTTTTCCATCCATGGCGAGGCAATTCCATTCCTGGCAGGGTTAAAGTAGTGTCCATAGCGGGTGGACTTGTACCAGCTTCTGGACCTCCCAATCCCTCCTCCGTGCTCATCAGCTTGGAAGCGATCCCGAAAGAGCCGTTCTGCATTCTGGGGGGTTTCTAGACTTCAATCTCCGAAGATCTGCATCAGCCAGTCCAGTCAGTATGCTGTAGAAATTGATGATTGGATAGTATTTTGTTGTATTCCTTCACCAGTTTATCCTGTCTGCGGATAGGAGAAGGAGTGATATGGCACAGAACGGGCAGCCAAGGCAGGGGCGTAGTTTTTAGACAGCCACTAGTTATTCTCATTGTCTCATTCAGTTTGGTGTCAATCATTTTTGCATGAGAGCTGTTTAACCATACTGGGGCGCAGTATTCAGCAGTAGAATAAACAAGACTGAGAGCAGATATTCTGAGGGTGGTTGCGTTTGCGTCCCAAGTGGTACCACACAATTATTGAATAATGTTGTTTCTGGTGTTAAGCTTTGCTGCTGTGTTTTCTAGATGTTTTCTAAATGAAAATATTCGGTCCATTGTTATCCTCAAGTATTTTGGGTGAGGATTGTAGCGCACTAAGTTGTTATTGAAGTATACCTGAGGTTCAGTTCTAGCTTGCTTGTTATTGAGGTGGAAGCATAACACTTCAGTTTTCATCATATTTGGAATCAGCCTCCAGTCTGCAAAATATCTTTCCATCACACTAAGGTCTTCCGATAAGATATTACTACCTTCCTCTATGTCGTATTACTACGAGCGGCTAGAACAATATGGCGACCCCGGATTAGGAGTGGGGGCGGCTGCGCTGTGCACCACCGATGCCTGTGGAACTCCTGCGCGTCCAAGAATCTTTACGCCTCTTAAGACGGGTATCCATATTCTGTTGAGCTTATATGCTTCTCCTTTGTTGTTGAAATTGTTCTTATGTTTATAAATCTCAATGGACTCCCTGTACAATCTGACGCAATGAGAGGAGGTCGTAGCCAGAACATCAGTTTCTGAGGACGCCGATCACTCTTTTTGGCGAAACGTCAAGCAGCGGAGCGCGCCGACGCCAAGGCGGCGGAGCGAGTTGACGCCGGCCGAGCAGTCCAATAGCCAACAGTCCTTTTATCTTGAAACAAATCCCTCATCTTCCCTTTGGAGGTACGCTAGGGTATTCAAGGCAAAAAGCTATCTGTCTAAGGCAAATAAAAGATTAGGTAACTGAGCCGTGATGAGTAGATGTCAAGAAAGTAAATGCATGTATGCAACATCAAGCCTTGTCTTGCAAGGCGTATCAATCTGGAAGTCTAGTTACACTGATCATAGTATTAGATGTGAGGTATTAGATATACTGAGGCAAATGTCCTCTAAGGACACCCGTGGTGAGGATGGAATTTCCTGTTCATTGCTGATTAACATTGCTGACTATATTGCAGAACCTCTGACAATTTTAATAAATATCTCACTTCAAGAAGGAACATTTCCCTCTGTCCTAAAGAATGCCGTAGTTGTATCGGTTTTTAAAAAAAGGGATAGACACCTCATTACCACCTATAGAGGCATTGCCCTACCCTCTCTACTTTTTCTGAGGTGTATGAGCGATGCTATCTCGCAAGACTAACTCCTTATCTTGATAAAACAGGCTTACTGGATTGTTGTCAATTTGGTTTTTCTAAAAACAAAAGTACAAACGATGCTGTATTAGCCATGTACCTTGAGATTGTGGAAAATTTTGAAAATAAACTTAAGGCAGCTCTCATATTTTTTAATTTAAGTAGAGCATTCGACATCATCGATCACTCTATTCTTCTCAACAAACTTCATAATTACGGCATTACATCGTCTCAGGGTACATCTGATGTCTCACAAGGAAGTATTTTAGGACCAATTTTATTCTTACTCTTTATAAACGATCTGAAACTAAACTGTCCTGACGTGACAATTACACAATATGCGGATGATACTAATTTCATTGTGTCTGTAACTGATACTAACACGCTTAGTCTGACAGCTACCAGCGCCGCCCAATGATGGAAAAATACTGTGTTGACAACAAGTTAGTACTTAATAGCAATAAAACTGAATTTATAATGTTAAGCACATCCACTCTTAATTTCAGCCTAATGGTTAAGTGTTGCGATCATAACTTGCCCAATGTTAGTCAGTCAGTCAGTCAGAGTTCACAACATGTCTGTTAAGACATTGTGACTATGATGATGAACTGATATTGAGGTTATTCAAAGACGGGATTTAGAAAAATAATATAATAGTGCATAATAAAGAAATACTTTCTGAGAGAGAGCTTTACCTCCAGTTATTTCTGTCATGCTCCGGAATTTGTTATAGCTAGAAGTAAAGGTCTTCTTAGAGAGTGCCATAATCAATGTTCGTACTATGAACGTTATTTTAGCTGACTTTGAGTTACGGCGACAAGCATAATGTAAAGATTATGGTTACACTTTTCCACCATGACAATTTAAACTTAGCATATACTGAGGCAGATTCAATTATGATTATGAAGTGTGTGCTACTTACTATTTGAGTATTACTGGTAGAGGTTTGTAATACAAGTTGAGTCCATACCACAGGTGCACAAATACATAGCACAAGTATACTATGGAAAATATATTGACTCTGTTTACACTGCCCAGGAAGACTACCCACATTGACCCATAATAGGAGACGCTGAATAAAATCCTTTTGAAAACATCCAAATAGGACCTGAAAAGAATAGTGTTTGACAGGTGAGAGGAAAAAGCTGATTGAAACAATCAGTAACATGTCTATGCTATATGCTTTAGTATATGAAATGCTTCTGTAATTAAAATTCTTATCTAACTATAGAAACAGTTATTTAGTAATAAGCCTATACCACATTTTTGGTTTATTGGCTTAAACGAACCCTGACACCATGTAAATGCCATAAATAATTTTAAAAAATTTTTCTATCGTATTTATAACCGAAAAAATTGCTCTAAATATTGAATTTTTTGAATCCATACACTTCCGCCCAGGTCGTGACGTCACCTGTAGGGAACCAATAAGAGCTCACTGGTACAAAACAATAGCATCCGCTCGTAGTCATCGGACCACGAAAGGACGCTACTCATTGGTTCCCTACAAAAAGGACGCTTCTCATTGGTTCCCTACAGGTGACGTCATCATCGGCTATTTCAAATTACAGTACAATTTTCTTTTTAGTGTTATTCTCATTTGGATCAAGTTTTCTACTGACTTTTTACAGTAAACGGTCCTATGTATCATCAAAAATAATAGCGCAGTAAATAAGTTGATCAATTTGAGATCACGGTATAGGCCCATTATCATAAATAAACAAATCAGGGGAAAATCGGCCCGCTTTCAAGGAATGTCGACAACAAATTCATACATGAATAAGATAAAAATAATTGGTTTACAACTAATTTAATTTTACCAAACAGCATAACATAGCTATGCAAATATAGATCAAGACATAAATGGAGGTTCCAATTGGTTATTACACTTGGCAATTAACGAATTGAAAGGCACATATCAATTACAAAAAATATCTGAAAATAAAACTACATAATCATTAACAAGAATATATTAGTTATTACAAAAAGGTTTATGAGTGAACATATCAAAAACGAGAAAATAGATTTTGGTTAAGCATGCAAAAGTGATTGACTCTTGTCTGTAAACAGAACATTTTTCTAGCAGAAGCTACAAACGTTTTATTGATTTCCTGACACGACTTCCATTTAGTTCTTTCATTCCAGTCCTTTGAGTCCTTCCATCCTTGACCTAGTTTTTTCCCAAGAAAGGTCAAATAGTAGGTATAACAAATACGGTAGCCATGACTAACTCTGAGAAGCTTTCAGTATTCGGCAAAAATGTAGTATTAGGAATCGTTTAACTACTTCAAATCGAAATATCTCTATAACTGTCACGTTTAGGCATGGAGAAAGATTGATAAAAGTGGAAGTTCTTTGTAAGAGCTTTCTGAGGATGCTGTCAAATACAGGGTGTTCCATTTGAAATAAAGAAAATGGGGTATTTTCCAACTTGCTAATATTGCCTGTTTAATGGCTGAAATGGATTGCTTGTATCTAATTTGTAATAATGGCAGTGTTTGCTTAATTTTTTTCTGCCCATGTGGAGTAAAGATAGACTTTGAAAATCATCCCTTTAAAAGGAGCTCATTTAAATCTCTTAAACCTCCCGCCTAAGAAATCAACCAATCAAAAGTGATTTTTATGCCGGATGTAGATAGGATGTGACTATTTTAATTTGAATTGAGCGTAGATTCAAGGTTGTCACGTTGCTAATATTTTGTATAGTTTTTCTATAAAGGATGTAAACTTTATTTTATGTTTATTTAGTTTCCCTCTTTTTGTAGACTATAAATGTTATATTGCACAGCTATTCCATTTTTTGCATTGTTCGGTAATTAGCAGTTTACTCTGAGAATGTTCCACAGTTACTTTTCACAATTTTACTCGTCATTCGGCAACACTCGTCTTTAACAGCCTGTCACTAGTGTCATGCTTACATAACCTCCCCTGGTGTCACGACTGTCACGGTATCTCATTTAATCAAGATAGATCATGAAATGATATAAACAAACAACGACAAGGTCACATTCTAAGGATAGCTCCACGAAAGACTTATTACGTCACGCTTAGATTTATTACGTCAAAGCTTTGGCGCGAAATTTTATGTTCGAACTTTGCAGATGCTTTTAAGCCACTTCGCGTTCACAGTAAAAAGTAAAAATGTTAGTTACATGGTTTTTGGGGACGTAACATCAATATTCCGTCATAAAACTTTGTTCGAAACATACCCCATTATGGTCGCGAGTTTTGGTTTACCCTGTACACAAAATCAATGATAGCAAAAGCTTGATAACTTTATACAAAACTAGATAAGCGGAAAATTATTCTAGCATTGAAAATCAAGCCTCCAGTTATTGATTTTTTAAATACAGGGCGATGAATTCATTAAGATTCTTACATAGAGGTGGCCATACCTCTGAAATTACTCTGTATAATCTGATAAAGCCCTATATTTCTGGAATAGGGAGAGCTAGCACAATTCAAATTTAGGATAATATATAGGGTGTTCCATTTCAAAAAACACAACTTGGTAGGTATGCCGTGATTTTATCAATAGCCCTATATATAATAAAATAATTTGAATAGGTAGACCTTAGCTTTATCTACAATTTTTTTTTTCGAAAGTTTTTGTTGTGTCTGCCATAATAACGGAGGTATCAAACTTCGGAGTATGAAATAATCACCCTGTATATATTTCTGATGATTTTAAAGAAACAAATGTGGATATTTATTCAGTACTTTGGTGAAATGAAATTCCTAACGGCGGCACCTGAAACTATGCGCTTACGTGTTATATGTAGTGAAATCGGTAACGGGATTGACATGGCCCAGCTCCTCGAAGTGATGAACGATGCTGTTGTTATGTCCACCTTCGTACACGTAATTGGGTCGACGCGAGTGTTGGATTTCCAGAATGAAGTGTCTCAGCTGGCTGGTGGCGAACAGCAGAAGGACGCATTCTGGAACAAGTTTATAGGCCGGCGGTGGATGGTAGTTGTCTACCAGGAACCAGAAATCTTGAGCGACCGTCCAGTAGTGCGTTCGAGTCTCCCATTCATACTCTGCAAAGTAGATGCGCCAATTACAGCCTGGACACGACTTTGGGCGTAGCCTTTTGCCAAGCGGTAAGTGGAGCGATGCCCATGCCACGATTATAAGCATTTTATGACTGGAATCTCAAACAACAGTGACTCAGTAGCGTCAGCCAAACCTAACTTTTACTGAACATGATTAAATATAGCTCAAAACACCATGCCACCATGACACTTATAAATTATGAGAGAATAAAATTGTCAAATGAAGATTCATCAACAAACTGGCATTTCCAATGTAAAGGTAAAGGTAACGGTAAAGGTAAAGGTATTATTATATTATTAGGTATAGCTATTTGACTGTTTTATACACAAAGAGTATTTACAACAAGTCAAAAGAAATACAACAAAACTAAATATAGATAATATTACAAACTTGAGTAGAAGACTGACACTTAAAATTCACAAACAATAACAAAGAAAGTATACCACACCTTAACCAAAACGGCTGAAGTATTCTTCGCAACTATAGAAACTGTTTATTAAAAATAATTGTTTCAACAACATTTTAAATGTTGTGGCCTCCATATTCTTGAAACTGTCCTGCAGTACATTGAAGAGCTTTAAGTTA
This sequence comes from Callosobruchus maculatus, assembly GCA_951848785.1. Classification (NCBI taxonomy): domain Eukaryota; kingdom Metazoa; phylum Arthropoda; class Insecta; order Coleoptera; family Chrysomelidae; genus Callosobruchus; species Callosobruchus maculatus. Next base: position 7,476,754 of record CATOUR010000029.1, read on the forward strand.
AGGCTATTTTTCTGTGATTTGCTCAAACGACAACGCGGTAATCTCGGGTGATAACAATTTCTGGTACCGAAAGTGTGCAAGTCTGCCTGTATCGTAAGATCGGCCAAATTGTTACGTATTTCTAAAAGACTCATATACATGTAAACAGATGGCAGTGGCATAATTTGTAATTCATAAAATGAAGGCCTACAAGACTCTCTGAAGCCATTATAATTCTGATGGCTTTTTTCTGCATTTTAAACACCCTTGTAGCTTCACTTGAGGCACCCCAGATAGTAATGCCATATTGCATTTTAGAGTGGAAAAGAGCATAATAAACAGTTTTCAAAACATGTATATCAAGATTTTGTTTCAATTTTCTGAGGATGAATATTACAGATGAGAGTTTATTGCATAAAATGTCAACATGGCTCGACCAATTTAACCTATTATCAATTGTTATACCAAGTAAAGTGATACTTTTCGTTTCAGAAACACATGGTTTTGATGAGTTTACAAGTTTTTGTGTTTTGTCACGATTCAAGAGAAGTCCGTTGTCAGCGAACCATTGCCGTGCCCTCTCCTCCTCCTCACCAGATAATTGTCTGAGTTTGCCTATATCGGGACTTCTAATTGTAACAGTGGTGTCATCTGCAAATAAAGTGCATGGGTTGATAAATTCGGGAAAATTGTTAATATAAATGAGGAAGAAGAGCGGGCCTAAGACAGACCCCTGAGGCACTCCGTGCCTTTGTGGTAAAACGGAAGATACAGCGCCATTTATACTGATCACCTGACTGCGCTTATCGAAGAACGATTTGAAAAATAATACTGTTTTTTCTGATAACCCTATTGTGATAAGTTTGTCAATTAGAAGATTATGGCTGACGCAATCAAAGGCCTTTGAGATGTCATACAGTGCTAGGAGTATATGATTGACTTTCTTAAGGCTCTGTACTATGTCAGATATGACCACTCAAACAGCGTTCACGGTTGACTTATTATCAGGAAGGAATCCCCATTGCCTTTCGCTGAAAAAAGATATGTCCATTAAATGATCCAGAAGCAGTTCTTTTAATATGATCTCTAATACTTTTCCGAAGATTGGGTTATAGAAATTGGGCGATAATTGTTGAGGTCTGATTTGTTTCCTTTTCTAAAAAGTGGCACCATCTTTGAGCATTTCAAGGATTCTGGAAATTTCCCAGAAAACAAACATGTATTGAATAAATGGGTCAACGTGTATGAATGTCGTAGTCTTATTGTAAAATTAGTCATATTATTATACGCCTAGGCATTTTCAATACGACTAGACGTATTGCAATATCACCAAAATAATCGAGGTGTTCACAATTTGACTGACAATTTAGGGCGTATTAGAATACGCGATTTATTAAAACGTATTCACAAAGGATGCCAGGGTTTTTTTATATATTGAAATATTGGAACCTATATTATTGTTGTTTGCATAGCTGAACAATTTTATAAATGGCTCAAAATCGCAAATTTATAATTTTTAGCCATAAAATATCCTCAATAATGTCTGAAAACATATATCAAAAAATGCATCTGTGTTTTGTAATTCACAACTTGCGTCTGTTTTCATAGTTTTTTTTATAGAGAAGGGGTTAGGGTTCAGTGGCCCCAATAGTTGCCATGCAGCCTTAAGGGTCTAGGGTATAGCGCGCGAAATTGAGAATTCAAGAAAACACTTATTCCCGTGTTAGCGAGGAGGCGTGGCCGCCTGTTTCCTTTCTCCAGTGTGTGTGTCTGAGATGAGGAGAGATAAGCCCAAAAATCCAAAGGTAAGGTCAAAAGGTCTAAAGATAAGGTCCAAAGGTTACCATAAAAATGAATTTCGCATTTCCAAGCTCCTGACGTTACCTTCAAACTTACAATAATGACTCAAAGAGCAAACTGAAGAAGAAAGCTTGCGCTTGTGCAACTATTTAGCCTTTTTTTGATGTGGTGCTTGGTTGTTAAATTATAGGCATTTATAGAATGTATGATTTTGCATTGCGAGTTTTTTTGCACATTAAAAAACTTTTTTGAGAAGATCGAAAATAGCTGTCATTCATTAAGGTCTTAACTATCGCCTTATGAAATATTATATATGTAGTTTGAAAATAGAGTGAGTTATGCGAGAAATTGGGAGTCCGTGTTTTACATGGCAAATACGTATGTATAAATGTGTGTATCCAGGCCCCTTGGCTTATTGTGCACTGCTTTCATAGGTGATTGTACTTTTTCAAAGTGAAATGAATTTAAGAGAAATTCGCAGTATTTGGAAATAAATCTAAATTGAGTATATTTGAGAGAATAACGACAATATGTTTGATATAAGGCAATGCCTACAACAAACCTTGTTGTTTGCTGTAAATATATCCTCGCATATTTTCACCTAAGAAAATGTATATTGTATAGTTGAGACGACAGCACCAATAGCTGACGGCTTTGAGCTTAATTTTAGAGACGCTCATCTTTTTTCAATAAACAACTATCAAAACTTGGTTACGACCCAAATGAGCAACATTGTAATTTATTTATATGTAGATCACAATATAAGTGCTTTTACTGGAGGTTCTGAGTTATATACCCTTTATAAAGATATTTTTTCTGTGTATTTAACAATTATACCCTGACTACTCACTAAACCGATTATTTCAAACTTGAGACGTGTTTCGCTATGTTAGCATCTTTAAGGGAAGATTTAATCTAAGCCTTCAGTGTTTGTTACTATTATTATTAATGTGTATTCATAACAATTACTATTTATGTATTTATTATTCGTAAGGACATGGCTTTCAATATTTCGCTTAACACTTGGGGTTTTGAATTAAAAAAAAATTAACTGATGAAATGTTGAGCCCCGCGACTAGAGCTGGTGGCTAGAAATTTCACATACATAACAGCACTACAACATATTTAACAGCTAAACAGCTAGAAAACACGCACAAGAATCACAAACACACAAAGCATCGCACTACATTGTATTCTTATTATTTAAAGCAAAAAGGGGCAGCCCGGGCTCCGACACACAAGGCTGCTGTTCGAGTATCCAGTGACTACTCTTCACTCTGTGAGGTGAGCAATTATTGGGTTCACGAATCGTACGCCCTTAGCAAGTGAAGGCAACCAAGGATGACCGCCTTCTGTATTCTGGCGGCTAAGATGTGCACCGCCGCACAGCATACCGGTATTGCACGCAGTGCGGAGAGCAGCATATGTCTGATTCCACCTATAAATCCAATGACCATTTTACCAGCAGGCTACTTCTGAACTTCTGATATGTGTACTACTTTTCCTCCTCCTTAGAGACGATGGCTACCTCGGCAGGTGCCGAACACTCAATAACGAACACCGTTTTCTATTGGCGTATGAGTGCCTTAGATGGTAGTAGAGCACTCGTTGCATGGTTGATGGACAGTTTATTCGTCTTTTACGGTATAGGTATAGTGATTAGCTGGCTGAAGTGCAAAAATGGTGGGAGAGCTAACGTATGTATGTCATTCCTAATCAGTGACCCAAAAAAGGCGGGAGAGCTAACTAATCTTATTCCTAATCGGTGACCGAAAGATGGCGGGAGCGCTAACTAATCTTATCCCTAATCAGTGGCTCAAAAATGGCGGGAGAGCTATCTAATATTATTCCTAATTAGAGACCCAAAAATGGCGGGAGAGCTAACTATTCTTATTCCTAATCGGTGACCGAAAGATGGCAGGAGCATTAAGGTGGTTGGTCACCTTTTAGAAACACTCTATATTGTGCTTAATAATTACTTTATAATGTTCTTATGTATTCGGACATACCAATATGATGTGTTTGATCAGTTATTTTTGATTTTTTTCGAAATCTTTTTTGTGTAGTATTTCTCCGATATTGTGTCCGCGTTTGCTGGAAATATATATATGCTAGAAGGTTGTAATTTACCACTTATAATCAGATGCACTATATCTGTGACAAGAATGTGACACTTTTTACATAGCTCAATTTTTTCAAAAAATAATTTGGCTGGGTGGATTACTGCTCATTATTTTTCAATTTTTTTGAAGTAAAATCACGTAATCATGAATCTTTTACCCAACCGCAAAATTTGATTGCGATACTCAAAACAGTGAGGGAGAAAAGACCGGAAAACTATTGAAAAATCCCTACTGACACGCCCCACACTGATCCTGCCCATTTCTCACACCTAGATGGTTATTCGTACGCGGTGTTGCCAAATCATTAGGGACATTGCACAGTCGCCTTCACTTAGCTTAGATATTAGAGACGGCCGTGGACATTGCTAACCGTGCTACCGACTGGCGGTAGGTACGGGTTGTCTGGTCATCATAAAAAAATTGCAAAGAGCCGTGCGGCGGGCGGCGGGCGGCGGCGGCGGGCGGCGGCGGCGGCGTGGCGGTGTCGGTGGCGACTTTGTAACATGCCGCTACAATAAGGGGACTAAGAAAACGAAGTTTTTGTTCGCAAAAGGAGATAGGTTCCTGTATTTTAATTTTTAAATATATATGTATTTAGTTCTCTGAAGCCTGTCTTTCAGAGTGCATGTTCTTGGCTTAATCCCAGTATTTTTTATAATAGTTCTTGTTACCATTGTTACTACGTTATCCCTTTTGTTATTCGTCGTTATTGTTTTAAGCTGCTAATTTTGCAAATCGGTACATGGGCGGCGGAGTAATTCGCAAAAAACAAAAAAAATCAAATGTTCCTCAAGCTTCGTTTTTAGAGGTTTTAGGTGTTCCTGATCATTCTCTACTTTTTTTTTTTTTGGTGGGGTCAGATTTGGGGTGGTTGGGGGGTTACAAATTTGAAAAATGTTGCATTCATAAAATACTGCCCAGTGACTGTGAAGGAAGGCCTAGCGACATAAATAACTTTTGTAGGTCCATCCGAACATTGCCTTTTGCGTACGGTGCTTTTGCCCATTGCAGAAACCAAAGGACTTAGAATTTTTTCTGGTGTACCTAGGCATGGACGAGTATTGCTTCAGATCGTATTGTGTAACGAGGAAACTGTGGAATTTATTTTTATGAAATCTTGACACAGTATCACTACCGTGGCGAGGATAGAAAACGCGTACGGTTTTTATAAATCGTGCCAGTCGCAGCGCAGAAATAATAAAAAAAAAACAAAAAATATAAAAACAGCTCAAACTTTGTTTCTAAGCGTTTTAGAGGTTCCTGATAATTTTCTACGTTTTTTTTGGGGTGGGAGGGTGAAATTGGGGTCGTTTGGGGGTGAAGGGTTGGAAAACTGAAAAATTTGTTGTATTCATAATAGACTGTTTAGTGACATGTGAAGGAAGACCTAGCGAGATAAATCACCTTTTTTGGCATTGCCCTACCTTAAATTTCTGAAATGCGATTTCAGCTTTTGAAAACGTTTAGAATATTCTCAGGCCACTGTTCAGATTTTTCATTTCTTTTTCACGACGACGTGTCATCACTATGAATCTCAACTCATTCCATCTACTTTTTACTTCCCACACCGATAGGTGAGGGGAGTATTGTGATCGCGAAAATTTTCGATTTTGAGATAATCCACTTTTTGGGCGTTTCATGATGTCTACATAACGAAAATCTACGTCACTCATTTCCGTCGGTCTGTCTGTCTGTCGGTCTGTCGGTCTGTCGGTCTGTCGGTCTGTCGGTCTGTCGGTCTGTCGGTCTGTCGGTCTGTCGGTCTGTCGGTCTGTCGGTCTGTCGGTCTGTCGGTCTGTCGGTCTGTCTGTCTGTCTGTCTGTCGCGTTTTTCTACCCTCGTAATCTCAGTAACCGCTGCATGGATTGTGATGAAATTTCGGCAGCGTTATGCTGTGGGGTTGTAGTAGGTAATGTTCCTATAATTTTGAAAATCGTTATCCAGGGGGCGGAGTAATTAGCAAAAAATGAAAAATTTCAAATATGCCTCAAACTTCGTTTTTAGGCGTTTTAGGGGTTCCTGATCATTTTCTACTTTTTTTTGGGTGGGGGTGAATTTGGGGTGGTTGGGGGGTGGGGTTGTAATACTGAAAAATTTGTTGTATTCGTAATGGGCTGTCCGTTGATATGTGAATGAAAAACCTAGCGGCATGATACACTTTTTAGGTCCATCCGAACGTTGCATGCTTATTATAAAGACCACGGGACTTAGAATTTGTGATGTATACATACGAGTATTCTTTTAGATCGTTCGATATCGCGTAACGCGAAAATTGTTCAATTGATTTCAATGAAATTTTGACATAGTATTACTCCCAAGGTGAGGATGGAAAACGCGTATGTTTTGGAAAAATCGGATCAGTGGCGGCGCGGCAATAATAGAAAAACTAAAAATATGAAAACAGCCTAAACTTTGTTTTTAGGCGTTTTAGGGGTTTCTGATCATTTTCCACGTTTTTTTGGATGAAGGGTGAAATTGGGGTGATTGGGGGTGGGGTTGTAAAACTGAAAAATTTGTTGTATTCACCATGGGCTAGTGGCCTGTGGAAGAAGGATCCAGCAGCATAATGTACTATGTTGTCCTAGTTCGTATAGAGATGCAAGAAACTATTCACGAGAGTTGCTGTGTTGCATGTTCTTTCTTAGGGCGGGCCGGCGATAATTTGGTTGCAGGGAGGATAAGATATATAGATATATAGATATAATATCACCGTTATGTGTGGGAAGTACTAAGTCAATCAACTTGACTCCATTTTTTTACCTAGCTGCGTACATTTTGGACAGCTAGCATTTGCATTTTGTAAATTTCTGAAAATACTATTTAAAATGTTTAAAAAAAAATGTTGTAATATACATATATCGGTCGTCTAAATGCAAAACCCGACAGGTCACAAATTTTTCAAAATAGAGTTTTATATACCATATTGTTCATTATTTGGAGCGCTACCATTTTCTATATTTTTCGCTTACAAAACCCGATAGGAGACATGAGATATTTGGCTAAGAAAACTAGACTTAGGTGCAAACACCGACAAGTCCAAGCAGTGTTTTATTTCAAACACCGACATGTCTACAGGAGCCAATACGGACAACGGGAGCAAGTCACATGTCGATCGCACGAGGTATTCTGACCGTTGTGCGTTTTTGTTTTATCCAGTCGCTGAAAATACGTTGTGGTGAATTCATGTGTTTTTCAGTTTGCTGAGAGAATGAGATTAATTTATGCTGTATTGATAAATTATTGATAAAAATAACCACGTTTTTTGAAAAATGCTTTGGATGCGGATTTTGGAGAGCCTACTTCAACAGAAGCTAGGTCCACATTAATGTAGAGGATCGATGCTAATTGTGAAAATGCATTTGCTAGTTCTGAAGAATTTTGTTTGTCAGAAAATTTAGATTTTGACGTTTAAACCTTGTAAACCTTGAAATGTATCATTTCTAATATCTAGCTTTATGTTTATAGTTCCTGTCGTTGAGCACAGTGTTTGATTAGATTACTTTGTATTCAGTAAAATAATCCAAATTGATAAGTGTTTCACTTATTTTGATCCGATCCACAAAAATAGCAGTCAAAACACGACATGTCACAGTTTCTAACATGCAAAACCCGACGTGTCCAAATTTGAAAGTCAGATTTTAGAAAAACCATATGTCCTAGATTTTGAGCGTTAGGACTTAACATCCTAAAACATCGTATATTATAATACTCTCGATTTCGTATTATTTTCGCTCATAATAAGACATTGATCTGTTTTTCTTGATTTCTGTAAAATTTGTTACTGTGGACTTGTCGGGTTTTGCATTTAGACGACTGATATACAAACTTTAAAAGTCTTCTTCTGCTCCCTCCCCCTTCCCCACCCCCTCGGTTCTAAAATGACAGGAACAGGAAGATATTTGGGCATGTTTTCTGATGATAATACCATTCTTATACAGAAACCATTCATTACACCAAAGAGTTTGATATATTGCTGACGTCCTATAATTATAACGATCGCTTTTTCAACGAGATTATGTACTAATTTTTCATAGCATCCTATATTTATACTTTTGCACATACTCTGATAGTCCTTTTCAAATTGTAAAATTTTTCAAATGGTAATCGTTAATTGTACATAACCAATAAATAGCCGTATTTATATCAAATTCCAAACCTCCAGAAAGGACAGTACATTGAACCCATACCCTATAAATGGAATAACTCGTATAATTTTGCATTTATCAATAGTATAAAACTATACAAGTATAATTTTGCATTTATCAATAGTATAAAACTATACAAGAAATCATTTATCCAAAACAGACGTTACCCAAACCCTCCTTATAAGTTATACGTTATACCTAGCCAAATGGAAGATAGTATATGTATGTCGGTCAACACCTGTTTCTCCGACGTTTTTTCGGCGGCCGACACTCCGACAGAGCCTAGCGAATGACGCATATAATTTATGGGCCATAAAAAACTCGGCATTTCTTTTATCAGTGGTCTACAAACCCTTGGCAACGTTGCCGGGACAGCCATACTAGTTTTGGCGGTCTCTAGGTAGAAAAAGGAGGGGCTTCCTTATAATACTGTGCTGTGTACAGATGCTGCCATCTCGCGGATTTAGCTTTCTAGACAAAGTGACGAACCACGTTAACTAATCTTTTACCTAGTCAGTGATCCAAAAATGGCGGGAGAGCTAACCAATCTTATTCCTAATCAGTTGCTCAAAATTGGCGGGAGAGCTATCTAATATTATTCCTAACCAGAGACCCAAAAATGGCGGGAGAGCTAACTATTCTTATTCCTAATCGTTGACCCAAATATGGTGGGACAGCTAACTAATCTTATTCCTAATCAGTGACCCAAAAATAGAGGGAGAGCTAACTAACCTTATTCCTAATCAGAGACTCAAAAATGGCGGGAGAGCTAATAGATTCCTAATCAGTGACCCAAAAATAGCGGGAGAGCTAACTAATCTTATTCCTAATCAGTGACCCAAATATGGCGGGACAGCTGACTAATCTTATTCCTAATCGGTGACCCAAAAATGGCGAGAGAGCTAACTAATCTTATTCCTAATCGGTGACCCAAAGATGGCGAGAGAGCTAACTAATCTTATTCCTAATCAGTGGCCCAAATATGGCGGGACAGCTGACTAATCTTATTCCTAATCGGTGACCCAAAAATGGCGAGAGAGCTAACTAATCTTATTCCTAATCGGTGACCCAAAGATGGCGAGAGAGCTAACTAATCTTATTCCTAATCATTGATCCAAAAATGGCGGGAGAGCTAACTAATCTTATTCCTAATCAGCGACCCAAAAATGGCGGGAGAGCTAACTAATCTTATTTCTAATCAGTGATCCAAAAATGGCGGTTGGTGACCTCTCATTTTTCAACTGGTAGGTATTCAAACAGCGCCTGCTTCTCTGAGCTATCCTTTCTAATTCCGCCGCTCGCTGAGCCCATTCATTGCATCTGCGGGACTGTCGCACCTCATCCTAAGGCGGTGGTTCATCAGGAGATATTTTTATCGAGCCTGAGAGTGTTGAGCCATGATATTTAGGCTTTACCTTCGAATCCACAAAACAGGCGAATTCTACACAGTCGGGTAGCATAATCTGGGGGAATGTCTCAGCTGGGATGAATGTACTTTTAGCTCTCACTGACTCACTGAGGAGAGCTTATGCAGAGTCTCTGTCTGTCCATCCGTCCGTTAATATTGCTTCAGATTAAAAAAATGAATTAAATTACGACAGGTAACTGACGACGTATTATGTGCGGTGTATTGATATTCCTGAAGCACAGGCAGCGGTTAAGACGCTAAGAACCAGTCCGAAAGGGCGTAGGTTCGAATCTCACCGCGGTCAACAATTTTTTTTAACATTAAATATTAAATTTGTTGACTAATAGTCCGGGAAATATCCGGTATTGTCAATATAATAAAAAAATTAAATTTTTATACCCATAAATTCCACAGTCAATAGACTGCTGTAGCCAAACGTTTTTCTAGCGCCCTCATAACATTATCGCAAAGATTCAACAGGGCCGATGTAGTGCTGTGGTTTTTCCTAAAGCCCGATTGATAGGATGATATTATCTTTATTTCCTCTATGTAGTTTACAACTTGAAGATGTATAATTCGTTCTAAAATTTTATTATACTTTACTGTGAAAAGTCACTCTTTTTTTTGCCGAATACTATATGCGTTATGAAGAAAACTCCCAACTCATGAAACACCCCGAATTTTTATTATAAATGTCACTCGACTGACTACCTACTGCAGGGCATAATGCTTACCTTGGCACCAGGATGGAGGTGCACCAAGTAACATGAGGTACTGCCAAATGACCGATAGTGAGATGAACGTCGTGAATACCATCCAAAGATATCTGATGATGAATCTGGGCAGTATCAGTAGCACGCACAGCCATCCAGCATACATAATAGCGAACCCGTCCAATCGAATTGAAATCAACACCACCAGGCATATCAACGTTATCTAGTAAACAAGATCAATTGAAGTTCAAGTTTTCCTGAATATATCCTAGGATAAACAAAGCCAGTGCTGCGTTAAAGCAGATTAGACAAAAAACTGTTACTATTGGTATGGTATTTAATTGGTAAATTTGTATCAAAAATTTTATATTCCCTTCAACAACAACAAATTTCACTAAATAGTAGCAATATCTTCATTGCTTGCAGATTTTAAATTTACATTCCAAAAAAATATCGCAATTATGCTACTTCCGCTCTTCCGTTCAACTACAGAATAAACAATAAGACACAGTTCATCTGCAGGGTGAGTTTTTAGTACCGATTAGCAAAAGATCGCGAAAAAAGTCCCATACAAAAGTTGTAGCCGCCTTGCTCAGAAAATATTTTGCTTTATACAGGTTGATTCATAACTACGTGGAGATGGATATATTGTTCCATATTTTAATTTTGAATCCTACTAATATGAGGTATTGGAACTTTATAGTGGATTTATGGGTATTTAGGGTATTTGAAACGTTATGACTATTCAAATCACTGTCAAATGAAGGTACCTACTACATATATACTATATTGAAAATTAATGAATCGAAAATTATTTGTTTACATGTAAGATGCCTTAACTTTTCAACACTGACTGTAAAAATAGTCGAAGACGTATATTCATATACAGCGTGTGGTAGAATGCAAAATCTAGATTTTCTCTTTTTTTAAATGTAACTCCCCGTATTTTATTTTACCAAAAAATATATTCAATATGCTCCTTCATAGTATAGCTTTTCATATCTCTAAATCCATTAGTTTCCGAGATATTTCGATTTTTCTACAAATTCTAAGTATACCTTCAATTTTTGTATTGAAATTTATTTATTTTGGAAAAGTACTATCGAATTGTGTTTTTATGTAACGAACAACTTAAATTAGTATTTGATGAAGTCAAAACACAGAATTATCGCGGTAATACAAGTCAAGAATGCTAGAAAAATGATTTCAGAGACGCGATGCATATTTATCAAGCAAATTTATCATGTAGGCTTTGAAATATTTAGTTTTCATAATATTCTCAATAATTTCGTGCTATTTGAAAAACAAGCTTTGAATTTTTCTATGTAAGAACAAATAGAAGGTTTTTAGGAGAATCTTTGAGATATTGTCTAGTTGCTTCTAGAATATATCAACTACCAACAGTGAAATCCAGAACGGAGGCATCTTAAAACTGATGTATTTGAAAGATTTCAAATCCTACCTGATAGATCTGCTTGCTCCATGAAATACTATTATGGCCTTATATTTTAGTTGTTCGTTAAATAAAAATAGAATTCCATAGTACTTTCTCAAAAAAGATTAATTCCAATATTATGCAAATGGAAGGTATATTCAAAATTTGCAGAATAATCAAAATATCTCAGAAACTGATCAATGTGGGTATAACAGATGCTATACAAAGTTGAACGAGCATATTAAAAGCATTTTTTGGTATAATAAAATATGGAGGTTACACTCAAAAAATAATTCGTGACGTCCGGTCGCCATCTTGGAAGTTTCATCTAACAATTTCGCTCCGTAATATGGTGTTCGTCCATCAATTTCATTATCCCAACTTTCAATTTTTTGAGTTGACCTGTTCAAAGAATAGAAGGGGGGGGACATTAAAGAATACGTCTGAGTGATTTCCTATAAAGTTCAATCAAATGGTTCTCTAATTTTGTAGTTTGAAAAAATATGGAAGTGGAATGAAACTTAATAGATGTGGCCCTATATGTGAACAAACTTCAAACCAGTTACCTGAGATAGTCAAATTTTCTCATCACATACGACATGTAACAATAAAAAACACGTGGTTTTCAAAATTTCTGAGCGATACCTAGCGTATCCCTATATGAAGCAATCGCTTTTGTCAATTTTTTTAGAAGTATGAAAGCAGTACTGCAGCTAAGTGGTGTGCAGGTAAACAAACTTTTGATCGATAAATTAACGGAATAAGTATAGGGTGCCCCAATAGAAGTGATAGGTTTTCTAATAGGGATATCTAACAGCTGTTAAAGGTACAAACGTCATCCAGCAGTCAAAATATTCAGTAAGGTTTGACAATTCATCATGAATCGTTTCACGCTTGCCAATCGTTTGGAAATTATAAAAAAGTATTACAGAAGTTCCCGCTCAATTGTAAATACTTAACGCGCACTTCGTCGTGAACTCTGTCCTCATCATGGCTTCAGTGAGCAGGCAAATCGTCGCACCGTGAAAAAGTTTGAGCGTGAGTACACTCTATTGGACCAAAGGAAACCAACCCAAATACGAACTGGCCGACGTGAGAATATCGCCACCGTAGCGGCCAGTGTTCACGACGGCCCAAATTTGTTGTATCGACACCGAGCCGCGGAATTGGGCCCCTCCGAAGAGACAACTCGACGAATTTTGCGTTTGGGTTTGGGACTGCACCCATATAAGATCGTACTAATGCAACAATTGAAGCCGGACGACCATAGGCCATCGCCGTGAGTTCTCAAATTGGGCGCTACAAATGTTGGACGAAGATCCTCATTTTGGCTCAAAAATCATCTTCTCAGGAAGCCAATTTTTACCTCAGTAGCTGTGTGTCAACAGCAGAATTGTCGTTATTGGCTGTGAAAAATCCACAAATGACCGAAGAAGTGGTCCAGTATCCTAAAAAATTGAATGTGTGGTGCGGATTGTGGCATGGCGGCATCATCGTACCTTATTTCTTTCGAAATGACTTACCACCAATGGACCACGCTATCGAGCGATGTTGGAAAATTTTTTGTGGTCAGAGATCATGTGGTTCCTACAGGATGGTGCCACGAGCCACGCATGCGACGCAACGCTCGAAGTTGTTCGACAGAAGTTTGGCGACTGGATCATCACTAGACGATCGTTCATTGATTGGCCACAGCGATCGTGTGATTTGACACCTCTCGATTATTTTCTTTAGGAGAACGTCAAGTCATTGGTCTACTCCAACAAACCGGCCACTTCGGATGCCCTCGAAAACAATATTAGAGTAGCCATCAACGCCATAACGCCGCAAATGCTCCAAAATGTCATACGATCCCTTGAAGCACTGCCAGGGAGTCCGAGGCAGACATTTGAATGATGTTCTATTCCATACATAATGTAGCTTCAAAATAAAGCAAAAACCAATTTGATATCTTAAACCGTTGTTGTTTTATTTGATTTTTCTTTCATATCGTTCTTATTGGGGCACCCTATAGTTTGAAAATCAAACCCCCTTCTAGCGACAGGCATAAGCAGTATTACTCACCTCGTAGCCAAAACGATAATAACCATAGTTGAGGACGTACTTCATGAAGGTGGTGAGACTGATGTCTGCTTCGCGATATGTGACTTCCGCAAACATAACTTGGGGCCTCTTTGGGTCCAGACCGTGTTGCTTCCTTACGATCCGCTGTCGTGAGAATACGATATTTTTGAAGGCTGATGCTGCCACGAACAGCGTTTGCCACAACAAACGCATAAACAAGGGCGTCTAAGAAATAAAACAATTGAATGGAAAAATAACTTCTACACCTTTTCCAGCTGTGAATCAGATAGCATCATATGTAAACCAGAATAGCCAAATTAAAATCAGAACGTATCAAATGTAAATCATAACAGTTAATTGAAAATCAGAAAGGATCATATTAATTTTAGAAGGTATCAATGATATATGAGGAACCATCAATAGTAATTCAGAAAGGATCAGATGTAAATCAGAAAGAAAACTACATACATGTACCACCAGTACGCAGACAGCAGTTTCACGCTTATTAGCGATCATCAGTGCGCCATAGGTGGATTGACGGAGATATAGAGCAACCCTCGTATATCGACTTTAATATGCAATAGCATATAGGAACCGCGCTCTATGGTGGCTAAAGCGGACGTGCCGTGGCGTTCCACCAAGAAGTCTGCTGCTGTTTAGCAGCGATTTTATTTGGTTGCCGTTACCTTCGGGTACCAGATGGCACACCGACAGAACCTTTCTGTCGTCTGCTCAAAAACCACTTGTTGAAACGTGACGTGACACGAGAACGTGCTGTGCTGCGTCACCTCATACGCGCTATACGTGTCTTAATTTGTGGCTTTCCTTATTATGCGAGAGCATGCTAGAAGCACAATTTTTCTGTTCGGTTCGCAGTTGACTGAAGCATCCACATATACGAGTAGCCACACATAATATTATTTAAAAAAAGGGTTTCAGAAGAAGAGTTTCCTTGAAGGAAATCTGCATTACTGCAAAATCACTATACCTTTCCGGGTTCTATTTTCGTAAAGCCCAGCCACTCAGCAGAGTTGCGGCGTATTTCCTTGACCTCTGGATGCTTTGTAACCTGAAATTGATGAGAATATATACACTTTACTTTTAGGTAAGCATAACTGGATGATTAAATATCCAAGCGTTTGGTTCATACGCCGATATTTTTGCTATATCAATTGCCATTGTCAATGTTGTACTCATCTCATACAATGGTTTCTGTAATTGTTTGTTACGTGTATCTGACCCTATAATTCACATTCAGACTGTTGAGTGCAGTGAAAACAAAATTAAAATAAATAACATATCAAAGAATTTGTAGTGTATTCACCTAGATATACTAGAAACCTGACAAACTTACGAGGTAATTGTTAACGACTGCATAACAGAATTAATTTCCCTTCTGAAAAAAGAACATAAAAGCTATATTTACCAAAATCAATGTACCTACATTTCCAGATCAATCAATCAATTTTGAACTGCTGTTAGTTGTAGATTATTAACTAAGCTAAAATTTATGGAGCTACACAGATAAAAATCAATTAAAAACAAATCCAATAGTTATTAATAAGAAAGATGCTAGAATAACTCAGCTCGAGTAAAAAATGGCACACTAGCTGCTTCTGATACAATGTGATAGGCATTTTGCCATTTTGATAGGTTGTCTATAATAAAAATCATTCTTTTATTTTAAGTTTAGTAATTCTCTGTTACTAATATAAATATATAATAAATTATGCTTACGTTACAAACAACATCATAAACTGAAGCATCAAAAATAGTTAGTCCATATGTCACCTCCAGGACTATATGTGTCGTAACCATTATCGCTATCCAATATATACAATACAAGCGGGCAGTTCTAAAAAACATACAAAAATCCATATTACAACAATAAGGTTTGATAACTCATTGAGTAGTAAATATGTATAAAAGGTATCAGGCCAATAGGTCAATAGGTCTGAGATAACAGTAAAAATTCTGTGTTTTTAGATCATCATCATAGTCACAATGTCTTAACAGACAAGTTGTGAACTCGTAAAATGCATTAAGTTGGAGCTAGAGTATTGCCGACACGAATATTATCAATAGTTTTGAGAACTGTAGCTCGCCATCGTTCGCGATTTACTGTCAGTTCAGTGGCGCTCTTGATACTCATATCTAGCAACTGTTTCGTCATATCCATAGATAACCCCCTCTTGTCGTATCCACCCAGCGTGTAGAGGAACGGTCACGGCGCCGCTCCCTCGGGGCGTGACCCTGAACTACAGGTTTCTCCATATTATCGCTTCTGTGAATATGTCCGACGAATGTAAGCATTCTCATCGACACAGTGGAGGAGAGTCTCTTTGGATTACCGAGCTCATCCAGTATGGAAACATTTAGTTCGATGGGCGGTATAAGGAATTCTCAGCATTCTCCTCCACGTCCACATTTCAAAAGCATCTATGCGAGCTCGATCTGCCTTTTTAACAGTCCAAATTTCCGAGGCATACAAAAATATGGAGAACACAAGAGACTGAACCAGTGACATTTCGGTAACTTTAGTAATGTTATGGTCACGCCATATTTTAGTAAGCTTTGTCATGGCCACCCGTGCCTGTTGAATGCGCCGTCGAATCTCATTCTCACAGCTACCTGAATTGTCGATCAAAGAACCGAGGTACACAAAACTTTGAACTACCTCACAACGGCCTATTGACTTTATTGCTTGATGATTGTCATGCTCTCTATCTACGATCATAGTCTTGGTCTTATTGTAGTTAATACCAAGACCATATGCTGCACTGTGTTGTTCTAAAACGTTCAATAGAGCTACTAGTTCTTCCTGAGAAGCAGCAATAAGGGTTGTATCGTCAGCAAATTTTAAGTTAGATATTTGTTGTTGTTTTTAGATAAACTCTCCAAATCTAAATACTAATCCCTGAATAGAGAGAAAAGTAACATGCGACGATTTTTTTTACAATTACTATGGGTCGTTGTACATTTTTTGAGCTAGGCAACCTTCTTTCAATATAAATGGGTTTTTGTTTTCCTGAAATAATTTTATTTGGTTTGAGGCTGTATTTTTGGATTACATAGCCTTATTTATGTGACAACTGTGAATCAAAACAATATCTTAACCGGTAAAGATTCTTCTCAATTTTTTTAAGTGAAAATTTAAAAAATTTTTTATTTTTTTATTTTTTTTATTAGGTAACGCGTTTTGATTAACCGATCACTTTTGGCTAACCATGATGACGTAATAGCCCAATACCCATAACAAAGATTAAAAATCCGATGACAAGTTTTTGCGAAACGGTCTCGGAGATCCATTATGCTTTTAGAGCTCAAATACAATCTTATTGGCCACATTTACAGAAAGTCTGCAGGACCAGTAGATGACTAGAAAAATGGGCATGGTTCTACCGTAAAGTGCACAGTTAATTTTGTGGTGATTTTGTAAGTAAATTCATTTCTTTGTGACGTTTCTTGAAGTTACTTTTTAACAAATGCTGACTTTGACACTATCTCGCGCAGTGTTTGATACATGATCACTTTCTTTTAGTCTATAATGACGTGACAGCATATTTTCTAAGTACTAATACCAAAAATTCTAAAATCCGACAAATACAATTTTAGTGTATTAGGGTTTTCATTTGGAGGTCTGCATTTCAATGAAAATTTCTAAAATTTAATTTATCTCTGAAACAGTTGAAAATCGGACCCTACTTTATATGACTTTTCTTGTTGGAAATGCTGTACAGTCTTCTCTTCCACTCGTCATAAAACACCTTGTATATGAATTTCTGAAAGCCTATACTCACCTCCCAAGAACCATACTTATACACATGGGCACTAATATGATAAAATTTATAGCACAAACTTGCATGATGCACATGAAGAAAATGAGTAGTATTACCAGCTTCATAATGTGTTGTTCCATGATGACAAACGACAGATCTCTAAACTTTGTCCATTTCCTCATAAATCTACCGTAATGCTCTGTAAGTAAACAATGTTACTCAAAAACCTCGTAATCAAGTAAGTATGAAAACCGTTCAAAAAGTATCTTCTCATATGTCGTTTACTTGTAGATATATCTTTAATTTCCCAGTAGACTAGTATGAACCACAAGAAGACAACATTGACAAATAAAAAAATATGATAATAGCAGTCATAAAGTCGTATTCCCATGAAGTAAGGCTGTGGGAATATACAACTGAATCACTGCTTCTCCTCTCATCGTAAGAATTATTGAGGTTATCAATTACAACGTATAACAATAGCTGGTAAATGTCACAAGATTAAATTGTCATTATTTTATGGTATCTAAAAGCATTCCTGTATGAATCTCTGTACTTCAGAAATATTATACACCCTACAGCTATGTCGTGTGCAGTAATGTGCAGTTATGTTTCTTCACACAAGGAAACTTTAATTTAGGGGGCCAGTGTGCTCTTCTACTATGTGCATTACATATATGAAGATAACAAGAAATTTTGCATGCACTCCTTGACCAATACTTTAATATTAATGTTTAGCAAAAACATTACAAATGCTGGTAAATAAGTGTTTTACTTTGCCTTATGTCATTACCATCCTTAATATGGCTCGATCAGTTTAAAACGGCATCATATGTTTTTGAATGTAAACTCACTACATGTGCTAATTGAATATTTGGTTATTCGTTGAGATATAGTCGATAGAGCACATTTCAAACAACTTCAGGTTTGAAACCAATGAGTAGAAAAGCTACCCTTATAATCACCTAGCCTATACTATACTTACCTTTATTCTCAGCGTCTATTTCTGCGACTTTCGTGTTATTCTCGTCCGACATTTCCATGAACGGCTTGTGAAAGAATGTCATCTGGAGTAAGATGCAAACTATGTATATAGTTGGAACGACTATGGCATTTACATAGTGCAGCAGGGTGTATTCTGTGCTCACGCCTAGGAGGCTTTCCTTACTAAAACCAGATGACGCATTGTTATAAATAGCGCTTACTTTTTGAGTATGAAAAGCTCTTCCTCAAAAACCTTTTTACAGAAATGCAATCCTTCTTTAAGAGTCATTCACTTATAAACATTAGTGATTGTTAAAGTCTGAAGTTCCGTTAGCAGTATAAGGAAAATTGATTGAATTCTTTGGAAAAAGAATGAACCTTGTTCATAATTCTCTTAGATTAGCAGTACCGGAGGCTTAAGAAAATAATGGAGTGAGAATGTAAAGCGCGAAAGAAATAAAGGGAAATAACTGACGTAATCATGCACCACAAGGTAACTATTTTAGAGAAGTGAACACAATAAGGGGTACGCATAAGCGTGGGTTGCTAATGATTTTTTATAGGTAAGTTATAGTAAGTTATAGCAAGTTATAGTAAGTTATAGTAAAAATCATTTCGTATCTCACTTTGTTTTGGAACAAATAAATAAAAATCACTTCATTTCATAGCTCCACCTTTTCGACGGGCTATGAAGTGGTTTTTATTTTTTTTTTCCTCCAAAAAAGGTGGGATAAGAAGGGACATTAAAAAAACAAAAAAGTTGGGTTTTCATCTGTTTCGTCTGGAAAACAATATTTATTTTTACTTCCCACACCGATAGGTGAGGGGAGTATTGTGATCGCGAAAATTTTTGATTTTGAGATAATACGCTTTTTGGGCGTTGTGTGATGTGTACATAACGAAAATCCACTCATTTCCGTCAGTCCGTCTGTCGGTGTGTCTGTCTGTCTGTCTGTCTGTCGCGTTTTTCTACCCTCGGAATCTCAGTAACCACTGCATGGATTGTGATGAAATTTAGGCAGCGTTATGCTGTGGGGTCGTAGTAGGTATTGTTCCTATAATTTTGAAAATCGTTATACGGGGGGCGGAGTAATTAGCAAAAAGCCAAAAATTTCAAATAAAAAAAATCGTTTTTAGGCGTTTTAGGGGTTCCTGATCATTTCCTACTTTTTCTTGGGTGGGGGTGAATTTGGGATGGTTAGGGGGTGGGGGGTTGTGATACTGAAAAGTTTAATGTATTCGTAATGGTCTGTCCATTGATATGTAAAAAAACCTAGCGGCATGATACACTTTTTTAGGTCCATCGGAACGTTGCATGCTTATTATATAAACCACAGGAATTTGTGATGTATACATACGAGTATTGTTTTATATCGTTCTATATTGCGTAACGCGAAAATTATTGAATTGATTTTAATGAAATTTTGACACAGTATTACTACCGCAGCGAGAATGGAAAACGCGTATGTTTTGGAGAAATAGTGTCAGTGACGTCGCAGCAATAATAAAAAAACTAAAAAATGAAAACAGCTCAAACTTTGTTTTCAGGCTTTTTACGGGTTCCTGATCATTTTCAATTTTTTTTGGGTGGGGTGAAATCTGGGTGGTTGGGGGGTGGGGGTAGTAAAACTGAAAAATTTGTTGTATTCATAATAGTCCGTCTATCGACCTGTAGAAGAAATACCTAGCGGCATATTACACTTTTTTAGGTCCATCCGAACATTGGCTTGCCTATTACAGAAACCAATTTTGTCATCTGTACATATGAGTTTTGCTTTATTTCGTTCTATGTACATTGCGTAAAGTGAAAATTATTAAATTGATGTTAATAAAATGCTGCTAGAATGGAAAACGACTCTGTTTTTGAAAAACCGTGTCAGTGGCGGCGCAACAATAATCAAAAAACCAAAAACATAGAATCAGCTCAAACTTCGATTTTAGACGGGTTGGAGGCTCCTGATCGTTTCGCATCGTCCAGTTCAAGCATGCAGAAAAAACTATGGCGCCCTAGTTCCTAAGAAGGGAGACGCAAGAAACTATTTACGAGGGTTTTTGTGTTGGATGTTGTTTTTGCGGGCGAATGGGCGATAATTTAGTTGCAAGGGGATTTTAGACTATAGCTCCATGCAATGGGAAATAATAAAATGGTATCATCATTATGTGTGGGAAGTACTGGGTCAATCAACTTGACTCCATTTTACAGCTTAGATTGGTATTGATAGGCGAAATAATTTTTAAAAAGCTCTATAATGTCAAAAATTAATTCCTAGAGACCCGTAATATACCTACTATGAACTACTGTACTTATATTATAGGTACTTACATATAACGTGGAATCTTGAGTGTTTCTTCGATAAAGACATGGGTTGGACGAAACTGGTATGAATAGAACAGCGCCATGGGCAGTAAGGACATTAATATCAAGAATATCATGAAAACGTACAATATTTTCCTCCACGCTTTGAAAGATAGCTACAAAGATTATAATCACTTAGTATCTTAATACATCTTAGGAAAGATACATTTAATTATTTGATATATACATGAGGCATACGGCACGACATGGAAGCATCCAATTCTACAGAGCATGTTAAATATGGGAATCTCTAGAAACATACTAGCATTCACCTAGAACCGCCTAAACAAAAGAACCACACAAATTAGGACAAACGTAGTAACGTCCAGGAAAAAGACCCTAGAGAATGGCATGTCTCAAGGATCTGTGCTTAGTACCACTCGTGGCGATTAATAGTATAACAAACCTTTTCAAGCTACCTATAAGATACATACCCGTGTGGGAGCGGGTTAGAATATCTCCCATCGTATATCCTGCGTGTCGTAAAAGGCGACTAAAAGGAACCGAACTACTGTCGGTAAAAACAGTAACCTCTTCTCAACCAACAGCTTTGAGTGGACGAGTTGAGAAGAGTCAGGACACCTTCTTGTCCTTGGGGTGAGAAATTGCCCCTAAAAGCGGATGAACCAGTAGATGCCATCTGGTAAACGGCATGAGGATGCAGAAAGCAAATGGGAAACTACTGCATTAAAGATCTTAAAGATATCCCAAGAGAAACTCGTAAAATGAGTAAATACATTTTACGAGTTCACAACATGTCTGTTAAGACACTGTGACTATGATGATAATAAAATACATATTGATTGACCTGATAATTTATTTAGCCACCAATATCTGCAACGAAGGATTATTAATCCAAGGTACATTCGATAAAATAGAAAAAGGGACTTTAAAATCGGGATCTCAATTCTCAACAGATAAAATTGGATTTATAATCTTTAGCAAATGCAATTCTCGAAGAAATAATACATCGTTAACACCATGCCTCGAAAACTTGGACTGTTAGAAAGGCAGATCGAGCTCGCATAGATACTTTTGAAATGTGGACGTGGAGGAGAATGCTGAGAGTTCCTTATACCACCCATCGGACTAATGTTTCCATACTGGACGAGCTCGGTAATCCAAAGAGACTGTCCTCCATAGTGCGAATATGTCCGAAGAATGTAAGCAGAAGCGATAATATAGAGAAACTTGTAGTTCAGGGTCACGCCCCGAGTGGGCGGCGCCGTGGCCGTTCCCCTACACGCAGGGTGGATACGATGAAACACTGGCTGAATATGAGTATCAAGAGCGCCACTGAACTCACAGTAAATCGCGAACGATGGCGAGCTACAGTTCTCAAAACTATTGATAATATTCGTATCGGCAATATTCTAGCTCCGACATAATGTATTTTACGAGTTCACAACAGGCCTGTTAAGACATTGTAACTGTGATAATGATGAACATCAAATAGTTGGGAATGATATTCGGCTCTGCTCTGAAATGGGACCTACATATCCAGCCCATTCTATCAACATGTCATAGCAGGTTAAATCTTATCAATATTCTAGCTAATGAATCCTGGGGAGGTGACACCACATCCTTGCTCAGGTTGTACTGAGATACTGATTCCAAGTTGCAATGAAATGAAAGTTTAAAGTAGGAAACAAACCTGCAAAATTAGCAAAAAGAGGAAGCACTGAAATATCTCTATAACCATCAAGATGCCCACATCGGCTTCATTTACCGCATCAGCGTATAAAAATATAGTCAACACTGCCAGCCAATATTTCACAAAGAATCTTTTGAGGATCTTTTCCAGTCCGCTTCTGCTCTGAAGCGATCTCTCTGAAAGGAAATAATATCTTGTTAGATCGTTGAAGCAACGAAATTTTTATACAACCTGAAAATAATTCATGGATGGATGGAAATGGGAATTACTTGTGCATTTTGCTTTAAAAGGACTTTCTTTCAAGAGTGTCATTAGTTTTTTTTCATTTTTGATAAGTTTAATCATATAGGTATCTACCCTAAAAACTCAACACTTCTTATCGATCATTTCAGAAAGTTTTTAACGATTAAAAATCAGAATTTTAACAAGGGCCCTTATGACATGTTAGTGTTTTTTGTATATATAAAGGTACAATGGACATATTTTAAGAGTAGACAGAACAACAAATCTTATATTATTGCTTTAAAAAAGTAGGGTTAACTACTGTTTGGATTAGTTATTAATTATCTTAATCAGGATAGGATTATTAATAATAATAAATAAACATATTAGGACATTCTGAACCAGTTCCTGTCATCTGTGCGGCATACATGCCGTCCAAACATAATCATCTGTTTTTTTGAACAATATTTGGAACCCATTATTATTGTTAAAAAGTTACCTGACTCGATCATTTCTGATTGAGTTCTTAATAAACTCAGCGCCTTTCTGCGCTGCCTTTCCTCCATATAGTGACGAATCGTCGCC